>JARQOD010000005.1:242897929-242938626 GCA_033576555.1 Oophaga sylvatica
TTTAAGCAAAAGATTGATACTATCAGAGAAGGCTTTGGCCCGCAGCCCCCAATGCCCCTCTTAGCCACTCAGCCCTGTTCTTCCAAAACCAGCTTCACCACCATGACAGAAGATCAGCTCTCCACTCTCCTGTCAAGATCACACCTCACCACTTGCGCGCTTGACCCACTCCCGTCCCACCTCATCCCTAACCTTGCCACAGTCTTCATCCCTACTCTCACACACCTCTTCAACCTTTCACTTACAAATGGTGTCTTTCCTTCATCCTTCAAACATGCTTCAATCACCCCGATCCTCAAAAAGCCCTCCCTCGACCCATCCTCAGCGTCTAGCTATCGCCCGATATCTCTTCTCCCCTTCGCCTCAAAACTACTGGAACAGCATGTATATCTTGAACTGTCCTCCCACCTTTCCTCCTGCTCCCTCTTTGACCGTTACAATCAGGCTTTCGACCGCATCACTCAACTGAAACTGCCCTAACTAAAGTCACTAACGACCTGCTAACCGCCAAGAGCAAGCGACACTACTCTGTCCTCCTTCTCCTGGACCTGTCTTCTGCCTTTGACACCGTAGACCATTCCCTCCTCCTACAGATTCTCTCATCTCTTGGCATCACAGACTTGGCCCTATCCTGGATCTCATCATACCTAACAGACCGAACATTTAGTGTCTCCCTCTCACACACCACCTCCTCACCTCGCCCCCTGTCTGTCGGTGTTCCCCAAGGCTCAGTCCTAGGACCCCTACTCTTCTCCATCTACACCTTCGGCCTGGGACAGCTCATAGAATCCCACGGCTTGCAGTATCACCTCTACGCCGATGACACGCAGATCTACCTATCTGGACCTGACCTCACCTCCCTACTGACCAAAATCCCACAGTGTCTGTCTGCTATCTCAGCCTTCTTTTCTGCTCGCTTTCTCAAACTGAACATGGACAAAACAGAATTCATCATCTTTCCCCCACCTCATTCTACCCCTCCACCAGGCCTATCCATCAATGTCAATGGCTGCTCGCTTTCCCCAGTCCCACATGCTCGGTGCCTTGGGGTGATCATCGACTCTGCCCTCTCTTTCAAACCACATATCCAAGCCCTCGCCACCTCCTGCCGCCTCAAAATCAAAAATATTTCCCAGATCCGCTCATTCCTCAACCATGAAACCACAAAAACACTAGTGCACGCCCTTATCATCTCCCGCCTCGACTACTGCAACCTCCTACTGTCTGGCCTCCCCTCTAGCACTCTGGCACCACTCCAGTCCATCCTACACTCTGCTGCACGACTAATCCACCTGTCTTCCCGCTATTCCCCTGCCTCCCCACTATGCCAGGCCCTTCACTGGCTTCCTATTGCCCAGAGGCTCCAGTTCAAAACCTTAACCATGACATACAAAGCCATCCACAACCTTTCTCCTCCATACATCTGTGACATGGTCTCCCGCTACCTACCCACACGCAACCTTCGATCCTCTCAAGATCTCCTTCTCGACTCCCCCCTCATCTCTTCTTCCTACAACCGCATACAAGACTTCTCCCGGGCTTCCCCCATACTCTGGAACTCTCTGCTGCAAAACATCAGACTTTCACCAACAACGGAGACCTTCAAGAAAAACCTGAAGACCCACCTGTTCCGACAAGCCTACAACCTGCAATGATCCTCAGAGTACTGAACCATCGCACAACCAGCTCTACCCTCTCCTAGTGTATTCTCACCCATCCCTGTAGACTGTGAGCCCTCGCGGGCAGGGTCCTCTCTCCTTCTGTACTTATGCGTCCCTTGTCTAGCACATGTTTATTGTATCTGTCTATATTTTTCCCCTTTTCATATGTAAAGCGCCATGGAATAAATGGCGCTATATAAATATATAATAATAATTATAGGACTTTGCTCTGCCCTCTGCATAGCACAGCAAATTATGCCTGCACAGGAGTGATATTGAACGTGCTGTGTGAATGATGATTAAACCGGGCAGGAGGATGGTGATTGCGGGGATAGAGGAGGCGCCCAAGTAAGACCAACGATGCTCATCGGATCGGACTGGGCCTTATGGTGGGATTATAAAAGGAATTTTTGGATATGTAAAAAAAGAAGAAAAAGAAGCTCACCCTTCAATGTACAGGGTGGGTTATGTATATGGAAACACCTAAATAAAATGGGAATGGTTGGTGATATCAATTTCCATTGCAGCAGATTTCAATGCAAAACACCCTACGAAAGAAAACTGTCACCATTCCCATTTTATGTAGGTGTATCCATATAAATAACCCACCCAAAAAGTTTGCCTCATCACTGAACATAATGTTCTTTGTAAACTGAGGGTCCTGTTCCAATTTTTGTTTTGCCCATTCTGCAAATTCAGCGCACAGATCTGGCATGAGTCTAACATCCCTTCAGTGGATATTAGCTACTCACAAATGGCACCCTTACAAAATCCAGCTGCTGCAGCATCTCAACGAGGATGAGCCAGATCGGTGCGCTGAATTTGCAGAATGGGCAAAACAAAAATTGGAACAGGACCCTCAGTTTACACAGAACATTATGTTCAGTAATGAGGTAAACTTTTTTGGATGAGCCATTTATATGGATACACCTACATAAAATGGGAATGGTGACTGTTTTCTTGCATAGGGTGTCTTGCATTGAAATCTGCTGCAATAACCTGGGTACTGCATTCACCAGACATCAACACAATTTCTATCCGCTCCTCACGTGTTAACCTCTGCGACATGTCAATGGCTGTAAACAAAGAGAAACTTGTAAATAACTCATGAAAGAATAAAGTTACGTTAAAACCAAGCACACCATTGTTTTCTTGTGAAATTCTCAATAAGTTTGTTGGGTCACATGACCCTCTTCCCACTGGAAAAAATAAAGTTGGATCCAAAATGTCTGACTTCAAAATGGCCACCATGGTCACCACCCATCTTGAAAAGTTTTCCCCCTCCCATATACTAATGTGCCACAAACAGGAAGTTGATATCACCAATCATTCCTATTTTATTTAGGTGTATGCATATACATGGCCCACCCTGTAGTATGATCTGCATACAACTTCGTAATCCGCGCTTCTGCCAGGCATTGGTCACAGGGAAGAAAAGGATTGATCCAGCTTCTAGTCCACAATGCCAAGATGTATTTAGAATGAGGAATTATTTATTTTCATAATTAAAATATAGTCATATCAAAAAGTTCTCTTTTCTTAAGTGAACATGCAGAAAATATGTATTAAAAATAGGAGGGGGACAGGGGAAATTTTTTGTTAGGATACTATATTTTAATTATGGAAATAAAGAATTCATCATTTTAAATACATCTTGGAATTGTGGACTAGAAACTGTATCAATCCTTTTCTTCCCTATTTTTAGGATATGTAGAGTTGGTTGTGGATTTATATAAAGATTACTAGACTGCTGTTAAAGGGGCATTAAAGGTGGTGGACTTAGTTTATATTAAGAAAACCTGGTGATAGGTTCCATTTAATGTTTAGCAAACCACCTTAGGGTTTGTGCAAACATTTTTGATGCATTTCTTTTCTGTGCAGTTTTTTATGCAAAAAAAACCGCAGCATCTTACAATAAAAAGTAAATTAATTTAATTTCCAAGATCTTGTTTGCATGGTGCATATTTTCAATTCTTTCAGTTTTTTACTGCAGTTATTTCCAATTGAGACCAGAATGAATTAGCAGGAAAAGAAATGCTGTAAAATAACACTAAAAACACGTCTAAAACACATACAGGTTATACTGTGGATTTCTGGTCATAGTCTATGTTTTTCATGCAGAAAAAACACTAAAATCTACATGTGATCCTTTTTCTGATTTCAGCTGAAGAGGAGGTGACACTCAAAAAACTGAAGATAAATAACTTGCAAAAAAATCCTTGAGATCCCCTGATTTTGCTGCTGTTTTATCCTTCTATGCTGTGTCACTCCACTACAGAGATAGTCACATTTGTTTCTTTCATCTGAAATTTCCGATCTTCACCAAGATGTTTCTTCAGTCTTCTCTGGAAGTGTGCGCTTTCACTCCTCTCTCTCAAATACTGTCAATCACGTCATTCAGCATCTGATTTAGTAGTTTATCAGGACGCAGTATAAACGTATAACATGGACCATGACCAGGACCATGACCGCATAGCAGTGCATGGACTGGTCGTCAGCTCTCCTGACCCGAGCATGACAGCTGTATAGAAATTCGTGCTGTCACACTCAGGTCAGGAAAGCTGCCAGCCAGTCCGAGTGTAAGGGTATGGACAGTGACTGTTGTGTTACTGCCCTTAAAGACAACAATCGCATAAAGTGAAAAGTGTCATGAGTTTTTGTACATGAATTGAGATATGTGAAGTGTGAATTATGTCATGTGGTTTTAGGAATGTAATGTGTAATAGTGCTTAGGATAATGTTTGTAGTGTATGGCATAGGACTACATAGGGTAATATATAGATTATGCTGTAGGACTAGTGTTGAGCGATACGATACCGCAAGTATCGGGTATCGGCCGATATTAGCTCTATCGGCCTTTCGATACTTAGTTTCGATATTTTCCATATATCGTATACCGGAATCGGAAGTTCCCATAATTCTTTGAGAGGCAATGTGATTTTAGTCAGCCAATGAGGAATCCTAAGAAGTGTGGGCACATCCTGTACTGCTGCGGTCATGTTAACTAAAGGCATGGCTGTGATTGGATGCTGAAATGATGTCAGAATGCACTATAAAAGGCGCCGCCGCCATTTTAGCGTCACTGTGCTGTGAATTCAGTAAGGGACAGAATGCTGCTGTGCTGACTCTGAGGGACAGTTAGAGATTGCGATTTAGTGTACTGTGCTGTAGGCAGGCTAGCACCAACCGCTGTGTAAAGCTTCCTTTTGCCTGCAGTGTTGTTTTAACAGCTTTGCAAGGTGTGTGTGAGTGCAGGTGACGCTGCAGTTTGCTCTGCATGCAACGCTGTCTGTAGGCATCTGCACGTGTCACTCACAGACTCTTTTTTTTTTCTTCAGTGTAATTCTTGCAGCTCCATGCAATTTAACTATTAGTGTGACGCGCTTCCATCCGTATCCAATACATTGGTTGCAAACACTATAGAAGTAGACAAAGGAGTAGCCTTTCACAGATTGTGAACAGTTGTGTTTCAGTGTTCACTTCAGTCTGTGTTTTTTATTTTTTGAGTGCACATCACGCTCCAGTTACTTGTTCAAGCACTGCTGCTTGTACTCTGCTAAGCGTGTCTCAGTGCCTCATCCTTTTCATTTATCTCCAATTGGTTCTGCTCCATTCCATTTAAAATATAATCTATTAGTGTGACGCGCTTCCATCCGTATCCAATACATTGGTTGCAAACACTATAGAAGTAGACAAAGGAGTAGCCTTTCACAGATTGTGAACAGTTGTGTTTCAGTGTTCACTTCAGTCTGTGTTTTTTATTTTTTGAGTGCACATCACGCTCCAGTTACTTGTTCAAGCACTGCTGCTTGTACTCTGCTGAGTGTGTCTCAGTGCCTCATCCTTTTCATTTATCTCCAATTGGTTCTGCTCCATTCCATTTAAAATATAATCTATTAGTGTGACGTGCTTCCATCCGTATCCAATACATTGGTTGCAAACACTATAGAAGTAGACAAAGGAGTAGCCTTTCACAGATTGTGAACAGTTGTGTTTCAGTGTTCACTTCAGTCTCTGCGTAATAACCACACTTAGGCCTTATAACTTTTCTGACTTTCTTTATCAATCTACCAAGATGAAGAAGTCAGTGAGTAAGGCACGTGGTCGTGGCCGTGGAGTTTCAGCAGGGAGAGGACGTGGGGATTCTGTGGGTGCTGCCGCCCTCAGTGACACAGCATCCACCAGTTTTACCCATGAGCGTTCCTTTATGCGCACTTTGGTAGGAGCTCGGCGTGCCCCCTGCTGCGGGAAGAACAAATTGAAGCCGTTGTTGGTTGGATGGCAGCCAATGCATCGACTTCAATTCCTTCCACCTCCTCTCAGGAACACAACACTGTTGAGCAACCATCTGTCTGTTCACCGCCTGTCAAATTGCCCAGGCAGTCAGAGAGTTCTGTACAGGAGCCAGCTGAGTCTCTGCTTCTGTTCTCAGAATCTGTTGGCTCGCAAACACGGGCACAGGCAAGCAGCATTCTGCAATTTGAAGAAGAGGGAGTATGCAGAGATGCGCAACAGCTGTGTCTCTCTCAATCTGAAGAGGCGGGTGAGCCAGTGCCGATGGACAGCACACCGCAGAACGCATCTTATGATGATGATGAGACTCAGGTGCCAGGTTTTGTGGAGCATGGTGCTGCCCAGACCATCCAACAGCAGCAGGTGTTGGAAGAGGGTAGTGGAGATGATGAAGTCCGAGACCCAACATGGCGTGAGCAACAGGAAGGTGGTGGGAGCAGCTCTGAGGAAGAGATTGTCCCAACGGTACAAAGAGGAGGGAGAGGTAGGCTGCAGACTCGCTTGCCTGTAGCCTCCAGTTTGGCACCTGTTGGGAGCAGTTCTCTTAGAAATGTCAAAATTGGCGCTCCCATGACTTGCACTGCGTGGTCCTTTTTTGACAGACTTGTAGATGATATTTGCTATGTTCAATGCAAGCTGTGTAAGCAAAAAGTTAAAAGAGGTAAAAATATCAGTAACCTGAATACCACAAATATGTGGAAACATGTACGGACAAAGCACGTAGCTGAGTTACAAAGACACACTGGAGATGTAGGCCAACCTACAGCAGCACCTACATCTTCAGGTCGTGTTCGAGCCTCTACCTCCAGCTCACACACACCTGGTTCGGCTTCCTCACAGGATCTCCATGGAAGAACCTCGGTCACTGTTGTCCATAGACAAACTGTTATTCCACCCACAGCAGCAAGTTCACAGTCATCGTCACACTCCCAGAACAAAAAACAGCCATCGGTACCACAGGCATGGGATAAAAGACGGCCATACTCGGCAAACCATCCACGAGCACAGGCTCTGAATGCTGGCATTGCAAAACTCCTGTCCCTTGAAATGCTGTCATTCAGGCTGGTGGAGACTGACAGTTTCAGGAACTTTATGGCATTGGCAGTCCCACAATATAATGTGCCAAGCCGATTTTATTTCAGCAGGCAAGCTGTACCTGCTCTGCAAAAACATGTCGAGTGAAACATTAAACATGCGCTACTAAACGCCGTCAGTAGCAGGGTCCACCTGACCACCGATGCGTGGACCAGTACCCATGGCCAGGGACGATACCTTTCCCTCACTGCCCATTGGGTCAATGTTGTGGATCCGGGTACAGATCTTGCCAGTGGCGCTGTACGTGTTCTGCCAACTCCAAGGATTGCAGGAATCCAGTCTGTACACATTGATTCCTCCTCCTACTCCAGTTCCTCAGAATCATCGCTGCACGAGCCGTCACGGTATACCTCCACATGGACCCGTGAACGCTTACCTGTTGCGACCGATATGAGCACAGCCGTGGCCAAACGTCAACAGGCCGTCCTGAAATTAATTTCCATGGGGAATCGAAGCCACACAGCGCAGGAGCTCTGGGATGCCATCAAGCAGGAGAGCGACGTGTGGTTTTTGTCAGCTAATCTCCAGCCAGGCTTGGTAGTGTGTGACAATGGCCGAAATCTGGTGGCAGCTCTGGGCCTTGGCAACCTCACTCACATACCATGTCTGGCACATGTGCTCAACTTGGTCGTGCAGAGTTTTTTGAGGGACTATCGGATCTTGATGCACTGCTGCACAAGGTCCGCCTAGAGTGCGCTCACTTGCGACGTTCCAGCATGGCCAGATCGCGCACTGCAGCTCTGCAAGTCAGATTTCGCCTTCCTGAACATCGCATCATATGTGACGTACCCACCAGGTGGAATTCCACGTTACATATGTTGGAGCGGTTGTGTGAGCAGCAGCCAGCAGTAATGGAGTATCAGCTGCAACAGGCGCAATCAACTCGCAATTTGCGCCGTTCACACTTCACCACTACTGAGTGGGCCTCTATGAAGGACATCTGCGACGTTTTGCGTGCGTTTGATGTCTCAACGCGGATGGCGAGTGCAGATGATGCACTAGTCAGCATGACTGTCCCCCTTATCTGCCTGCTTCAGAAATCACTGAAAGCACTAAAGGAAGAGGTTTTGGAAGAGGTGGAGGATGAGGAGTCACAAATTCAATTACCTTCAGGACAGTCAGCGCAACGTGGTTCCTCACAAAGGGCTGGGCAGGGCTCATTTTGTGAGGAGGATGAGGAGGAGGAGGAGTCAATGGAGGAGGAAGAAATCCCTACAGAGGGAGGTACACAACGCTCTAGTCAGTATGTAGAGCGAGGGTGGGGTGATGCAGAGGAGGCAGAGATGACGCCTCTTCCAGAGGACAGCCTTTGTTGGCCAGTTGGGAGTCTGCAGCACATGGTTGATTTCATGCTTCAGTGCCTGAGAAACGACCGCCGCATCGCCCACATTCTCAACACGTCAGATTATTGGGTGTACACCCTCCTAGACCCTCGCTACCGGGACAACTTACAAAACCCTCATCACACCGGTGAACCGGGACCGTAAAATGCAGGAGTACCAAGACACACTGGTGCAATCCATACTGTTGTACATTCCAGCCGAGAGAGCTGCTGCTGCTGCTACTGCTTTACAAAGCAGCTCTGTGCGTCGAGGCAGTGTAGACACCTCTACAACAAGAGGGAGCAGAAGCATCGCCTCTGCACAGGGCAAGAGCTGTATGTTACAAATGTGGCAAAGTTTTGTGACAGCGCCAGCAAGGTCTACACCATCCGAGACGGCTCCAGTCACCAGGAAGAAACGTTTCCGTAAGATGGTGACAGACTACTTGGCTTTCCTCTAAGTGTACTCCCAGATGCCTCTTCCCCTTTCAAATTTTGGGTCTCTAAGTTGGATACATGGCCAGAGCTTAGCCAGTATGCATTGGAGGTGCTGGCTTGCCCTGCTGCCAGTGTATTATCTGAGCGTGTCTTTAGTGCTGCAGGTGGTGTAGTAACAGACCGTCGCATGCGACTATCCTCAGAGAATGTAGACCGGCTTACTTTTCTGAAAATGAACAAGGCATGGATCTCACCTGAATTTGCCTGTCCGTTTTCAGATTAAATAACTGTTTGGCAACGTTTTCCATGTCTCCTGTTATGTTCATCTTTCTACCACCTGAACTCTACTCCCTGGGCTACAACACCGCCATTTGTTGCTCGTAAATAATTGGCAGGGGTACTGACTCCTGGCCAGCCTGGTGACAGCACGACAGCTGTTTCCTGGCAGTGTGAACGTCAATTATCCTCCAATAAGTTGTGGTGTCGTGTTGCATTCGGGTTAGCCGACTCTATGGTGCCTGCAGTTTAGGTGATTCCTATGTGTGCTGTGGGATACGTAAATAAAGGCGGTTTCCATTGTGACAATAGGACAAGCAGCCACTGTAGGACTGTGTGATTCGGTAACTGCGGACGGCTTGCGTCCTGTCAACTTACATTTTCATGGGTGCGTTCTTCTACCCGTCCGGGGTCCAGTACCGTCAACTGGTTCTCCCCAGTGCCTTTGGCCTAGGTGCCTCCATCTCCGTATCCGAGTTCCACCAACGTCTGCTGGTCCTTGGTAGTGCTTTGGAGCACAGGTACCTCCTGCTTAGTAACCGTGTCACAGTAACGTCAGCTGGTACTCGGTTGTGACATTGCCTCTTTTCCTTCTGCTACCCGTCCGGGGTCCAGTACCGTCAACTGGTTCTCCCCAGTGCCTTTGGCCTAGGTGCCTCCATCTCCGTATCCGAGTTCCACCAACGTCTGCTGGTCCTTGGTAGTGCTTTGGAGCACAGGTACCTCCTGCTTAGTAACCGTGTCACAGTAACGTCAGCTGGTACTCGGTTGTGACATTGCCCCTTTTCCTTCTGCTACCCGTCCGGGGTCCAGTACCGTCAACTGGTTCTCCCCAGTGCCTTTGGCCTAGGTGCCTCCATCTCCGTATCCGAGTTCCACCAACATCTGCTGGTCCTTGGTAGTGCTTTGGAGCACAGGTACCTCCTGCTTAGTAACCGTGTCACAGTAACGTCAGCTGGTACTCGGTTGTGACATTGCCTCTTTCCTTCTGCTACCCGTCCGGGGTCCAGTACCGTCAACTGGTTCTCCCCAGTGCCTTTGGCCTAGGTGCCTCCATCTCCGTATCCGAGTTCCACCAACGTCTGCTGGTCCTTGGTAGTGCTTTGGAGCACAGGTACCTCCTGCTTAGTAACCGTGTCACAGTAACGTCAGCTGGTACTCGGTTGTGACATTGCCTCTTTTCCTTCTGCTACCCGTCCGGGGTCCAGTACCGTCAACTGGTTCTCCCCAGTGCCTTTGGCCTAGGTGCCTCCATCTCCGTATCCGAGTTCCACCAACGTCTGCTGGTCCTTGGTAGTGCTTTGGAGCACAGGTACCTCCTGCTTAGTAACCGTGTCACAGTAACGTCAGCTGGTACTCGGTTGTGACATTGCCTCTTTTCCTTCTGCTACCCGTCCGGGTTCCAGCACAGTCAGCTGGTCCTCGTTACTTCCATTGTCTCTTGCTCCATCTGATACACGTCAGGGTTCCAGTAACGTCAGCTGTTTCTCGGAAATTAGACGACCTTAAAGACCACCCAGAAGAAGATGACGACAACAAGGACGACGAGCATGAATCCAACCAGCCTGAACACCATCACAAAGAAAAAATAAAAGATTACCCAGAAGAAGATCACCAACAGGACAAAGAAGGTTAAGACAAACTACAAGATACAGAACAAGAGACAGAACAACAATAAGCAGAAGATCAAAAAGCAGAAGAACATGAAGTATAAGACCAAAATGAAGAGCAAAATATATGCTCTAAATTCTAAGCAGAAGAAGACTAAGCAGTGTATGGGGGTGAGTCCGTTCCTCCTTGTGGTGCCCCTGGAAAATGCCTGCTGCTGCAGGCTAAACTGAACACGGACAAATACTGTTGTAATTTAAATCTTTTGTGACAGCAAGAACGGAAGGATGAACAATTCATACTTTTACAGATTACAAGTACAGGAATCTCTGTCACAAATAAGAATATGATGAAGAAGATGAAGAGGAAGAAGATGAAGAATTTGAATATGAAGAAGATTAATTAGTTTAATAATAACAATATGAGTAATGTAAACAAAAACATGAATAGCAAGAAGTTTAAGAAGAAGATTAAGAAGGTGAAGATGAAGAATAATTTGATGAGAAAGATGCTGCTGCTGCTGAAGATTATGAAGGAGAAAGTGTGGCACTGGCAAAAGTTAAAAAGGTGAAGAGCATGGAAGTTGTGAAACATACATATTTGCCAAAATAGAAAAAAGGTTAACAACATTGTCAATTTGTTAGTCAATCCAAACGTATTTCCAAAAAAAAATATATTAATGCTATTCCAATGCATTGGGTTAAAAATGTATGCCTTTATTGTCTCCTCAACCTCCCCCAATACATTCTACATTAGTCTTTGTTGTTTTCCTTCATGTACAATTAACCAACAAGGCAAGAATGGTTTTTTTTAATGTCGATATTTGGTTCCCATAGACTTACATTGGACTTCCGGTATCGGAATCGGATATCGACGATATTTAGTGATATCGGCGATACCATTCCGATCCGATATTTTTAGATATCGAGCAGTATCGCTCAACACTATGTAGGACATAAGACAGAGCGTGATATGCATTGTAAGTGTAACATGATTAGTGCATGCTGTTATAAGATGCATAGTGTTTGTAAGGGACATCTGCTCAGCCACAGGCTGCAGGGACAGATATAGTGTTAAATGTTTTATGTCTAGAGATTGGGACTAGCCCAGATTTTAGGGCAAGTAAAAAGGGACCCACTTACTGTTTTAAGTTAGTGAGAGAGTTTATTGGGGACAATCACAAGGTCAAGTTCAAGAGGAGTACATTTGGAGTTGGGTGGTGTGAGAACTTAAAAGACTCCCTGCAGACATTTCTGCAATGTCCAGAGCCTAAGGCACTTTGACCCCTTCTTGACAGAGGAATATGGACTTGGAAATGCGTGTGGCAAAGGTAGTGGACCTCGACAATACTGCAGGGCCGGACGGGAAATCCCTGGGCTGGAGGAACCAGTAAGTATAGGGATGGTTCAGACAGAATTAAAAGTGTAGCAGAAAATGTGATGTACTTGCACTGTTTAGTAAACTTCTGAATGTTGAAACGAGCTGGGTGTCCCCTTATATGTTTGCGGCTGTTCCTGAAAATGGAGACCAGAAGACAGCGGAGGGCTGCAGGCTGTGAGTGTAACGCACCCTACATTAGACAGCACACTGGGCCTGGGACACATTTTTCCTGCAAAGTTTCAGGGCAACATGGATTATTGACACCATCCTCGGCCACTTTACACAAGCATTGGCAATGTGATCGTTGTCCTTGTTATATGGCCGTCTGACTGCGCTCTCATTCTCAGAGGCTGCCAAGTTATAATTGAACTACATGCAGAGGTTTCACATACTGCCTTCCATAAAAAAGTGAGCAAAAGGAGAAAGAGGCAGAATCAGGAGTGCTCAAAGATTTTTAAAAGCTATTTAAGCACATTATAAGATACCAGAAAAACTGAAAAATAAGTTAATTTAATATATCTCCCCCATAGTATATTGCTTTTTGTAAACGTTAGTGTTGAGCGAATCTGTCGAAATTCAGGGCAGCTTACTTGAATTTATTTACATCAGCGTTATTTGATATCAAAGTTATTTGAATCAACATGAAATGTGCCTTATTTTACTCTGGAGTCTCAAATGTTTGGTGTACAAAGTTTTTAAAAATTCTCACCTTTGACTCACCTGTCCTGCTGCGGTGAGTGAGTATACATTTTTGTAACCACCTTTTTAGCCCTCTACAAATAAGTAAAATTGCAGTTGGATGGCTGCTATTTTGCAGTAAGTGAATCACAAAAATTTTGAATTCAGGTAATTTTTTGTTAAATATTTGAGGTGAATTGAATTGGCCTCAACAGATTCTCTTATCTTTAGTAAATGCCAAAAAAAGGCCAAACAAAGGATTCAAACCAAAATATTTGTTGAGAATATATTTTCTAATTGATCAATTTCAAGCATCTTGCACTTAATAAAAAGCACCTAACAAAGAATTCAGGAAAAATGACATTTTATTATATTTTACAGATGGAAAAATTAGCTTTCGTAACAAGCCAAAACGGAAACTTAATTACCATTACATGTAATGCTCTTTTCTGCAGACTACATTTCCCAGCAGACACTTTCAGAGAAAACACTAATGCAGTTTATTTGAGCTCTGTTCATGTCATTGCAGAATCGCAGTGTAAGCAGAGCCTATAAAGGGGACCAAATGACTGGTCAAATAATAGCTACCGAAATGGAGATAATTTTACTACAGTAAAGTTACATTTTTCCTAAAGCGTTTCTCACTCAATAATATGTTTTAAATTAAACAAAACTTAGCAATTTTACCATTGGCATTTTGTAGATATTGCTGATACATATTTCTTATGTTGGCCACTGGTGTTTTCTCGACTTCCACTCACAACATTCACCTAATATGAACAGTGCTATTGAGAAGAAGCTGCTTCTTGTACTCCAAATTTTTACTCACTAGCTTTTTATAATAGCAAGAATCTTTTCACTGCCTGTGTTCAAGAGGACATGCTCAGTGGGACATGTGTAACCACTAGCCCTGTATATATAAAAGATAATCTGTCACCAGGTTTTTGCTGCCTCATCTGGGAGCAGCATAATGTAGTAAAAGAGACCCTGATTTCAGCGATGTATCACTTAGTTTATTTAGTGCAGAAGTTGTGATATAATCAGAGTATTTAGATGTAGCATGTAGCAGAGCTAAGAAAACTAACTAGTCCCACACTACAGCTTTCTGTGGACATTGTCTATTGACAGTGAGCTGCTTATCACAGGAGGGGGTGTGGTTGTTGTAACAGTAAGGTGAACTGTAGTTAGGGCAGTAATAATGTCCTGGTGATAAAACCATTATAATAGAAACAACAGCACACACCCTAATAAGTAACACAATGCTGAATTCAGAGTTTTAACCCCCACATCATACTGTCTCATATTACATAGAAAAAAACCTGCTGACAGATTCCCTTAAATAGAGAAAATTAAAATAACACCAGCAGGAGCCATAAGAAGTAGTGTATATGACAGCAATATTGAGACACGAGAATATTTTTTATCATTTTTATTGATTAATTATTTTGTTTTGCATGCTGTAACAGAAAAATCAGTAAATATATAAAAATATATATGAAAAATAAGATATATGAAAAGTTAAAGAAATCAATTTTTTACTACCTGTGTAAGAAATGACTAGTTATACACTGTAGACAGTACTTGAGCTGCAATTTGAAGTCTTAGGGCTCGAATGCAATATTTGTAATAGGCTCCAAATTGTGTTGCATCATTTTTAGTGCTAGCTCCCTACTTTTGGACTTAATGACTTTTTAGCCCTTTTCAGGCCCAGATATGACCTCTACAACTGCACACCCTATAGGTACTCCTATGATTATAAGTGCATAATCACTGATATAACAGTTTAGTAAAAAAATAATAATTCAATGAAACAAAATAATAAGTACTGATGACGTAAAAGTTCTGTATATTGGATGTAGACAATTATCCAATACCTATCAATGTAATATTAAACTAATTAAATATCTGTTCATGTTTAGATCAGGTATTTCAGAAAATCTACAAAACTAATAAACTATTTACTTTACAGAATAAAACACTTAGTGAACAAAATTTATTCAGTGAAGACAAAATCAATGTACATTTTCCATATCGAAAATAAAAATATACAGAAAATTCTTTACAATGTGTATGTACACTCCCTGCACTCATGCATTGTGCTTAAAACATCAGCTTTGTTTTTCCTGAATGTAAATATAAGGTGAACACTAAAGCAAAAAATATATAATTAAGACTTTATGAAAAATAAAATAAAGTTTGACCATGTCCATCATTTTACACAATTTTGCTGAAAAAAATGTAAACCCCTCAAGCAAAATCTTAAAGCGAGTCCGTCATGTCCAAAATGCATTTTAAATGGTCTATGCAGTGTTGTTGGAGACTTAACCCCTATAAGAACCATATCAGCACTGTACTTGTTACTGGTTGAGTGCTTGAGAAAATAACTTTTAATTCACATACTTCTGGGTATAATAGCACAACATACACCATCTGTAGAAAGGACACAGTTAGCAAAATGCCCACAGCCACTGCATGCAAACAAGGCCACAAACATGCAGTAGCAGTCAGACAGTGCTCGCTCTGGAAGCAAACACTGTCAATCAGAAGTAGGGGAAGGCTCCCAATATGCAAATAAGGAGGCATAACAGTGCACCAAACTCTTGGCCACACCAAGGGTGCACTGAAGCCTCCTCATTTGTATAGGAATTAAACATTATTTCCTCAGGCACTGTACCAGTAACCAGTACAGTGCTAGTATGGTTGTTATAGGGGCTAAGTCACCTACAACACTGCGCAGCCCATTTAAAATGCATTTTGGAGGTGATGGACTCCTTTTAATAGTCGTTAAAATATTTGTACATTTAAAGAGCTTCTATCTGTTGTATTAATGTTTATGTGAAAAAGTCTGTGATTGAAAAAAAAGTTGTCACATATTTCCCTCTCCTATCTGCCACTTGTTTCATCATTTCACTAGAAGACTGAACCAGAGAACTGCAGCTACATCCCCCCCCTCTCCCATTCTCACTGTTTTTCAATAAATGTAGTTGGACTTTTTTGAGGATTTAAAAAGTTATTGAACGTTTGCAGACAGCCTGCGGACATGGAAAGAGCAAGTAAAGGCCAAAAGGTAAGGAAAATAACACATGTATAAAATTCTTGGAAGAAGAAAAATTCAAAAAAGTCAACAAACTGTGATGTTTTGTTGGGAAAAGTATAAATATCTTGATATTGCATCCCCACTGTCCCCCAAAAAATATCCATCTGCCAATCTCTGCATGGTGTACACAATGGACGAGGTAGTTTTTTTCAGCATGCACATAGAGAGGCTGCATTTTTTCCAAAATTTGGGAAAGTGATGGATACCTTGAACCCTGGTGCCCACGTAAGAGTACCTCTGAAAACAGTCATATGGATTAATCATGCTTTATTATCTGGATGGGGATCACTGCATCTGTTGCTAACACAGTGCATTGGTGGGTAATTAGCGCTGACTTACCTTACAACGTGGATGTGATATTAAGGTAGTCATACATCTGCCAGCACAATATCACAGTTTACTGTCTTTTTACATTTTTTTCCTAAAAGTTGACTAATCTGAATCAAAAAGAGTTGTTATATGTGTTTTAAGAAGTTATCCATTACCCATCCTCCTTCCTACAATCCTGGCTGCACAAGGAGCTTTCCTATTAATGTCTTTCTGTAATAAATAAAAAATAAGAAAGGGGATTTCCATCAAAAGAAATTTATCATCCATCCATTCAATAGGTTTTAAAAGTCTGATCACCGAGAGTCCCATTTACCAGATTGGAGGTCATGTTTACTGTTTTCTGGCCTTATAGCAATTGGGATTGAATGGAGCTGCAAAATTGAACATGTTGCTAAATTGTCAATTTAGAGTTTTCTCATAGTCAAACAACATAGAATGATCAAATCATACAGAAGAATCAAAGATGTAAGACTCATTATGTTACAATGTGCAATGAGTCTAACAGAGTAAAAAAACACTGGCCACTGCCTTAAAACTAATATATTTTCTTACGCATATGAAAATAGATATGTGCACAGTACAAAAACTGCAAGTCATTACATTAAATTATTTATATGTACACCATTAGGTCAGCACCATTAGATTCAGTGCAAGCTTTGATAAAACTTTGGCGGTGTATTTTCTCAAGCAGTTGCTGACCTTGCAGCTTATGGCTCCAGTGTTTTCTAACAAAAAGAGGTGTGAAGATCCCTGTTCCTTCATGTAACTTTTTCCTTGTCCCTCATATGGTACACTAGTAAAATTGCTTTTTATACCCTTTGTATAAAATATTTTGTAACATAAACATTTAACAATATAGCGGCATAAAATAATGAATCAGTTCAAGGAAAGTTAAAAGAAAATATGTTGCAGATTTTGAAATCAGCCCCTAGGACTGACTGCGCAATCCAAGTCCATATTAGTGATTTTTCCAATTTTGTGTGGATCAAGTAGGCAAAAATATAACTTGTAACAGAATATGGTATACCTAAAAGGTTCCTAAATAGAACACATTGAACTTTACTATTAGATAATTCACATTTCTTTCAATATATGTCTGATAGTTACAAAAAATATATACATATACCATATCTGTGCTAACAGAATCTTAACCTGACCTTTTTATCATGTAAGAGTTGATGTAATGTTTGGTACTTCCTATAATGAAATGAATGATTTCCTTAACAAAGTCTAACATCATATTTGACTCTTTCTAAGTAATGAATTCCGTGAAACACACCATTTCTTGAAAATAAATAATTAGCAAGTACCAGGACCAAATAATGTTCCATTGCACCACCCAGCCATGTAAGGACAGCTTTCATAAGTGTTCTTCCACATCTTCAATGCGACACATTCAAGAGGCAGAACTGATAACTTCAATGTATATTAAAGAAACCATTTATCTTCCATTCAATCTTGCTCGTCCATGAGCAGTTGGATAATAACAATCCACTGGGTTACACCTTCCACTTATACCAGGAGTTCCAACGGGTCCTTGAGCTCCTTGAGGACCCTGGTCACCTAATAAAAAAAAATCTTAAGGTAAGGCAATACCCTTCTATACATAAATTAATGTAATAAGATATTTAAAACATAAGACGTTGTTCATATTCGTGTGAGAGGCTAGATTACTACTATTTTTCTTGACAAAATGACAGACACTTCTGTGGAACCACGTGGACCTTGTTATGGGTGCTATGAATCTGTCACTGTGATGTAGTTTCAGCTTTCAAACTAAACCAAATGCAGATGTGAAAAGTACGTAATAACTAAAGACTTTAATAGTAATATTAAAGGGGAAATTATTTGGTTAATATTCTGTACATATGACTGTTATTTGAACGTATTAAATAAATATTGTATGAAGGGGGCTTTTAAACTTCATGTGACCTTGTTAATGGTCAATATATTTGTTTCTGGATGAATGATAATTGCCCAGTGTAAAAGTACCAAACTGTTATGTCTGTCAGAGGTCAAAGGCTCAAAATGGCTGCCTTGGACAGACTTGGCACAAACCACTCCATCTGGCAGATTTCAGAGGATCCCTGGGCTTCACCCCTTGACAGCTGTAAAAATATATGGTCTTTCAACAGGGTCCAATGGATTGCTTCCATGGAAGGGCTGCTGGCCAGATGTGTGATCTAGAGGTAAGAGTTGTTGTCATGCAGGTCAAAACCGAGAAACCACTACAGGGACAAAACCAGTAGGCAAGGGGGTTGTTAAAATACAACGCGAGGTCATACAACAGTATATACAAAATATCAGGGAGACCAGGTGTAGCTGAACTAGATAACTGTCAGCTAGAAACTGTCTGCTGGAGTTTACATATAAAGGAGCCGCATCTATGGCTTCCAGCAGTGAGAACCTACCTACCAGCTCACTGCAGTAAAACACAGGTGGACAGGAAAGGAATAACTTTTCTCAGCAATCTAAAACCTAAACTCCCATAAACTGCAGGCATCCAGCAGTAACCGGGGTATTAGTGCGGCACAGATTAGCGACCAGGGCAGGGGTTGCAACAGTATGTTCAAACACGGATATAACACAGGTCATTCATGATCAAAATCAACTGATCATACATAAAAAAGTTTGCTGTTTGATATATTAGCAAGTATAGGTCCTGGTCATAGTGTATTCCATACACCACTCCGTGTTCAGTGTAGACTTGGTACAGCCCCTCCACCAGGATGTAAAATGTGCACGTACTCAAAAAATCCAAGCCTGGATTACAGACAGAAGAGCCTGGCATAGAATGAAGACACAAGAGGTGCGGCATGCAGCAGTAGAAACATGAATTGCAGAGGGAGAGACAGCGAGCAGTCAATAGCATTGGCTGCCATACAATTGAGCGGTGAGTATTAATTTTTTATATCAACCTTTTACTGAATGACTGCTTTACTCAATTCCGCAGAGAAAATGACAACAAAAATCTGCATTCTGGAGAATATGATTTTTATCAAATTTGAGTA
Source organism: Oophaga sylvatica (assembly GCA_033576555.1). Classification (NCBI taxonomy): domain Eukaryota; kingdom Metazoa; phylum Chordata; class Amphibia; order Anura; family Dendrobatidae; genus Oophaga; species Oophaga sylvatica. The sequence goes on from JARQOD010000005.1 coordinate 242,917,118, forward strand.
AAATTCAACTCTATCTCCAAATTTGGGCATCTCTACACACAGAACCATACTGAAATAAAAGCCATTGCAATTCTGATACTTTTTTTTTTATAGCTTCTGCTATTTTGAACCTGTATAGACATTGCAATAATCAGATGTCTAACACAATTGTATCAATCTTTTTATGATATAAATGCTGTCTTCTAGTTGCACATAGGTTTTCAGCACTCCATACAAAATGGCCTGGGGGCAACTGCTACCTCTGCACCCTCTATAACTACAACACTGACATATGCAATTCAAAAACAAAAAAGTGTCTTAGTTTATATCAATCCTTTGATTTTTGTTACTTCTCTGATGTATAGCTTTATCTCTAAAGGGAACTTATTAATCACCTATCCCCATTTACATACAAGAATGGATCAACTGAGTGTGCATGTGTTTTTAATAGTAGTGAGAGTGTCGGGTAGGCCATTGCCAGATAACTGTGATGATGGCTTATCTGTAGGAAAACCGAAAGGATTGGACATTGTAATTCAATATGCCTGACCATTCACTCCAAAAATCATTTGTTGGGACAGAGTCATCAGAATGATCTGCTGGGGCACCTTTTATGACCATCTTATAATGTCATAATGGGCATATTTGTTTGGTTTTAAAGGAGTTTTCCAGGTTTGTAACACATGTCTGCAGTTACTATATGTGACTGCAGACTTTTGAAACCTCCCACTGCACACAACACATGCGGCCAGGATTATCCGATGCCGGGAGCGGGTGGTCACATGACCGCGAATATGCGATATGCATGCTTCTGACCACATTCTAACTAGATGTGTGCATCCTCACGCTATACAAGTGAGCACGTCTAGTCAGAATGTGGCCGGAGAATACATATTGGTCATATGACTGCTTGTTCTTGCCAATGAAACAGGAATATCCTAACAGTGCGCTCTGTGAAGATTTACAAGTGACTGCAGACTTTTGTGATAAACCAGGACAACCCCTTTAATATAATGCACATAGAAGTGTTAAATGTATTTGTAAAAAGTAATGTCGTTTATGGGACAGCTGTTGCTTAAAGTCAAATACATAAAATATACTGAAAGTGAAAAATGTTCATGTAACAGTTATGTACTAATATGGTTTCATGTTGTAACAAAAATAGTATTCAAAGGATGAACTAAATGTATTTCAACTCCTCAAAGCATTTGACTCATATAATAATGCATTGCTTAAAGCCAACAGAGCGGTTTCAGCAAAGAAATACAGAAAAACGCAGAAGGCAATGGGAAGTGATTACCTGTAGGTCCTGTGGGGCCTGGACTCCCTGGAAGACCAATTCCAAATTCACCTCTTTCACCTTTCTGTCCTCGTAAACCTATTAAAAAGAAGAAAAAAATAATACATGAACACTGAATGTGCACAGAATGCCTCTGTAACTGCCTCCGTATAGCTGCGATGTAACTGCATGCCAACAATAGAAACTACGAGACGATAAATAAAATAAGCGGCAATATCCACTGACTGACTGACTGATGTACGTACAAAACAATAACATTTAAGAAGCTGAGCGTAGCACAATGGTATGTAATTGAACCATTTAGCAACACTGGTCATCATAAGGTGCCAAATTATACTGAATGTTATAACTCTTGAGGGAGCAACATAATATTATGCTTTAAACATGAAAGGTTTTCCTTATGTGTTTATAGCTGTATTATTACTGGTGTATATCATAGCCAATGTTATGCAAACAATAAAGTCATAATAGCAAAGCATTAAAAAGAAATGACAAAATAATGTGAATATTGGGATGTATGCAGCAATAAAATATAAGCGAAACCTGGCAGTACAACACTGCACTATGTAGTGCTCATAGTCCTGAATGTTTGGTGTATAACACAGTGTCTGCTGTATAGAATTCACTCTTTTGGACCTTATTCTTGTAACAAAATTCACCCAAAAGAAGAATAATGTTGAATTAAATACAATCTATTTAATTAGTTTCAATCAATACAATTCACAAACACAAAATGTGAAAATATAATTTTTATTACGAAACTAAATTGCGTATGGAAGAACAAATGAACTGTTAAGGTCACATATCTGATAAGGTTTGGATCACATGCTTGCAGTATAATGGTGATCAAGTAATATTAGCATAGTATAGGTGTCCTTATATGTGGAAGATCCAATGACTAGTGTTTTGTTTCAGATGAAAATAAAGGAACACTTTATAGTAAGGCCTCTTTCACACATCCGTTGTGTGCCGTCAGGCACAATCCGTCCAAAACCGGAAAGGACGGATCCGGCGCTGATTCTGAAAAAACTGATGCAACGGATCAAGTTTTCTGCCGGATCCGTCCTGAACTTTTGAACCCGGAAAATGCACGAACGCATGTCCGGACCGAGGCGAGAGAGAGAGATCTTGGTTTCCAGAATCCGGATCAGTCTTTTGCCGGATTGCACAAAAGACTGATCTGGCACCATAGACTTGTATTGTTTGCGGCCGCCGGATGCGCCGCAAGCAGCGCATCCGTCAGGTGCGGCAGAAAATAAAAACGTTGCAGTGTCCGTTTTGTCCGGCCGCCGGAATGTACATTTCCTCCGGATATGGAAAAAAACGGACGTAACGCAATGTGACATCCGGTGCGATCCGGCGCTAATGATAGTCAATGACAAAAAAACGCATCCAGCGGTTTAAAAAACTGGATCCGTTTTTTTGAAAAAGCGCCGGATCGCGCCTGACGGCAAAAAACTGATGTGTACAAGAGGCCTAAGCGGATGTCCCTTTTCACATATAATAGAGCCTGTGGGTATAAAATATTTAGACACCCGAGTCTAACGCTGGCTCTCTGCAACTGCCTCAGTCTATGTTAATCGGCTACAGCTCTGACACAGCGCTGACAGCGCTGCAGCCAATCACAGAGCTTAGTAGCCAAGTTAATATAGATGGCTTTAGCTGCTGAGCTCAATGATTGGTTGTAGCACTGTCATTGTCAAGTCACTGCTGCAGAAAATTAACAGAGATCGGAGAGTCAGTACTGGACCAGGAAAGGTCACTTAGCCTGTCAGCAAAAAAATTGTTCACAGGGGACAAAACCTTTCGAGAGATATTTCTAGCTTGTCAGATTATCACTTATCCACACATGACAACTTGCTAATCACTGAGAGGACAACTATTGGAATCCCCACCCATTCTGAGAAATGTGCTGCTAGAGGGAGCAGTGGCATGCTCCATTCATTGTCTATGGGACAGCTGAAGACCCTCCAGCCATCTAAACGTTTTCTCCTAACCAGTGGATAAGTGATAACTTGACCAGTTCACAAATAACTCTTTTACATTTTGAAATGTACCAATTAGAGGATGGACACAAGAAATGATTAAAATCAATTATACAGTTTAGATTACATTAAATCTAATGTAGAATATTACATACAGTAGTAATTTAACCCCTTCATCCCCAAGGGTGGTTTGCACGTTAATGACCGGGCCAATTTTTACAATTCTGACCACTGTCTCTTTATGAGGTTATAACTCTGGAACGCTTCAACGGATCTCCGCGATTCTGAGACTGTTTTCTCGTGACATATTGTACTTCATGTTAGTGGTAAAATTTCTTCGATATACCTTGCGTTTATTTTTGAAAAAAATGCAAATATGGCGAAAATTTTGAAAAATTTGCAATTTTCAAACTTTGAATTTTTTTTTCCCTTAAAACAGAGAAATATGTCATACAAAATAGTTAAGAAATAACATTTCCCACATGTCTACTTTACATCAGCACAATTTTGGAACCAAAATTTTTTTTTGTTAGGAAATTATAAGGGTTAAAAGTTGACCAGTGATTTCTCATTTTTACAACAAAATTTACAAAGCCATTTTTTTAGGGACCACGTCACGTTTGAAGTCACTTTGAGGGGTCTATATGGCAGAAAATACCAAAAGTGACACCATTCTAAAAACTGCACCCCTCAAGGTACTCAAAACCATATTCAAGAATTTTATTAACCCTTCAGGTGCTTCACAGGAGCTGAAGCAACGTGGAACGAAAAAATGAATATTTAACTTTTTAGCCACAAAAATGATCTTTTACAAACTTTTTTTTATTTTCACAAGGGTAAAAGGAGAAAATGGACAGATAAAGTTGTTGTGCAATTTCTCCTGAGTACGCCAATACCCCATATGTGGGGGAAAAACACTGTTTGGGCACACGGCAGAGCTCGTAAGGGAAGAAGCGCCGTTTGACTTTTTCAAACTAAAATTGGCTGGAGTTGAGATTGGACGCCATGTCGTGTTTGGAGAGCCCCTGATGCGCCTAAACAGTGGAAACCCCCCACAAGTGACACCATTTTGGAAACTAGACCCCCTAAGGAACTTATCTAGATCTGTTGTGAGCACTTTGAACCCCAAAGTGTTTCACAAAAGTTTATAATGCCTGGGTGTGAAAAAAAAAAACAATTTTCCACAAAAATGATTTTTTAGTCCCAAATTTTTGATTTTTCCCAAGGAAATTGGACCCCAAAAGTTGTTGTCCAATTTGTCCTGAGTACACTGATACCCCATATGTGGGGGGGGGGAAAACTGTTTGGGCGCATGGCAGGGCTTGGAAAGGAAGCAGTAACGTTTTGGAATGCAAACATTGATGGGGGTCATGTTCCACTTGTAGTGTCCCAGATGAGCCTAAACAGTGGAAACCCCCCACAAGTGACCCCATTTGGAAGCTAGACCCCCTAAGGAACTTATCTAGATCTTTGGTGAGCACTTTGAACCCCCAAGTGCTTCACACAAGTTTATAATGCCCGGGCATGAAAATAAAAAATCCTATTTTTTTCCCACAAAAATTATCTCTTAGTCACTATTTTTTTATTTTCCCATAGGTAACAGGAGAAATTGGACCTCAAAAGTTGTTGTCCAATTTGTCCTGAGTACGCTGATACCCCATATGTGGGGGGGAATCACTGTTTGGGCGCACGGCAGAGCTCAGAAGGGAAGGAGCACCATTTGACTTTTTCCAACCAAAATTGGCTGGAATTGAGATTAGACGCCATGTTGCATTTGGAGAGCCCCTGCTGTGCCTAAACAGTGGAAACCCCCCACTAGTGACCCCATTTGGGAAACTAGACCCCCTAAGGAACTTATCTAGATCTTTGGTGAGCAATTTGAACCCCCAAGTGCTTCACACAAGTTTCTAACGTAGAGCCGTAAAATTAAAAAATCATATTTTTTCCACAAAATTGATCTTTTCACCCCAATTTTTATTTTCCCAAGAGTAACAAGACACCAAAATTTATTGTGCAATTTGTCCTGAGTACGCTGATACCCCATATGTGGGGGTAAACCACTGTTTGGGTGCATGGCAGAGTTTGGAAGGGAAGGAGCGCCGTTTGACTTTTTCAACGCAGAATTGGCTGGATGCCATGTCGTGTTTGGAGAGCTCCTGATCTGCCTAAACAGTGGAAACCCCCCACAAATGACACCATTTTAGAAACTAGACCCCCTCAAGGAACTTATCTAGATGTGTGGTGAGCACTTTGAACCCCCAAGTGCTTCACAGAAGCCGTAAAATAAAAAATCCTTTTTTTTTTTACAAAAATGACTTTTTCGCCCCAAATATTTTATTTTCAAAAGGGTAACAGGAGAAATTGGACCCCAAAAGTTGTTGTCCAATTTGTCCTGAGTACGCTGATACCCAATATGTGGGAGAAAACTACTGTATGGGCGCACGTCAGGGCTCGGAAGGGAAGTAGTGACGTTTTGGATTACAGACTTTGATGGAATGGTCTGGGGGCATCATGTCGCATTTGGAGAGCCCCTGATGCGCCTAAACAGTGGAAACCCCCACAAGTGACCCCATTTTGGAAAATAGACCCCACAAGGAACTTATCTAGATGTGTGGTGAGCGCTTTGAAGCCCCAAGTGCTTCACAGAAGTTTATAACATACAGCCGTAAAAACAAAAAATACATTTTTTTTTTACAAAAATGATATTTTCGCCCCCAGTTTTTTATTTTCCCAAGGGTAACAGAAGAAATAGGACAAATTGCACAATAACTCTTGGGGTACAGAGTACGCTGATACCCCATATGTGGGGGTAAACTACTGTTTGGGCGCATGGCAGAGCTCAGAAGTGAAGGAGCACCGTTTGACTTTTTCAACGCAGAATTGACTGGAATTGAGATCAGACGTCATGTCACATTTGGAGAGCCCCTGATGTGCCTAAACAGCAGAAACCCCCCAATTCTAACTCCAACCCTAACCCCAACACACCCCTAACCCTAGTCCCAACCCTAACCACAAACCTAACCCTAACACACCCCTAACCCTAATCCCAACCCTAACCCTAATCCTAACGTTAGCGCCAACCCTAACCCTAACTTTAGCCGCAACCCTAACCCTAATGGAAAAATGGAAAAAATAAATTTTTTTAATTTTATTATTTTTCCCTAACTAAGGGGGTGATAAAGGGGGGTTTGATTTACTATTTATAGCGGGTTTTTGTGATTGGCAGCTGTCACGCTAAAATACGCTTTTTATTGCAAAAAGTAGTTTTTTGCATCATCACATTTTGAGAGCTATAATTTTTGCATATTTTGGCTCACAGAGTCATGTGAGGTCTTATTTTTTGCGTGACGAGGTGACGTTTTTATTGGTACCATTTTTGAGCATGTGACGTTTTTGATCGCTTTTTATTTCGATTTTTGGGAGGTTAGAACAAACAAAAATCAGCAACTCATGAATTTCTTTTGGGGGAGGCGTTTATACCGTTCCGCGTGTGGTAAAATTGATAAAGCAGTTTTATTCTTCGGGTCAGTACGATTATGGCGATACCTCATTTATATCATTTTTTTATGTTTTGGGGCTTTTATAGAATAAAAACAATTTTATCTAAAAAATTATTATTTTTGCATCGCTTTATTCTGCGAGCTATAACTTTTTTATTTTTTCGCTGATGATGCTGTATGATGGCTCGTTTTTTGCGGGACAAGATGACGTTTTCAGCTGTACCACGTTTATTTATATCGGCCTTTTTAATCGCGTATTATTCCAATTTTTGTTCGGCGGTATGATGATAAAGCATTGATTTTTTGCTTCGTTTTCTTTTTTTTTTAAAGGGTTCACTAAAGGGGTTAACTAGTGGGACAGTTTTATAGGGGGGGTCGTTACGGACGCGGCGATACCAAATATGTGTATTTTATTGTTTTGGTTTTTTTATTTACAGGAAGAAATGAATTTATTGGGGAATATTTTTTTTTTTTTATGATTTTTTTACCACTTTTTATTTTCATTTTTTTAACTTTTTTACTTTGTCCCAGGGTGGGACATCACTGTATTTTAGCAGATCGCTGGTGTGACAGTGTGCACAGCACTCTGTCACACCAGCGATCGCTCTGGCAGTGCTGCAGGCTTCTCAGTGCCTGCTCTCAGCAGGCACTGAGGAAGCCGCCTCCCTGCAGGACCCCGGCGCCATCTTGGATCCGGGGACCTGGAGGGAGGACGGACCCTCGGAACAGCGCGACACATCGCGCTGCTCTGAGGGTCTCATGGGAGCGCGCAGGGAGCCCCCTGCCTGCGCGATCCTCCCCTGTGCCCCGAGTACACCGCGATCATGTTTGATCGCGGTGTGCCAGGGGTTAATGTGCCGGGAGCGGTCCGTGACCGCTCCTGACACATAGTGCTGGGTGTCAGCTGTCTGGGAGCGCGTCCGATCGCACGGGACGTACTATCCCGTCCATGGTCATACGGGCCCAGGTACCATGGACGGGATAGTACGTCTGATGGCAGTAAGGGGTTAATCAATTTATCTGGAAATGTTTGGTTGGATTTACTGTAGATAAGACAGCTAGTTTTGAGGAAATATGGAAGAGTTTAAATAGTTTTGTACAAAAAAATGGGACTAAAATGTCAAGTCATAGCTGCAAAGATTCAAAGGTTCCAACAATATTCTATATGTATAAAAATATATCAACCAGAATTTGGATAAGTTTATGCAACTGACAAGGCTCAGGAATCAGAGTCCAAAATATTTCCCCAAACAATATTTATAAAAATTATAAAAACACACAAGACCCTTCACCACTAAATGCTGTCACATGATACTCCTCTGAAGCATCCCTGTGCAATCCATATATTTCTTTTCTTCACCTGAAAAAAAGGCTCGTAGATCTTATACAGTTTTTTGGTCCTTGCTTTATTCTAATTACATGCACTTGTTTGATGAATTTAGATTTTGCACCTTCCAATTCCATTCTGAAATGTTATGGAATTTGTGTGCAAACCCAAGTAATTCTAAGCGATAAAGCTGTACAAAACCTTTACAAGATCTGTATTCTTGAAAGATTTATTCATTAAACTCACAAAATTCAAATTCAGGATAAAACATTAAATGGAGTGGCTTGACTGGCAAAAGCTCAACTCATTGTTTCGCCTCATGACTTCGTCTGGGGCATCATGAAATGCATGCTGCTGTTTGTAATGTTTTTTTCTGCATTTGGATCTTAACCTTGTGAGAATATTGAATAAACCATGTTAGAAACTGGATCTGGTAATGGTATTGTATAGCTTTGTCTCTTAGAACAACTGAGGTTTACACATAAATCCCAATAAGATCCTGTAAAGAAGTGAAGGGTGCAAAAGTAACTCCATCAATCAAGTCTATTAGTAAGACGGTGAGTGGAAAACTATACAAAATCTATGTAAGAGCCTTTTCTCCAGGTGAGGGAAAGAATGCACAGGTAGAATTTCATGTGACAATGTAGAGCGGTGAGGGGTCTTATGCTTTTACGAACATTCAAAGGTGATTTTATTCAAAAAATTACTTGGTAGACTAAATAATTATCTGTTCCGTTTATGTTTAACAATTTCATATTTGATATAATGTTTATATACAATGAAAACATTTAAAGTCCAAGTAAAACAGGAAGATTAGCACAATATAAGACATTCAGGAACCATAATGCCCGTAATAATTCAGTAACTAGCTAGTCATTAGTTACAGCAGACCTTTGCCTATAGGTGTCAGCTCTTTCAATGTCACATTCTATGAACTTAGATGAACTGAAGCTAGAATTTAATGAGGAAGCAGCTCTTTAACACTGCACAACAACTAGAAAACTGACAATTTGTTCATCAAAATACGTTGAGGTTGACTTGGGGCATGACATAGGTTGAATGTCGGCAGGTTCTAGAAGTGTATCAAGGACAACTGTTAATTTAGAAAATAAATAATGTGAATTGAATTTAGAAAAGAAATTGAGTTTTTTCAACTATTTTTAAATGTAGCAGCGATATATCTCTTGTTTATTAAATTGTCCTAGTCTCAAATGTGAAGGTTTATTTAAAGAACTGAGTCTCAACCAAAATGGCTGCATTTATATGTCCAATAGATATATTTGGCCATTCAATATGGCTGCATTCATATGGCCAATAGATGTGTTGGATATAAATTTTCTAAAAGTATTTTGAGGTTATCATTTTTAATCTCTTATCCTTTACAACACAAGTGAGACCACTGTATTATAGACCCCATGGTCCTTAAAATTGCAAAATATTACACTAAATTTGTCTTCTTTAAACAATGATATTAGACTGATATCATTATAAGTCAATCAAAATATGAAATATTTAAATGTCTTTGGCAAAATCAGGATTCACTGGGCATGATAAGGACAAATGACTGTGGACAGATCCCCTCTATATCAAGATCTACATTCAGTATGTATACATGAAGGCTCATTTGATGAAAACAAGAAGGAAATGCATTATTAACAATTATCCATGATAAGTGTCCACTTTCATTCCAACGAACACACATGGATATTTTATCATTCAGTGTAATGTGTTCCTTTTAAGTATGATCTCAGCATATATCCTGCAACCACAAAGTGACCTTTTAATCCAAGCCGTCTATTTAGGTTGCATTTTTCTCAGTTTAGAAATCCTTAGAACATCATATCTTGCCACTGAGATTAAGGTCTCCATAAATCTTTTTTTTTCCTCAACATATAAAAGTAAAGGTTCAGGCCTTTGGAGCACTTGCTCAGTGAATAGATAAAAATTAAAAGTGAAAGGCTGTGAGTGACCATGCGGTGCAGTCAATTCATGTAACTTGAACTAAAATGTGCCCTGGCAGATTTCTGTCAAGTGAAGCCCACAGCAGCATAGCCTGCTTTCCCAGGGTGAGGATGTACCAGGGAAGAAGAAAGCTTGTATATTGACGATCTAAGATGAGTGCTAATGTTTTAAGTATATCTACATGTATTTTTGCAATTTACAGTGACAGCCCATGCCTCATACAAGCATGCTACATTTGTAAAACAGATTATCCGTTCACAGCTTCAAGTACATGCAACCACGCTCATGCACGTTGCTAAAAAACATACAATTTCATGCTGATTATTAAAATAAAATTTTGCAGCAGTTGCACTTTACTGTTTACTTTACTTTTGAAATCCTATTATATAATATTGTCATTTTGTGATAAATTATAGCACATGACATAGTACTAACTGCTAAATCAGAAGGATACTATTTTAATTAATAGACAACATGTTATTTATGCCTTTTAGGGTATATTTATACTCATCAGATTTGTTGCAAAAATGTTGTGGTTGTCCCAAGTATTGGTTTGCAAAAATCCATGACAACTGCTGCAAAAACAACACTTTTTACACTGTAGATTTTGCATAATCTGTAACCTATATGAATCTGCTTTTAATCAGAATACATTATTTTCACATTGGTGGGAGATTGGGACATATTAATGTTTTTGTTTGGGCCAGCTTTAGAGATGCTGTGTTTAGTACTCAACACCGCCCTGAGCTTAAAGCAGTTGTCCACTACTAGGACAACGCCTTCTCATTCTTCATGTTTGGCCCCATTAAAATGAAAAAAGCTTATGCTCACCTCCCCTGATGGAGCCGTTCCAGCCTCACGTGAGGAAGTTACGTTCCATGAGCCCTGTGCCTAATCAGCACTGATGTCACTGTCCCCCATCTTTAGACATATAAGTAATTAACAGGAAGTTAATTACTTTTGATTACTTATACATCCAAAGGCGGAAACAGTGACCCTAGCGCGGATTGAGCATAGGGCTCACGTGACGTAACAACCTTACATGAGCCCCGGGAGAGCGAGTGCCAACACCCGAAGAACGTTGCCAGCATGGGAGGCAAGTATAAGCTTTTTTATTTTAGCTGGGCCAAACAAAGGGAATGAGAAGGAGGTAGTCCTAGTAGTGGAGACAACCCCTTTAACTAATACAAAATAACAAACAAAAAAAAGACCACACATATAAACTTCCAGGAAACAGATTACGTTATATCAGACAAAACAAACTTTATTTCATAATTTGAAGATAGATGCTATGACAATTATCCAGTAAGAATTTTGTGCAGTTGAATAACAACTCAAAAAACAGAATTGTAGTTACATCATTAATTGAGCTGCAGTACATACAGTAAAACACTTAGGCTCTCTTTATACTGACATTTTTTGCTTTTTCTGTGAGGTTCTGGTATTTTTGACATTAGGAATAGTATAGTCTGCAGTGCTGTTCTTGCCTTCTCGATCCTTCATAGCTGCCTCTTTTGTTATTGGAAGGCATGATGCTAGTGTGAACAGAACCTAACCCTTCTTTATTACACAATTTATTCATCTGTAGTTTATACCAGTTTCGTCAGATCTAGTCTTCAAGTATTCCCAACACTTTATGATTTGAGGATATTCTATACAGAAAATAGCTTTGGTTATTTCTAAGGCCTTGACGAAAATTATATCATTTCTCGTGCAACACTAAGGAAATCCTGATAAGTAAAACCTTTTGGGCCTACGTGAGGAGTGGAGTTTAGAAACACTTGTTTTTCACTGCCTTACAAGAAGTACTAATAATGACAAAGGATTTGCAATGACAAAAGCCATTTGCAAAAGGGTTCAATGGCCGGAAATGAATTCAGCACTAATAAATGATAGGAATATATAAAAATCACAATACTTTACAGTATGGTAAGTATCTGTTTTGTTATTTTAATATGAAAACTCAAGTTAAATAGTCTTCTGAAATATTATCGAGACGTTTGAGAAGATCACAGTTGTAAAGTCTGTGACTTTTGTCCGCCACTGTTTTTCAAGCCCCTTTCACATTGAATAAATGTTTAAACATCAGTTTAATTATAATTTTGATTATGATTTTTAGTAAAGAACAATCTGATGGCAGCGTTAAAGGGCTGTATAGGAAAGGTTAATAAAAAAATAACCACTGGAAAGTCTTTTGTAAAGAACAGGAAGTTTGAGTCCAATATTAGGACTAGTGGCCACTGAGAAAATTTGAAAGATTTATGATTATTTTTATATAGAAGGTAACATAAAAAATTGAAAAGCATTACAAAAAGTTTGTTTTTTTTCTTAAATATAAAATGTGATTTTTTTTTACTAAAGATTTCCATTAGAGTCTTTTTATAGGAATCACTCAGACTTGCAACGGATCTTCTCACATGGATCTATCATCAATGATAAAATGATTTTGACAGAATTTCGCATTGAAGCACTATTTTTACCCCTTTAATGTTGTTCTATTGTTCATATTAATACATTAATAGTCATACTCACACATTTACTAAGGCCCCTAGTTTCAGTAAAGGCTTGGTAATTGTACCAATTTGTAAACAGTAGAATTTAGAAAACATTTTTAATAAGAGTACATTTTTAGACTAGACTGTTATGCTTTAATTTTTTTATATTAAAATACCCCAGACAATTAACACAGGCTTTAGAAGTCATACAAGTACCAGTAATATCAGTGTTATTGGTAAAGTCTCATCACATTCAAATTAATTACACAATCATAGCAGTGTAACCAAAGCCATTCATTAGTTTTAGCAAAATGAACTGGAATTTCAAATAAAATAATTTATATAATCACATAAATGCATTTAAAGGACAAACATCTCATTTAAATTGGCTTTTCAGGATCCCAATATTAATGGCATTTTTCGTGCTTTATACCCATTTAAACAGCAGATTGGTGTGAATGCCAAGTATCACCCCACCGATCAGATATTAAAGGTCTATTCTAAAGATGGGGCACCAACATTTTCATCCTGGAAAACCATTTTAAGAATATACTGGGGAATGATATGTCTTCGCTGCTACCAATGAATTGTGTTCTTTTCTGCTCTCAGCACAGTGCCATTCCTTCTTTGAAAGCTGAAACTTGAAGCAGACTGGTTACTAAAGACGTAAGGAACAGCTGAATTCAGGCAGCACCTTCTAAACAACAAATCTGTCTCGAGAAGGATTGGCATTGAGCTGTCAGAAGAAAAAGTGGAAAGAGTCACTTCATTCAGGATTTTTTTTTAAATAAGTTTAGGTGCATATATATGTAATTGATGTGGTTTCTACTAACAAGAACTTGCATGTAACGTAAGATAATTTTAGCAGTAATAGAGAGGGAAAGACAAAGTTAAAGTCTTACAATGCTTCTATCTTCATCCATCGCTGCACAAAATTAAAGTGGATCAGTCATCAAATTTCACAATGCATATAGCATACGTGAGCTCTTAGACGTGATAAACACTGAGTATTTACATCGACAATCCATGTAAGAATGACTGTATAATCCAGGGATTAAAATGGGCTTTTTACAAGTCCAGCTACATAGAGAGTCCAAGTCTATTCAGTCTCCACCCATCCAGCCTGATTGACAGATGCAGCTTGTACTGAGCAGTGTGAGATGTCAGCAGCAGGAAGGACACTGAGAAGCTGTCAATCAGGCTTGGTGGGTGGAAATTGAGTTTAATCTTTCTAAAATATTTATACAGCTACTCTGATGTGGTCTTTCAAACCTTAAAACTTCATACTGTAGCTTTATTGACTGTAGCTCTTATGTTAGGCTGTTAGACATTGTATTTCTAGCAGTCAGACTATTGGGCATGATTCAGTTGGCTCTGAGATTGGCATCAGTGAAGGCATACTATTTTCTACCATGAAATAATTTTTGCTGATTTTTGTTTGAATCTATTTTTTGTAATTGGATATCTTTCCACTAAATCTGACTCTGTGAAAATATTTGTAATTTCATGCTCTATTTCTGTATTTTATGGATGAACATTATGCACAAACACTACATCATTGTTTTTCTTATTGGTGCTACATCATCCAATACGCATGTTCACACACTTGTCTATTAAAAGTATACCACACAGTAGAAATACTTCTTGTAACATTTGCTTAGAAAAATACAATTACAAGCTATTGTCAGAACTTTAGAAAAATATGGATTTGATTTTCCCAGTGAGTGTTTAATAATTCAAGAGAATTGTGATACAGATAACAAGCAAAGCTAGAATAAAGAGAGTAAGCAAGTGCAGGCGAGATTAATTTGCTCATAGCCAAACACAATTTTCTTTCAGTCTATAGTATACATAGGTTGAATTTGCATATTAAGAAACAGCACAGCTTTTGTTTTGAATTTCTGACCTTGCGGGGATAAAATGTATTCTCATATAGTTATGTACTTTGTCACATTGCTTGCCTACATTTCATGAGAAAATAACTATACAACAGGCGCCAAATAAAAATAACTGCAAACTAATGTAAAAAATACAGTATGTGACATTTATTTAGCTAACCTCCTGACATTTGGGTCTGGTAGCTGCATAACTTAATATACTGCATTTTAGCAGGTTCTATCTTTATTAGGTTAGTATTGGGATTGTCCTGTGCGTAAACTATTATTTTCTATTGCAGTTAAAATACCTAGGTAAAAATTAACATTTATTGCATATATTGATTATTATACATTTTTTAATATATTGAGTATCATAAGTAATTGTTTAAATTGGAAAATGTAAAGATTGAAAACATTGGATACTACATAATGGGTCATAGCATGTATAAATAAAAGCAAGCATGACATATGCTGCAGATTTGAGTTTTGCTTTTTGTTTGATTGCTAAAAGTTTGATAGATGTAGGTATCACCTCTGGGATCCTCACATATCTTCAAGACCAGGGTCTCCTAATTTACTGTTGAGCTGGCATCTAACCACTAGTGAGGGAAGAGGTGGAGACCCTTGAGGCAGCTCCCTCCGTTAAATGCTTTTAGAGTTCCTACTATAGCCGAGCAAACATGAATGTGCCCTAAGTGTCTCATAAAACACCTCCTTTAAATCCATTGGTTGCTTTTTCATTACACTCAAGCAGGTAGCGGAATAGTAGAATTTCTATAACTACGTAGAGAAGCAATCTGAAAGCCATTTAGACAAAATCGCTTTTATTTCAGAAACAGTGGAATAATACCATGGTTGACAGCAATGTAACAATATAGAGAAAGGCACTGTGATATCTAACAAAGCTCAGTCCTTCTAAATGCTTTAACATGTACTATACAGTTGGACCTGCACACAGTATGAGATAACAGTAGCCCTATACCTCAGTATACAATAGAATATCAGGTATCAGTTATATAGTTCTCAAAAAAAAGCATTCATAAACATGGGAAAATTGGAAGAACTTGCAAAATCTAATGCCGACCATACAAATTAACATTCATTTGGCCAACACTTGTTATGTCCAACTCCATCATAAACATACAAACATGGCTTGGTAGAGCCTGCATGTTTATTTAAAAAGAAAGAGGGGGCAATAACTCATTAGTGTCTGCCCCATGGGTTTTTTGTCTACTTACAGATCAACATATTAGGCTATAAGTTAAACTCTATGGACTTAAGTCTACCTTTAACCCTAAAACCTATGAAAACTATGAAACACAGTGGATCATCACCTTCATGCAACTAATATGTCAGAATCCTCTTTCAACAATATCTGCCTCTTGGTAAGACAGAAGAGACCCCAATACACAGGATGTTGTCTGCCTGTCCTACTTTAAAGGGTTATTTTCACCTTTAGAGTTGGATATTGTCGGATAATTTTTGTTAAAACTAGTACTTCTGCAATTTACTGCTTATTAAAATTGAGACATTTTCTTTAGTTTATTGCACGTTGTCTAGGAGGCTGACTACTGCTGCTATTTAGCCTACAAACACCATTCTGATACTGGACAAAATTAGGTGGTAACAGCGTTCCCTAGCGATTCTGGTCAGCTTTAAAACAGTGCCTAAATGCTCAATAGAAAATAGCTAGTAAGCACTGCACATGTTCTGCTATTTAACAGCAGTGGTCAGTCACCATGGCAACGAGATGTAAACAAAAGGAAAGTGTTTGTTTTTTCAACAGCGACTGAAAATTTTAATAAGCAGAAAATAGCAAAATTGCTTGTATTTACACATATTATCCAACAGAAACCCATTTATAAAATAACTCTTTAAGACGCCTTTTATGTCATGCTTATAGTCAGCTTAAGTGTTTACTATAAATCCTGCTACTTTTCTCATCAAAAGGATTTGACAAACTGTACATGAATTAGCATAATATAAATTCCAGGTTTTCTTTCCAGAAACTTTATTTCGCAGTGTTACTAAATGTGGAGGTATTTAAAGAGAAGCTTTTGAGAAGTCTTCTGTAAACTGTTTTCATATTCCAAAGAGCCTGAGGTATAAATGAAGATTTGGGATTAGTACGAAAATCATGATGTTTATAACAAAGCCTTTCGCATAGGCCAATTCTAAAGCTGGTATTGGTGGGAAGCTCTTTCAGAATGAAAATGAATATCTCTCTTTTCTAACTAAAAGCTCAAACATTATTACACAGCAAAAGCCAAGCAGCCAACTCGCAGCGTAAACTGAGAACAGGAGGTATTCCTTGTCCTTTGCTACTGCAGAAGGCCACATTAAGTTATAGATCCAAATTTAATAACCTACACATGTATTAAGGACACTTTACAATAATGACTTATTTGTCAAGACTTTATATATGTTTCTAAAACAAATAGTCCTGCAAGTCACCTCCTCCAAGTCTCTCCATCTCTGACTCTTCTCCAGGACTGAGGGACAGAGGAAAGACACACTATGGATGACCCCCTGAAGGACATATAGGAGACTTTCTCATCTTTTGGATTGCATTATGAAACAGAACACAATAACACAAATAGAATAGAATTTTCTTTTTCTTTTACATTACCCCTTTAAAAAGCATTTTATTAACAAAGTTATAATAGCAGTATAATTACTGTGAGCAACAAGTGAACTACAGTACAGTATGGTTACTGTGAATTTCACAGTTCTTACTGCTGGCCTATATACAAACAGTATCCTTAATACATTTATATAATTTGATCAATATGATTCTGTAATTTAAAAAGCAAAATAATATCTCATGAGTCTTATGAAAATGTTCTATGTTTAGCAATATAATACATTGTGTAAAAGATCTCATATTAATAACTATAATGAGTGGCCATTCCATTGCCTGATTGAATAATAGAAAATAATTTACTCCTTGGCCCATATTCTGATATAATGGCAGTGATCTCCCAATAACTTTACCTGTGTCACTCACTACTGATCTATTAGTTGTGACCAAGAGGCACTTGTTAAAATGCATTATCAATATTGACAAAATTACTGGCATATCGAAACCATCCACAAATTGTCAGATAAGATCAGGGGGCACAACCTATGACCCAAGGACCATATGTGGCCAATGATGATAGTCTGTGCAGCCCCAACCATCCGGTCATAGACCTGCTTTTCTGACTCTCTTGGCTTCTGACATATATATTTCTTGCCATTGAAATAAAGTGGCATAAATAAGCACCTAATGTTTCACTATGTGCCCCTCTCTAGAACCCCAAATATTAGCAGAATGGGGGTCTCTTTGCCGTTGTGCAGGACTCCAGAAAGGAGTTAATGTGTTGAAGAGGTGGTCATACATGAATGCGCCTCTCTTCAATGTAGTTTTATGGGAGAAGTGAAACACATTTTAGCAAGTCACATTAAGTACAGTTATGGAGCTCTCTGCTCACTTGTCTCTTCTTTTCTAGAATGCAAACAGGCGAGAAGGTGATTCCTCACATATATCTGGCATATAAATATGATTGTGCCTTAGGTTTCATTGAGCCCTGTGCATTTATTACATCTGCAATGTGGACTTTGAGCGAGAAAGGTTGTGCACCCATGACTTAGATATATTATTTTCAATAATATTTTCTTTACTATACAATGCGGCTCCATGTTGTTTACTTATGCCATCTTGTGATTGAAAATGAAGCAACTTACAGCTTGAAGTTTTCTGGATTTACAGACTAATTTTCACTCTGAAATTTTTACATAGCATTGTTTGTAATTTGATGTTTGTTTTATCACCAAATTTAATGTGTTTCTTCTATTGCTAAGTTATTTGTGACTAATGGCTCATGATCATGACAAAAAGTTGAATCAGCTGATTCAACTTAGGTAACTGAGAAAATGTTATAAAACTTTCAGTGGTGAAAGAAACAGATCAGAAGGTAAGTGACCACCAGGATTAAGGCAACTAAAGCACTGAGAATCATAGAATAACTACAGTACATGATTATAAATAGGGATAAGTGGACACGTGGAAGTTTGGGTTCTGGTACACGACCGAACTTCAGTTCCGGCACCATAACTGTACCTGAACTTCAACCTGAACCTGAACCTCATTGAAATAAATGGAGACCCTAACATTGGATCTCTTCCTCTCATCTCTCTCTCTCCTCCTAAACTGTAAAACCGACTTCCAAGAGAAGTCCGTGTCGGAGTTCAGCGCCGGACAGTAGGTGTCTGGTACGAACAGCGAACTTTGCAGTTTGGGTTCACTCATCTCTGCTTATAAACCAAGATATTCAAGCCTGCCATTAGACCATTAGACATAGAACAGACTTGGAGATACTTTCTAAAATCATGTATTAGACATTCATATGCAATTGCATTAAGCAACAGTTATAAGGCCACTGTCATTTCAAGTCAATGATAGTCGATGCAAATTATTTTATTTACCAAAAATGAAGTGACTCCAAGTGTCCAGCACTTTGGAGCAATTTTTCTGCATAAAAACATTGTTTTGGTCAAATAAAACAATCTGCACATTTGATTATCACATTCGCCATAAAGTCCTATAAGCAGAAGTTGGTACAAATAACAATGACTTTTTACACCAGAAGTACATTAGAATGAAGTATCACCAAGTCGTATATTTTCTTTGAAAAATAAGTAGTGAGATCCCATTACATTGTATTTAGTATGTTCATTACTTGAATCCTTTAAACACAGATGAAAAACCCTCCTACACAAAGTACCAAAATCTTACAGTATAAAGAAAAACAATATTTTGACATCGCTATTGCATAGAATATTAGAATATTTCCATACTATAAATGTAAACATTAGTCAAAATGGTATCTGCACCACAATACTGGATGACAGGTGAATGTGCTTTGATATAAAGCCACAGCCTTTTAAAGGCTGATAAAGGCTAGCATGAGATTGGTTGTTAAGTACTATAGCATGCACTGGAAGTAAACAGGTAGGAGAACAAAGTGACATTCAGATTTTTTTAAAATGTCCTTGTCTGCCTTTTTTGTAAATCCAATGAGAGATTAGTGAGTAAAATTCAGCTAAGGCCATATTCATATGTTGCATAAATGCTGCTTTTTTCTGCTGTTTTATATCCACATACTTTCTACAGGTGTTCTCACCATAAGGCCAGAGTCACACTACCATAGAATATGGACGAGTGCTATGCGAGCAAAAAATCACATTGCACTCGGACCAATGTTAATCTATGGGGCAGCTCCCATCATCCGCTTTTTTCTCGTCTGTATTATTCGTGCGAGTGAAATCGCAGCATGCTGCGATTTGCAGCGTACATCGGATGAGAATTGCCAATGAAAGTCTGTGGGAGAAAAAAATGGATTACACACTGACCATATTTGTGACTTGTGAGAAATACGCACCGGTGTACTTAGGAAAGGCGGTAATTCAGTGCGCTATACTGTAAAATCACACTGACCGGTTAAAAAAGAATAGATACAATACATGTCTGCACATAGTATAGGTATATATATATATACATATATATATATGTATATATATATATATAATTGACACACATATATATATTTATATTTCATAGAGAGATATATAGCAGAATAGGCAATATTTCAATTGTCGGCTTCTGTAAAACCATTACAGAACCCGACAGGATAGGAGACATGATTTACATACAGTAAACCATTGCATATTATATAGATTTATATATGTCCCTGACGATTAATGTTAGTAGTGTGTGTGTTTGTGTGTGTGTAAAATTTGGGAGCTGTAGGAGTTTTATAAAAGCATTTTTTCACGAAAAAAACTTGCGTGGGTTCCCGCGCAATTTTCTCCGCCAAAGAGGGAAAGCCAGTGACTGAGGGAAGATATTAAGAGCCTGGAAAGGGACCATGGTTTTTGGCCCCCCCGACTCAAAACATCTGCCCCCAGCCACCCCTGAAAAGGCGCATCTGTTAGATCTGCCAATTCCGGCACTTAGGCTCTCTCTTCCCACTACCATGTAGTGGTGGCATATGGGGTAATAAGGGGTTAATGTCACTTTTGTATTGTAAGGTGACATTAAGTCTGGTTAATAATGGAGAGGTGTCAATAAGACACCTCTCCATTATTAATCCAATAGTATGAAAGGGTTAAAAAAACACAAGCACATTAAGAACAAAGTATTTTAATGAAATAATTAAACACACAGGTTTTCCATCTTTATTACACTCCCAATCCAAGCGAAGCCATGGTTCTCCTGTAAAAAATAAAAAAGCAACAATATCTCATACCTGTTCGCCGTACAGTCAAGTCCCACGCCGCAATCCAAATCAAGGGGTTAAATAGTTTACAACCGAGAGCAGTGCTAATGTGATCGGCCCGGCTGTGCCGAGTTCACCTCAGGTCAGGCGGGCCGCTGTGCCTCAGTGACGTCAGCGGTAGTCACTGATCCTGCGCAGACTCCTTGCCTGACTCACGGTGATCTCGGCAGCATGTGAAAATGTTCAGACATTGTCCCACGCTACAGAATTCATCTCCGGTCAGGCAGGGAGGCTTCGCACACAGCTTATCCTTCATTCCACAATGGTGTACATTAGCACCGCTCCTGGTTGAAAACTATTTAACCCCTTGATTTTGGGTTTTGGGGGGTTTTTTCGGTGGAGAGGGGAGGGTATTGTTGTTTTTTTATTTTTTATTTTTTACAGGGAACCCTGGTTTTTGCTTGGATTGGGGGGTAATAAAGATGGAAAACCGTGGTTTAATTATTTCATTAATGACTATCTTAAAGTGTGTGTGTTTTTTAAACCCTTTTATACATTATTAATAATGAAAGGTGTCTTATTGACACCTCTCTTTTTTAACCGGCTTAATGTCACCTTACAATTTCAAAGGGACATTAAACCCTTATTACCCTATAGCCACCACACAGGCAGGGGAAGAGAGAGGCTAAAGGACTGCACACTAAACAATCCCGCAGGACCAATAACGACGCATACTAATGCGATCGCTAGCGGGATTGTTTCTATATCGCTAAAAGCGGCCACTTTGCGATATAGTTAACGACGCTATCGCCGTTGCGATCTTC
>JARQOD010000005.1:242938726-242976842 GCA_033576555.1 Oophaga sylvatica
CACTGATAACACTGGAGTGCTGCTTTAAGATCCCATGGGAGAACTATAACTCCCAGCATGTTCTGCAGATCCTATGGCATGCTGGGAGTTATAGTCCACCACAGGATGGCAGAGTGCTTTTTTATGTGCTGTCATTACTAACCTTTTAATTAATTCTCTGTTGTACAGTGTGTCTGCAGGACCTGTGATGACATCATGAAGAGGCAGGGCTTTGTGTGGTCATGTGATGCTCCAGCCCGCCCTTTTCATGACCTCATCACAGGTCCTCCACAGGAGCATTCAGCATCGCATCAGCACAGCCCCTGTGCTGTCAGGCATGCGATGCCTCCTGCTGCACTCTGCTCCTGCTGCCTCCTTCTACTTCCCACACAGATCCCCAGCTGCTGCAGGAATCAGGCGCTGGGGAAACCATGTGGCTTTGTCATTTGCTGCTCCCCGCTCACTGCTCAGCTGATAGGTGGGCGGGGAAGCGGCTAATGAATATTCACTGCACTTAAGTATCAGGACCAGTGGTTTCCCCAGCGCTGGATTCCAGCAGCGGAGGGATATTTTCCTGCCCTCCTCCCCACATATTACATTCCGACCATAAGACGCACCCACATTTTCCTCCCAAATTTGGAGGAAAAAAAGTGCGTCTAATGGTCCGAAAAATACGGTATCTCTTGACTCTACACTGTCCTTGAAACCGCACATCCAAGTTCTCTCCACATCCTGCCACCTCCAGCTCAAAAATATTTCCAGAATCCGTCCCATCCTCAACCCCCACTCTACTAAAATGCTTGTGCACGCCCTCATCATCTCCTGTGTTGACTACTGCAACATGCTTTTCTGTGGCCTCCCTGCTAACACCCTCGCACCTCTCCAGTCCATCCTTAGCTCTGCTGCCTGACTAATTCATCTCTCTCCTCGCTATTCCTCCGCTTCTCCCCTGTGCAAATCTCTCCACTGGCTCCCACTCCTTCAGCGTATCCAATTCAGATTACTAATACTGACCTACAAAGCCATCTATAACCTGTCTCCTCCATATATCTCTGAAATAATCTCCCAATATCTTCCCTCACGTAATCTCCGATCCTCCCGAGACCTCCTTCTCTCCTCCACACTTATTTGCTCCTCACCTAACCGCCTCCAAGACTTCTCCCGAATAGCCCCCATCCTCTGGAATTCTTTGCCCCAATACGTCCGACTATCAACCACACTCGGATCCTTCAGACGGAACCTGAAAACCCACCTCTTCAGGAAAGCTTACAGCCTGCAATGATCCCCGCTGCCTCCTCACCACTACTGGAGCTGCTGCAACCTCCCAACCTACTATCTCCTTCCCCACCATCCTGTAGAATGTAAGCCCGCAAGGGCAGGGTCCTCTCTCCCCTCTATATCGATCCGTCATTGTTAGTTTGCTTACCGTAAGTGATATCTGTATTCTGTATGTAACCCCTTCTCATGTACAGCACCATGGAATCAATGGCGCTATATAAATAATAATAATAAAATAATAATAGTTCTCTATATAGTATTCTCCATAGTCCTCGATACAGTATAATGCAGTCCACATATAGTATAATGCAGCCACCCCATAGAGCATAATGCAGCTACCTCACAGAGTATAATGCAGCCACCCCAGAGTATAATGCATCCTTCCCACAGAATATAATGTAGCCCCCTCAGAGTATAATGTAGCCCCACCATACAATATAATGTAACCCCCAATTGAATATAATGCAGCCTTCCTCATATAGTATAATGCAGCCCCTCCATAGAATATATGGTAGCCTCTTCTTAGAGTATAATGCAGCCCCCCATAGAATACAATGTAGCCCCCTCATATAGTATAATGTAGCCCCCTCATAGAGTGTGATGCAATTACCCCTCATAGAATATAATAAATATAATACAGCCCCCATAAAATATAATGTAGCCCCCATAAAATATAATGTAGCCCCCATAGAATATAATGTAGCCCCCATAGAATATAATACAGCCTCCATAGAATATAATGCAGCCCCCCATAGAATATAATACAGCCCCATAGAATATAATACAGCCCCCCATAGAATTAAATACAGCCCCATAGAATGTAATACAGGCACCCCCTTAGAATTTACTACAGCCCCCAAAGAATTTAATACAGCCACCCCCCATGGAATATAATACAGCCCACCTCCCCTGAGAATGGCCCCACAGTCCAGTACTCACTGATATATTAAAAAAAAACACACAATCCTCACCTCTCCTCCTTGTGCCCCGCGCTGCTCCCGGCTTGGCTCCAGTCTCAGCAGCTGCACTGCCCGGCACACAGTGGGAACGCGATGAAGTGACATAATGACAATGTAAGTGACACAATGGCGCACCCGCAGTGTCAGAGGCAGAGGGGAATGATGGGAGGAGCATCATGTGGCAATTTCTAGAGCAGCTTGGGTAAATCTCATATGACCAAAACTGTGACTGACTTTTAGAAAAATTACTTAGGCATAATATTGTACATTCTGGAAATCAAATATAACCCATGAGAGAATCATGCGTTCTTCTGATGCAATATTTTATTATTTGTTGACATCTCATGCTTAAATGTAGCAAAATAATTTAAGTTAAAGGGAATCTGTCAGTAGGATCAATCCTTATAAGCAAATCACATGGACAAGCAGGTCACAGAAAGTGGAAGAAAATAACACCTTGTTATCTGTGATGTCTTTTATTCCAGAGAAATCCATATTTTTCTTAACATGTAAATTAGCTGTTAAGATCTACAAGCCAGGCTCCTCTTATTTCC
Source organism: Oophaga sylvatica (assembly GCA_033576555.1). Taxonomy (NCBI): domain Eukaryota; kingdom Metazoa; phylum Chordata; class Amphibia; order Anura; family Dendrobatidae; genus Oophaga; species Oophaga sylvatica. The sequence continues at coordinate 242,941,497 of JARQOD010000005.1, forward strand.
ATCCGCATTGATTCTTCTGATTAGAAGTACTGATGTGACATCATGCATGTATTACAATGCAATGATGACAATGTGCTCAGATAAGCCAATTGGTAGGAGGAGGTTCAGCAGGGTCTTATATATATATATAGCACAAAAGCCATATTTAAGACTGGCTTAAATGAAAGGAAAAGATTAATATGGGCAAAAGAACACAGACATTGGACAGAGGAATATTGGCTTTTGTTTTGCCAATCTGCCCTGAAGGCCAGCATCCCCAAATCGCCTCTTCACTGTAGATGTTGACACTGGCGTTTAATGTGTACTGTTTAATGAAGCTGCCAGTTGAGGACCTGTGAGGCGTCAATTTTTCAAACTAAAGACTCTAATGTACTTGTCTTGTTGCTCAGTTGTGCAGCGGGGCCTCCCACTTGTCTTTCTTCTCTGGTTAGAGCTTGTTTGTGCACTCCTCTAAAGGGAGTACTACACACCATTGTATGAATTCTTCAGTTTCTTGGTAATTTTTCGCATGGAATAGCCTTCATTTCTAAGAACAAGAATAGACTGTCGAGTTTCACAAGAAAGTTCTTTTTTTTTGGCCATTTTGAGAGTTTAATGGAACCAACAAATGTAATGCTCCAGATTCTCAACAAGCTCAAAGGAAGGTCAGGTTTATAGCTTCTCTAATCAACCAAACGGTTTTCAGCTGTGTTAACATACTTGCACAAGGGTTTTAAAGGGTATTTTAACCATCTATTAGCCTTCTTACACAGTTAGCGAACACAAAATACCATAAGTACACTGGAGTGATGGTTGTTGGAAATGGGCCTCTATACACCTATGAAGATATTGCATTACAAACTAGACGTTTGCCCCTAGAATAGTCATTTACCACATTAACACTGTATAGAGTGTATTTCTGAATCATTTAATGTTAGCTTCATTGGAAAAAAAACTGCTTTTCTTTCAAAAATAAGGAAATTTCTAAGTGACCCTAAACTTTTGACCGGTAGTGTATATATATATTTTTTTACATTTTGCCACTTTCTGATGCATTGGTACTTTTGAGACTGCTGTGGCTATGGCTACTTGTATTAGGCATCAGGATTCCCATGCTGCACGGGATAGATCACAAGCCTTGTCTGGTGCAGTGGTCTCCCATTCTGACTTGGCCACTGGGATGACTGCTCAGTTCAGACGCCGCTCCCAGCACCTTGCCTAGGTTCATGCTGTATATGTAGTTACTGCTGGATCTCCAGCTAAGCCTATGGTGACTACTGGTTTACCCGTGCGGCGTTCTGCTCTGCAGCCTAAGTCCAGATTTCACCCTACTGAGCATGTCCATGATGTGGCGCTTTCTCATTGGTGCTCAGATGTCAGCTGCTCTGGTGATGTGGCAGCTTCTGATTGGTCCACAGGCAAGGTCCTATCTGGCTGGACATGAGCCTTGTGTATTAAAGGTCCTCAGGAGCACACGCTGGTGCGCTATTATCATTTTTGTTACGCGTATGAGTGGATATGCTGCTACTCTGTGTGCATGTGTCTGACTTAGTTTCTTGTAGGGTGGGAACTCCCTCTTGGCTCGGTAACTGTTTCCCGCCCTGTGTGCGGTTAGCACAGCAGAGTCACAGAACGAGCACAACTGCCATTCTTGACTTCTTGGGGGGTAAGCGATAGGGACGCCACTAGCATCATGCTTTCTGTATGCATGTGAAGTCTATCAGTGTATTGCTTCTAGAGCTCTGCTATATTGCCGCTCTGTGGAGTAACAGAGCTTGCTACTTAGTTTCTGTTCACACTGAGTGACGTCCACATGAATGTGTTTATAGTTTTGGCTCGCAGCCTTGCTCCGCCATTGTTCACATTAGCTGCACGGTGGACCCCGGGTTGCGAACACATTTTATTATTATTTTTATTTAGTACTTTCCGCCAAACATAACAGTATAATAGCACCAGGGTCTGGCTAGCAATGGTGAATGGGCAGCGTCTTTAGCGGTACATCCAGCAGCTTGACAGCAGGTTGACCACTTGGAGCAGGCATCTTCAGCTGTAGATCTTGCCACAATGGTAGCACAAGCAGCCGCCGAAGCCACTACTAAGGTTACTGCTGCGCTTCCTGTTTAATCTGTGCCATGTTTTTCACTGCCTGGAAAGTTTTTTGGGGACAGCAAGGCTTGTAGAGGGTTTGTGATTCAGTGCTCAGTCCACCTGGAGTTACTGGCTTCGCTATTTCCAACAGAGCATACCAAGGTGGGATGTATAATTTTTCCTTTTGTCAGTCAGGGCATTGGAGTGGGCTGCGCCATTATGGGAATGAGATGATCACCTGATCCTTAGAGCCTGTCATTTCCTGGGTGCCCTGATGGAGGTTTTTTGGGGCCACAAGATACTCATGATACCGCACTCCATCTCCTGTAATTAACTCAGGGTTCATTTTTGGCTGGCTAGTTATTCATTCAGTTTCGTACCCTGGCTACCGAGTTGGAGAGGCCTGATAAGGTCTTAATACCTATCTTCTGGAAATGATTAGCAGGGGTTTCTCTGACGTTTGGGTCAGCTACTTCCACAGCGCAAGCTTGCATGGACTTTGGGGCTGAGGGCAGTTTCATGTCCACTACCTTTGCCCAGTGGCATGCAATCCCATTAGTAAAGCTCCCTAACACGTTGTCTGTTCGAGTAGCCAATGGGTCAGTTTTACCAACTCCTATTTTCCATCAGACCATATCTCTGGCCCTCACCATGTCTCCCAAACATAAGGAGATAGTATATTTCCTTTTTATCTCGGAGGGTACAGATGAGCCACTTCTGGGGATGCCCTGGCTGTGCCTTCATTCTCCCCAGATTGATTGGGCAACGGGGAGCATACAAAAATGGGGTAGCTCCTGTAACAGTCTGTGTCTGAATGCCCAGGTACAAGTTCTATGTGCCATCTAGAGCTTTAGCCGATCAGCAAAAAGACATCCATGCCTCCCAGCATATGGCGGCTTTTAAGCATGGCCAACGTTGCCGGGTTGGGGGGGTAATGTTAGGCATCAGGATTCTCCCTCTGCACGGGATAGATTCCAAGCCTTGTCTGGTGCAGTGGTCTCCCATTCTGACTCTGCAGCTGGGATGACTGCTCAGCACAGACTCCAATGAAGTGTAAATCCGCACAGCAAGGAAGCCCACTCAATGCACAGGTGTTGAGTAAACAAAGCTGCAAGCATATGTACAGCAATGAATGCTCCGTAAAACGGGGTGCCTCTCCAAAAAAAAAAAAAAAACAGCCACAATAAATGACAAAATTGAAAAGAACGGATGGCACTCACCGGTAAAAAAACTTCTTTAGTCCAATACTTTAAAACATCGGTGATGGGAGCAGGAATGGAAGGGATGACAGCCGTTTAACACAACAGTGGCGCTTCTACTGGTCACTACATGTTGAACACATATATTTTTTTCATTTTGCCACTTTATGATGCATTGGTACTTTTGAGACTGCTGTGGCTATGGCTATATATGTTAGGCATTGGGATTCCCCGCTGCACGGGATAGATCCCAAGCCTTGTCTGGTGCAGTGGTCTCCCATCCTGACTTGGCCGCTGGGATTACTGCTCATCACAGAATCTGCTCCCAGCGCCTTGCCCAGGCTCGTGCAGTGTATGTAGTTACTGCTGGATCTCCAGCTAAGCCTATGGTGACTACTGGTTTATACGTGTGGCGTTTCTGCTCTGCAGCCTAAGTCCAGATTTCACCCTACTGAGCATATCCATGATGTGGCGCCTTCTCATTGGTGCTCAGATGTCAGCTGCTCTGGTGATGTAGCAGCTTCTGATTGGTCCACAGGCAAGGTCCTATCTGGCTGGACATGAGCTTTGTGAATAAAAGGTCCTCAGGAGCGCTCGCCGGTGCGTTTTTATCATTTTTGTTGTGTGTGTGAGTGGATACGCTACCACTCTGTGTGCACATGTCTGACTTAGTTTCTTGTCAGGCAGTGTAGGGTGGGAACTCCCGCTTGGCTCGGTAACTGTTTCCTGCCCTGTGTGCGGTTAGCACAGCAGAGTCACAGAACGAGCACAACCACGAGCCTAGACTTCCTGGGAGGTTAAGTGATAGGGACCCCACTAGCGTCATGCTTTCTGTATGCCTGTGAAGTCTATCAGGGTATTGTATCTAGAGCTCTACTATACTGACGCTCTGTCGAGTAACAGAGCTTGCTACTAAGTTTTTGTTCACCCTGATTGACGTTCAAATTTATAGTTTTGGCTCGCAGCCTTGCTCCGCCATTGTTCACATTAGCTGCAGTTTAACATCTCTGCTGTTACGAACTGCTACAGGCACTAAGGAAAGATGGGAACTCTGTCCCTACAATAAAACTGAGCTTGATCCCTACGATGTAACGGGAACCTGATCCTGCGACCAGACCCGCTAAAGTCCTCAGCTAGTCTGAACGAAGACCTATAGTTGCGAGGGAGGAATCCCTACAAGAGCTAGGGACTGGGAGAAAAGGTGGACACCTCCTAACAGAAATTGTAGCAGGGAAAATTAAACAGAAAACAAATTACTACGAGATCCTAAGATTAAGCAAAACTGACAGAGTAAGGCACCTAAGCACCCGGCTAGCTTAAGAGTAGATAATACAATGAAGTCCAGCAAAGCCAGAAGGGCGGAGCCAGACTAAATAGGGAAAAAAGGTCATGTGACCAGCAAACTGAAACAAAATCTAACAAGAGGGTTCTAACAGTACCCTCCCTTCTAAGAGGATCCTCCAGATCCCCTAGGACTTAGGCTTATCCGGAAACCTCTTGTGAAACGCTCTGACAAGTCTAGACGCAGAAACATCATCCGCCCTCACCCATGAGTTATCCTCGGGTCCATAACCCTTCCAAGCGACGAGGTACTGCAAACTCCCTCTATACCGTCTAGAATTTAGGATGCGGGAAATCTCATATTGCCCGTCCTCCACCACCAGGGAACAGTGGCCGAGACGTCTCCATCTGAGACCTCAGCTTTTTTCAAGAGAGAAACATGAAACACCGGATTAATCTTCCAGGAGGTAGGAAGCTCCAACTTAACAGCAGATTGGTTAATAACCTGAAGCACCTTAAAGGGCCCTACAAACTTGGGACCCAATTTCTTAGACGGAATCCTCAAGCGCAGATTCTTAGAGGACAACCAAACCATGTCACCAATAGCAAACAAAACCTCTTGTCGTTTTCTATCAAAATACACTTTGGATCTTTTGTTAGCCTCCTGAAGATTACCACGCACATCAGTCCAAACGCTCTCCAACACACCAGAAAAATTCTCCTCTTCAGGTACAGCCGATCCCAACTTGGAAAATGACCCAAAAGACGGATGTCTCCCAGTACAACAAAAAAAAGGCGAACAACCAGCAGAAGCGGATGTATGATTGTTAAGAGCAAACTCAGCAAGTGGCAGAAACTCAGACCACCCCTCTTGATTATCAGTCACAAAACAACGCAAGAACTGCTCAACATCCTGTTTTTTCCTTTCTGTCTGGCCATTAGACTCAGGATGATATCCGGATGAAAACGACAAATGAACTCCCAACCTGTCACAAAAGGCGCGCCAAAAACGAGCCACAAACTGAGGTCCCCTATCAGAAACAATGTCAGTAGGAACACCATGTAGTCTGACTATTTCCTTGACAAAGGCCTTAGCGAGAGTCTTAGCGCAGGGCAATTTGATGAAAGGAACCAAGTGACACATCTTGCTAAAACGGTCCACGACCACCCAGATGACAGTGAAACCCTCAGAGGGGGGAAGGTCAGTAAAAAAAGTCCATAGCCAAATCTGTCCAAGGTGCACTAGGGACCTCCAGAGGGCAAAGCAACCCTGCAGCAGGAGTATGAGAAGACTTAGATCTAGCACACACAGTGCATTGACGCACCCACTTAATGACTTCCTTCTGCCATCCAGGCCACCAAAAGCTGCGACCCACAAGTCTCTTGGTCTCAGAGATTCCAGGATGACCTGCCAACCGAGAGTCATGACATTCAACAAACAAATCTCTCCTCAGGGTACCAGGCACAAACAACCTCCCATGCGGCGTGTTAGATGGGGCATTCTCCTGTGCTTTAAGAATCTCATCTTCCAACACGGAGTCCAAAACCGCAATAACAACCCCCTCTTGCAAAATGTTTTCCTCCTCCTCAGTACCCACCATAGGAGAAAAGCTGCGAGACAAAGCATCAGCTTTAACATTTTTAGTACCTGGGATGTAAGTAACGGTAAAATTAAAGCGTGAGAAAAACAGTGCCCACCTAGCCTGACGGGCATTCAAGCGTTTGGCAGCATCAAGGTAGATCAGATTTTTATGATCGGTGAAGACTTGAACGGGAAATTCCGCTCCCTCCAAAAAATTACGCCAGTGTTCAAATGCGAGTTTAATTGCCAACAATTCCCGATTACCGATATCATAATTTAGTTCAGACTCAGAAAATTTCTTTGAAAAAAAAGCACAGGGATGTACTCCATCCGTCTTTTCCTGAGACAACACCGCGCCGACCCCCACAGAAGAAGCATCAACCTCAACCAAAAATGGTTTAGTCACATCAGGCTGCGTAAGGATGGGAGCAGAGCTGAACCTCTCCTTTAGCAACACAAAAGCCTCAATGGCCTCAGTAGTCCACTGAACCGCATCAGCACCTTTCCTGGTGAGATCGGTCAGAGGTTTGGCAATCACAGAAATTTTTTTTATAAATTTTCTATAATAATTGGCGAACCCCAAAAACCTCTGTATTGATTTCACACCAATAGGTCTAGGCCAATCCTGCACAGCTTGCACTTTCACAGGGTCCATCTCAAAACCTTCACTGGAGACAATGTAGCCCAAAAAACTAAGTCTCTGTACAGCGAACTCACATTTTTCTAGTTTGGCAAAAAGTGAATTATCACTCAGTAACTGTAATACTTCACGCACACTCCTCCAATGAGACTCCAAATCCGGTGAATAAATCAAAATGTCATCCAAATACACAACCACACTTCTGCCGATCAAAGGTCTAAGGATGTCATTAATAAGATTCTGAAAAAATGCCGGAGCACTGGAAAGTCCAAAGGGCATGACCAGATTCTCAAAATGACCCAGTGGAGTGTTAAACGCAGTCTTCCATTCATCCCCCTCCTTCATGCGCAACAAATTGTATGCCCCTTGAAGATCAATTTTCGAGAACCACTTGGCCCCCACTAACTGATTAAACAAATCAGGAATCAATGGCAGTGGGTAAGGATTGCGTACAGTAATCTTATTAATCTCACGAAAGTCTAGACAAGGCCGTAAACCGCCGTCCTTTTTTTTAACAAAAAAAAATCCAACCGCCACAGGAGATTTGGAAGGCCTAATGTGACCGGCGGCCAAGCTTGTCTGTATGTATTTCTCCAAAGCCTTTCTCTCAGGAATAGTCAAATTAAATAAACGACTTTTAGGAAGAGTTGCTCCAGGGACAAATTCAATCGCACAATCATAATCTCTATGAGGAGGCAATACCTGCGATTCCTTATCAGAAAAAACTTTCCAAAAATCCTGAATAGGTACAGGTAACTCCCCCTTAACTACAGCAGCAATACGCCCGTTACAACACTTGTCATAACACTTAGGACTCCAGGACTTAATTTCATTGGTAGACCAATCCAGTACCGGATTGTGCAATTTTAACCAGGGTAACCCCAAAATCACCGGTGAGGGCAAATTATTCAAAACTACCAAATCCAAATTCTCTTGATGAACACCATTAATAGTAAGAGGAAATTCACAGATATGGTGAGTAACATTTTTCAAGGGAGAGCCATCCACAGACACCACATTAATAGGAGAAGACAGAAGTTTGGGTTTTAATTTTAGTTTTTCCAAAAATTTCCCATCAATCACATTGAGAGTTGAACCACAATCCACAAATACCCGAAACTCCATTAATTCCTCCTCAACACCAGTGGTAGCAGAAAGAAAGACACCTTTATTGTTTAAACAAGCTATGCGGGTGACACTGACCTCATTTTTTTTTTTTCTCTTTATTCATTCGAAGCGCACAGTTCTTAATGAAATGCTCAGATTTACCACAGAAGAAACACAAACCTTGAGCAAATCTGCATTCTTTTTCCCGAGAGTGAGGTGCCATTGCTCCAATTTCCATCGGCTCTGCAATGTCAGTACATTCCTTCTCCAAACCTGGAGCTGACAAAGCAGACTTACTCTCATTAACCCTTGCACGCAGTCTCCTATCCACCCGTATGGCCAATTGCATAGCCTCTTGCAAGTTACCAGGTATAGGATAAGCAATCAGCAAATCTTTAACCCTTTCACTTAATCCTGCAAGAAATAAACTTTTCAAAGCTGAATCGTTCCAGCCCATCTGAGTGGACCACCTACGGAAGTGAGTACAATATTTTTCCACATTACCCGATCCCTGTCTCAAACGTCTCAACTCTGTCTCAGCTGATGAAACACGATCCGGATTCGTCATACAACAACCCCAAAGCAGAAAAAAAACATCCACTGATCCAAAGCATGGATCACTAGGCTGCAGAGAAAAGGCCCAGTCCTGAGGTTCTTTGCGCAAAAGTGACATTATAAACCCTATGCGCTGTAATTCATCACCAGAGGATCCCGGGTCTCAAACGGAAATACAACAAGCAAGCATTTTTAAAAGAAAAAAAATCTTGTTGTTCACCAAAAATAAATCAGGCAAATGTACCTTTGGCTCCACGAAATGTGCTCCAGAACAACTACTCACGTGTTGCTGGATTTCAGCCACCTCCAGAGAGAGACCCTGCAGGCATTCAGCCAAATCCCGAACCGACACCATGATGGAAACAGAAAATCTTTCCTTAGAGATTTTTTTTTTTTTTATTTCTTGGCTGGACTTACTGTTACGAACTGCTACAGGCACTAAGGAAAGATGGGAACTCTGTCCCTACAATAAAACTGAGCTTGATCCCTACGATGTAATGGGGAACCTGATCCTGCGACCAGACCCGCTAAAGTCCTCAGCTAGTCTGAACGAAGACCTATAGTTGCGAGGGAGGAATCCCTACAAGATCTAGGGACTGGGAGAAAAGGTGGACACCTCCTAACAGAAATTGTAGCAGGGAAAAATTAAACAGAAAACAAATTACTACGAGATCCTAAGATTAAGCAAAACTGACAGAGTAAGGCACCTAAGCACCCGGCTAGCTTAAGAGTAGATAATACAATGAAGTCCAGCAAAGCCAGAAGGGCGGAGCCAGACTAAATAGGGAAAAAGGTCATGTGACCAGCAAACTGAAACAAAATCTAACAAGAGGGTTCTAACATCTGCACAGTGGACCTCGAGTTACAAACGCACTTTATTATTATTTTTATTTAGTTTGCGCCACCAACCCTAACAACATGTTCCAATCATTGACTGGCCAACCGATCAGATTAGTGGAGACCATTGTATTTTTATAATTGCCTGAAAGCTCTACCCCAGCCGTCTCCTATCAAACTCTGTTATGAATCCACTATTTCTATATGGACTTCTATCAGGACTTTGTAGATATCTTCTCCAAGCAGAGTGCTGAGACATTACATCCTCATCGGCCATATAACTGCGCCATTCCCCTTCTTCTAAGTAAAAAACCACCTATAGGAACTGTTTACCCTTTATCTCATCCAAAGACTGAGCCAATGTCAGCCTACATTAAAGAGAACCTGAAGGAAGGATTCATATAAAAATATTCATCCTCAGCAGGTGCATGCTTATTTTTCACAAAAAAGAAGGAAGGATCTGAGACCATGCATAGACTATATGAATAAAAGAGTTATGCATTGCCCTTCATAAGTGAGTTATGTGAAAAGATTGAAGGTATCACCGTTTTCACCAAATTTGATCTGCATGGAGCCTATAACCACATCAAAGTGGGTAATGAATGGAAAACAGTGTTCAACACCTGCGAGAGTCACAATGAATATTTTCTTCCTTGAAGTCCATGCCTCTTGCATTGGTGAATGAGCATTTCTCTCACAAAATACATCAGAGTAAGCAGTCATCCCTGTTGATTCCCCCCCAAGAAATTTTCTCCAGCACAGCGGAATTTTTCCATTGGTGACCGTGAACTCTTAGCCATAAAAAATTGAGTATTGGGCCTTCTTGAAGGAGCTCCCAGGGATCACCTAAACTGCTCACAAAACAAACTACTACGTTAAGTCTGCCCATAGGCTGAATCTACGCTTAGCTCAATAGTCACTCTTTTACTCATGATTTGATTTCATACCCTCCTATTGACCTGCTGAGAAAAAAAGCAGGGCTGATGCCCTATTTAGATCATTTGATCTTTCTGATTCCTCTGCTGATGCACCCTCACAAGTGATTGAATCTGAATGTATTGCGGTGCAATCTCTTTTTCTTACATTTTTCCACTTCCTGCCCTAAATGTGTACAGTTCAAATCCTCTTGTCAAGCACTTCTTAGTCCCCTACAGTATCTTAATTTCCCACAATAGTCATTGGTGGAGAGATCTCTATGGACTTCGTCACTGATCTTCAGGAGGCTCAGGGGTTTAATGTTATCTAGGTTGCAGTGGACCAATTCTCTCAGATAACTCATTTTGTGCCTTTACCAGGACTTCCATCCACTCCACAGTTTGCTCAAGTATTTGTTAAAGTACTTTTTCCGTTCCACAATTTCACAGCTCACATGGTCTCTGACTGGGGTGTGCCATTTGTTTCTAGGTTCTAGAGGGCGCGCTGCAAAAACTTAAAAGTTTCCCTGGACTTCTCAGCTAATCATCCCAAAAGTAAAGGGCAGACTGAAAGAATTAATCAGCCCATTGAGCAATATTTACAAAATATTCTCCAACTCCCACCAAGATAATTGTCCAGGTCCCCTTTCTTGGGCCAAATTTTCCCACAACAATTCTGTCTTAGAGACTTCTGGGAAATCTACATTTTTTTAGTGTTCAGCTGAAAATCTCACCTCTCTTTGGGAAGGGGTACTGTTTTGCACCTGTCCCAGGTATCCCATGCTTATTTCCTTTCCCTGGGCTTGCTGCCCTCTGTAGTATTCCACGTCGGGTTTTGCAACAGGTAAACTTAAAGTGAATCTGTCAGCATATTTTTGCAATGGAATCTGAAGACAGCAGGAGACAGAAGCTGAAACACATACTTCAGGCATTTGTCACTAACGGTGAAGATTTAACATTAAGAGATTAACATTGCCGGACTAGTCCAGCAACACCCCCTCCTGTGATAAGCACCTCACTGTCTAGGGACTTTGTAAATACAGAGACTGGTGGGGGCAGGGTTAGATATCTCCTCTCTGCTTCATTCTAGATGTAAAAACTCTAATTGAATCAGAACGACTGCACCCAGTAATCTAAGTGATACATCATTAGATTCAGCTTTGCCTACATTATGCTGCTCTCATATGAAGAATTAAAAACCTGCTGACAGATTCCCTTTAACAGACATTATGCTACTATAAGTGAAGAAAATAAACTGGAAAGTACAAAACGAGCAATGGGGTCTTATCTAGGTATAAAATTATTAACTGACATGCATATGCTCACCTGGTTCGGTTGTGTGCACACCAGGGGCGGACACTGACCGCTTGGGGCCCCTGTGTAAGAAATGTGTCAGGGCCCACCTCCCTGCCTGCTACGTTTCTTAAGGGTATGCCACACTAAACGAGATCGCAAACGAGATCGCTAACGAGATCACTAAAACGTCACTATTTTGCGATCTCGTTAGCGACCTCGTTGTGTGTGGCATGTAGCAACGATGTGGCCCCTGCTGTGATGTCGCTGATCGTTCACTAGAGTTCTGGACCGTTTTTTGATCGTTGGCGTCCCGCTGGTGAGCCTGAATCGCTGTGTTTGGCACCTTTTGCGAACGACGAGCGACCTCGTTTGTGACGCATATGACTGTTTTTGCGTCACGGAGTGGATCGCAGAAGTTGCAAAGCAGGCTAGCAGGACGCAGAGAGCAGGAGCGATGCTGGAAATTCCTATGAATCAGAAGCGCTCAGTACATGCTGACAGATCCTAACGACCGCCAAAGTCGTTAAAGAGATCACTGACCGCTGATGAGTCGTTTATGAGATCTCCTGTTTGGCAGCTACTAGCGACCTAAAAGAGATCACACCAACGATTGCGTCGTTATCGTGATCGCTAAAGAGATCGCTAAGTGTGGCAGTACCTTTATGATGAGTACAATCTGGCAATGGGACCCCTGGAGCCTCAGACTCCGAGAAACGAGGCAGATTGCCCTCAATATTACTGCCCAGCAAGCAGGGGCGTACATAGCAATCAGAAGGCCTCATAGCAAAAGTTCTATTAGGGCCCCACACCTCTAAAAAATATATTTATTTATATTTTTCACTGAGATGGAGATATATATATATACTGTGTGTGTAATACATAAATATATATATATCCGTTAGCATTCGGCTCCAGCGCAGTCAGACTTGCAGCCAAGTGACAACTAGTGTCGGCTGTCAGTGACTAGAACACTACAGACGTGGCTGACACATGACAGGCAGCAAGTGTGCAGAGAGGCTCCTCGTGGTTATGTGATAACTGCTGGAACCAGCAGAGCCCGAACATGTATATATTACATTACATGTCTGGTGCCTGTATCATCTGGTATCTGCTCTTTTTATTGTCTATGGAACTGATGGAAATAGCCGAGCGCAGCACTCAGCAGCAGCTCTATAGTTAATGAATAAAGCTGGAGGGCCCAGTAGTTGAATCCCCAGTAATCAGCAAGTTATCCATGATCTGCTGGATCACACATACATTGTACATACAGTACAGACCAAAAGTTTGGACACACCTTCTCATTCAATGATTTTTCTGTATTATCATGACTATGAAAATTGTAGAATCACACTGAAGGCATCAAAACTATGAATTACACATGTGGAATTATATTTTACACTTTACAAAAAAGTGTGAAACAACTGAAAATATGTCTTATATTCTAGATTCTTCAAAGTAGCCACCTTTTGCTTTGATTACTGCTTTGCACGCAGAAAAGGTGAACGGATGGACTCTACATGCCTGGTTCCCACCGTGAAGCATGGTGGAGGTGGTGTGATGGTGTGGGGGTGCTTTGCTGGTGACACTGTTGGGGATTTATTCAAAATTGAAGCAGTGAGCGGTCCAGTTCACCCCAAACCATCTCGATTGGGTTCAGGTCTGGTGACTATGGAGGCCAGGTCATCTGGTGTAGCACCCCAACACTCTCCTTCTTGGTCAAATAGCCTTTACACAGTCTGGAGGTGTGTTTGGGGTCATTGTCCTGTTGAAAAATAAATGATGGTCCAACTAAACGCAAACCGGATGGAATAGCATGTTGCTGCAAGATGCTGTGGTAGCCATGCTGGTTCAGTATGCCTTCAATTTTGAATAAATCCCCAACAGTGTCACCAGCAAAGCACCCCCACACCATCACACCACCTACTCCATGCTTCACGGTGGGAACCAGGCATGTAGAGTCCATCCGTTCACCTTTTCTGCGTGCAAAGCAGTAATCAAAGCAAAAGGTGGCTACTTTGCAGAATCTAGAATATAAGACATATTTTCAGTTGTTTCACACTTTTTTGTAAAGCGTAATGTATAATTCCACATGTGTTAATTCATAGTTTTGATGCCTTCAGTGTGATTCTACAATTTTCATAGTCATGAAAAAACAGAAAAATCTTTGAATGAGAAGGTGTGTCCAAACTTTTGGTCTGTACTGTACATATACCGTACATACACACACACAGATACACATACCGTACATGCATACACATACATACACCATACATACAAACACTTATAAACAGTACATACATACACCATACACACAGATATATCGTACATACATACACATACCACAGATACATACACACATACACCGTACAACCACACACAGATACACATACATATACCGTATATGCATACACACACATAACATACATACAGGATACATACACACAGATAAACACATATACAGTACATACACATACATATACCATACATACATATACACAGCTATAGCGTACATACATATACCATACACACATATACCGTACATACAAACAGATACACACACATACCGTACATACACGGATACACACATATACTGTACATACATACACAGATACACACACATACATATACTGTACGCACAAATATGTACATGCACAAACACACACTTACATACATGCACATAGACATACACCATATATACATACACACATATCCTGTACATACATACACACACATATACTTTCACACACACATACATATACTGTAGACACACATATGGATATATACAAACACTCACACTAATCTATGACCTCAGGTGTTTTGTTCAGATGAGCCATGGAGGTCGGCCACATAGTGCAGGGCCCACTGTGGGGGATGGGGACACAGTGCACAGAGGATTTTAGCTCCCTGCTGCTGCAGAGCTCTCCAGTGCAGTGAGCTCCCCTCCCCCGACCTCCTCTCTGGGAGATGTCCCGTGCAGTAAGCCTCCCCTCCCCAACCTCCTCTCTGGGAGATGTCTTGTGCAGTGAGCTCCCCTCCCCCGACCTCCTCTCTGGGAGATGTCCCGTGCAGTGAGCCTCCCCTCCCCCGACCTCCTCTCTGGGAGATGTCCCGTGCAGTGAGCTCCCCTCCTCCGACCTCCTCTCAGGGAGATGTCCCGTGCAGTGAGCTCCCCTCCCCCGACCTCCTCTTTGGGAGATGTCCCCTGCAGTGAGCTCCCCTCCCCCGACCTCCTCTCTGGGAGATGTCCTTTGCAGTGAGCCTCCCCTCCCCCGACCTCCTCTCAGGGAGATGTCCTGTGCAGTGAGCCTCCCCTCCCCCGACCTCTTCTCTGGGAGATGTCCCGTGCAGTGAGCCTCCCCTCCCCCGTCTTCCTCTCTGGGAGATGTCCCGTGCAGTGAGCTCCCTTCCCCCGACTTCCTCTCTGGGAGATGTCCCATGCAGTGAGCCTCCCCTCCCCCGACCTCCTCTCAGGGAGATGTCCTGTGCAGTGAGCCTCCCCTCCCCCGACCTCCTCTCTGGGAGATGTCCCCTGCAGTGAGCTCCCCTCCCCCGACCTCCTCTCTGGGAGATGTCCTTTGCAGTGAGCCTCCCCTCACCCGACCTCCTCTCAGGGAGATGTCCTGTGCAGTGAGCCTCCCCTCCCCCGACCTCTTCTCTGGGAGATGTCCCGTGCAGTGAGCCTCCCCTCCCCCGTCTTCCTCTCTGGGAGATGTCCCGTGCAGTGAGCTCCCCTCCCCCGACTTCCTCTCTGGGGGATGTCCCATGCAGTGAGCCTCCCCTCCCCCGACCTCCTCTCAGGGAGATGTCCTGTGCAGTGAGCCTCACCTCCCCCGACCTTCTCTCTGGGAGATGTCCCCTGCAGTGAGCCTCCCCTCCCCCGACCTCCTCTCTGGGAGATGTCCTGTGCAGTGAGCCTCCCCTCCCCCGACCTGCTCTCTGGGAGATGTCCCCTGCAGTGAGTCTCCCCTCCCCCGACCTCCTCTCTGGGAGATGTCCCCTGCAGTGAGCCTCCCCTCCCCCGACCTCCTCTCTGGGAGATGTCCCCTGCAGTGAGCCTCTTCCCCTGACATGTTCTACAAGATGCTGCAGCCTGTCGAGAATGGCACAGTGGAGGAAGCAGAATACAGTACACACTGTAAGTCCTGCTCTTCCTCCACTGCTGCCCCCAGTGTGCAGTGCGGCCCCAGGCCCCTGACAACCGGTGAGCACTCACCACCATTGGGACCCACCATGCAGGAGCACAGAGATGACAGCCAGTGAGCGCTCTCCTCAGTCTGGTGAGCAAAGCGTTCATTGGTCAGCGTCTCTGCCTGCATGACATGCCCCCTTTTTGAACTCCTCACTCCGCACCGCTCTCTGCCCTGCTCTGGGTGTGATTACAGCAGGAAGTGAGAGGGGCCCGATGCTGCATAATACTGGTGCGGGCCCCTTACACTCCCGCCCGCAATCTAGATTCTGGCCCCGTAGCGGCTGCATGCTCTGCCGCTTTGGGCAGTACGCCCTTGCCTGCAGGGGCCCCCTTCCACCTCTGGGCCCCATGTGCAGTTGCACCGGCTGAACCGGCGATATGTCCGCCCCTGGTGCACACAACCACTGATAAGACTTTGGGCTGCTGCAGATCCACGAGGTAAATCAGGAAACAAAACTGGAAGCAAATGGATTAATTTGCACTGATATCAAAAGATCACGGTCTGTCCTGATGAGGACATTGAAAACTTGAAAATGCGTTGATGAATAAACCAAATTCATTTGGATACTGCTTTTCTCACCCTATTTTGGCGGAAGGCAGGTTAACCCATTTGTTTCCAGTTTTGTTCACTATATAGAATAACACGATAGTGGATCTGCATTTATGTGCATATAACTCAAACAATGCATGTTATTACAGAGGCTCTGTCAGAAATTCTATCATATTCCATAACAGTGGTCCCCAACCTTTCTGACCTTGAGAGCCACATTCAGCTTAGAGAGTGTCGCGAGCCACATTCAGGACAGTGTCGCGAGCCACATCCTGCTTCCGCCCCCCTCAAAGTAGTGTCAACCAAAGCCCCCATTACAGGTATAATCATAGCCAAATCTTTTCCACATAAATCACTCCAAAGAAGTACACTGAGATCCAGGGGTTCCCACAATACCCCCATTCAGTATTCTCTCACCAAGGTCTTCCAACACACTGTCGCATCCAGCTTCAAGAACCTCCTCTAACAGGTAGTATCATCCTCCAGCTTACCATACCTAAGTCATCTCTAAACCCCTAGACCGTTATATGTGCATCCAGATCTGTTTTTCTGTGCAGATCTACTCACAAAATTCACCATTTTGAGAAGTTCTCTTCAAACCTGTTTGCTAGACCTGGAGCTAATGCACCAAACTGGCAGACAGTCGCGAGCCACAATTCATGGGACCGCGAGCCACATGTGGCTCCCGAGCTACAGATTGGGGACCCCTGTACTATAATGTTACAATATGTATCTGCTTCTTTGACTAGCATTTTACAGTTAGAAATTGGTGACTGGGGCTAAAAGAATGAAATCCCATATTATTTTAAGACTGGCTTTTCAATTATTGAAATATTCTAGAATTAAAAGAGATCCCTGTGTAAAAGATCTGAAACCAGTTTCTATGTGCCGCAGGTGAGAATTTGTGGCACTAAGGGCGCTCTCAACAACCTCCCAGTTTTGGGATGTCTTTGGAAAGTCTAGAGAAAGTCGTGAGTGGCATTTTAAATAATCACTTTGCTTTCTAAAGTATTAGTATTAGGCATGTGTCTTAAGAAAGGTCCCTTATTGCGCATCTGGATGAAAGGCTGATGTAAACCATTACATCTGCCTAGGGTATGACCTAAATGTCGGTACTTGAGGAATTATCTTGCTATTTCTGCGTTACTGCTCAGTTTGCTTAATAGTAATTGACATATCTACTTTGAATGTATCTGAGGGAAATGCAATCGTTTACGTCAGCTACATAAGCATAAAAACGCAACAACTCATTAATTTAACCCATAAGGTGCAGGAAAGAAGACAAAAGGTCATATGATGGGAAACACAATATTTGCCTAATGTCTCATCAATTGATTATTGAGACAGTAAAGATTATAAAATATCACAATAGAATGTATGTCAGGGTAGAAGCGTACACAGACAGATGAGGATCCCCATGCGAGAACAACATATGGGCTTTTCCAATAGGTTATCATAATGCACAATTCCACCTGCTTTGGAGGGGGCAGTGGGACCCTTATCTCATGGGCCCCTGTGCAGCTGCACAGGTTGCACCAACAGTGTGTCCGCCCCTGTGTCAGAGATGCTTGAATGACATGTAGACATATGTGCACATATCTCATTGTAAATGTAGATGTTTTGGGGTACAATTCCTTGCTGTGTTATACAGCAAGACTAAACTATCTTATGCTTTGCTGCTGGCAAAGCTTTCCAGGATTGTACGTAATGCATGAGGAAACAGTCTTTCCTGAATTTATGACATATATGTGACTGTTTCCTGTTTCTAAAGTTGTTAATTATCGGAGAAGCAATAGCAATGTTTTTTTATTCCACTTGGAAGGCACTTAAATGGCACACAAGCCTTTGGTTTGAGACTGTCTGGTGCTTTATGGCCTATACAGAACATTGTGCTCTTACCCTGGTGATCTATAGTTCATTCTGTCTTTATGGAACGCTACATTCACTCAACAACTTTGTTATTGCCGAGCTCAGTAAGAAAACTGTTCCATAGTTCTATATTTTGTCAGATGAATGGTCATACAGCTGCAAAATAACTGCTAGGTTTAGTCGTGGACGGACACATACAGCATCAATACAATTAATATGTAAACTAATAAAAATAACTCCAGCCAAATACTGGATTACACACCAGTATACAGGATTGTTATAGAAGGGTATAGGAAGTGCAGGCGAAGATTAAATAACCATGTATAAAGAACTGGTACAAGATATTTACACATGAAAAATACTGTATCATAGGCAACACAAAATGTACACAAGGCCATAAATATATACAGTATACATAAAATGTATTCTGGATATACAGTGGGGAATATAAGTATGTGATACACTGCCAATTTTGAAAGTTTTTCCACCTACAAAGAATGGAGAGGTCTGTAATTTTTCTTGTACGTACACTTCAAAATAGAGAGACAGAATCTAAAAATAAAAACCAGAAAATCACATTGTATGGTTTTTAAATAATTAAATTGCATTTTACTGAATGAAATAAGTATTTGACCACCTACCAACCAGCAAAAATTGTCTCCCACAGACCTGTTAGTTTTTCTTTAAGAAGCCCTCCTACTCTGTACCTGTTTGAACTCATTACATGTACAAAATACACCTGTCTACACACTCAATCAATCACACTTCAACCTCACCACTATGGATAAGACCAAAGAGCTGTCTAAGGACATCTGGGAAAAAATTGTAGACCTGCGCAAGGCTGGGATGGGCTATAGGACAATAAGCAAGCAGCTTGGTGAGAAGGCAACATTAGTAGAAAATGGAAGAAACACAAGATGACTGTCAATCTTCCTCAGTCTGGGGCTCCATGCAAGATCTCACCTCGTGGGGTAAAGATGATTCTGATAAGGGTCAGGTATCATCCCAGAACACAAACATAAGGACCTGATCAATGACCTGAAGACAGCTTGGACCCCAGTTTCAAACATTACTGTTAGTAACACACTACGCCGTCATGGATTAAAATCATGCAGTGCACGCAAGGTCCCCCTGCTCACGCAAGCACATATCCAGGCCTGTATGAAGTTCACCAATGAATATCTGGACGATCCAGAGGAGGCATGGGAGAAGGTCATGTGGTCAGATGAGACCAAAATAGAACTTTTTGGTATCGCCTCCACTCACCATGTTTGGAGGAAGAAGAAGAAGGGACAGGATGATTGCACTGTATTGAACGGAGGATGAATGGGGTCATAAATAGCGAAATTTTGGCCAACAACCTCCTTCCCTCAGTAAAATCATTGAACATGGGTCGTGGCTGGATCTTCCATGACAATGACCTCAACTAAGGAGTGGCTTCATAAAATTCATAAGAAGCATTTTAAGATCTTGGAGTGGCCTAGACATTCCCCAGACCTGAATACAACAGAAAATCTTTGGAGGGAGCTGAAACTCAATGTTGTCCAGCAACAGCCCGTAACCTGAAAGATCTGGAGAAGATCTATAATGAGGAGTGGCCTAAAATCCCTGCTGTATTGTGTGCAAACCTGGTCAAGAACTACAGGAAATGTCTGACCTCTGTAATTGCAAACAAAGTTTTCTGTACCAAATATTAAGTTCTGTTTTTCTATTGTATCAAATACTTATTTCATGCAATAAAATGCAAATTAACTATGTAAAAATCAATCATATAGTGTGATTTTCTGGATTTTTGTTGGAATATGTTTGGTGCAACAACTCAATTCCTGTATATGAGTGTTTAGTTGCCAGATTTGTATGCTGTTTATAAAGTTAGAACAAAAAAAAACAAACTCCCAGAGGCTCACAAAGGAAGAGCATGTGACTGTATTTCCTGTTTTCCTGTGTCTGTGTATAAGAGAAGCAGCCTGCTGTAGATGCTGCACAGATAGAGATGCACATATGGTTTGTTCCTGATCTATTGAGGTTATCATATATTGTTCCTGAATAAGAAGTTTTGTTGTCACACGCTTGGAGAATATCCTGAATAACCCGCTGCCAACAATTTTTTTAGATTTCTGTCTTTCACAGTTGAAGTGTCCCTATGATAAAAATTACAGACCTCTCCATTCTTTATAGGTGTTAAAACTTGCAAAATCTGCAGTGTATTAAATACTTATTTTCTAAACTGTATAACATTTTGAAACTTGATGCAGCATAAGCTATTGACCTTGACAATTCAGGTGTCAAGTTACACTTTTTTCTATCATTGTATTTTCATCATGTAAGAAAATACTACATCTGTAAGTATATCAAAGCAGCTCTTATTCTGGACACGTTTGAAAGAGTATGCCCATCTCAAAGGATATGCGATGATTTAATTATTGCTGGGGGACTATCCTCTGTGATCCCCATTGATCCCAAGAAACAAGGTGGTGCCATGAACTCTTCACAATTTTTCCAAGGGTTCCATTTAAGTGAAGGAGCCACCTGAAGTTCCCTGCACAGTCGGATTGCTGATGGCTGGGAGTGACACTGGGTTAGCACAAACCATGAAAGATTTCCAGATTTAAGCATCACAGTGACCTCTTCATTTTCAGGATTGAGGTGTGCATCACAGAAATCATTAAAGCGAATCAGTCAGCCAGATTTTACATCCCAAACTATGTTAGCTCTTTAAAAGACAAGTCTAGCAATACCTTTCCATGGTCAGTCTGTTCCTCCCTTACTGAGTTATCAGTGTTTGAATTGATATGCAAATTAGGTTGAAGCCTCTGTCACTCCAGCTCTAGTCCCTAGGCAGCGTCTCCTCATCCCTAGCATATTGCTAAGATATTAGAGATTAGCAAAACAGGCAAAATTCAAATTAATTTTCTATTCTCTACATATATTTATATAGTCTGTTTTTATGCACTAGATTCTGCCTAGACTCTCTAGAGTAGTACAAACATTAGATTTTAAAATTAAAAAAAATTATACTCACCTTACCACTCACTTCTCTGGTCTCTCCACTCCTCATGTCACCTGTCTGGTCTTCATTACATCTTCTCATCCCCACCGCATGTGCTGAAATCCCGGGGCCTCTCACTCTGAGCCAGGAAAGGTAACAACGTCATGAGGTCATGACATGCGTTGTGACATTGCGCATGCATGTGCAGAACCTTCACAGTCCTCATTAGATCCGGAAGTCTGACTCCCAGTTCAGTGTGAGAAGCCCACAGAATTCAGCACCTTAGTGGAGATCAGAAGATGTGAAGACCAGACATGTCCGGAAAGGTAGGTTCAGTAAAAGGATTTTTTTTTTCATTTTTTCACCTTTCGATTGCCCTTTACAGTCTAGAAAACTGACAGCTAGCGAACGCCATTTTCACTGAATCCTTGAGGAAGTGAATTACAAAAAAACGCATTTAGGCAAATGTAGATTTATGGAAAATTTGAGTAGAATTCAATTTAACTTGAATACATTTGCTCATTTTTTATAAGATATCACTTAATACATTGAATGCAGAAAATCCCATTAACTGATATCTTAGCAATATGCAATCACCTACTAAATGAATAGGCTAATAAAGCAACCTTTACTATATTGGTCCCTGAACTGAAATGAAAGGAATGGTTCCCTCATAGTGTGCATGTAGTTGTTTTTGCTGTGTCTCTCATGTGGAGGTAATCATTAATTGCCTACTAGCTGTTCCACTACAATAATTATCATGTCATTTACAATACTGGTGTCCTCTTGTAAGGTTCACCAGGCCGAGAATCACATTTATGATCCCTAAAAACATTGAAAGCAGTAACCTTCTATGCGTGCATGATGTTTCAGCTTTCTCTCACTTTCCCAGGTGGACACCTACTTCTAGATGACATGGAACTTGGGAGCCTTTGCATACTTGAGGCACAGAAAGATTCCAGTTTCAAAAAATAAATATTTCTTTACTGTAGAACTTGATCAACTCATTCAGCACATTCAGTACATTTAGATGATAGTAGTCATAATTAGTGTTGAGCGATATTGCTCGATATCTAAAAATATCGTATCGAAATTGTATCGCCGATATCACTAAATATCGTCGATATCCGATTTCGATAGCGGAAGTCCCATGTAAGTCTATGGGAACAAAATATCGAAACTAAAAAAAACCTTTATTTCCTTGTAAACACTAAATATACACACATAGAATACATATAATATATATATATATACATGTCATTGTGACATATATATATACATATATGTATAGTTTATACACTTCTACATAGTAAAATATCCTCTGATTCAATTGCCGGGTAAAGCCGGCTTCTGTGAAAAGACAGAAGCACCCGACATGAAATGACACTTGGTGTACATAGGGTTAACCATGTCTTTTCATGTCGTTTGCAATCTGATTTGCACAAACAATTACATCAGTCTATGTGTGCAAAATTTCACACCTGTAGGGGTTAATTAAAGGTGTAAATTCGTTGTAAAAAAAACGGACTTTTTTGCTACGAATTTACACCTTTAATTAACCCCTACAGGTGTGAAATTTTGCACACTTACACTCATGTAATTGTTTGTGCAAATCAGATATCAAACTACATGAAAAGACATGGTTAACTCTATGTAAACCAAGTGTCATTTCATGTCGGGTTCTGCATTTTCACAAAAGCCGGCAATTGAATTAGCGGCTATTATACTATGTAGAAGTGTATGAACTATAAATATAAATATATATATGTGTCACAAATTTAATGACATGTATATTATATTATATGAGGTGTAAAATTGCTGAAAAACAATGCGTGGGCTCCCGCCCTATTTTCGCAACCAGACAGACAAAGCCAGTGAGTGGGGGCAGATAATAATAGCCCAGAGAGGGACCATTATTTTTGGCCCCCCCCCGGCTACTAACATCTGCCCCCAGACACCCCAGAAAGGGCAAATCTCTAATTAGATTTGCCCTTTCTGGCACTTTGCCCGTCTATTCCCATTGCCCTGTAGCGGTGGCGAATGGGTTAATAAGGGGTTAAAATGACCTTGCAATTGAAAGGTCACTTTAAGCCAGGTTAATAATTGAGAGCTGTCAATTAGACAACTATCAATTATTAATCCTATTGTATGAAAGAAAAATCAAACACACACACTTTAATAAAAAAGAAGTTTAATGAAATAATCACACAGTTTTTGACCATATTTTATTTTCCTGCTAAAACCATTTCCTGTAATAAAAATAAAATAATAAAGCAAAATTATTCTTACCAATCCGATGCACAGTCAGGTCCCACGGTGTAATCCTTCAGAAAGGGTTAATGTTTACTGCAGGGACCGCAGCTAATGCTGCAGCCTCACAGTAAACCCCCAAATGAATGAGTTCCTCTCCTGGCTGACAGGAGAGGAAGTGGAAAGCTTAATTGATTGCTTTCCACTTTCACTTCAGGTCAGCCAGGGACACAATCAGTGACGTCAGAGGGAACTGGTTAACAAAAATAGGGGTTCCCTTTGAAAAAAAAAATGGCGTGGGGTCCCCCCTATTTTTGTTAACCAGCCAGATGAAGCAGACCGCTGAGGCCTGGATTTTCAGGCTGTTAAGGATCCAATATCCATGGACCTTGCAAGCCTGATAATACCAGGCCACAGCAGTCTGCATATCTTGGCTGATTAACAAAAATAGGGGATCCCCTCGAAAAAAATTGGCGTGGGGTCCCCCCTATTTTTGTTAACCAGCCAGATGAAGCAGACCGCTGAGGCCTGGTTTTTCAGGCTGGTAAGGATCCAATATCCATGGACCTTGCAAGCCTGATAATACCAGGCCACAGCAGTCTGCTTAGCTTGGCTGGTTAACAAAAATAGGGGATCCCCTCGAAAAAAAAACGGCATAGGGGTCCCCCTATTTTTGTTAACCAGCCAAGTAAAATGCAGACTGCTGCGGCCTGGTATTAAAAGACTGTCAAGGCCCATGGATTTTGGCCCTCAACAGCCTGATAATACCAGGCTACAGCAGCCCCACATTTGGCGCATCAAAAGATGTGCCAATTGTGGCACTTTACCCGGCTCTTCCCACTTGCCCTGTATCGGTGGCAAGCGGGGTAATAAGGGGTTAATGTCACCGTTGATTGCACGGTGACAATAAGCCCGGTTAATAATGGAGAGGCGTCAATAAGACACCGATCCATTATTAATCCCAAAGTTATTAAATGCATAAAAAAAAGACAAAGCAAGAAAAAAGTATTTTAATGAAATAAAAGAGACAACACAGTTTTCATTTCTTTTATTGTACTCTCATTCCTGCGACGCCATCGATCTCCTGTAAAAAAAGAAAAAAAACAAACCAACAGTATACCACCTGTCCGACGCAGTCCATAGTAACGATTGTCCCACGACGATCCAGCTCTGCTACATCGCAATGACAGGCAGAGCCTGTCATCGCGACGCAGCACAGCTGATTACCTGGTTCCCCGGCGGTGACGTCATCGGACTGACTGCTTTACGGCCGGGATTACCCAGCAGTCACTGCAGTTATCGCGAGATACTGCATGTGACCGCCGGGGAGAAGAGGATGGCGGCCATTAAGCAGTCCGGGATGTGACCGCCGGAGATCTTCTGCCAGGTAAGTGCCGCTGACTCCTGACAGACCCGACCGACGGACACTGACAGTGACAGACCCGACCGACGGACACTGACAGTGACAGTGACAAATCCGATTCCGGTATTCGATAAGACGAAAATATCGAAACGAATTATCGAAAGGCCGATAGAGCTAATATCGGCCGATAGCCGATATTTGCATTATCGTATCGCTCAACACTAGTCATAATGCTTAGAAAATACATCTTATGCTGCTAACAGAGGTACAGTACAAGCTTTTCGGTGTTGGCACAAGACTTCATGAATATGTAGGGGGACAGTCCTTGCTTGGCAGTGAACGACACTGTGATTTTAAGAGATCATGCTCCCCTCTGATTTGTGTGCACTTGGACGAGTCTTTTCTCCCCTGCAGTTTGCTGTGTGTTGGTTTTGAACAAGAAGCAGGAAGTGAGAGAAGCTTTGTGTGTCCTAATAATGAGAGACTGACAAATGAACTAACATCTTCAAGAAAGAAAATAGTGCCTGGTTACTGCAGGATTGATCACCAGGACCGTGTCCAAAAGGAAAGAGTCAAATTGCACAGCTAGGATAGTTCTCCCCGAACACCTGTAACCTGAGAGAGAAAATAACACTGTGGTACCAGTCATCTCTCAATATTGAAGTGGAAACAAGACTTACCCAGATCTGGAAGAAGAGAGATCAGTTAACCTGAAGGAAGAGCTCAACACAACAAACTCGACTCTGCTACAAAAGGACCAAGCAGCAGCTACCAGACTTCCTTCTAATCTGCAGAACTGTGAATGAGACACTAGTGTTTAACTGTGTTAGGGTGTAGAGCAGGTTTCTTTGGTGAGGATGCTGTAGCAGCGTGGCCCAATTATCAGAAGCCAGGTAGTAAATTAGAATAGAGTAGTTTGTGTAACTTGTTTATACTGTTTGTACTGAACTTTGCAGTGCCATAGCTGGAGCACAGCTTATGTACGCGCTTCAGCTATCTCTCCTTGTATCTATTATTGCTGTTATCAATACAATAACTGTTAATCTTATTTTATGGCATATAATCTTCTGTTTTTAAATAAAGCCGATGTTTTGTTTCTGCCTCCTCGATTACTGTACCTGATTTGAGTCCTGCCTGGTGGTGTCATTCAGGCATCGCTACAAATACACTATAATTACATTACCCAGAATCATTTTTGTCGTGTACTTTTTCTGTTAACCCTGACCTGGCATCAGGGCAAAATCCAAGTGCCCCTAGCAAGCCCAGTATTTAGTCTCTGAAACAGACAGAATCCAACCTATAGTAACCAGTTTCATCTCCATCGATGTCTCAGGGTACTTGACAAAACTCGTGGCTCCATACATGGCTGAGTCGGCTGCCTTTCTGTTTGTTGCTGTGACAGACAATTCAATCTGCCTCTCTACATCCAGGTTATTTTCTCAAATTCTAACTACCTCTTCCCAGGACCAAGCTCATACCAAGTTGACGAAGCCCCCAACTATCTTCAACTCCCTCTCAACTAGTGTCTGCAAATATCAATATGCACAATAACAACACTATATACATTTATTGGAATTACAGTACATTTCACTCTACATCAATTCACAGCACAATAGAGGAATGTGTAAAACACAATATACTATTAGAACAGTTTCTAGGAGATTACATCTTCTTTACCACTCTTACATTTTCTCTTTAGGTATCAATTAACAAAATGCAAAATGCAAAGTCAATAAACAATGAACAGTGGCTCAGTGGTTAGCACTGCAGCTTTGCAGCGTTGGGATCTTTGGTTCAAATCAAACCAAGGACAACATCTGCAAGGAGTTCATATGTTCTCCCTGTGGGTTTTCTCTGGCTTCCTCGAACACCCCTAAGACATACTGATGAGAGAATTTGATTGTGAGCCCCAATGTGGACAGTGCTGAGAATGTGTGTAAAGTGCTGTGGAATTAATGGCTCTATATAAGTGAATAACATAAATAAAAATAAATAAACAAAAGATAAATCAAATCAATATTTGTAGGACTACCCGTTGATTTAGAACAGCATTGATCCTTCTAGGCACACTTCCACATAGTTTTGGAATGAAATCATCAAAGAAGTTATTCCAAAAAATTTGGAGAAGTAATCTGCAAATCTTCCGTCTCTTCATATAATTCCACACAGACTCAATGTTGTTGAGATCAGGACACTCAGGGGTATATTATCAGTTCTTGCACTTCCTGTTCTTCTTTATGTTGAAGAAAGTTTTTAATGATATTGGTTGTATGTTTGGGATAGTTATCCTTCTTCAGTACTAAATTTGAAGCCAAAAACAGACTCCTCCCTGATGGTATTGCATGATGGATGAGTATTTTTCTCTTTTTCTTAGCATTTAGGACATCTTTAATCTTGAATACATTCCAGAAACTCCATTTGCTGAAATGCAGCCCCAAACTTGCAAAGAACCTCCATCTGCTTCACTGTTGTCTGCCAACAATCATTATTGTACCACTCACCAGCCCTTGAGCAGAAAACGTCTGTTACAGCAAATATTTTACATTTTCTGCTCTCCAATTCCTATATTCTTTAGCATAGTTGAATCACTTATGCTTCTTTTCATGTCATTTTTAGACACAATACTTCTATGAATGCCGCTTCTGGCCAGACTTCTCTGCACACTAGATAGATGTAGCTAGGTCTCAATGGTTGCCGCCAGTTCTGAGCTGATGGAGTTGCATGATATCTTTTGATTTCAAAGGGTAGTAACCATGATGTATCTCTCATCTGCAGCACTAAGTTTCCTTGACCTACCAATGCATTTTGGTCTTCAATGTTGTGCATTTCCCTAATGCTGATAAATATAGGCAGACAATTATTCATCATTCAATACAATCTGAGAGATGACTAATTGATTCTAATCTTATTCTGAAGCAAGACATTGATCCCAAACATATATCCAATGGGATTTTGAACTATCTTCAGCATAAAGAAAAGAAAAGTGTCCTGGAAGTGATGATATGAATCTGAAAGAACCCTGATCTCAAGATAAACATGTAGGATTACATGAACAGATAAAAAGGATTTTCACAAGGCTAGATCCACACAAGATCTGTGGTTATTTCTCCAAGATGTTTGGAACAACCTCACTGCCAAGTTACTATAAAAACTGTTTGCATGTATGCCTATAAGAATTCCTTCCTTTATGCTATTTTGATGGCAAGGGGTGAGCACACCAAATATTGATTTGATTTAGATTTAGATCTCTTTTGTTCACTCACCTTCACTATTAACACTTCTATTTTTGCCTAAAACTTTTGCACAGCACTATACATGCTGGACATCAAAACAGATGTGTAGTGAACCTTACTTTGCATGCATGCTGAAAGATTTATTTGTTTTCTATGTTATGAGAGATACCGGCATGTTGCAAATGTCAGCTTCTGGCCACGCTCACACGTTCAGTATTTGGTCAATATTTTACATCAGTATTTGTAAGCCAAAACCAGGAGTGGAACAATCAGAGGAAAAGTATAATAGAAACACGTCACCACTTCTGTATTTATCACCCACTCCTGGTTTTGGCTTACAGATACTGATGTAAAATACTGAACAAATACTGAACGTGAGAATGTAGCCTTCAGCAGAATCACCAGCGACATTGTGGGAGAATGATCTTTTTACTAGAGATATACAGCAGCAATTATCTACACATCATCACAACTTGGGAGAATTATAGGAGAAAACTGACATAAGACCATCTAAAAAGGTCACACAGTACAGTATAGCCACACTCTGTCACCACGCTATCTGCTGTCTGCTCATCAGGGTCCCATTCAACACAAGAATGTATACACCAATGGTCCATTTCTATATATATGCTGCACAACTGAAATAAAAACTCGGACAGAATTTTTGTTCACAAATGTAAAACAATATTTAAAGTTAATAAAATTGATAACGAGGAGGCTGTATTGTAAATAGGTATATTCCATAACATTATCCTAAGCATTTTAATAGGCTTCACATTGCTTGAATATTACCTGTGGTCTCATTTCCTGGCAGATATGAAGGTTTGATTCCTACGATGAGGTGAGGAGTATTTATTGAGGAGAGCACTGTGTACAAAGGCTAGCAGAACCACAGCCACTAGGGATGCACAAACAGTGCTAATTACACATGCATCAGCGTGCGCAATGTCATGAATTAATGAGTCATGAATTGGAGCCCAGGGAGTCACTAAGCTTTCTAATTTGGAGCATCCATCTCTACCAGCTTCATTGTCAATAATGAAAGAAATCAGACAACTCAAACAACACTTCAAAAGAAAAATGGAGCACAACAGAAATAAAACTTGAAAAGCCACCGTTAAAATTACACTAATTAAATAAAGCATTTTCATATTCGTTTACATTTGTAGCTACAGACAAATGGTCATCTAATGAGACCAATTCTCCTGGCATCGAACATAGAAATTATTCACAGCAGGCCTGCACATCGGCAGCATGATGTTCTTCTATTTGCTGAAATTTACCCTGCTATGAATTTTGCACGAATTTATCTAAAATCAACAGTCAAATAAACATTTCACTGGAAGTCATATGAGAATAGAGCATGATAGAAATCGAGCACAACACATTACGAGGAGGTTGAAGGCCATTAGGAATCTGTTCTAATATATTCCATTACATATTGCTGGTATTTATATGGTACAGAAACTTTTTTATGCATGGTATGCTCATTTTCAGACATTTGCGTCTAAGGTTTTTTGTTAAATATCCCATCTGTATGTCAAAATCGAATGGATTTTTAAAGCTGTTTGCAATGTACATCAGAACACAAAACAAAATTTGATTATATTGGATGTGTCAATGGTTTAATTCAAGCATTGGTCAAGGGGGAAGGTGAAAAATAATCATGAATATTGTCCTTATAATGCTTTTTTTAAACTGTAATATACAGTACAGACCAAAAGTTTGGACCCACCTTCTCATTCAAAGATTTTTCTGTATTTTCATGACTATGAAAATTGTAGAATCACACTGAAGGCATCAAAACTATGAATTAACACATGTGGAATTATATATATTACACTTTACAAAAAGTGTGAAACAACTGAAAATATGTCTTATATTCTAGGTTCTTCAAAGTAGCCACCCTTTGCTTTGATTACTGCTTTGCATGCAGAAAAGGTGAACGGATGGATTTGACATGCCTCGTTCCCACCTTGAAGCATGGAGGAGGTGGTGTGATGGTGTGTGGGTGCTTTGCTGGTGACACTGTTGGGGATTTATTCAAAATTGAAGCGGTGAGCGGTCTAGCTCACCCCAAACTCTCTCGATTGGGTTCAGGTCTGGTGACTGTAGAGGCCAGGTCTTCTGGCGTAGCACCCCAACACTCCCCTTCTTGGTCAAATAGCCCTTACACAGCCTGGAGGTGTGTTTGGGGTCATTGTCCTGTTGAAAAAAAAATGATGGTCCAACTAAATGCAAACTGGATGGAATAGCATGCCGCTACAAGATGCTGTGGTAGCCATGCTGGTTCAGTATGCCTTCAATTTTGAATAATTCCCCAACAGTGTCACAAGCAAAGCACCCCCACACCATCACACCACCTCCTCCATGCTTCACGGTGGGAACCAGGCACGTAGAGTCCATCCGTTCACCTTTTCTGCATGCAAAGCAGTAATCAAAGCAAAAGGTGGCTACTTTGAAGAACCTAGAATATAAGACATATTTTCAGTTGTTTCACACTTTTTTGTAAAGTGTAATGTATAATTCCACATGTGTTAATTCATAGTTTTGATGCCTTCAATGTGATTCTACAATTTTCATAGTCATGAAAATACAGAAATATCTTTGAATGAGAAGGTGTGTCCAAACTTTTGGTATGTACTGTATGTGTGTATGATATTTTCCTGATGAAAACTTTAGACAGAAAAAAACTAAACCTCTACATGTATCAGATAGATATATATTTGTACTCACATTTCCACCTATATCTATATACTGTATACCTATATATAGTTCTCTATATATAAAAGGTTTTGAGAAGCCATGGAAGAAATCCTGCAAAGCAGGAATGCTTTGGACAATAGAAGTGTTAATAATTTATCTTTATCGATTAACAAAACGCAAAGTGAATCAGAAAAAGAGATATCTAAGTCATATCAATATTTGGTGTGCTGCCTTTAAGAAAGAATCAATTCTTCTAGGTACACTTGCACAAAGTCAGGGATTTCGTAGAATTAAGGGCCTTTTACATTTAGCGATGCACCAGCGATCCCGACCACGATAAGACCCGGTCAGGATCGCTGATGCATCGCTAAATGGTCGCTAGTGAGCTGCCACACAGGAAGATCTCACAGCGACTTAGCGAAGCAGCAGCGGTCATTACTTACCTTTCAGACACGGCGATCCTGACGTCCTCCTGCCCGCTTCCACGCGTCGCTCGTCGGCGCCATTAGGAAGCCCAGCAGGAAGTGCCCGTCGAGAAATGGAGCTGCACGATCTCGCGCGATCAGCGACAGACAGCGGAGGAGCCGGTCGGAGGTAAGCATCACACATAGCGGGTCACCAAATCCGTGATGCTTTAGCGATATTGCTGGCGATATCGCTATGTGTAAAGGCCCCTTTATAGTCAGGTGTATAATTAACCAATTATGCCAAACAGGTGACAATGACAATCATTTTAACATGTAGGTTGAAACAGGAGGCTAAAAGCTGGATGAGGAATAGCTAAATTCTACTACAAAGGTGAAGTTGTGGGAGGAAGTTTAATATTACAGGTCATACATCGTGGCAAGACTGAGCACAGCAGCAAGTCGTGGTATTTATACTGCATCTGCAAAATCTCCCCAAGGAAAAGATTTTAAAGAAAAATGGGGTTACAAGATGCGGTGTACAAGCTCTTTTGAAGAAGAACCACAGAATTAGGCAAAGCTGAGGACCGTAATTGCAGCATTCGGCCAAGGAAACTTTGTACATCAGAAGAAAGACACAACTTGCTAACTTCACTTCGAAATTGAATGTTCAGCAGCACCATAGCTCAGAACTGGCAGTAACAAGAGGGACCCAGCTGCATTTATCTACAGTTTGGAGAAGTCTGGCAAAAAAGTGGTCTTTATGAAGGAATTGCAACCAAAAAAACACACCGTCATCATGGAAACAAAGCCAAGTGGCTCAATTATGGCGTGCACGAAAACATCATAGGAACTGGAGTGTAGAAAAATTGCAGTAGGTGGTCTGGACTGATGAGTCCAAATGTGTAAATATATTTTTCAGAAGGACAATTACTCCAAACATGCAGCCAATGTAATTAAGAACTCTATCTTCAGGGTGAGGAAGAACAGAAGAAGAGGGAGTTGCAGGAAGTCATATTATGGCCCCCACAGAGCCCTGGTCCTAACATGATCAAGCGTGTCTGTAATTTCATGATGAAGCAAAAAAATTTGTGCAAGCCTTCATCTTAAGAAGCTCTGGGGTTACTTCTCAAGGACGTTCAAAACAGCCTCTTTGCCGAGATCCTTCAAAAACTGTGTGCAAGTGTACCTAGAAGATTGATGCTGTTTTTTTTGGAAAAAGATGGTAATATAAAACATTGATTTGATTCTCTTTAGTGCATTCACTTTATATTTTGTTAATTGATAAAAATAAACTATTAACAGTTCTATTTTTGCAAGCATTATAATTTTACAATAGTTATTGACCCAAAACACGCTTCCAAGTAAGGTAATAACTTTATAACCAAAAAGGAGGATGGAATGCAGCGTCAAATGATATGACTTTGACAATCACATGGCCTCTCAGCACCTCTGGGAAGGCCTCCTAAAAGAAAGCCATTCTAGGTGACTATCTGATGAAGCTGCTTGAGAGAATGCCAAGGATGTGTGAAGCTGTCATCAGAATAAAAGCATGATGCTTTGAACATTGAGAAAAGTGAGTGGTGAATTTTATAGTCTGGATGTACATTAGTTTGGCTGTGGCTGTCGGGGCGAGCGGCGGAGCAGCGGGTCACAGGACACAGGAGCCAATGGCTGCAGCTAACGTGTACCCACTGTTAAAGAAGATGAACATTCATTGCTCACCATGCACATAGTTCCTCCCACCTCTATGCACTGAAGCCTGCGCTGATAAGTGGGAGGGATTATAGGAGGGGAAAGCATTCAATATTCATCTTCTTTAACAGCAGGCACATGTGTGCCATTAATTAAAGATAATGAATTATCACTACTCCCCATGCCCATGGGAGTGGAGAGAAGTGAATATTGATTCTCTTTAATAGTGGGGACATGTGATCATACAGATGCTGCAGGGAGCTGGCAGCTGTGGCTAACAGTGTGCTTGCTATTAAAGAAGATTAATATTTACTGTTCTCCTGCAACTGACCTTGGCATGTGGGGGTGCATGGCAGAGATGTCATGCGCTGCTTACATGTTCAAATCTTGTGCTGGCATCAGCACAGTATGCAGCGCTGCAAGGGAGCAGAGGGAATGTAAGTAGAATTGTTTATTTATGTGTGCAGCGTCATGGGTGCCATGTATAATAGGTTGTAGATGTGGACCATGTATACCAGGATGAGGAATGGAGACATGTATACCAGGATGGGAATGGAAGCCATGTATACCAAGATGGGGATGGGGGCCATGTATGCCAGGATGTGGATGAGGGGACCATGTATACCAGGAAGGGGATGAGAGGACCATGTATACCAGAATTGGGATGGGGCAATGCATACCAGGATGGTAATGGGTGCTATGTATAGCAGGATGGGGACCATGTATACCAGGATGGGCAAGGAGGGTCATGTATATCAGGATGGGGAACCATGTATACCAGGATGGGGATGGGGCCATGTATACCAGGATAAGGATGAGATGATCATGTATACCAGAATTGGGATGGGGCAATGCATTCCAGGCTGGTAATGGGTGCTATGTATAGCAGGATGGAGAACCATGTATACCAGGATGGGCAAGGAGGGTCATGTATATCAGGATGGGGAACCATGTATACCAGGATGGGGATGGGGCCATGTATACAAGGATAGGACCATATATATCAGGATGGGGGATATATACCAGTCTGGGTGGTCATATATTCTAGAATGGGGATCATAAATAACTGGATGGGAACATATATGCTAGGATGGTGGGTCAAATATACCAGGATGGGGACATATACCAGGATGGGGGATATTAGTATAGAATTGGGTGACAATACCCCTATAACAGCATGAATGGCAAACATCCCTCTCACAACAGTGCATCATGACCACATTTTTTGCTTCAATTTATTTTATAATTTCCTTCTCTAAAACCTGGGTGCATTTTATGGTCCAGTGAGTCTTATAGTCTGAAAAATATAAAAAATATGGTAGATCTTTTTGCTATTCAGATGGCGCGAATCCCGCACATGTTGGCCAGCTGCCATTTTGCTTAATTTAAAAGGGTAGAAAGGAGTTAAATAATAACAAAAATTAATATTATTATCACCTGTAAATAAATTTACATTTGTTTTAGGGCTCCAAATTCCATACCTCTCTTTTTACCAGTAGACATATTAAAATGGAGCGCCATTTTACTTTTTGAATATAAAACTTGTTGGAAAAATTAGCAGAAGCCATGTTGCGTTTGGAGGGCCTCTGATGTGCCTAAACAGTGGAAACTGCTCACAAATTACATCATTTTGGAATCTAGACACCTTAGGAAACTTATCTAGATATGTGATGAGCACCATGAACCCCCAAGTGCTTCACAGAAGTTTATAACGTTGAGGCGTGAAAATAAAAAAATTAAATTTTTCACACAAAAATGTTTCTTAGCCCAAAATTTGGCATTTTCACAAGGGTAACAGGAGAAATTAAACCATAAAATTTGTTGTTCAATTTCTCCTGAGTACACCAATACTCCATATGTGGAGAAAAACTACTATGATGGGCTGTGATGGGAAGAAGCACCATTTGATTTTTTGAATGCAAAATTTGCTGAAATCATTATTAGATGCCGTGCCACATTTGGAGAGCCACTGATGTGGCTAAACAGTGGATTCCCCCATAAATGACCCAATTTTGGAAACTTGACCTCTTGGGAACTTATCTAGGTGTGTGGTGAGCACCGTGAACCCCCAGATGCTTCATAGAAGTATATAACGTTGATCAGTAAAAATAAAAAAAATCTTGTAGCCCCCAATTTTTTATTTTCACAAGGAAACAGGAAAAAATGGACCCCAAAATTTATTGTGTAATTTTTTCTGAGTACGCATACACCCCATATGTGGGGGGAAACTACTGTTTGGGTGCACGGCAGGGCTCAGAAAGGGTGGAGTGATGTTTTGGACTGCAGTTTTTGATGTAATATTCCGCAGGTATCAGGTCATGTTTGGAGAGCGCCTGATGTACCTAAACAGTGGAAACCCCACACAAGTGACCCCATTTTGAAAACTAGACCCTTCAAATAATTTATCAAGATGTGTGGTGAGCACCTTGAACCTCCAGATGCGTCACAGAAGTTAATAACATGGAGACATGAAAATAAAAAAATTCACATTTTTTTCCCACAACAATGTTCTTTTAGCCCCAATTTCTTTATTTTCACAAGGTCAACAGGGGAAAATGGAGCCCAAAATGTGTTGTGCAATTTCTCCTGAGTACAACAATACCCCATATGTGGCAAAAAA
>JARQOD010000005.1:242976942-243054319 GCA_033576555.1 Oophaga sylvatica
CCACCTTCTCTCAGGAGACATTCAACTACTGGTTGACTTACTTATACCAACTCTTCTTCAATTAGTTCATGAAACATGTTGACTGGATGTGATAATTCTGTTGCTCTCGCGCTTTATCCTATCTGATATTCTAATCTCATCTGACAGAACTTCTTGGAGATTTTATCAATTTTGGTTCATTGCTCTGATTGGGAGAAATTGTTCAGTGGCCTTGCTTTGAGATTTACCACTCTGTACGTTTGGCAGCTAACAGTTGTAACGTCTTTATAACATTTCATCTCCTTTTTATCATAATTGTTGTATATAATTGTTAAGAATTGCTCAGCAAATTGAATGTGACAATCATCGATGAATATGCTTTTCTTCAGATAAGTAGGCAGTGGATGAATAATTAAATATCTTAAGGATATGTCAACTTTGCAATTACAGATTTACACATAAAAGCACTGAATTAATATTTTACATCAACTAAGTTTTGCAAGTTCCTAAAAAAATATTTTTGTAATTGGAAGTATGCTCGGCTATTTCTGGGCGTCCCATAGAGAGTGATTGGAGCTGCATTCAAGTATGCGCACTGACAGTCCATTAAAACAGGGGACAAAAGTTCACAATTCTGGCGATTCTTGGGGTCTCAGCAGTCTACACGTTGTCTAGCTGCTATCACACAGCATTTGGATCGTTTATAAGTCCTTGTTAACGGGATCCCCATTTAGGTTCAGCCTTAGTTGTAAATATTTTACTTTTGTTAAAATCTCTTAAATCTAATGTTCACACTTATCTATAACATAATGATCCATTCACTCTCATGTATAATTGTACTTATCCATCTGTCTGTGTTAAGGTCATCAGGGTTTGCAGCTAGTTGACATAGGAGGGTGTAATATGATGATAAAATACAGAAATTAGCTACTGCTCGTTAACTTTCTTTAAAAGGTACCTGTCACCAGTTTGTGCCACCTAAATTACTTGCAGAATAGTGTAGAGACAGAGACACTAATTCCAATTATGTACCATTTACTGGGATTATTGCTGTAGTTTTGATATATTCAGTGTTTTATAAGCAGGAAATTATCACTAGAGGACTAGTAAACCTGCTGTCAGGTAGTCCTCCATATTAATGAGCTCTGTATAACCCCGCCCCCACCACTGATTGGCAGCTTTTTTGGTGCACTGTACAATGGTAGAAAGCTGCCAAAAAGAACTGCTAGATATGCAGCAGATAAAACAGTGATTTTATCAATGCTACAACCAGGAGCTCAGTAAGTGACATATATCTCGAATCAGGGTCTCTACCCCAAATATTGGTTCTAACAGATGAAATAGTAAAAACCTGTTGACAGCGTTCCTTACATTTTTAGCTGAAAATTGACATACGATTGTTTTTATAATATTTTTTTTATTATATAAACTACAGTATATCTGCATCAATGACTATGCAAATGGGAAGAGTAACCACTAAGATAAGGCAATAAAGAAATGTGTCACTTCACTAAAAACTGCAAGAAACAGGCAAGACAAATAATACAGTAGCACAAGAATAAGTTTCCCATACCTTCTCCCCTGGGAAACCTTCAAGTCCTGGCAGTCCCATTGGTCCTGGCTCGCCCTAGAAAAAAAGACCTTTATAGAATAACCTGCATGACATTATACCGAACAAGCAGAGATAATTTTACATTTACAAGGTGCGTCATAAATCTGCCACTTTTGTGTCACCTTCTATAATTTAAGCATCTATTGTTCACCCTTTTTCGGTATTGTTAGTGAAGCCTGAGTGACGGTTTTAATTATCCTCCTACCTGTTTATTTCACAATAAACTTTTAAGAAGGGTTATCGGAAGGAAAATATAATTGCATCAAAAGTCTTATTTTCTGATACCGCATCGGAAGATTCCAAATTTATGGACCAAGCAACAACACCTATGAATAATTTTCCCACTGGTCCAATAAAAAGTACAAAACGTATAACAGATTCACTTCTCTTCCGGACAAATAGGTATCATAAAACACTGTAATAATGCATTGTTAAAATACTACATTACCCAAAGCGTAGGATAAGAGGGCATCAAAGTTGCTTGAATTATGATGTGAACACATGCACCTCCAGACACTGAATATAGAGAAGCCATGAAGCGTGAGTTCATTTTTATCTCTAGCAAGGCAAAGCAATCGTTAAGGGCTAATTTTTCCTATTTATTTTCTCATGGAAATATAGTAAAGTTAAATCAAGTCTACAAGACTCCTGCGTGTAAGTAAAATGGGAAGTATTTTTAGCCACTATAAACATACAATTAAGGCAATTTTAGAAGAAAATAAAGGAGGTGTGTATTATGTTTAACATCTACTTTATTTTAATCACTGAGAAATGTAGAGAAATGCATGGAAATAAAAGCCAGTAATCCTGATTCTGGATGCACATCTTGTAAATACAGGTGATTATATTGGTCATGTAAAATAAAATCAGAGTATGTCACATGCAATGTAGTTTGAATAGATATTGTCATCCGTATACTCAAAACAGAGTTTGGCAACATAAAAAGGCATATTTATATTTAACAGACAGATCAAACATAATTCTTCTTATAAAAAGGGTTTTATTATATATATATTTTTATGTGGTTCTTTTGCCTTGTCCATAGTTGGTGTATTCCAGTAGCCTATTTATCATCGGATTGTCCTGGTTACTCAACATCTGACGCAGACCTTGTTAATCCAGTTGACATCTGAGCTGTCATGACTTCGTGACACTCTCATGTTTTATTGAGGTAGGTACTATAGTGTTAGTAGTCTTGCCCAAGGACTGGTATGTTCAACAGAGCAGAGCCAGGATTTGAACCCCCAGTCTCCCATGTTGGTGGTTGTGCACTTTTTTTTAACAGCTATAACAGCCACCTAAGGTAGTATTATAGTGTTAGGAGCCTTGGCATAATTTTACTTTTAATTTATTTTCCACAGGGCAGAACCGGGATTTAAACCTCAGTCTCCCATGTCATAGGCTATGCACTTAACCATTACACTATACCAGCCACTATTCACTGAGCCACCTGACAAGGATCTACAGTGAAGACATCGGGATGTCCTTCAGATGGAGAAGTGCGGCCGGTTGGTAATAAAGAGAGGCAAGGTAGTCAAGACTGATGAAGTGGAATTACCAGCAGGGCACATAGCAGATGTACAGACATGCTACAAGTAACTCGACATCCCACACGGATACGGTAACCATGATGAGCAGGCAAGGAAAGCAGCAACATCCAAATACCATCGAAGGGAAGGTCCTGAAGAGCTAGCTCAATGGGAAGAATAAAATCTGCGCCATCAATACATATGCCCTGCCAGTTATCAGCTACCCTGCTGGCATAGTGTGCTGGCCAAAAGAAGAGATGAAAGCTGCAGATGTGAAGACATGAAAGCTCCTCACAATGCATGGAGGTCTCCACCCTAAGTCTAGCACCCAAAGATTGTATACCAAAATAAAGGAGGGTGGTCGAGGCTTGATAAGCATCCAAGCCACCATCACGGATGAAACAAGGAGTATCCAGGAATACATCAGAAAAATGGCACCAAAAGATGAGATGCTGAGGGAAAGCCTAAAGGGTATGCCACACTAAACGAGATTGCGAACGAGATCGCTAACGAGATCACTAAAACGTCACTATTTAGCGATCTCGTTAGCGACCTCGTTGTGTGTGGCATGTAGCAACGATGTGGCCCCTGCTGTGATGTCTCTGATCGTTCACTAGCGTTCTGGACCGTTTTTTGATCGTTCGCGTCCCGCTGATGAGCCTATATCGCTGTGTTTGGCACCTTTTGCGAACGACGAGCGACCTCGTTTGTGACGCATATCTGTTTTTAGCATCACGGAGTGGATTGCAATATCTGTAAGTTCTCTTTTGCGTCACAGAGAGGA
The DNA here is from genome assembly GCA_033576555.1 of Oophaga sylvatica. NCBI lineage: Eukaryota > Metazoa > Chordata > Amphibia > Anura > Dendrobatidae > Oophaga > Oophaga sylvatica. Next base: position 242,980,847 of record JARQOD010000005.1, read on the forward strand.
TCGCAGAAGTTGCAAAGCAGGCTAGCAGGATGCAGAGAGCAGGAGCGATGCTGGAAATTCCTATGAATCAGAAGCGCTCAGTACATGCTAATTACAGATCCTAACGACCGCCAAAGTCGTTAAAGAGATCGCTGACCGCTGATGAGTCATTTATGAGATCTCCTGTTTGGCAGCTACTAGCGACCTAAAAGCGATCACACCAACGATCTCGTTAGCTTGCATCGTTATCGAGATCGCTTACGAGATCGCTAAGTGTGGCAGTACCTTAAGGCAGCAACAGCAACAGATCTGGAAGGAAGAACAGGAACATGAAGCGCCATGGGAAGACAAGCCGCTGCATGGGATGTACCATTGACAGATAATGGAGGTGGCTGACATAGTGAAATCCTACCAATGGCTGGAGAAAGCTGGACTCGGAGGCAGCACCGAGGCACTAATCATAGCAGCACAAGAGCAAGCACTAAGATCTAGATCCATAGAAGCAGGAATCTATCACACAAGTCTAGACCCAAGGTGCAGACTATGCAAAGAAACCTCAGAAACCGTCCAACACATAGTGGCGGGATGCAAAATGCAAGCTGAAAGAGTGTATACTGAATGCCACAACCAAGTAGCGGGAATTGTATACAGGAATATCTGCACAGCATATGGGCTAAGTCCCCTTAAGTCAAGGTGGGAGACCCCAGAAAAAGTGGTGGAGAATGAAAGGGCAAAAATCCTGTGCATAAAAGATCCAGATGGATAAGCAGGTGTTGGCTAACCAACCAGACATTGTCATAGTAGACAAGGATCAGAAAACAGAAATTAAAATAGATGTGGCTGTGCCAAGTGACAGCAGCATCAGAAAGGAGAAATATGAGAACTGGAGAAGATGTGGAAGGCGAAGGCAACAATGATTCCACTGGTGATAGGAGCACTTTTAGCAGTGACCCCTTTGTTGGAAGAATGGCTACAACAGATCCCAGGAGCAACATCTGAACTCTCTGTCCAGAAATGCGCAATGCTGGAAACAACTTAGATCCTGCGCTGAACCCTAAAACACCCAGGACTCTGGTAGAGAACCTGAGAATGAGAAAGGACAACAAAGACCACCCCCAGTGGGGGTGAGAAGGAAGTTTCTTTTATGGAAACTACCATTTTCATCTGTGTGTAATGTCCATTATTGTAGCCTACCCCTATTTACTTAATGGGACTCTGTCAGCACAGAATAACTGTTCAAACAATGTCCGGCTGCTTGGATTAATAGAGAAAGAGAAGGGGGGAGATAGATGGAAAATAAGCAGGTGTAAATGTGTATAAAAATGATAGGCCCCACCATGAAGCACCGAGTGCCTGCACTTGGTTTAAAAAGTCATCCTGTGCTGACAGAGTCCCTTTAGAGTAAATCTGTCATCTACCGAAACGCTATTTGCCTGCAGATAATCTAAAGGTTAATAGTGTTCCAATGCTGTATGACAGCCTTACTAAAAGCACGGCTACAGGGAGAAGATGAACTTTATTTTTCCTGGGATCTGCCAGTTTTCAATTATGGGGCATGTACAGAGTGGCTACAGTTACCTCTCAGTACACAGTGAGCGGTGGTTATAAAGCACACACTGGCACTTTAATTAACACCTCGCTCTCAAGTGTATCTATGCGTAGAAGGCTGTCAATAAAAGTGCCGTTATGCTCATACAGCCACCGCACACTGTGCACTGTACTGTTGGTATCAATGAATTTATAGAAAAATCTGCAAATGTATTTTTTGGGCCACTTTTGGTAAATAATACATAACCGGAACACTATACAAGATCTGTGGGTTTGCAGATGCTCTAATTAACCGTAGTTGTCTAGTCATATAATATGGGTATTTACTGGCGTTGGGCGAATTTATTTGAGTGGAATTGAAATTTACTCGAATTTTACAAAAGTGCAAATTTTTTCAAATGCATATTTTTTGTAATTCACTCAGCACAAATTTAGCAAGATGGCAGCTGGATGATGGCTGACAAATTGGCCAAACAAAGATGGCAAACTAAAGTTTAATTTAATTATTTTTTTAAATACCTCATCAATCACCTCTTTGTACTCTCTCCCATATCGTCTTTGCTGCCTTTCCTTATTGCCACTGCACCCCGACATCAGGACGTGCACAGTGACCTAATGAAGGGCAGTCAAGGTTGGGACTTCCACCACGACCAGACCTGGGACATTCCTGCACATGCCAGTTTAGTTAAGGACGGAAGTCCAGGCCTAGTGTGAAGATGGCACATGGACCGTATGAGGGATAGCAATCAGTGGTGTTGAAGTGAGTATTGCTGTTTATTTATTTTTTTCTACATGTTAGGTTTATATTTATTTGATATCTCTGCAGACCCCAAAGCATAAGACACAATCAATTCATGGAAAATAAATTAGAATGAGAGTTGAATTTTCCATTTTTTGTAGGTGATTTGGTGAAATTGAATCTTGTCAGTTCTGTTCATGCTATTCCATCCGGTTTGCGTTTAGTTGGACCATTATTTATTTTTTAACAGGACAATGACCCCAAACACACCTCCAGACTGTATAAGGGCTATTTGACCAAGAAGGAGAGTGTTGGGGTGCTATGCCAGGTGACCTGGCCTCAACAGTCACCAGACATGAACCCAATCAAGATGGTTTGGGGTGAGCTGGACCGCTCACCGCTTCAATTTTGAATAAATCCCCAACAGTGTCACCAGCAAAGCAACCCCCACACCATCACACCACCTCCTCCATGCTTCACGGTGGGAACCAGGCATGTAGAGTCCATCCGTTCACCTTTTCTGCGTGCAAAGCAGTAATCAAAGCAAAAGGTGGCTACTTTGAAAAATGTAGAATATAAGACATATTTTCAGTTGTTTCACACTATTTTGTAAAGTTCAATGTATAATTCCACATGTGTTAATTCATAGTTTTGATGCCTTCATTGTGATTCTACAATTTTCATAGTCATGAAAATAAAGAAAAATCCTTGAATGAGAAGGTGTGTCCAAACTTTTGGTCTGTACTGTATATGCGATAGATAGATAAATAGATAGATAGATGATATGAGATAGCGAGGTAAATCGATAATTATTAATTATCTATCTTTTTATCTATTTAGTTATCCCATATCTATCTATCTATCTATCTATCTTTCTGTCTGTCTGTCTGTCTGTCTGTCTGTCTGTCTGTCTGTCTGTCCATATAGATTATCAGACAGGTAGATGAAATGCACCATTAAAAATAAGGTGAAAACCAAGAGTCTTCCTTATAAGAAAAGATTATTAGTTGATAGCGACATTAGCAAAATCTTGAAGGCAGACTGCAGTCAGTGGTTTGACAAAGAGGAATCCTGACCTTGTGGAGCGATCCTTTGATGAGAGGAGCTTTGTGTGATGCATGGCATCATTTTACAAGCCCTTTCTTTTAATGTTACCACACAAAACCCTCCATGTATCTTCTTTTTATGTATGTATAAAAAGTACAGCAATAGAGTCGAGGCTGAAAAGGCAGACATATTTTCACTAAAAATAAACTTACCAGTGGCTATAAGACTGAAATAACAGATCATCAAACTGTAAGTGTTCTTTTAATTATTTTTATGCTTTGCTTTCCTGTGTGTTCAATTGCTCAGATTTTTCATTTTAATTTGCAAGAACACCATGTGCCTCCAGGTTAGTATTCTGAAGCAGGCTGGATATGATTTACACTTCATCAGATGGCTAACAGGAAACACATCTAATGTGTGCAAACAATTCTAAAAGTAAGGATTCTTTCCCCTTATAAAACACTTACTTAAAAGTGAAGGCACAAGATTAATTATGGTATATTTAGAACTAATGTTATTTCCATTTTATTAATATGAAATCATGGCTTTCCAGGATATATGTAGTGTGGTGGATTATTTTTTTTTATCTTCTTAAAGTAGTAATCATTTTCCCCTCAATAAAGAGAAAAGAAACTGGTAATATGTCACTGATCTTTTTGTGCTCAATACTTCCTTCAATCTCATAACGAAAATATATTGCAGTGATAAATGTCTGATCTATGGGACTACGCACTCAGATGGACCATCTACCATTCCATTCACACAGATGGACTTTGTGACCCCTGTTTAGGTGATGGGTGGAAGTCTCAGCTGTTGGACCCCAGAAATCATATATTTATCATCTATCCTGTGAAAAGGTGAAATAGTGTTCCTTTTAGGACAATACCTTTAAGCACAGGGTTAGGAGCAGTAAGAATTTTCATAGAGATGAGTAATTTGGATGGCCCTTTAAAGTTGATATTGGAACTGCTTAAGTTTATCTTGAAACATAATTTTGTTGCATTTAAAGATCAATGCTATTTACAGAAGCAGGGAACTGCCATGGGTGCTGCATGTGCCCCACTGTATGCAAACCTGTTTCTAGGGTTTTGGGAGAGGAAGATTTTCCATGGTGATTGGTCATGTGCCACTGGCCATGTGCAGTGCTGGTTTTGCTGTATCGATGATTTATTGATAGTTTGGCAGGGTGCCAACACTGAAGTTGAAGCATCATTGAGTCACTGAAACCGGTTGTACGCTTCTCGGCATCAGAGGCACACTGTGCATGACTAAAGGTGCAGAAGATGTACGTTAGCCCTCTTCTGCACGTCTCATCATCAGACCACCAGCTGTCATGAAAACCTATCGGTGCCACCACAGGCACGCCGATGGACAGCTGGACTGACCTGTTCCCTGCCAACACATGCAGGTTAAATGAGAAATTAAGTTTTGCCCCCTTTTTTAAAGTATCTCTGCATTTATAATTGTTGTTTTGTCAATTTTAATGAAGATTTCTAAACTTTTTTCACCTTTTTCCTCCTATTGCCCCCCTCCTTTTCCGCTTCCCCTCCCTTTTCCTTTCATGTTTTTTATATATTATATACAGGTGCTTCTCACAAAATTAGAATATTACCAAAAAGTTCATTTATTTCAGTTCTTCAATACAAAAAGTGAAATTTATATATAATACAGAGTCATTACAAACAGAGTGATCTATTTCAAGTGTTTATTTCTGTTAATGTTGATGATTATGGCTTACAGCAAATGAAAACCCAAAAGTCATTATCTCAGTAAATTAGAACAATTAACAAAAAACACCTGCAAAGGCTTCCTAAGCAGTTAAAGAGGTCCCTTAGTCTGTTTCAGTAGGCTCCACAATCATGGGGAAGACTGCGGACTTGACAGATGTCCAGAAGGCAGTCCACTGACACATTCCAAGGAGGGTAAGCCACAGAAGGTCATTGCTAAAGAATCTGGCTGTTCAGAGAATGCTGTATCAAAGCATATTAATGGAAAGTTGAGTGGAAGAAAAAAGTGTGGTAGAAAAAGGTGCACAAGCAACCAGGATAACCACAATCTTGAAAGGATGAAGAAAAGGCTATTCAAAAATTTGGGGGAGATTCACAAGGAGTGGACTGCTGCTGGAGTCATTGCTTCAAGAGACACCACACACAGAAGGATCCAGTACATGGGCTAGAAGTGTCGCATTCCTTGTTTCAAGCCACTCATGACCAAAAGACAATGACAGAAGCACCTTACCTGGGCCAAGTAGAAAAAGAACTGGACTGTTGCTCAGTGGTTAAAGGTGTTGTTTTCAGATGCAAGTAAATTTTGCATTTCATTTGGAAATCAAGTTCCCAGAGTCTGGAGGAAGAGTGGAAAAACACACAATCCAAACTGCTTGAAGTCTAGTGTGAAGTTTCCACAATCAGTGATAGTTTGGGGAGCCATGTAATCTCCTGGTGTAGGTCCACTGTGTTTTATCAAGACCAAAGTCAGCACAGCTGTCTAACAGAAAAATTTAGAGCACTTCATGCTTCCCTCTGCCGACAAACTTTTTGGAGCTGGAAATTTCATTCTCCAGCAGGACTTGACACCTGTCCACACTGCCAAAAGTACCAATACCTGGTTTAAAAACAACAGTATCACTGTGCTTGATTGGCCAGCAAACTCGTCTGACCTTAACCCCATAGAGGATCTATGTGTTATTGTCAAGAGGAAGATGGGAGACACCAGACCCAACAATGCAGACGAGCTCAAAGCTGCTATCAAAGCAACCTGGGCTTCCATAACACCTCAGCAGTGACACAGGCTGATTGCCTCCATGTCAGGCTGCATTTATGCAGCAATAGATGCAAAAGGAGCCACGACCAAGTATTGACTGCAGTTAATGAACATACATTTAAGTAGGCCAACATTTCTGATGTTAAAATAATTTTTTCAAGTTGGTGTTATAAAGTATTCTAATTTACTGAGAAAATGACTTTGGGGTTTTCATTGTCTGTAAGCCGTAATCATCAACATTAACAGAAATAAAACTTGAAATAGATCACTCTGTTTGTAATGACTCTATATATTATATGAGTTTCATTTTTTATATTGAAGAACTGAAATAAATTAACTTTTTGATGATATTGTAATTTTGTGAGAAGCACCTGTATATTTTAATAAATCTGTATTGCAACTATTTATTATGCCTCATTGCACTATTGAAATATTATTATTTATTTTTGTAATAAATCCTGGTGTTTGTCATTATATATCATTAATTTATAGTCATATTTGCACCATTCATGCATTTATTCATTCAGTGGTCTTATTTATATATTTATATGTTCATTCTGTATTGTTTTATGTTTTTTAACACATGCACTAATTGCACATTTGGTATTACTATTGTGCCCCTTTCCTTCCCCTTTTCTGCAAATTCCTTCCTCATCCCTTACTTTATTCACTTCTCCTTCTGCACTTTACATTTTAGCCACTAGATGGCAGCATGATCCATTTTCAATAGATGCTACTTTTACTACATAAAATGGACCCTCCCTATTGACTTCATAAAAATGGTGCCCAAGTGCGCATTACACCTGCACTATGACTAGTGTTGAGCGATACGATACTGCAAATATCGGGTATCGGCCGATATTAGCTGTATCGGGCTTTCGATTCCGAGTACCGATATTTTCGTCATATCGGATACCGGAATCGGATTTGTCACTGTCACTGTGAGTGTCCGTCGGTCGGGTCTGTCAGGAGTCAGCGGCACTTACCTGGCAGAAGATCTCCGGCGGTCACGTCCTGGACTGCTTGATGGCCGCCATTATCTTCTCCCTGGCGGTCACATGCAGTTTTTCGCGATAACTGCAGTGACTGCAGGGTAATCCCGGCCGTAAAGCAGTCCGATGACGTCACCGCCGGGGAAGCAGGTAATCAGCTGTGCTGCGCCAGGATGACAGGCTCTGCCTGTCATTCTGATGTAGCAGAGCTGGATCGTCGTGGGACACTCGTTACTATGGACTGCGTCGGACAGGTGGTATACTGCTGTTTTTTTTTTTTCATTTTTTACAGGAGATCGATGGCGTCGCAGGATGAGACTGTAATAAAAGTAATGAAAACTGTGTTGTGTTTTTTATTAAATTAAAAATTTTTTTTATGAACATTCACCCGTCCGGGTACATCAACAATTTAACTATTTACATACAGGGACCCTGTCCGGGTTATTTATAATTCTTTGGCAGGGGTGTTCCAGGTACCACCTGGTACTGTTCTGATGCTTGCCAAACATCCGAGACACCAAGGACCACCAGGACCTGATGACGTCGTGTGGCCTGTACAGTCAAGTCGTGACCCGCTATCTGTGTCTGTGTGGCCACCTCTTTCATCTCCCTCCGGGTCTGGAGCCCTATGTCACGGACTGAACGAACCCCAGGGGGCCTAACAGGCGCCGGGTACGGGCCAGCTATAGTTATCATGTCCATAGCTGGGGCTGCTGAGGAGACCACTGAGGGAGGCTGGGGAGATTTACGGCGTGGGGTGGGCACTTGTGCAGAGGCCTGGATGTGGGAGGCTGAAGGCTCCGAGGGTCTCACAGGTTCCTGACACTCTGGGGAGTAGGGGTCGCACCTGGTAACATTTAGGGCGTACCATCCATTGTAACCCCAGTGTCGGGTGTAAGTCACCAAGTCTCCTGGCAACAGGTCCCTCCCCGGGTGTCCTTCTGGGAGGTGAGTCTCCACGTCCCGCCGGGTCACAAAGACTTCTAAATAAAGTCCAGGCTCCTGGATGAAGCCCCAACCACCTTTCAATTTAAAGCTCCGTACTGCACCCTTACGCCGCGGCTCCCACAGGGTTCCTTTATCTTTTCTCATCCGGTCCTTATCTGCCCGGTCCTTCTCCAGTTGACGTTGCCGAAGCTTTTGGGATTCTCGCTGCTCCCTTTGTCGCTCTGCTTCCCGCTCCCAACGTCTCCACTCTTCCTCCTGACGCCGGTTGTAATTCTCCTCCACCAGCTGCTCCATGTCTCCACCATCAAATGCCAGCTTACGATGCCCGGTTTGCGGCAGCTCTCCTGGCGCCCCCCAGTCCTGGCGGCGCTCACCTGCGGAGGAAGCAGCCGGCTCTGGAACAGATGACAGTCGGGGCTCCGGTACAGGCAGGTAGTGCTCTGGTGCCTGCCGCGCCTCCTCCATGAGGACGGGTGTCGCTTCTTCTGTCTCAGCGACGGGGGCAGACAGCGGGATCTGGGGTGCTGCCGGTGCAGAGTTTTTTGCACGAACGGGTGCCTCCACTGCGACAACGTCAACCGGATCACATTGCAAGGGCTGTGATGCCCGCACGGACTCCTCTACTAGAACGGGTGCCTCACCTTCCGGTACAGACACTTCAGGTAAGAGGGATTGGCGCCGCTCCAAGTTTAGTTTTAGGGCACGCCAGCTGGCTTCCATCCTGGCGACCTCCTCCCGGTGCCGGGCCAGGCCTCTTAGGGTATCCTCCGCTTCTTGCAGCGTAGGAGGGTTTCCAGGCCGGGTGCCCAACGGTGGTTCCGTGGCGATCGGGTCGCTTCCGTGGGGGGAGAGCTCTGACTGCTCCATCCCTTCACACTTCTGCTCGTGTCCATTAGCCATCTCTGCCAAGTCACATGTGTCATTAGCATCTGGAGAGGGCCCCTCTTTTGTAGAGAGGCGGGACCTTCGCGTTAGTTTCCGCACACTGAGGAGGATGGAGGATGAGGAGGCGGAACTCAAGAGCTGTGGGGCACGATCTTACATTGCAGTAACATTTAGAGTGGTCGGCCATCGTTTTCGCGCCACTGAGTGAGTGTACACCCACGAAGAGCACGCCCTTCTTCTTCACCAGTGCCTCGTCGTGACGCAGATATAGCGGAAAAATGGCAAATACATTCTCTGATGATTTTAGCATTCTCAAGCACAAAACCAGTTCAATTCAGGCACACAGGACTCGCTTATAGCGAGCTACAGAATCCTGTTCGTGACGCCCAAGTTGAGTCGCACAGAGCCAGAGGTTTTGGGGGTACTCGGCACCGAGCCCGTCGACTTCTATGGGGTATGTCACGGCTTTATCCGGCAATTGAATCAGAGTTTATTTTACTATGTAGAAGTGTATAAACTATAAATATATGTATATATATATATCACAATGACATGTTATATATATATATATATATATGTATTCTATGTGTGTATATTTTGTGTTTACAACGAAAGAAAGGGTTTTTTTTGTTGCAATATTTTGTTCCCATAGACTTACATGGGACTTCCGGTATCGTAATCGGATATCGACGATATTTAGTGATATCGGCGATACCATTCCGATACGATATTTTTAGATATCGAGCAGTATCGCTCAACACTAACTATGACATCACTGTGTATACTACCCCTGTATTGTGACATCACTGGGTATACTACTCCTGTACTGTGACATGACTATATATACTACTACTGTACTGTGACATCACTATGTATACTATCCCTTTACTGTGACATCACTATATATACTACTGGACTGTGATATCACTATGAATACTACCACTTTACTGTGACATCACTATTTATACTATCATTGTACTGTGACATCACTGTGTATACTACCCCTGTACTGTGACATCACTATATATACTACTACTATACTGTGACATCACTATGTATACTACACGTGTATTATGACATCACTATGTATACTACCCCATTACTGTGACATAACTATGTAAACTACTCCTGTACTATGACATCATTATGTATACTACCCCTGTACTATGACATCAGTATATATACTACCACTGTACTCTGACATCACTATGTGTACTACCCCTGAACTGTGACATCATTATGTATACTACCCCTGTATTGTGACATCACTGTGTATACTTCTCCTGTACTGTGACATCATTGTGTATACTACCCTGGTACTGTGACATCAGTATATATACTACCCCTGTACTCTGACATTACTATGTATACTACCCCTATACTGTGACATCATTATGTATACTTCCCTGTATTGTGACATCACTGTGTGTACTAATCCTGTACTGTGACATCACTGTGTATACTACTCCTGTACTGTAACATCACTGTGTATATTACTCCTGTACTGTTTTACCACTGTGTATACTACCCATGTAGTGTGAAATTATTATGTATACTACCCCTGTACTGTGACATCACTATGTATACTACTCCTGTACTGCAACTTCACTGAGTATACTACTCCTGTTCTGTGACATCAGTATGTATACTACCCTGTAATGTGACATTACTATGTATATGTCACGGGGAGCAATGGGAAAACAGGAGATGAGGAACCTGGGCCCCTGAACTGCCTTACAGACTAGGGTTAGACCTGTCTTTCCTTAACTTGGGGGTGTCCTTGATGGTAGGGAGGCCCAAGTCACCGACCTGTCCCTATCTCCTGTTTAGCCATGAGCTAAACCCCCAACCCCCACCGCAGGAGGTGAACAGGAGTGGAAACCACAGGTAACTGGTAATTCCCTGGTAATGACAGGGAATAAAGTAAACTGCACCACAAAGCAAATTAAAAGGATGACACAATATGTGTGTGAGGGGAACACAATACCAATAGGGAAATGTACAAACAACAAAGTATACTTCACCAAACTCCTAAACAAAGACTTGAGTATGAACAGCTACTGCAACACTGGACCGGTATGCAAGAGACACGCAAGTGCTATAGTCAGCATCCAGGAATGTTCTGAGCCATACTAAAATGGAGAAGGCATTCCCAGCAGCCTCAGCCACTAATAAAAAAGTTAACTACTGTCAAGCTGAACAACAGTGAACAAACCACCACCAACACCCAAACTCAGGCTGAGCAATAGGAAGGTCTAAGACTGCACAACAGACTCCCCAGTGTGAACAGCATCCGGATCCGGCATGACAGTATACTACCCCTGTACTGTGACATCACTGGGTATACTACCCCTGTTCTGTGACAGCACTGTGTATACTACTCCTGTACTGTGACACCATTGTGTATACTACCCATGTACTGTGACATCACTGTGTAAACTACTCCTGTACTGTGAAATCACTGTGTAAACTACCCCTATACTATGACATCACTGTGTAAATCACTGTGTAATCTTGGGCTTAGAACCCACTAGGAAAAATGTGGATGTCGTGTGTATACATGGTGTACTCAGCAAGTATCCGACAGTAGAGGTTTCATTTGTTACGCCATGTGGGGAGATTAAACATGTGGTGGTGTAGTGAAGACGCTTCCTTACGGGGCTGTCCTGGGAATTGATTTGCCCCTCTTCTGGTCTCTGTGGAAAAATAAAATTAAACCTCCCCAGGCAAATATTTTCCTGAGGGCAGAGTCTGAAGATCCCGACACAGGGATTCCTGACGTAGGGGGTCACACCCATAGGGAAAGAGTGTGAACCCGATAGGTTTCCCTTAGAGGTGATGGCAGGAGAGGTCGAGGAGACCCCGACCCCGAGCTGGAAGTGCCCTGGGGAACATTTGGGACTGCCCAGCTACAGGGTCCCACCCTGACCCGGGCAGTGGAAAGGGTAAGAGAGGTAAATGACGTGGCTTAGCAATGGAGTGCGAAGTCGGTGTAACCACGCAAAGTGATCAAGGTGGTAGAACAACTGGTAGTGCTCCCATCCTACCATCGGACGGTGCTCAAAAATGGCTCACATCCATATGCTGGGAGGGCACTTGGGGGCCAAAAAAGACACATGAGCACATATTGTAGCCCTTTTTTTGGCCTGGGGTCTAAGCTGAGGTGCAGAGGTTCTATGAAACGAGTCCTGAGTGCCAGCTACCCTCACCCACCGCAAACTACCGGAGTCCGTTGGTACCTCTACCCATTATAGAGATACTTTTTAAGTGAATTGCAATGGATCTGGTAGTGCCAATAGTAAAATCCGCCAGGGGCCACCAACACATATTAGTGGTCATAAACTACACCACCCTGTACCCGGAGGCCATTTAGCTTTGGCACACCTCGGCTAAGCTTATCGCCCGGGAGCTGTTTGCCATGTTCTGTCGCCTTGGGCTACTGAAGGAGATTCTTACTGATCAGGGGACTTCTTTTATGTCCAAGGTGACGAAGGAACTGTGTGAGCTCCTCAAGAAAAATCAGTTGTGCACGTAGGTGCACCATCTCCAGACCAACGGATCAGTCGCATGCTTTAATAAAACCCTCAAGTCCATGTTGAAGAGGGTAGTTTCCAAGGATGGAAGGGATTGGGCCATGTTGTTGCCCTACTTGATGTTCGCCATTCGCTAGGTACCGCAGACTTCCACAGAATTTTCATCCTTTGAGCTACTGTATGGCAGGCATCCTAGGGGTCTGCTGGACATAGCCAAAGAGACGTGGGAGCAGCAGCGTCATACAGCACGTGGCCAATATGCAGGACCGGATCGCAGTGATCATGCCTATCGTAAAGGAGCATTTGGTGGATGCTCAGGTGGCGCAGAGCAGTGCATATAACAGAAAGGCCATAGTATGCTCCTTTAAAGAAGGAGATCGGGTTTTAGTCTTGGTACCCATCGTCGAAAGTAAGCTTATGGCCAAGTGGCAAGGGCCATATGAAGTTTGGGAAAAGGTTGGGGAGGTGAACAACCGAGTATACAAGCCAAGGAAGAGAAAACCGAAACAGTTGTGCCACATCAATCTGTCAAATGTGTGGAAGGACAGGATTGTATGCTTAAGGATGCGACTCCCGGATGGAGGCCGAGGGAGAGGTAAAGATAGGCGAAACTTTCTCGAAACACGCAGCGTCGAGAAGTTCAGAAACTTGTACAAGAGAACACGGATGTATTCTTGGAACTCCCCGACTGTTTCTCTGTCATCCAGCATGACATTGTCACCGAGCCTCACATAAGGAAGCCGTACCGTGTGCCCAAGGCCCGGAGACAGGCTATGGTGAATGAGGTGAGACATATGCTCCAGTTAAGAGTAATTGATAGTAATTAATAGGTCATATCTTGATATAAAGTCATTGCGACTAGTGTATGTCATTTTGACATTGGAGGGGGCATTTCCACAGGAAGTGATGTCTTTTTGTTTGTAATTGTGATGTCATGAAGGTCTTTGTATAAAACCACTACTGTAAGCAGATACTGTAATTCTTTGGCCCTGAGGAAGAGGCAGATCTGCCACGAAACGCGTCGGCACAATAAAGCTTTCAAGAATATTTCTGTCCTTGTGTGGTCAGCGCGGATACATTGAAGAACCTGGCCTTTTTTTTCTTTTTCTTCCTCCTCTGTGGCATTGGCACCCATGGGAGTCTGCAGCGACCACTGGTTCCTTTTACATTCTGTAAGGGGTTGTGACTGTTCACAACCTGTAAAAGTGAGTGCACCAACCATGTATTGTCACCCAAAATATTACTTTTGTCGCCCTATGTACGCTCTCTTTCCTTAATTTCATTATATGGAGGAGACAGAGATGGATACTTATATTGTGTGTGTGTGGCGGGGTGCATGAAGGAGGACATAACTACAGTAGATTAACACAAGTTCTCAAGCTGCAGTTTTTTTTTCGAATATATGATGTGAATTCTGTGAACTTAGTGAAATGGGGTTTTTCTCAGTAGCAGGGTGATAGGTGTATTCAGGCTCTATGTGTTAATAATATATAGTCATGGTGGGGCGGGATTATGTTGCAATTAGTAGCGTTATTGTTATATTGTTCATGGTATAGTGAATGTTGTTCAGTAACACTATAGTATGTGTTATTTGGTAACTGACTATTTTAGAGAAGCATTACTAAGAAAATGTAAGCATGTATATATTTATATTTAGATATAGGAAAGATGTGTATCTTCGTACCGTGTTAGCCAGTAGATAGAAAAATATTTAGACTTGAGAGTCCTCAGTGGTTGATACCTTTTAATGGCTAACTGAAAAGATGGTAACAAATTGCAAGCTTTCGAGACTACGCAGGTCTCTTAATCAGGCAAAGACTAAAACAAAAACTGCGCTGCGCGGTGCCTGGAAACCCGCTGTGTACCTTGGTTACCAGCTCCCTGCATCAGGGCGCTGGTATCCAACGTACACTGCGGGTAACTAAGCGATGTTACCCGCAGTGTCGCTGTGCTGATCGCTGCATGAGCTGCCTGTTTGTCAGCTCAGCAGCGATAATGTAGCAATACACCAGCGATCCTGATCGTTGTCGGGATCGCTGGTGTGTCGCTATGTGAGACCCAGCCTTAAGCCTTCAATATCTGATAGCCAGTCCTTAGGTGTCAGGGATTGTTACTTTGGCTATCGCTAATTTGTACAGTACTTGGAGGTGTCGCAACGTTGTTCTATTCACACGAATGATGCAGCTCTGTAATCAGCTGGTAATGGTAAAAATGTACAATGGTAAAACTCTGCAGGAACCGATAATCAGCCAATAGATGGATCCCCACAGATGTGATAATGGTCTGTCCTAAGGAAAAGCCATCAATTTGTAAAGTTGCTTAACCCCTTTAAATGTATGGCATGATTTGTGAGTGCAGAGTGTATGACGCTGGTGTTGGGGGCTTTCGTGTGTGGCATGTTATGCAGGGCGTTGTGTATATGGCACAAGTATGGTATTAAGAATCTCACTGCATTTTGCTTCCAGTGTCCAGCTCTGTATTAATAGTGGGAATTGTAATTAAGAGGTTGTCTGATAAACTACATTCATTACCTACCCAAAGGCCCTGCTGCTGAGACCCATGACAAATATACCATCACTGGGGTCTTGCTGCAGAGACACCCCACGGATCCCAAAAATGTAGGGACACAAGTTCCCTTGAGCGTTAGTGTGTATTTGAATACACCACTCCTATAGAAAATGTGCAGCAGTGGTCATCCATGCTCAATGGGGCTCCAGTCATACAGGGAACTTTGGAACTCCCATTCCTAGGATCACTGGGGGGGTCTCAGTGTTCAGACCCACAATAATGTACATTTGTCATTTATCCTGTGGATAGATAATATATGTAGTTTATGGGACAACTCTTTTAAAAGAACAGCAGGATATAACAAGAGGGATGTGCATGTACCACAATGGTGAGATGAGTGTACCAAACGCCTTAGTAAATCTGCAGCGATCTCCTGTAATGTATATTTACATGAATGACAATTGTCAGCAATTCATCTTTGAATTCTCAGATGTAATGTATTGTAAGTGCATTGATACCTAACTAATACTAAGGAGAGGCTGTCGCCTCTCCTGACATGTCTATTTTAGTAAAAGCTTTTATTAAATAACAATCCTGGAGCATCTTTTCTTAGAACTCAGTGTTGTGCAGTTCCTCTATATAAATGTACACCTGATGCATCCTTATACAATTTGGCCCTGTCAGCCCTGATTGGACAGTGTCAGTATATGTAGCCCCCAAGTAGTAACAGCCAGTTGTCAGTGTATTCATACACTTCTAATAGGAATAACAGTGGGATGGCACACAGAGCGCTAAGAACAGATGGATTTACTAAAACAAATAAATTAGGTGAGCCAATATGTCCTTATTAACTAATTAGGGATATAATCAGTGTTAGGGCTCATTCAGATGTCTGATGGTCTCATATAAGTGCTATTCGTGGCTTTAACATATAGAACTTGTACCTGTGATAGTGTATGGGGCCATTCACACGTCCTTGACTCTTTGTGGATTGAGTGTTTTTGATTAAAAAACAGGTGCAAAGGCAACAATGAATCAGGGCCTCACTGTAAACTACATTGTAGTGGCTGTCCAGTCACAACATATTGAAGACCCATCCACAGGGATAATTCATGAATATCAGATTAATGGATGTCTGATAACAGTTGATCAGCGTGTGCGCGGGTTATTTGTTCCAGAGGCAGCAGGATGTAAATGTGAATCTGCAATGGGCAGAAAATTTCAAAGAGTAGCAGCTGCTGCAGGGTACTGAAGAACAGCTTCTGTTCTTTTGGGCTGCTAAACATTGAATGGTGATGCACTATGCTGCTCCATTCAAAATGTTTACATCCCTTTTAAAGGGTGGCCCATGGTCTGAAATTAAAAAAATAATAATAATTAAAAACTAACCTACTGGACTTGTGCTATTCAGTGAGACCACACCCCATGTCTCCCACTGGTCCCATTTCCTCTTCTGGATTGAGTTTCATATGACCAGGGTTCTAAAAAACCTTGTCTGAAGGGATCATGCATCCAGGAATTAGGGAGTTACTGTATCTCCTGTCACGGAGATAAGGGATAACTTCCACACTTAGCACAACCCGTATAAAGGCAAAATGCACTTTGATCTAGTGCAGCGGTAAAAAACTGTTCTGCTTTGCACACTTTATTTCTGATAAAATTCTCATGTAGACAGAGCTTAAATATGAACATGTCCAGTAGAAGAAGGGTGCACCCCTGGAGTAAATATCCCCTGTGGGACCTCATCACCCCAGTCCAACCCTGGAGCTGTTTCTCTATGATGTACATTTATCCAACCTGGATTTTTGTGCACGTTTACACCTACATGTACAGTAGTAATGATAGACTTGTTATATATATGAGAATCACTGTTATATTTTGTATCTGTTAATATTGCCCCCTGGGGCCCATTCTGCATATTTGTACTTGATATTCCTCAGAAACTGCATGTTTTTTGGATTATTATGTTTTTTTAATTATGTTCAATAAAATGTATTTTGATTTTATATGTGTGAGTGTTTTGGCAATATCTGCGTATTCATATGAAGGCATTCACATATTCATAATATTGGAAACTAGGCTGGATGAGGCAGATATCGCAGGTCAAATGCTCACAAAATTGGAAACTAAATTGGAGTGGTCAATATTGTAGACCAGATGCCTACAATATTGGAAAGAACAGTAGACTGAAGAAGTGAGTATTGTAGACATAATACAGAGAACTCGCATTCCTTGAGCTTCACATTGGGTCAATGTCCACAGAGCGACATATGGATGTCACTTATTACATCTTCTACATGAAGGAAAGTAATTATTCATTCCTCCAGATTTTTTCACTCTAAATGACTCATTGAATTTTTTAGCCATTTTACCCCGTTTTTCACACTGTAAGTTATTGGTAAAACAGGGATGGTGCTTTCAGATTAACTTAATTTTTTGTCCAGCATTGTCTTTTCTTTGTAGTTTTTGTAAACTAGTGACAGTCTGGGGAACCTTTCCCAAGACCCTGTGGACACTCAAAAAATCCTCCAATTCCAGCAGGACCTTGTTGAAAATGTGCGTCCTCCCAGGCTTTTAGAAAAGTATTATTGATTTTTGCAGCACGGAATAAGCAAAGGGAAACTGAAGCTGGACGAATTCAATGATGCAGCCTGCTTCAGAGCAGCACTTGCACCCACAGTCGGCTCACACTCTTTGCCTAGGCAACTGGCTATACTGAGACAGGGTGGCCTGTAACCATGGCAATGAGTAGTAAACTATAAAAATAAAAAAAACACACTTCTTACGAAGGAATATTTAATAAGACATAAATTGCTAAGTAGCTTATTTTTACAAGAACTTGACAATTTTAACTATTTAATAAGATGAAAAAAAACCTCTAATTTTTAAATCATCCATTATCTTAACTGTTTTGAAGTAAAGATTCAAAACATGTTGGTTCTACACTAAGAAGTGTGGTCTAAGAAGTGATACATGAATTTGATTTTCAATTTTTTAATCTCATATTTGGAAAACATCCTCTCCTGCTCTCAGAATACCGTGCTCTATTAGTTACTTACCCAATGGAGCAGCTGATGCATGCAATCACTAAATGAACATGTCAGCGGGAAAAGAGGCTACTTAAACATAATCTATTAATGTGCGAGCTGAATATAACATGTTGTTAGTAATAGAACCATTTATTTGTTAAAAATATAGCTCATAAATCGTGCACATTTATATTTTTAATTGCAGGACAAATTACAGTTGCACATTGTGCCATGTTTTCCTACTAGCCATATGTTTTCCTAATTATGACAAAATCCTATTCTGAATTTACTTACCATTGGGCCGTGTTCACCTTTCTGTCCCTAAAGTAAAAATAAAAAAAACACATATAATTAGAGAAACACATTATTTTTTGCATTAACATTTATTAATTTATTTGGATTTTTCAGTTAAGGACATAAAAAAGTTTTGCTACAAATATTTTTGCAATTGCTCCATTCATCAATATAGGTTTTGCAGAAATCCATGCATCCAATTTCAGTTGCAGAAGTTTTGGGGGGAAAAAAATCAGTTGAATGTGAAAACAACTTTAATTTACAGGTATTATGTAAGGATCTATACAAGTGACTACTGCTTATTACTGCTCTGTACAATCATTTAAGCTGTAATAATAAAGCATTTATGTAAGCATATCAAACATTACTGTGTCACTGGGGGTCTCTGATTGCATAAAAATCCATAAAAAGTTTTTTTCTATACAAATTTAATATAAAGAAAATTGTGGCATAGTCTTTCGGATCCCACAAGTAAAGCTATTACACTTCTCCTCTATGCAAATTGCCTCTTCAGAGAAAAAGAGGACTTGAGCTGTATAGCACCACCTGTTGGAAGTAGCGATCCTACAAGTCACAATCAACCCTTTAACGAGTTTTGCAATAAGACTTAGGATAAAAGCCAAATCAGTATCAGTAGGATCGCTACTTCCAACAGGTGGTGCTATACAGTTCAAGTCCTCTTTTTCTCTGAAGAGGCAATTTGCATATAAAATTTCCCTGAGCAGCATTGCATGGCTAATAAGCCTCCTTACTTACCAGAGCTGGTATGTCACTCTCCACAAGGAGAAACCTTATCCCTTAGACTTCTCCTCTAGACATGTACATCCTTTAGTAGAATATCTCCTTCAGTACAGCATGTGATGATATTATACGCAGTAGAACATACAGGACAGGCGGCCTCTGAGCACTTCAGGCTCTGTGCACATGGATTTGTACTTAAATGAAACTTCCAGGTCATCTCAAAGATATTTAACATGATAACTACATTTTATCTGCTGAATAGGACCAGCCTGAACTGTATAAGCTGGGTAAGCCTACACCCCGGTAGTATGCCTAATGTACAGGTGCTGTAACTCCCCAGACAATGTGTGGACGGGGATTACTCACTTTGCTGGTCATTAAGGCATACGCTGGGACACTCAGGGTTAAAAAAAAGTCCATTTGGTTTATTAAAGTACAGCATAAACTGCTCCGCAGGAACCTAGTAGCATGCAGCCACCAGTACAATGTCCGTTAAACATTCAGCTTTATAGAATAAACACAGTCTCTCACTGACCCCGGTCAGCACAACACGAACTCCTGTTTATTACCTGTTGGTGTCGGCCACACAGGTTCCCAGATGCCTCTTCTCCTCAGAGGTATCCCACAAACATTTCTCACTGACCCTGGTCAGTATCAATCACGGTTGTCAGACCGTCCACTCCGGAGGTACCTCACAGACCTCCTTCCTCTGGCTCAGACTAGCCAGCACTGCCACATGTGCCAAACACACAGGCTCTATTAGTAAGCCTCTAATCACACCCACAGGTGAGGTAACATCACATGGACTGGTCACGTGATTGTGACATCACTGCAGGTCCTCAAACTCACAAACACACGCAGGGAAAAAGAGGTATAGTGAGCACTCTTACCTCAGGGCGAGGTATATGGTAGCCAGACCTTCCCATCTCTCAGAGCTACCCATAACCCAGACACAAGTGTGAACAAAACTACTTAGTGCTTACATGCACTAAAGAAAAAATACTCCGGGTTACATCACAGGGAGCACCCATCCCTGTGACACATACCTCCCATTAATTATGCGGCCATTATTCATGCTACATACCTCCCCCTCTGCCTAAAGACGTGGGGCTTGGCAGTTTCTCTTACCCCACCAAAGACTCTTCTCGATCATCCTTGACAGTTAAACCATCTGTCTAAGTCGGGCCCTGCTACTGAACCCTTTTGTAGGCATCCGTCATCTGACTCTGTCACATCCTTTGATACAGATGACCCCTTGTCAGACCACCCACATCCCCAGCAATCAGTGCGGTGTGGCGATTCCCTTGCACTCATACCTCCTGTCTGGTCTGACTCTTTGTCACCACGTCGGCTACAGGGACTCCCGCCTAGGTCACTCAGCCCTGAGCTAACTGAGGCGTCACTACTTCTACCTCTTCCATCAGGCGACCTTTTGTTATCCCTCTGCTGTCCGTTTCTCCTATGGTCTTTATTGCCAGGAGAGCAGTACTTCCATTTGTTTCTATGTCCTCTGTTAGCTTCAGCTTGAGGACTTCCAGTCTTTAGAGAACCTCTTTGTCTCTCTATACCGCGTTGAAGGTGGCAGCCAACTTCTTCCCATCTCCTGCAGCTCTCTATTGATCTGCCCCCTCTCAAGTCTTAGCTGCTCTATCTCTTTTAGGTATGCCACGTGATACTCCAGGAGCATCCGGATATTACCAAGGCTCTCCATGGATCCGACAACGAGGAATGGCACCATCCCATCTTCAACCATGACCTGGGCTTTGTTTTCAGCCGGAATCCTCACTTTCCTCACACCGGAACTATTCACAATATCCTGCACCACTTTCCCAAGTCTTCTGATGACTTCCCTCACCAGACCTCTGGGAACTTGAACAATGTCTTCTATCATGCCCAGCTGACTTTGAGCTTTCCTTGCACACTCCCGACGTCGAGCGGACTCCTTATTCCTCAATAGGATCCTCTGTTTCGTGCAGAGGCATTCTAGGTGCATATCCCTCAAGATAGCCACCTGCTTCACTGTGATTTCCCTAGTCGACAGTATGTCTAACTGCTGAGTCTCTGGGGCCCAGTACACACGACACGCCTCTATTGCCTTTCTCAAGGCCTCATACACCTCCTCACTGGAACACGCTTCTCGCATGTCTTCGGATACCTCTATTACACACTTGAAGAGCGGAGTCTCATCCTCTTCATGGATGGAAGGCTCCTGCTTTGCGTTGGACAATTCCTTCAAGTTATCTGCTGTCACCGGGTGATTGTCTTGTTCAGCTTTTAGTGTAAGCTCTCCCTGAGCTTCACACTTTTCAGGACCCCTAGCCAAGATGCGTATTTGCAGTTCCGCCTACTTACCATTCTGGCACTGCCGCTGTAAGTCTGCGACCACCATCTTCTTCTCCTGTAGAAGTCTTCTTAATGCTTCTCTGAGCACCTACATATCTTCCAATATGGCCTTGTTCATGATTTGACACGCTGACAGGTGATCTTTGAGCTCAGAGACTTACTTCTCCAGCTCATCCACTCTGTGTTCAGCTGCGTGTCTCAGGACACTTTCTGTCACGGGGAAGTAGTAGGAATACAGGGGATGAGGAACCTGGGCCCCTGAATTGCCCTTAAGGCTAAGGGAGGGCCTTGTCTTTCCTTAACTTGGGGGTACACTTGAAGGTAGTGAGGCCCAAGTCACCGACCTGTCCCTGTCTCCTGTTTAGCCCTCAGCTAAACCCCCAAGGAGGTGAGACAGGGAATAAAGGGAACTACACCAAAATAACCAAAGTAAGGAAAGACAGACACCTAGGGGTTAAATCAGCAAAACAACAAAAACTTAGCTTTCACTGCTGCAATGCACCGCACAGCAGAGTAAGGCACCAGATCAGGGAAATTGCATAAGGACCACTGCGCTCAGCAAGCTCCTGACTCCAGCTTGGTTGGTCTCCATAAACAAAAGTATCACCAATAGTCAGCTGACGCCTCAGGTGACCTTTTAAAGGATGGTGGGAGTGGTCACCGCCTTCCCCTGACATGTCAGCAGCAATGTAATTACACCAGCGGCCACCGGGGGAAAATACTGACATTAACCCCCGATGGACTGAAAGGAAAAGGTTTTAATATGGAAAGCAAGATCTGCCACAGATCCAAAAGTGGATCGTGACACTTTCTCGTTCAACATGCTCTTTCACCATCTCTTTAATCAGCTCTATTTCATGATCTTGTTCTCTTTTGGCCAGCACGTGTTGCACCATCACTTCTTTAATTAGATTTTCAGATGGGCTCTCTTGCCCACCCACACTCTACCTCTTCAGAGTTCCACCTGATCCTGCATCTGACCCTGTTTCTTTCTCGTCCCTCTTCTCAGAGGGTGTAGCCTGTCATCATACAGGAAGTCTATTCTGCAAGTGGAATAAGTAAAACATAAACACTGCTGTTCCTCAAACATGTCCACTGAGGTAATCAGTGCCACCTCTTATGAAAGATCCGCCCCTGTTTGGTCACCATTCCTTTTGGGAATCCACCACTTTTTGGGCCACCACCCGCTTTCAGGACTCCACCCCTTTTTGAGCCACCATTCCGTGAACTCCCCATGTCCTTCTACAGGCCCCTTGTGCATGGCAGTGTATCTGCCCCAACAGTTCCTCAAAATGAGGCTCCTGTGGGTGCTACTGCAGCTCCTGCTGCTGCAGACCCTCTTGCTGCAACTGCTGCCGCACCTGCTGCAGAAACTCTTGTTGCAAGGCTCCGAACCGGCTCTGCATGGCTCTGCAAACCTCCAGATGGCTTTGCGGACCTCCAGACGACTCTGGGTTGAGGATGTTGACCACCTTCGTAACCTCGCTGAGATACCGCCAGACGCTTTCAGTCTTCATGGCCCCACCGAGCCACAGCAAGCTGACTTGAGAAGAAAAAAAAAATTTGTGGACCCGCCGATCCACAGCAAACACCTGCACACGTGCTTCCTGGACAGTTGCCTGCAGTCTAGCACCAATTTTAACATCCCAGGCTATCTGTGGACGGAGCTTACTAGCTTTGCTGGTCGTTGAGGCATACGCTGGGACACTCAGGGTTAAACAAAATGTCCATTTGGTTTATTAAAGTACAGCATAAACCACTCCGCAGGAACCTAGTAGCATGCAGCCGCCAGTACAATGTCCGTTAAACACTCAGCTTTATAGAATAAACACAGCATAACTCCTGTCCTTTTCCTGTTGGTGTTGGCCACACAGGTTCCCGGATGCCTCTTCTCAGAGGTATCCCACAAACACTTTCACTAGCATGAACACAGTCTCACTGACCCTGGTCAGCACAACAGGGACTCCTGTCTGTTACTTGTTGGTGTCGGCCACACAGGTTTCCAGATGCCTCTTCTCCTCAGAGGTATCCCACAAATATTTCTCACTGATAATGGTCAGTATCACTCACGGTTGTCAGACTGTCCACTCCGGAGGTATCTCACAGACCTCCTTACTCTGGCTCAGACTAGCCAGCACTGCCACATGGACCAAATACACAGGCTCCATTAGGTAGCCTCTAACCACACCCACAGGTGAGGTAGCATCGCATGGACTGGTCACGTGATCGTGAAAACACTGCAGGTCCTCAAACTCACAAACACACAGGGAAAAAGAGGTACAGCACTCTCATCTCAGGGTGAGGTATATGGGTAGCCAGACCCTCCCATCTCTCAGAACTACCCGTAACCTGGACACAAGTGTGAACAACTACTTAGTGCTTACATGCACTAAAGAAAAAATATTCTGTGTTACATCACAGGGAGCACCCATCCCTGTGACACATACCTCCCATTAATTATGTGGCCATTAGTCACGCTACTGTGCTTACTTATGAAAAACCGCGAACTTGCTCTAACTAATAGACTACATCATTGTTGGAGCATATCTGACCCAGGGTATCTATAATCTGAAGACCACAACATATACAGAGGTTGCTGTATATTTACAAGAGCTAACTAAAATGATTGGAAGAACTCATAATGAATCAAATTTGTTACAATTTCCTCCAAGATGATACATTTGCCAGAATGTGAAATTGTGAAATTGTAAAGTAGAAGGCAGGTATGCAGCAACCACAGTCGAAAGGATTTATAAAACATAATTTATTTTTAACCATTAAAATATCGAGGGAGAAAATAAACATAAATAGCACTAGGCCTATTAATCATAGCCAAGCTTTGGTGCTCGAAACGTGTAGGTAGTGTTTTTTATGCTTATTTTTTGCCTTGATATTTTAATGGTTACCAATGAATTATGTTTTTATAAGTCCTTTCCACTGTGTTTGCTGGATACCTGCCTTCTATTTTACTAAATGTAATATTGTGCAAGCCTTGGCATCTGTATTTGTTCATTACAGTATATTGGGCATATTGGAACAAGTTATCAAACAAGGAGAAACGGTACAGTGTTTGGGCTATATAAAATCCTATTGGAGATTCACCAACCTTTATTTTACACAGGAAAAGAGAAACCTAACACGTTGTCTCCTTAACATCTGCAGCTGAATTTGCAATTCAACATCAACTTGTCTTTCAATGCATAAGTGCTCTGCATGATTTATGCCGAAGTGTAAGAAGGCGATAGCAGTACAATCGAAAAAAAAACTGGAAATCTTTGAAAATTGCTAATTTAAATGTCTGTAGGAGAAATGTCCTCTGATGTTAACATTAATTTTATACACAGTTAGAGAAATTATCTTGGGGTAAAAATATGACACATCATAAAATAAAATATTGTAATTAAAAATGTCTGCAGAGGGAATTCTAGTTCCCATAATGCCCTACTGTAGAAAGCTTTTAGCACCTGTGCTGTGAAGGACAGGGCAATGCATTAACCATGACCGGCATGTGGTGTGGTGTATTTTCTAGCTATGTTCACATCAGTTGAAGAGTCTGAGGAATTTTAATATAGGGCAGATATTTAAATTTTTGGATTGTTTTGAATGGAAACAATAATATGTAGACAAGAGCTTACAATCAAGCTAATGTTACACAGTACCAAAGAAATAAATACGTTTTCTAGATATTTTGGAAATTGAAAAATTGATTTAGTCACCACTATATGATAGACAGCTGTGTTTGGATCTGTTTTTTGCTTTATTTTTTTGATTTAGTGTAAAAAAAACTGAAATATCTTTACATTTGGGCAGTCACAGAGATATACTCATGGGCTGGTTTGCAAACATATGCACACAGCCACAGTTAGAGATGGGAGGACTAGAGGATGCAGGAAAACTCATATCTGATCAATATGGAGCTGTGCCATATTAATTTAGTTAATCCTGCGAGCCGCACGTGAGAAATGTAAAAAAGTAAGTGCATCCTCTGGGCTACAAGTTGGACATCACTTTTAGGCTATGTTCACACATTGTACTTTCGCTGCGTTTTTTTTTGCAAATTACAAGTTGCTTTTTACAGTACCAGCAAAAGCTATGAGATTTCAGAAATCTCATGCACACGCTTGTTTTATTTTTCCTTCCTAAATTGGAAAACTGCTGCATTTTTTAAACCTGCAGCATATCAATTGTTTCAGTGTTTTTCAGAACTTTAAACCCATAAAAAGCAATGAGAGTGAAAAAAGCAACAAAAATGCTTACAGTTTTTGCAGCGTTTTCTGTAAAAAGCAAACCTCAAGTACAGAAGGATGTAAAACCAATTTATTTTTGTGATTTTCCCAAGTTAAAATTTTACCATTTTTCTTGGTGTATTCACATGTTCATGGACGTAGGTATTAGTGCAGTTTAAATTTCCCCATAGTTTTTATATTGCAATTTGTGTATTTTTTCATAATCTCATGTATGAACTTTAGTTCATACATGTATCCCAGTCTTTTTTGTTCAAAATAATCAATATTTTTTCAGACATAAAAAATCTTTTTCCCCCAAATAATTTGAGAAAATTGCACTTTTTAACAAAAATGTTTTATAGTTTAACATACATCTTGCACTGGTGGCCTAACACCTTGTATTGTTCATGATTGTATGGTGAAAGCAAAGTTGAACTTTGGGATCCTGAAAACTGCATAAAAAAGCAGCAAAAATGCAGCAAGAAAAGCAGCAAAACCTGTATTTTGGCTGCAGCTTTTTTACTGCCAAGAGATCATGTTTTGGCTACAGAAAAAAGCAACTTGTGAACACAGCCTTAAACTGACATAAAAATCATAATCAGTAGCATATTGACCAGTGAGGACACTAGATGTGTTGCCCACAATATGCATACTGTATGTGGATAGAGCGATTGCATTATCGATCTTTTGGCACATACTCCAAAGGCATCAGTCCAAGTGAATAGGCCTTTGGATAAGCACCAATCACTTTGCATATCGTTAATTGGCACTCGTTTATGGGCAAACATCAGCCCTTCTAAATGCATCACCAGCTTTCATCTTAATGTATACAGATTACTTTGTCTACTTTGCTATGGGTAAGTGGCCTTGAAAAAAAATTACTCTGCTGCAGCTTCCATAAACTAGGTGTTGATATCTTCATTTTATACTATAAACAGATACTAATGAGCACAATTAATTAGATCATTCTAAATAAAGGTCTGATAATGAGCAATGTACCATATAAATGCTTGCACTGCCTAACTGCAGACTAAACTCCAGTGTGCCGCAATTACTGTATAACTGCAGACTAAAGAAGCAAAACATTTCAATTTTCTATCAAAATCAAAGCAGGCCAAGTCACAACAATTTACTAAATAGAGGCAAATAAATATGCTTCTCCAATATTTAAATAATTGGTGAATTTTCTCTTATGGAACTGTATTCAACTTGTATAAACTTCACTCCACTTCATCCACTTTAAATTTATGCTAAGAACTTATAACACTGCCCTTCACCTCGCCAAACAGACATACTTCACCACCCTGATCTCCTCACTAGCCAACAACCCCAAGAAACTTTTTGACACTTTTCACTCCCTCCTCAGGCCAAAAGCACAACCCCCTATCATAGACATTTGTGCTGATGACCTGGCCTCTCACTTTATAGAAAATTAGATACTTTCCGTCAGGAAATCTGCTCTCAACCACCAAGTGATGTGACTCCCATCCTCCCTGCATTTCCCCTGGCTCACTTTCCACATTTGATCCCATCACAGAAGAAGAAGTCTCCAGACTCCTCTCTTCCTCTTGTCCGACTATGTGCACTACCGACCCCATTCCCTCACATCTCCTCCAGTCTCTCTCTCCAGTTGTCACAACTCACCTAACTACAATCTTTAATCTCTCACTCTCCTCTGGCATTTTCCCATCCTCCTTCAAACACTCCATCATTACTCCATTACTAAAGAAACCCGCTCTGGACCTTTCCTGCACAAACAACTACAGACCGGTCTCCAATCTCCCCTTCATCTCTAAACTTTTGGAGCGCCTAGTCTACTCCCGCCTTACCCGTTACCTCTCCACTCACTCCCTTCTAGACCCTTCACAGTCCGGCTTCCGCCCCCTACATTTGACTGAATCTGCACTCATCAAAGTGACCAATAACCTTCTGACAGCAAAAAAGTAACAGTGACCACTCTCTGCTCATTCTTCTAGACCTTTCTGCAGCTTTCGACACAGTTGACCGCCGTCTCCTACTGTCTAGGCTCCAGTCTCTAGGTATTAAGGACATTGCTCTCTCCTGGCTCTCTTCCTATCTTTCTGACCGCTCCTTCGGTGTTTCATTCTCTGGCTCCACGTCATCTCCTCTTCCTCTCGCTGTCGGGGTACCCCAGGGCTCAGTCCTTGGCCTCCTTGTCTTCTCTCTCTACACGGCCCCAATTGGACAGACCATCAGCAGATTTGGCTTTCAGTACCATCTTTATGCTGATGACACACAACTATGCACGTCATCCCCCGACCTTACTCCCGCTGTACTACAGAACGCCAGTGACTGTCTGTCCGCAGTCTGCAACATCATGTCCTCTCTCTTTCTGAAACTCAACCTCTCCAAAACTGAACTTCTTCTGCTCCTGCTGTCTACTAACCTCCCTAAATTTGACATTTCCCTCTCCGTGGGCGGCACCATAATAACACCAAGGCAGCAGGCTCGCTGTCTGGGTGTTATGTTTGACACCAATCTCTCCTTCACCTCCCATATACAATCTCTTGCCCGCTCTTGCCGCCTACATCTAAAGAACATCTCTAGAATCCGCCCTTTTCTCACCATGGAAACAACAAAAACCCTCACTGTAGCATTGATCCACTCCGCCTGGACTACTGCAACGCTCTATTACTTGGCCTCCCCATTACTCGACTATCCCCTCTCCAGTCCATCCTTAATGCAGCAGCCAGGGTAATCCATCTGGCTAATCGGTACTCGGACGCGTCCGCTCTTCGCCAGTCCTTATACTGGCTGCCCATTCATTATAGGATCCAATTCAAAGTACTTGTTCTCACCCACAAAGCTCTCCACAGTGCAGCACCCCCCTGCATCTCCTCCCTCATTTCTATCTATCGGCCTAACCGACTGCTGCGCTCTGCAAACGACCTTCAACTAACCTCTGCACTAATCCGTACCTCCCACTCCCGACTCCAAGACTTCTCCCGTGCTGCGCCAATCCTCTGGAACACTCTACCACAAAAAATTAGGACTATCCACAATTTGAATGGTTTCAGGCGCTCCCTCAAAACACATTTGTTCAGTGCGGCCTATCAAGTTCACTAATCAAAGTCATTCTATGTGTAAGTGTGTGTGTGTAGCCCATTCATTATCTCCATCCATCCCTCACTCCCTCAAGATGGCTGGACCATCATTGTAAACACACCATTGTATATACACACCTGTACTTTGTATCTCCCCCACCTCATTGTAGATTGTAAGCTCTCACGAGCAGGGTCGTATTATTTTGCTTTAATTATTGTATTGTTAACGCTGTTACTTATGACTTGTGTTTTGAAACTGTAAAACTGTAAAGCGCTGCGGAATATGTTGGCGCTATATAAATAAAGATTATTATTATTATTATTTATAAAGCAAGAGATTGAAATTTGTATTTCAGCATTTATTTTCTTATATCCGAAATTGATGAATTTGTAATAGAAAATGGATTCATTGGAAAAAAAAACCAAGGCAATGTAAATTTTCACAGATTCGCTAATATCTGAGCCGGAATATTTTTTTTTCATACACTAGAAGCTAAAGTGGAAGAAAGAAAGGAAATAAGAGAGAGTAGGACTCACAGAGCTACAAAGAAGATAGAACAATGCAGACAATTAAGGTATCACAAAATAAGGAAAGTAGGGAGTCTAGAAAGGTTTTGTAGTAAGGCTATACCAAAGATCTAAAATGTATGTGACAAAGCAAAGGCTGGATAGTACTTCTACAATATGAGGGTTATGCCAAAATGTTCTAGATATAAATACACTTTTACAGCTCCACTGGGACAAGATTTACATAAGACACAACTTACAAAAGCCAAGTCAAGGGCCAAATACTAAAATAATGTAAATCACATATGGTAACCAGACACATATGGTAACTAGACACAAGTGATTAAAAAACATCAAAGTTAATAAGACATTGTTTTAATATCTTGCTGTCTATTAATGTTTTTTAACTATTTTTAGCAGTTTTTGTTAACCACTTTTGGTTATCATATTTGTCCCAATAAAGTGCAGTAATTTACCTTATTATAGCATTTGGTCCTTACTGGACTTTTGTAGGTTCTTTTCTTTTTTTTTAGATAGTACAGTATTTGTGACATAGTTTGGAAGATCCACTATTTTTATGTGTCTCTAAAAGGTGAAATATGTCTGGATGTCATATCTAAGGACTTATGATTGAATGGTTCCTTGCAGCAGTGACTGGTTAGTAGAGCATGTCCTGTTTTATAATTACCTGCAAGCACTGCTGTTGCAATAACAAGACATTCATTAAATAAAGATAATATTTCATTGTGATGAATGAAATTGAGTTGAATTTCCTACATTATCAATTGAAAAATGTAAAGTTCCTTAAGGTTAAATACATACCGGGGGGCCAGGTTGTCCGGATGTGCCAGCAGCCGTAGCAGTGCCCTGGAAAGGAAAGGTGCAGTAAAACATAACAGGCAATTGTGTTGATAGAAAATATAGGTAGATGGCAATGTCTAATGAATGTACAGTAACAACGACCATGTCAATTTCTCTTTCTATAGAACTTTCCAAATGGTCAGTGAGCATCCAATTCCTAATAATTATTTTTATTGATTGTTGATGAATACTACGAGAATAATATTGATGGTGACTGAATAGATTTCATATATCACTTCTCGCTCTGAAGTTTGAATTTAAACAAAAAAAGATCAAAATATTTGAATCTTAAAAATGGCTTAAAGTAATTGTCCACTTTATTTTTAATATAACAATGGGTTAAGGACATAGCCTGCTGATTGAGACATGTAACCAGACGTGTCCATCGGCCGTCTCCGTTTGAAAAGTATGGCGCATTGGAAAACGATTTATACATTGGAGAAGGCTGTTGGACAGCTCTGGTCACGTGCTCCTCCATCAGTAACCACTGTTTGAATAGGAGAGCTGTGCTGTCTGTGTGGAAGAAGGCACAACAAGTAGGTGCAGCTTAAAAATTAGGATAAAGTGTACTAGTTATATATTAGTAAGTGTCACAAAATTGTGTTACAAACACATTTGTTGAAATATAGATAAATTGGCACTTTTCAAAACAAATTTTAAAACTTCTATTATGAAAACAAAGTAAGCAGGTTATCTAAAAGTGTTAAAAGATGTACAAGGTAGGCCGGGAGATAGATATAGGAGAAACGTGATTGTAACTAAGGGCATATACTGTGTCAACAGTGTGACAAGTACCACCACCTGGGAATCAATAGTTCTGTTCTCACTGTTCCCTGGCGCCGTGTGCTGAACTGAAGACAGCTCATATCAATGTCCTCTGCTTGTGCTTGTGCTGCGATCAGTTCTAGCAGGGGACAATGTTGACAGTTGTATTCAACTGTTAACACCAAGAGCAGGTGGCAGATGATGGGAGCATTTATCAGCAGCCCCCTGTGCTATAAATAAATAAATTTAAAAAAAATGACGTGGGGTTTGACTGTATTTTTGATGAGCAGCAAGGCAAGAATGACAGTTACGGATTGAATCCCTCAGCTGTCAGCTTCAGCAAGGCTGGTTATCAAGAATAGAGGGGACCCCACGCCATATATTATAATTATTTAAACAAATAATTAAAAAAAGACAGTATGGGGTCACCCCAATTTTGACAACCAGCTAAGCTTAAAGCAGACAGCTGGAGGCTGATTACTAAATATAGGAGGACACTACACTTGATGTTAATATTCTGGGAAAGAGACAATATTCATAAAGTTTTTCCAGGCTGTAAGTATCTGCTCACAGCTGTATACTTGGCCTTTCCTGTTCTTAAAATGGGGGACCCCCCAAAAAATGAAGTGAGGTTCACCTGGATTTTTGATAACCAGCCAGGCAAAGTTGACAGCTATAGCCTGCAACCCTCAACTGTCAGCTTCAGCAAGACTGGTTATCAAGAATAGAGGGGCCCTCATGGCGTACTTCTTAATTATTAAAATTACTAATTTAAAAAAAAATGGCAACCAGTTAAGCTAAAGCAGACAGCTGGGGGCTGGTATTCTCAGGCTGGTAAGGGGCTACAGAGATTGGCTCCCAGCCTAAAAATAGGAGCTGGATGGCAGGCTGTATAGTCGCATCATGCAACAATGCGTCCTGCCGTCTAGATGTAGCAGAGCTAGACCCGTCACGGGACATATGGATTATTATCTTGTCGCAGACAGTTAAGGAATATTGTTGTTTATTATTTTAATTCTGTTACATGAGACTGCATTTTGCTTTGGCATTTATGATCTGACTTGGTGTTGGTAAGGCTGTTTTTTCTGGTTTATATTTTGTAATTTGTGTCTTTTGGTGAGCCGCAAAAGTAGCAAAGAATGAAAAACTTTCTAAGTCACGTATTGTTGTAATTGTACTAACTTTAAAACAAAGTGTTAGGGATCGAGTTCCCGCTGCTGCACAAGGGGAATCTCAAACCAGTCCCGCTGCGGTCCCCCATCCATCTCTGGCCGCAGTTGAGCCTGCTCAGTGGAGACGTCGGTCCCAGCATCTTGCTCAGTCTAATACTGTGCAGGGGCTTGTTGCTGCTTCTTCTGATTCCTCTATTATAACCAGTGCTGGAGCAGGCAGTCTTAGGACTAAGTCCTGCATTTCTCCATCTGAGCATGCCCAGGGCATGATTTCCCATTGGAGATCAGGGGTCACATGCTCGGTTACAGCAGCAACTCCCATTGGTCCGCCAGGAAGGTCCTGAAAACTGCTTGTGTTCTGGAACAGTTTCTCATTGGTCCTTTTCTGGAAGGTCCTGTAGCTGCTACTATAAAAGGTGCGCATGTCCGCTCGGCCATGCGCTAGTATCAAATCTATTATGTGCTTGCACCAGTGTGGTCATGTATGCATGTGGTTAGGCCCGGCTGAAATAAGCCCCTAAAATACCGGCACCTCCGATGAGGAGTTTTGTATGCATGTGTGTTAGGGTTCGAGTTCCCGCTGCTGCACAAGGGGAGTCTCGAACCAGTCCCGCTGTGGTCCCCCATACATCTCCGGCCGCAGTGGAGCCTGCTCAGCAGAGACGTCGGTCCCAGTGTCTTGCCCATTCCAATACTGTGCAGAGACTTGCTGCTGCCACTCCTGGATCTTCTATTATAGCCAGTGCTGGAGCAGACGTCTTTGGGACGAAGTCTTGCGTTTCCCCTTCTGAGCATGCCCAGGGTAAGATCTCTCATTGGAGATCAGGGGTCACATGTTCAGGTACTGCAGCAGCTCCTATTGGTTCGCCAGGAAGGTCCTGAAACTACATGTGTTTTGGAACAGTTTCTCATTGGTCCTTTTTCTGGCAGGTCCTGTAGCTGATACTATAAAAGTGTGGCATGGCTGGGCCGCCATGCTCTAGTATCAAATCTGTTACGTGCTTGCGCCAGTGAGGTCATGTATGCATGTGGTTAGGTCTGGCTGAAATAAGCCCCTAGAATACCGGCACCCCGGTGAGGAGATTGTATGCACGTGTTCAGGGCTCAGCTGAAAACGCCATTAGAATACCGGTTACTCCGGTGAGGAGATTGTTGCTTGTGTTCTAACTGCCTGACCTCAGACTGCAATACGCTTAGCAGTCATCTGTGTTCCCTGTGAATCTAACAGGACACACTCTTTTTCTCAGCGGCTCTGTGACGCAACAGGGTTCGCTTTATAACGCTGGTTCAGCGCCCTAGCGTTTTACTTTGCGGCTCACTGAAGCTAAGTGAGTTCGCACTTATCGCCATATAGCGCTGTGGCATTCACGTTAGCGGCTCTGGGGATTAACAGAGTTTGCACTAACTGCCACAACGCGCTACGGCGTTTATTTTAGCGACTCTGCGGGATAACAGAGTTCGCTACTTTCGCCATCTTACTAGCAGCGGGCTTCGCCTGCACGGTGGACCCCGGGCTGCGAACGCACCTCTCTACTATATCTATTAGGTGCGTTCCGCAGACCCTAACAACGTGTTCAGGGCTCGGCTGAAAACGCCGTTAGAATACCGGCTACTCCAGTGAGGATATTATTGCTTGTGTTCTGATTGCATGACCAAAGACTGCAATCCGCTTAGCAGTCATCTGTGTCCCCTGTGATCTGACAGGACACAGTCTTTGTCACAGCGGCTCTGTGAATTAACAGAGTCCGCTTATACCGCCATATAGTGCTACGGCGTTGACATCTGCGACTCTGCGGGAAAACAGAGTTCGCTCATACTGCCTAGTTGCGCCATCTTACTAGCAGCAGGTTCTGCCTGCACGGTGGACCCCAGGCTGCGAATGCACCTCTCCTTAATATCTATTAGGTGCGTTCCGTAGGCCCTTAACATAATACTAGTGCCAGGGTCTGGCTAGTAAAATGGCGGACGACCAGCGCCTAGGGCAGCTCATCCAGCAGCTGGAGGGTAGGTTGGCGGCTCTCGAGCGCACAACCTCAGCTGTGGATGTTACTGCAGTCGCTGTTCAGGCTGCTAGCGCAGCGGCAGCCAGTTTGTCCTCCGCCACCTCTGCCCCGACCTTATCCCATCTCCCGCTTCCAGACAAGTTTTCTGGTGACAGTAAACATTGTCGGGGACTCGTAAGCCAGTGCTCTATACAGCTCGAGCTTCTGGCTGCACGTTTTCCCACGGAGCGGGCAGAAGTCGGTTTCATAGTATCACTTCTGTCGGACAGAGCGTTGGAATGGGCAACGCCGCTGTGGGAGTGGAGTGCTCCTCGGTTTCTGGAGGCTCTTAAAAAGGTCTTTTTAGGCCCTCAGGTTACCCACGATACGGCGCTCCAACTGCTGGCAATGTCACAGGGTTCGTCCATGGTCAGCTAGTTTTCGATCCAATTTCGGACTCTAGCCTCCGAGTTAGAGTGGCCGGATAAAGTCCTCATTCCGGTATACTGGAGAGGTCTGGCTGACCATGTAAAGGATGCTTTGGCCACCAGGGAGATCCCTGCCTCACTGGAGAAGCTTATCTCCATATCTACCCGCATCGACCTTCGTTTTCACGAGCGGAGGTTGGAGCGGGCCCAGTATAGGCAAAGGTTCCGGCTGGCTCCCACCTTTGCCAAACCTTTAGAATCTCCCATTCAGGCATCCGACTCCCAGGATGCCATGGAGGTTGCTCGAGCGGGACCTAAGTCTCGGCCCGCTCGAGTCCCCGTGGTTTGTAACAATTGCTGACAGTTAGGACATTATGCCAATAGATGTCCCCAGCAATCGGGAACATGATCGCATCTAGTAACCATGGGAGGAGGTTCACAAGATTCAGAGGCATTTGCTTCCAAGCTGTCCTTTAAAGGGACAATCTCTTTTGGTCCATCCACTCTAACAGTTGAGCTTTGTGTGGATTCTGGAGCAGAGGGGAATTTTATGTCCTCTGCCTTTGCTCTCTGCCACACAATACCTCAGGTGATGCTCGCCAAACCGGTGACTGTTCTAGTGGCGAATGGATCAATACTGTCCTCACAGATCACACATCAGACAATCCCTCTCACATTATCTATGTCTCCTTCCCATCAGGAGATTATCTCTTTCCTAGTCCTTCCCGAGGGTATAGATGAGGCTCTGCTGGGAGTACCCAGGCTTCATCTTCACACCCCACATATTGAGTGGTCCTCTGGGAGGATACGGGGTTGGAGTGAATCTTGTAAAGGTAGATGTGTGAGGGAGAGTGTTCAGGTTATTACTACAGGGATACCCCCAGATCTCACTTCCCTTCCCAAGTGTTATTGGTCCTATGTAGACGTGTTCTCCAAAAAGGTTGTGGAGACTCATCCGCCTCGCCGCCCCTATGACTGTCCTATTGACCTCTTGCCTGGAGCAGAACCGCCCCGGGAAGGGTTTATCCCCTCTCTCTCCCGGAGGCGAAGGTTATGTCTCAATACATCGAGGACAATCTGGCAAGAGGGTTCATTAGGAAGTCAGTGTCACCTGCTGGGGCAGGGTTCTTCTTCGTGCAGAAGAAGAATGGAGAATTACGTCCCCGCATAGATAACAGGGGTCTTAACGCCATCACCGTTAAGAATAAATACCCGTTGCCCCTGATTTCTGAGCTCTTTGATAGGCTCCGGGGAGCAAGGGTATTTACCAAATTAGACCTGCGGGGTGCTTATAACCTGATTCGCATTCGTGAGGGGGACGAATGGAAGATGGCTTTAATACCAGGGATGGGCACTATGAATATCTGGTGATGCCCTTCGGGCTCTGTAATGCCCCAGCCGTTTTCCAAGACTTTGTTAATGACATCTTCCGGGATATGCTTTCCACCTCGGTCGTAGTCTATCTGGACGATATTCTCATCTTCTCTCCAGATATTGACTCCCACAGGAGAGATGTCTGCAGAGTCTTCGACCTCTTGCGGGCAAATTCCCTTTATGCAAAGTTGGAGAAATGTTTGTTTGAGCAGGAGTCTTTACCATTCCTGGGCTATATGATCTCTGCCCAGGGACTGGCTATGGATCCTTCCAGACTACAAGCTGTGATGGACTGGCAAGAACCCCATTCCCTTAAAGAAGTGCAGCACTTTATGGGGTTCATTAATTATTATCGCCAGTTCATTCCCCATTTCTCAACTTTGGTAGCTCTCTTGGTAGCCCTCACCAAGAAGGGAGTAAATCCCAAATTGTGGTCCGAAGAAGTCTCCAAGGCTTTCACCTCAATTAAGTCTCATTTTTCTAGTGCTCCCATCCTACATCGCCCTGATGTTGATAAGCCATTCATATTGGAGGTGGATGCCTCATCCGTTGGTGCTGGAGCAGACCTCTTTCAAAAGGATGCTCAAGGTCGGAAGCATACTTGCTTCTTCTCCAAGACCTTCACACCAGCGGAGAGGAATTATTCCATCGGGGACAGGGAGTTGCTAGCAATGAAGTTGGCTTTCTCTGAGTGGAGACATCTGTTGGAGGGGGCTCGCTTTCCCTTCCAAGTCTTCACCGACCACGAGAATTTGGTATATCTTCAGACAGCCCAGCAGCTTAATTCTCGCCAGGCCAGATGGTCCTTGTTCTTCTCCCGGTTTCATTTCACACTCCATTTTCTCTCGGGGGAGAACATTCGTGCCGACGCTCTCTCTCGCTCTGTGGTGTCCTGTGAGGAGGAGGAGGAGGAGCCTCGGCTTATTGTCCCCACAGAGAGCTTGAGAACAGTGGCCCCGGTTTCGCTAGATTCTGTGCCCCCAGGCAAGACTTTTGTGCCTACCAATTTGTGACCGGAGGTACTATCTTGGGCACATTCGTCTAGGGTGGGTGGACACTTTGGGGCAAAGAGGACATCTGAGTTGCTGGCGAGGACATACTGGTGGCCGCATATGGTCCGTGACGTTGGGGACTATGTTCGGGCGTGTGTCACCTGCGCCAAGAATAAGTCTCCTCGACAACAGCCAGCTGGGTTACTTTACCCTTTGCCTGTGGTAGACAGGCCCTGGGAGATGGTTGGGATGGACTTTGTGGTGGGCTTACCCAAGTCTCGGGGCTGCACCATCATTTGGGTAATCACCGACCATTTTTCCAAAATGGTCCACAGTTTGCGTCTCGGTTCTGGAGAGAGCTTTGTCGTCTACTTAGTATTGAGTTAAATCTCTCTTCAGCATACCATCCTGAGACGAATGGGTTGGTAGAGAGGGCCAACCAAACCTTGGTCACCTATCTACGACATTTTGTCTCAGCCAGGCAGGATGACTGGGCATCCTTGCTACCGTGGGTTGAGTTTGCACTAAACAATGCTGTGGCTGACTCCACCGGACAGACTCCATTCCTCCTAAACTACAGTCAGCATCCGCGGATTCCGGTGCCCATGCCCGTGTCTTCCGCCGACTCCAGGGTGGCAGACTGGGCTGTGGAGGCACAGGACATTTGGGATCATACTCAGGATGCCATTCATGCATCCAAGGAGAGGATGAGGTCCTCCGCCCACGCACATCGGCGCCCCACTCTGACATTTGCTCCTGGGGACTTGGTGTGGCTCTCCGCCCATAACATTAGGCTGCGAGTTGAGTCCACTAAGTTGGCACCCCGCTACCTGGGTCCTTTCAAAGTCCTTGAGCAGGTTAACCCTGTGGTATACCATTTGGGTTCGTCTACGGATGACCATGAGGTGAACGCCATCATAGGGTGTAAGGTGGTACGGGGCAAAAGATTTTATTTGGTGGATTGGAGGGGTTATGGGCCTGAGGATAGGTCCTGGGAGCATGCAGAGCACGTTCACACTCCGCAGCTCATCGCTGTCTTTGAACGCAGCGATTCCATGAGAAGGGGGGCCCTAGGAGTGGGAGTAATGTTGGGGATCGAGTTCCCGCTGCTGCACAAGGGGAATCTCGAACCAGCCCCACTGCGGTCCCCCATCCATCTCCGGCAGCAGTGGAGCCTGCTCAGCGGAGACGTCGGTCCCAGTGTCTTGCTCAGTCTAATACTGTACAGAGGCTTGTTGCTGCCTCTTCTGGTTCCTCTATTATAACCAGTGCTGGAGCAGGCGGTCTTGGGACTACGTCCTGCGTTTCTCCATCTGAGCATGCCCAGGGCAAGATCTCCCATTGGAGATCAGGAGTCACATGCTCGGTTAAGCAGTGACTCCAATTGGTCCGCCAGGAAGGTCCTGAAACTGCTTGTGTTCTGGAACAGTTTCTCATTGGTCCTTTTCTGGAAGGTCCTGTAGCTGCTACTATAAAAGGTGTATCCGCTTGGCCATGCGCTAGTATCAAATCTGTTACGTGCTTGCTCCAGTGTGATCATGTATGCATGTGGTTAGGTCCAGCTGAAATAAGCCCCTAGAATACCGGCACCCTGGTGAGGAGTTTTGTATGCACGTGTTCAGGGCTCGGCTGAAAACGCCATAAGAATACCAGCTACTCCGGTGAGATTATTGCTTGTGTTCTGATTGCATGACCACAGACTGCAATCCGCTCAGCAGTTATCTGTGTCCCCTGTGAGTTTCACAGGACACAGTCTTTGCCACAGCGGCTCTGTGAATTAACAGAGTCCGCTTATACCGCCATATAGTGCTAGGGCGTTGACATCTGCGACTCTGCAGGATAGCAGAGTTCGCTCATACTGCCTATTTGCGCCATCTTACAAGCAGCAGGCTCTGCCTGCACGGTGGACCCCGGGCTACGAACGCACCTCTCCTTAATATCTATTAGGTGCGTTCCGCAGTCCCTTAACACAAAGCTATGTTATCACTTTTATCACACAGTGAAAAAAGTGAAAATTTCTGAATTGCTTTTTTTGCTCATTTTGCATTCAAAAATCAAAATAAAAAGTGATAAAAATTCTATGTACTCCAAAATGGCACCAATAAAATTTAAATCCTGATACAGCTCTGTCAACCACAAAATAAAAAAGTAGCAGCTCTCCAGATATCATGACAACAGAAGTCCATTTCAATGTTCAGAGTTCTTGGGGAGGTCCGGGGGGAGAGAAAGGGTGAGAGAGAGAATTACAATCTCCAAAGTTTTCAATGGGGTTTGGGTTCAGGTTGAAGTTTGGGTACAGTTCTGGTACCCAAAACGAACTTTGGACTAAAGGTGAGGTTAGGTACGAGAACCCGAACCTCCACGGGTCCGCTCATGCCTAATCATGACAACAAAAAAATTTAAACAATTTTTTGTGTGCAACAGTAGTAAAACGCAAAAAAATGTAACAATTAAGTGCTGCAGTTGCAATGACACAAATAATAAAGCTGTTTTACCACAATGAACTGTGTAATCCAAAGATAACAGTTCTTGAACTGCTGTTTATTAGTTCATTCTACCTTCCAAAGATCAGTGTAAGCCTATGTTCATATTTATCCTGTGCTCCACACTGAGCTCTTATGTCTGGATTTCCATCTAATAGAAATATTCATATAATAATGCAGATGGAGACACTTTAGTTAATTTATGTTCTGGGGGTGTCTGTTTTTATGCACCTTTATAGAGCAGAACATTTTGGCCAACCACAGTTTTATGCATGTCTAAAAATAGGGGACCGTCAACTGTTAATGGAAAATTAGAGGTTACACAATTCCAGTAGCTCCAAGGCTCTAGAAAAGTGACAGGCTTCACCCCTCACATGTAAGGTATAGTGAAAACAATCCATGTAACAATTTATTGGGTGTGTGTTTTCAAAAGCACATGATGGCCACCAGCAAGCTTGCCAATACGTTACTACATCATATACATTATCCACTTTATCTACACTCCAAGCCTTTGATGATTAAAAGCAGTGATTAAGATTGAAGAAACCTGTAGAGATATCTCTCCAGGGCATTAAGGGTATGCCACACTAAACGAGATCGCAAACGAGATCGCTAACGAGATCACTAAAACGTCACTATTTAGCGATCTCGTTAGCGACCTCATTGTGTGTGGCATGTAGCAACGATGTGGCCCCTGCTGTGATGTTCGCTGATTGTTCACTAGAGTTCTGGACCGTTTTTTGATCGTTGGCGTCCCGCTGGTGAGCCTGAATCGCTGTATTTGACACCTTTTGCGAACGACGAGCGACCTCGTTTGTGACGCATATGACTGTTTTGCTCACGGAGTGGATCGCAATATCTGTAAGTTCTCTTTTGCGTCACAGAGAGGATCGCAGAAGTTGCAAAGCAGGCTAGCAGGACGCAGAGAGCAGGAGCGATGCTGGAAATTCCTATGAATCAGAAGCGCTCAGTACATGCCAATGACATCCTAACGACCGCCAAAGTCGTTAAAGAGATCGCTGACCGCTGATGTGTCGTTTATGAGATCTCCTGTTTGGCAGCTACTAGCGACCTAAAAGAGATCACACCAACGATTGCGTCGTTATCGTGATCGCTAACGAGATCGCTAAGTGTGGCAGTACCTTTAGTTAGTCAATCATTCAGTAAGTGAGTTATCAATTAGCTACTCAGCAATTGTGACTATATAGGGTAATAGCCTTATAGAGGCTATATGGGTAACTACTTAGTCAAATAGTAATGTCTACTTATAGGAAGAATGTCTAATATCATAATCAGTTCAAACTACATTAACTAAATATGAATGATACAGGGATAATTATTTATTTTTGACTTGGGGAGTTCTTGCATATTTTGTAAATATTGGTATGTTTTTATAATATTTTAATTGGAATAATAAACGCTATATTTTAATAAAATTACTCCAATTGCATAAAACAGTATATAATTATAGTAATTATTGGGGACACTATAGTATTTGATAGTCATTAAAATATGCATCACTCTGTAATGTCTGATAGCATTTCTAAATGTACCTAATTTGCACAATCACAGCACGGGCTCTGTGTTGCCGGCTCAGATCAGTAGTAATGAGCCAGCAACACAGAGGAAAGTGCACTTTCAGAGCATGGTGTTAGAATACCTGGTGATGTGCACAGACTAGTGCTGCTTCTGCAAATGACGCCACTGCAAGCCAGGTACCCTGACACCACCCACTGGACTGGCAACACAGAGCACGCACTGTGATTGTGCACATCACACAGTGCTCAGGGACGAGCGCAGCCCCTAAAACGAGCACCACTGATGATGCTTTGTTTCAGGGAGTGAGCTGGGGCTGCATCAGTGTCCGCTGCCTCTTCACCCTGGTGACACTTCAATTGAGTATTCCAGTATGCACTGTAATTCTCAAATGTAACGTCATCACACAGGATGCAGGGAAAAAAAAAGTAATTAGATGGTGAGTTAAGGAATGGTAGGGAATTTTTCAAGCAAGAATATTAGAAATTTTTTCTGAATACGGCACTAAATAGATTGAGTTTTAGATGAAAAATTCAGACCACCCCTTTAAGTAAACATCTTGCAGATTTCTTAAAAAAATGAAAAACATGGTATGAAATCACAAAATAAACAATAACCGCTTATTGTCCCAGTGATCAGGTACAGCCATTCTTGTGGTCTCCCCTAACTGTGCTGACAGGCAGCAAGCAATGAGTGGCGCCAGAACTCACATGTTCTTCTACTGGCATCCTGAGTCCACTTTATGCACTTTACATGCAACATAGTCTTATTACTTAATGAAAATGCATCACCTGATCAAAAGTGGCCAGGTTTTGCGCCTTTCTCATTTCTCCATCTCCACTGAGTAATACAATTCTAAAAAATGTTCTAAGGTCCCAGAGATATTTAGTGATAATTTGCATGGTCTCTACCAAAGAGGCGTCATTCACAGATTTCTCTGGAGGGAAGGGGCATGTATTTAGGCAACTGTGCATTATTACTATGTGAGCACCGCCTCATTATTAAAAAAAATGGCATTAAATAAAATGGTTCATAAATCTGGAACAGTATAGCAGATTTAAAATAAATAAAATAAAAAAAATCCAAGATGGAATACTTAAGGTATTTTTCCCTGGTTACAGGTCCTCTTTAAATTAAAACCTCTGAATGGAGCTAAGTTCTATAGTAGAGTGGTAGATGAGAAGAAGGATGATCTTGGGGACACACAATACATTATAGGGAGACCATTCTTCATCTGATATTTGTGAAATACCTTGAACATATACAGACTGCTCATTCCATTTCCTTCAGTGAGCGGAGCACCCTTTAAAAAAAAGTTGCATTAATACATCAGATAGCAAGCCATTATATTAGTTTTCAAGAATTAAGAATTAACATACAATATTACAAAGTAATTGATTATTTTAAAACAATACCAAACAATGTCCCAAAAGTAGGTGGCACTTCAAAAAACTAGAACAACATAACCCACACAAAAATAATATGAGGGTACATGAAGAGATCCATCAATAATAATTTATTAAATCCATTAATCGCCAAAAAGTCAAACAGAAAAATGAAAAATGGAAATGCCATATAGGGGATGCCCAGCAAGTATGTGAAATGAATGCTGAATAATACAGTGGACAATCAAGGGGTAGAGTAAATGGCTATTCAACAATTAACAGTACAGTGACCCCCCCTTGAAATATATAATCCACTTTATAATTATGAAACCTTCAAATGGCGGAATGAATGCAGCAATATAATAGGCAATCAATATGTCCAAAGATAAAAATCACAAGCCAAAAGCAGCAGACAGAGGCAGACCAATGAGAAAATCCGCCA
The DNA here is from genome assembly GCA_033576555.1 of Oophaga sylvatica. Lineage (NCBI taxonomy): Eukaryota > Metazoa > Chordata > Amphibia > Anura > Dendrobatidae > Oophaga > Oophaga sylvatica. Next base: position 243,023,414 of record JARQOD010000005.1, read on the forward strand.
TAGAGCTTACATCAGTAATGCTGTTAATAAAATGACATTAGCCTCTTCCCAGTACATAGTCAGATTGAAAACATGTGAAAAAATGTGAGAAAATACAGTACTTATTGCCTGAATAGTAAAGCTGCCACTGGAGGTATGCTCTGGCGTCCCCTCAACCCGACGCGCCTTTCACCATCAGCTTCTCCCACGCGTTTCGCCCACTGTATTATTCAGCATTCATTTCACATACTTGCTGGGCGTCCCCTATATGGCATTTCTGTTTTTCATTTTTCTGTTTGACTTTTTGGCTTTTAATGGATTTAATAAATTATTATTGATGGATCTCTTCATGTACCCTCATATTATTTTTGTGTGGGTTATGTTGTTCTTATTTTAAACAAGTATTATTACTAGCAAATAAATGATTCTAATATTTGTAATGCAAGGAATTTAAAGCAAAAAGGCTCAAGTCAAGCTCAGCATTATCTATTTATAAATGAAAAAGGTTATATAGGACATTTAACATTTTTGCAAATAGAGCTCCGACTATCAGACAGGTAGTTTCTAGCTACCTGCGTGTTCTGCAAGGGGATGATATGTACTATCTCAGAGCAGACAAGGACCGCTCCTGCTGTCGATCCCCAGGCTTCTGTTGATGTCACGTGTACAGAGCAGCATCTTCTCTTTTGCTCTGCTTTGTTGATAGGATGTCTTTGCCGATGTCATGTTGATCAACACCCAGCTCCCTGCTGCCTACTGCGGGGAGCCAGCTGTCAGTCAGCATGACTTCGGCAGTGACGCCCCATCTACAGTACAGACTGAAAGTTACTGCTTTGTTGAGGAGAGGAAACATGAAGAAGAGAAATCAGCGGCTGAGCCTACAAAAATTGTCCTTAGCAGAACAGGGAGGTAGTAAACAATTACCTGCCTGAAAGTTCTTAGAGTTAGCACTATACATAGAAATTATAAAAGTTTTGGTAACTCTTTTAAATCTACATATTATGCAAATAGAATGCTGTTGTAGCCTCTTCTAAGAGAGCCACTGCTTCCTAAAATCACTGACACTGTGCTGTCACATGCCATCCACATGGTTCATTTACACATGTTGAGGAATGTCTTATTTTTGTTCAATTACAAAGTGCTGCTGAATATTTTGCCACTATAGACATAACAATTATTATTATTTCAGACCGTTCTCAATAATTTGAATGTTTTTAAAATACATTTAGTATACATTTGCACCATTTAAAAAAAATGCATTTGCATAGCATTACTTTACAGCTTAACATTCATTTTCTATCCAAACATATAAGCTTCACTATGGTATGGTTGATTGCGTTACTTGCAGACCTTTTGCAGATTTTGCATTTCTGTCTCTTTTGACACCATTCTTTTATGCATGTCACGTAAGTCTCTGGATGGTTAATTTCTCTTTTAGGTACTGGAAAGCTGCCATGGCCAATCCTGAGCAACCGACAGATTTTGATTTACTTTTCTATAGATACATGAACAAATTGGCTTTGGATAAAAAATGCATCCAACTGTTCAGTGCTTTAAGCATAAAAATGAATATTCTGTAAACCTGACGCCAAAGATAGATTCCCTGCATCTCAGTTTCAAGATGGATTTATAAAGTAAACTGTTTGTAAGAATATGTCAGTATGCCTTACTCCACATAACATGGTTAAGCCTAGCGGCTGGCAGATCTTCACAATGAAGCCATTTTTCTAACTTTTATCTATAATCAACAAAGCACCTAGACATTATTAGTCTTCTGACTACATTCCCTTTTGTTACAATTTTAATAGAAGAAAGAAAAGTAGACATAAATAAACCAAAGGCTATTTTTTTCTTCTTTGTCATCACTGAATTTCACATTTTTCATTTTGTATAAGACAGGAATCTGTATATAGTTTATACACTGTGCGCTCTCCTGCAGGTTATATTATATGTATAAAAAAGCAATGATGCCAACCCGCACTATTATTGATATCTCCATGTAATAAACATGACTTGTTGTCATCAATAAGGATGCTGACCACTTTATATTCCATGGAGCTCAGATCTTATAATCTTATTTTAATTAGTTACTTAGAATCCAGCCAAATAAAACAATTTATGGCTAGTAACAATGCCACTAGCGCTATTTGTTTACTATACAAAACGAGGTCTATATGATTGATCTAATCTTTAAAGGATGCCTCAGGCAGACAGTTGTGTCTAATCAATATACCACTGATGGTCACACATAACCCTGGAGGCTACTCTGGTGGATAACAAAGTTCAACTGGCATTAAAATATGCCTAACACAGCTTAGACCTTCTGCAAAAACTTGTATTTATTAGAACAAGAAGTAAAAAATTGTGCTATATGAAAAAAGAAAACAAGGAAAAGTAACATAGCTTAAATCAAGTAATCCCACATTTACAGGAAACACTAAAATAAATGTCGAAAAATGAACTAAAATAGAGTAAAATTAACAAATGTAATGTATGAAAAGCATACAGTAACTGACAATGCATGAAAACACATCCAGTAATTAGGGACATCTGCCCAATACATGAGTAAAGCTGCTGCTATAGAAAAAAGAGACTTTCATATCTCTACAAGGACACACTTACATGTTCAGTATTTGGTCAATATTGTACATCACTATTTGTAAGCCAAAACCAGGAAAGGGTTAAAAATGCAGAAATGGTGACGTGTTTCTATTGTATTTTCCTCTGATTTTTCCACTTCTAAGTTTGGTTTACAAATTGGCTTACAAATATTGATGTGTTATGTTACGGTAGCTGAGGAGTGCAGGTAAAAAAGGAAATACACCAGAGCAGTTGGAATCTATGAGATTGCAGTACCCTGACTAACCACCACAACTAGAGGCAGCCGTGGAGCGTTCCTACGTTGGTCCTAGACGCCTCGTCACAGCCTGAGAAACTAACTACACCTAAAGATAGAAATAGGAAAGCTATCTGCCCCGGAGCAGAACCCCAAAGATAATAGAAAGCCCCCAAACATGTAATGGCGGTTAGACAAGAGGAAATACTGACACAGAAAGAAAATAGTATGAGCAAACGCTGGGGCCCAAACTATCTAAATAGAAAAGGACAGGAAGGGTACTTACTGCAATCCCAGAAAACCCTGAAAAACACCAACTCTACTAATTTCAAAATCACCTGAGATCACACGACCTCTACCACCTAAATTAGTTCTCTGGTGTAAAAAAAAATCAAAACAGCAGCCACTGAAAAAAAAACTGGAAAAAGCAAAAGTACAAAACACAGTGGCCGGACTAAACTGAGAGGGCAAAAGCCCCCGGAGGGGACCCAGAAGGCCCCCACAGAAGTGCAGGACAAAATGCAAAAACACAGCAAAAACACAAAATAAGAAATTGTCTTATCTGATAGCAGGAGATGCAGACACGACACAGCAGGCTACAAGGGAAACTGGAAAGAAGGATTCAGACCAGAACAATTGATCACCGGCAACCCTGATGGGAAAATGACTCCCTTATATAAGACCAATCAGTAACACCTGATCCCCAGTCCTCACAATCCTCACTAGTACCGCTTGTAACCACCAGAGGGAGCCTCTGCTCAGAACTCATCTCAAACCCATTCACAACATTGATGTAAAATACTGACCAAATACTGAACGTATGAACGTGGCCTAAAAAAGACTTTTATCATTACTGTCAACTTATCCAACTGTTTAATACAACGGGTGAAATAAATTTTCTAAGTAAATATATTTTTAAAGGTGCTATTGATATGAAATTCTCACCAGATGTCGGTAACAACTGAACCAAAGAAATGTTCACAGATGTCTATAAATTAAGTTATGTGTAAAAATGAGAAATGACACAGGTAGATAGTATTGAACACATTTACCAAAATTTAATTACTACTTCGTACAAAAGTCTCTGTTCGTGATGACAGCTTCAAGATGCCTCCTGTATGGAGAAACTAGTCACATGCATTGCTCAGGTGAATTTGTCCCATTCTTCCAAACAAACACTCTCCAAATCCTGAAGGTTCCATGAGCTACTTCTATGAACTGTGAACTTTAGTTCCTTCCATAAATGTTCTATTTGATTCAGGTCAGGTGATTGGCAGGGCCATTCTAGCACTTCTATAGGCCATTCTATAGTATTCTAGCACTTCTATAGGCCATTCTATACTGTTCTTGGGGTTTTATGCAGTGTCGTTTGGCCTCCAAACATGGTGTGTATTATGGCATCCAAGGAGTTCAATTTTGGTCTCATCTGACCAGACTATATTCTCCCAGTATTTCACAGACTTGTCTAAATGTTGTTGTGCAGACTTTAAAAGTGCTTGAATATGCTTTTTGATAGAGTCTTCCATGATGAGTTTGCATACAGGCCATGGAGGTTGAATGCATTACTTATTGTTTTCTTTGAAACAATTATAACTGCTGATTCCAGGTCTTTCTGAAGCTCTCCACAGTTGATTCTTGGCTCTTGGACAACTTTTCTGACAATTCTTTCCACTCTTCAGTATAAAATCTTGCAGGGAGCACCTGGTCATGTCCAGTTTATGGTGAAATTATGTTCTTTCCACTTCCAGATTATGGCCCAACAGTGCTTACCGGAACCTTCAGTAGTATAGAAATTCTTCTGTAACCAATGCCATGAGTAAGTTTTGCAACAATAAGGTTGCAGAGGTCTTGAGACAGCGCACTGATTTTACACATTATGAGATGTTTTGTGTGTGGCACTTTGGTAATGAGACACCTTTCTATATGCCATCAGTTGAACCAGCTGATGTCATTTTTCACTAAGTGGCAGGATTGCTTTGTAATCACTAATAGATTTCAGCTGGTGTCATAACTTTCCCAGGGTATTTGAATCTCTTTTTGCGTGTGTTCAGAATTTTTTCCCTGTGTTATTTCTCATTATTACGCATAATTTAACAAATGGACATATATGGTTTGACGTCTTTGCATGTGTGGATTGGATGGGTTGTTGCCAACATCTGGTTACAATAGCAACTTTACAAATATATTTACTTAGAAAATTGGTGATGTGTTCAATACTTACTTCAACCACTGTATTTTAAATTGTGCATCGCTTGGTTGCCTAATGTTTAAAGGGGTTGTGCAGGTATAAAAAACAGTCAATAGGAATTTTAAAAAAGAAGCTAAAAATAACTTCACAATTCCAAAAATTCTCAAGTTGTCCCCACTAGATTTTCTTCACAGAGCAGCAGAGATGACATGATATATCACCATAAGAATGCTGCTGTAGCTAATCACTTGCTGTAGCAAGCCATAGTATGACTAATAGAGATGAGCAGATCTGAAGAGATGCGAATTTGCCAAATCTCGTAGACTTTACCAGGGAATTCAATTGGCATAGAGATTATTTTCTGCTTATTGAATGCTTCTTATTATGCTCAGGGGTCTATCCAGACCTCAGAGCATAATGAACATAACTTGTAAAAAACATAAAATAAAAAACCTAATGCTCACTTCACTACTCTCCTGTCCCAACACTCACCTGTCCCAACACCTCTTCGCTGCCACTTGTACCGACTGCCCACCCATCCAGTCCTTATGGTCTCTTATTTCTACATTTGCACACCAGAGCTTCCAGTCATGACCAGGCCTCAGAAGTCAGGGCATGACATGATGTAATGATGTTATGACACGCCGTGACCTCTGAGGCTCCGAGGCCTGATGTCTTCAATCAAAAACAGGGTTTCCACCTGTGACCAGGCCTCAGAGGTCACAGCACATCATGACATCAAGATGCTATGATATACTATGACCTCTGAGGCCTGGTCATGGCCGGAGTCCTGTTCTAGAGTGAGGACATCGGTGCGTGACTGTGGAAAGAAGAGGCCTTGATGATCGAATGGTGGGCATCAAACACCAGAGGCAGCGTGGATGCCGAGACAGGTGAGTGTTGTAGTATTATGTATTTTTTTAACCTTTTGCTAGCCCTCTACAGTTCAGCAAAGTGACAATTACCATCTTGTTGAATTTGTGCTCAGAGCTAATAACAAAATATGCATATTCTAAAGAATATATATTTTTGCCAAAATTCGAGTAGAATTCAAATCCACTCCAATAAATTCACCCATCTCTAGTAACTAATGATCCAAAGTGATCCGAAAATTGTAAGAACATGCTATATGTTTTCTCTTGAACACTTTTTAGTAACAAGACAAGTTTCATCAATGCAATCAGCTAAACGCATGTTTATTTTTGCAGATCTCACGTATTTTAGTCTTTTCCTCTGTGCTATCTGGAAACCATTAGTATGCAGGCTGACTGCAGCTGGCAGATCTTATTACAGATATTAATGTTCTATTTATTGTAATCATGGCTTTTTATTTAAATATATCACCAACATTCATCCAGACTTGTTCAGTGTGCTGATTATTTGCATGCAAACTGTGAAGCGCAGCTATCCAATATAAGGTATATGATTACATTTGCTACACAGTTTGTAGTATGATCATGATCTATCTTGCAGGACTACTATTGCCAATGGTAACAAATATTACATCTGTAGAATCTGTTGCTTGTGAGCTGATATGCCTATGGGAACCTCCCTGATTCACCTGGTAATAATTTAGAACATAATACTTGTTGAGTTACAATTTTCTGCTGATTTAAACTAAAATAGGCATTCAAAGACCTTGTCAAGGACTTTCTTGGAAATACATGATACAGTAAAGATGGATATCTTTACTGTATCATTGGAAATACATCTTTGGAATATTATCTTTGGAAATATTATTTTTGGAATATTATCTTTGGAAATACATGAGCAATCAATTACACAGAAATTGTTTAGAAACTCTTGGAGATCTAGAAAATGCTTTTTTGCAACATGAGCATCAAGGTGCATTTTCTACATAGCCATCTTGCTAAAAATCTGAAAATCTTGGTGCAGTCAGTGATGAGCAAGGTGAACGATTCCACCAAGATTTCAAAGATCATGGAGGGACAGAATCAGGGTAGGAGATTGGATTTAAATATGATGGCTGACTATTGTTGAAGCATTAGGCAAGGTTGTCCACAGATTGAAAACTCCAGGAAAAGCTATAAGTGTAAATTTCACCTTAACCGCTACCTAACTTTACTACTTGCACACAGTTTGACTTACAGTAACAATATATATTTTGTATAAACAAAATAGCTTTAAATAAAAATCACATTCAGGTTATTTTTTGCATTATTTTCCATTGTATGTACATTTTGTGTGGTTTTGAAGACAAAAGGAGGGCAATTAGCTTAAATTGTTGTGATAAAAAAAAACATGAGTTACTTTTGGATTCAGAAGCGAAAATTTAGTCAAAAACAAGTGCCAAATACCTCAATGATAATTGTGTTCCCCAGTGTTATCAGTTGACATTTCTCCCAAGCAAATTAAAGGATTGTCTGTTAGGGTTCGAGTTCCCGCTGCTGCACAAGGGGAGTCTCAAACCAGTCCCGCTGCGGTCCCCCATTCATCTCCGGCTGCAGTGGAGCCTGCTCAGCAGAGACGTCAGTCCCAGCGTCTTGCCCATTCCAGTACTCTGCAGAGACTTGCTGCTGCCTCTCCTGGATCTGCTATTATAGCCAGTGCTGGAGCAGACGTCCTTGGGACGAAGTCCTGCGTTTCCCCTTCTGAGCATGCCCAGGGTAAGATTTCTCATTGGAGATCAGGGGTCACATGTTCAGGTACTGCAGCAGCTCCTATTGGTCTGCCAGGAAGGTCCTGAAACTACATGTGTTTGGAACAGTTTCTCATTGGTCCTTGTTTCTGGCAGGTCCTGTAGCTGTTGCTATAAAAGGGTGGCATGGCTGGGCCGCCATGCGCTAATATCAATCGTTATATGCTTAGCGCCAGTGTGGTCATGCGTGTGTGTGGTTAGGGCCCGGCTGAAATAAGCCCTAGAATACCGACTTAATCGGTGAGGAGTTTGGTATGCTAGCTGGTCAGGGTTGGTGTCCTAGATGCCCTAGATTGCCGGCATAACCGGTGAGGAGTTTGATTGCCGTATTCAGGGCCTGGCGTTCAGACGCCATAGATTGCGGGTGACTCCCGTGAGGACATTAGCGCATGATCACGTTCTATGTTCGCTTAGCTGTTCATTGTGTACCTGGGTGCCTGACAGGACATAGAAGTTTGTCTCAGCGGCTCTGTGACGTAACAGGGTTCGCTTTCAACGCTAGACAGCGCCCTAGCGTGTTTATTTTGTGACTCAGTTGTGTTAAGTGAGTTTGCACACATCGCCATATAGCGCTGCGGCACTTCTTCTAGCGGCTCTGTGGGTTAACAGAGTTCGCACATATTGCCACAGCGCGTTATGGCGTTTATTTTTGCGACTCTGCGGGATAACAGAGTTCGCTTCTTGCGCTATTTTACTAGCAGCAGGCTCTGCCTGCACGGTGGACCCCGGGCTGCGAACGCACCTCTCCACATCTTATATTTGGTGTGTTCCGCAGACCCTAACATAATATTAGCGCCAGGGTCTGGCTAGTAAAATGGCGAATGAACAGCGTTTACAGCTGTACATCCAGCAACTGGAGGGTAGGTTGGCGGCTCTTGAGCGCACAACCTCAGCTGTGGATTTTACTGCAGTCGCTGTTCAGGCTGCTAGCGTAGCTGCAGCCAGTTTGTCCTCTGCCACCTCTGTCCCTACATTGTCCCACCTCCCGCTTCCAGACAAGTTTGCTGGTGAAAGCAAGCAATGTCAGGGATTCGTAAGTCAGTGCTCCATACACCTCGAGCTTCTGGCTGCACGTTTCCCCACGGATCGGGCACAAGTGGGCTTTGTGATAGCTCTTCTGTCGGGCAGAGCGTTGGAGTGGGCAACGCTGCTGTGGGAACGCGACGACCGTGTGGTGCAGAGCGCTTCTCGTTTTCTGGAGGCTCTGAAAAAGGTTTTTCTAGGACCTCAGGTCACCCATGATATGGCGCTCCAACTGCTGGCAAGTACCCAAGGTTCGGCTTTGGTCAGCCATTTTGCTGTCCAATTTCGGACTCTGACCTCGGAATTAGAGTGGCCAGATAAAGTCCTCATTCCCGTGTTCTGGAGAGGACTGGCGGGTCATGTGAAAGACGCCTTGGCTACCAAGGAGATTCCTGCCACACTGGAGAAGCTTATCGCTATTTCCACCCGCGTCGACCTCTGTTTCCACGAGCAGAGGCTGGAACGTGCCCAGTGTAGGAAGAGTGTCCGGTTGACTCCTACCTTCGCCACCCCTCTGGAGTCGCCTGTTCAGGCGCCCGACCTTCAGGAGGTTGCTCCTGCAGGATCTAAATCTCGGGTCACTCGTCCATCCCCGATTTGTTATATTTGCCAGCAGCAGGGACATTTTGCCAACCGATGTCCACAGCGGCTGAATAAACGGTCGCGCCCAGTAACCGTAGGAACAGGGTCACTGGACGCCATGAGTTTTGCCCCTAAAGTGCTCCTCAAGGGGATAATTACCCACGGTTCTACCACTCTACCCGTCAAGCTGTGTGTGGATTCTGGGGCAGAGGGGAATTTTATGTCGTCCTCCTTTGCTTCTCGCCACACCATGACTTTGGTGTTGCTGGCTGAACCAGTATCGGTACGGGTGTTGAACGGAACAATTCTGCCCACACAAATCACCCATCAGTCTGTCCCACTCACCTTGTCTATGTCTCCTTCCCATCAGGAGAATATATCATTTTTTATCCTCTCTGAGGGTATAGATGAGGTTTTGTTGGGATTACCCTGGCTCCGCCATCACTCTCCCTATATTGAGTGGTCTTCAGGGAGAATTCTGGGTTGGGGTAATTTATGTAAAGGCAGATGCATTAGGGACAGCGTGCAGGTCAACACCACTGAGATACCCATAGACCTCTCTCCTCTTCCCAAGGTCTATTGGTCTTATGCCGACGTTTTCTCATAGAAGGCTGCGGAGACTCTTCCGCCTCATCGCCCCTATGACTGTCCTATCGACCTCTTGCCTGGAGCTGAGCCTCCTAGAGGAAGGGTTTATCCCCTCTCTCTTCCTGAGACAGAGGCCATGTCCCAATATATTCAGGAGAACTTGGCAAAGGGATTCATTAGGAAGTCGGTGTCACCTGCGGGAGCGGGGTTCTTCTTTGTGCAGAAGAAGAACAGAGAATTACGTCCGTGCATTGATTATAGGGGTCTCAACACTATCACCGTGAAAAATAAGTATCCTTTGCCGCTAATCTCTGAGCTCTTTGACAGGCTTCGGGGAGCAAGGGTATTTACTAAGCTAGACCTGCGGGGTGCGTATAACCTGATTCGCATCCGTGAGGGGGACGAATGGAAGACGGCATTTAACACCAGGTATGGGCATTATGAATCTCTGGTAATGCCCTTTGGGCTCTGTAATGCCCCAGCTGTCTTCCAAGACTTTGTGAACGACATCTTCCGGGATATGTTGACTACCTCGGTGGTAGTCTATCTGGATGACATTCTCATCTTTTCTCCAGATATGGCCTACCACCGGAGAGATGTCGGCAAGGTCTTCGACCTCTTGCGAGCAAATTCCCTATATGCGAAGTTGGAGAAGTGCATGTTTGAGCAGGAGTCTCTACCTTTCCTGGGCTATATCATCTCCACCCAGGATTGGCTATGGATCCTACCAAACTACAGGCTGTGATGGATTGGCAAGAACCCCACTCCCTTAAGGCGATGCAGCGCTTTATGGGGTTCATTAACTACTATCGCCAATTCATTCCCCACTTCTCTACTTTGGTAGCTCCCTTGGTAGCCCTCACCAAGAAGGGAACTAATCCCAAGTTGTGGTCAGAGGAGGTCACCAAGGCGTTCTCCTCCATCAAGTCGCATTTCGCCAGTGCTCCCATCTTACATCACCCCGATGTCGATAAACTGTTTATTTTAGAGGTGGATGCCTCTTCTGTTGGAGCTGGAGCAATCCTTTTTCAAAAGGATGCCCAGGGTCGGAAGCATCCCTGCTTCTTCTTTTCCAAGACCTTTACACCAGCAGAGAGGAATTATTCCATCGGGGACAGGGAGTTACTGGCTATGAAGTTGGCCTTCTCCGAGTGGAGACATCTTCTGGAGGGGGCTCGCTTCCCCTTCTAAGTATTCACGGACCACAAGAACTTGGTGTATTTGCAAACAGCCCAGCGGCTAAATTCCCGTCAGGCCAGATGGTCCTTGTTCTTCTCCCGGTTCCATTTCACCCTCCATTTCCTCTCCAGTGAGAAGAACATTCGCGCAGACGCTCTATCTCGCTCCGTGGTGTCCTCTGAGGAGGTGGAGGAGGAGCCTCGGCTTATTGTCCCCACAGAGAGCCTAAGAACGCATTACAGTGTTTATTTTGGCGACTCTGCGGGATAACAGAGTTCGCTTCTTGCGCCATTTTACTAGCAGCAGGCTCCGCCTGCATGGTGGACCCCGGGCTGCGAACGCACCTCTCCACATCTTATATTTGGTGCGTTCTGCAGACCCTAACATTGTCTCAGCATAGATTTTTGGAAGGGAACAGTCTCCCTTGTTTGCTGGCTTCCTTTTTGCCAGTGGAGGGGGCAGTGATTGCTTGACAGTTTGGAAAAATGGCCTGGTTGCTGCTCTGGTCTCGACTCTGGAATCTCCAATGCGGCACGTGGAGGCAGGTTTGCCTCTGCAGTATTGGAGGAGTACTTACAAAAAGAGCTTGTAAGCATTGAAAAGAGCATGAAAGTGCTATATTCCTTGCTATGAGACTGGCCAAAGAAAAATGAAAAGAAGCTTTAAGCGCAAATATGGTAAAATCTTAAAAGCCTACTTAAGGAAAAGCAAAACTTAATATTGAATATGAAGGTTTGGACCATTTATTTTTGGAGCCTTATTTTAGTCTTTATAGCAAGGTGACAAACAAACATATTTTCCTGTTTATCCAGTATTGGGTTATTTTTAATTGTTTTTAAATGTTTGTCTCCTATGTAAATATACTTTTTGGAATAAAATAAAAAGATTGGCGTTTTCATTTCTTGGTGGTGTTCTCTATTTATAGTGTGGTGCATCTTTTACTTTAATCATGCTACTTGTCTTTCAAGAAAATAAAAAAATAGTATATACCTAATATTTCATTTGCTTGGCAAAGAGCCACCATTGTAGCGGATATAATCTACAAGGTAATCTACACTGACGTTCATGTTAAAGCTGGGAGACTGCTTTATTCTTTCCAACAAAACATGATAAAAGCCTTTGCACAACTAAGATCCGTTGAGATTTTTTCCCATCCTTGCTTCCTACATGCCTGGCATAAATTGACTGTTGAACGTGAGATGTAGACAGGGGAGAGAAAAGCAGAAGGACTTAGCATGAAGTGGAGAATAATTAGGCATGAACAAAGTACATATTTAACCAAAGAATTAACAATATGCAAGTTATGGAGCAGCAGCTGTTACAGTAATTGTCATTTGTGGAGACAGGATTTGTTATCATTATGGATTTTTGTTTTCTTCTTTCCTAAAAAAAAGTCTTGTGTTTAACATTGATACGAATCAGCAGCTGTTCATATAAAATCAATGAATTCATCCATTATAAAACTCAGAGAGAATTATCAGTGACCCAAATATTCTGATTAAAAATTAATTTTATTGCACACAAAATAGAGTTTTCAGTCTCTTTGGAACAATTTTCTTGGGAATCAAAACACAAATTCACACATCATTTCTGACATAAAGTCTTTTAAAGAAAGGTCACGTTATTAAAAGTTGCTTAAATATGAGTTTTAATATGGAACCTGCACCAAAGAACAAGATTCCTGAACTTTATGGCAAAAATGTGTGAAAAAATTTTGTTCAGAAATTAATAATACTAATAAGAAAAGATGGATGTCACAACATTGTATTTAAAATGACATAATGGTCCGGTATTGGCTCTTGATATTTAGAATGCTAACGCACCGTAGAACATAAGTGCAATAAATCTATTTGTTATTCCAATCTATGAAATATGTAATTTGTTAATATGTACTTCATCGAGACACTCCGTACTCGATCGAGTATCCACGTACTCTGGCATCATGCTTAATTCCACACCCTGCATGTTTCACGGCTGATTTTCAGCCACTAAACATGCAGGGATTGCTTGCCAATCACAGTAATGCTGTAGCCATGTTGGCTACAAGAGTTACTGTGATTGGCCTGCCACATAGCATTTTTGGGTATATATAAGACCTGGTGATGCCATGCTCACTGCATTGTGCTCGGAAATAGTGTAGGGAGAATTTCTACTGGAGAACGGACAATATGTTATAGCATTTCAGTACCTGCTGGTGCAACATTAAACCAACAGTCCTTTTCAGGGCTAATTCAAATAGATTCTATTCTATAATAATACTGCCCTTAACTGCAATTAGTGTAGGGTTAGCTGGCAGAGTAGGGATAGCATATTAGAGGCATCTATTCAGGGATTATTGCCTTACAGTCTTTGGTGCTGTCATGTACAACCAAAAGTACTTTAAGGGCCAATTTAAATAGATTCTATTCTATAATAATACTGCTCTTAGCTACAATTAGCGTAGGGTTAGCTGCTGGAGTAGGGATAGTTTATTAGAGGCATATAGGCAGGGTTTATTGCCTTACAGTCCTTGATGCTACTCTGTTAAACCAAAATTCTTTGTCAGTGATAAATCAAACCGATTACATTCTATAATAATACTTCTCTTAGTTGCAACTAGTGTAGGGTTAGCTGCTGGAGTAGTTAAAGCGTATTAGAGGCATCTAGGCAGCATTCATTGCCTTACAGTACTTGTTGCTTCCATGTACAACCAAAAGTCCTTTCATGGCCAATTTAAATAGATTTTATTCTATAATAATACTGCTTTTAGCTGCAGTTAGTGTAGGGTTAGCCGCTAGAGAAGGGATGGCGTACTAGAGACAACTAGTCATGTATTATTGCCTTACAGTCTTGCTGGTGCTACGTTAAAACAAAATTCCTTTTCATGGCTATTTCCAATATATTCTATTTTCTAATAATACCTCTCTTAGCTGCAATTAGTGTAGAGCTAGCTGCTGAACTAGTCCTTGCTGCAGAAACAAAAAACAAAATTTCTTTAGAGGGCTACGTCTTTTCTATTCCCTGTTACTAACACTGTTAGCTGCATTTAGTTCAGGGATATGTGCTGGAGATGGGATAGCTTTGGATTTGAAGAAGAATAGGACAAGAAAACAAAGAAACCATCAAATGTATACCTTTTTTTGCATGAGAAGGGTGCACAGGAATACACCAGAAAAAAAGGAACACCTAAACCTTGGTTTGGGAAATTACTGCATGTGGGTGCTGTCGGGAAAAGTTGTCCACCTTCTCCCTCTGGCCATCCCACTGCCTCTTCCTGCCTGTTGTGGTGCTGCTGATCCTGCCACCTCTGCAATGTTGTCCTCTCTCTGCATAGTAATTTGCCGGGTTGGGTCAGTGACCTCATCGTCCACAACCTCGTTTTACACTTCTGCACTCTGGTCCTCCTCCTGGCTTGCTGACTTTACAACATCACTTGTTGGCAACTGTGTCTCATCATCATTGACTGCTTGAGACACTAATTGCCATTGCACACTGTCATATTCTTCTGACCTTGGCTGCGCAAATATTTGAGCATCTATTCACTATACATGATTGATTCACATTACTCTTGAAATGTGCAGGGCGCAAGGCTGGAATCAACAAATGGAAATATAAGGACTCGCTCCTTGGAGTGTCTGAGTGTGTGATTACTTGTCTCCTGTGATTCACCATGGTGGGAGGAAGGATGATTAGGTTGAGCATTATGTGGTCCAGACTCTTGGCTAGTGAGACTGGACGGTGTGGTAGACTGGGTGATGCTGAGAAACATACCGGAAACATTATATGCCATCCAACTGTGAGACAAGAAGCTAGGTGCTATGGATGACCGTGTTTGTTGTGCTACTACCTGCAAACTGTATGGTGTTATTTTTTTTAATAAAATATGCAGTCCTGAAAATGAATTTAGTGTGAGGGCCGCCCACTGATACTTCAAAATTTTTTCTGTAAGGGTCACCTGATGGCTCTTCAAAATTTATGACTGAAGGCTGCCTGATGGCCCTCCAAAATGTATGACGGAAGGCCACCTGATGATCCTCAGAGCATTTGTAGAGAAGGCTGCATGATAACTTTGTTGATATGGTTTTGGAGGATGACAAGAATAATAATAAACTATGAAGGCCACCTAATTGTGTCTGGGATAGGGTCTCTTATCGATCCCCTTTCCCCAGCACATGGATTGGTTATTACGCCCCCTACTGCAAGATATTCCTTCGTATTTAAAGGATACAAATGATTTTCTAAATTCCTTAAGTGATTTTTTTGTGGCAAGAGGGCTTCTGCTTAGTCTCAGTAGATGTGGAGAGCCTCTATACCAGAATACCACAAGGTGATGGGGTGGACGCGATTAGGTCGGCGTTAGCAGGCAGGCAGACAAGAGTGTGGATTTTGTTAATTTTTTATGTGGGGGCATAGATTTTAGTTTGAAGCATAATGCTTTTAAATTAATGGATACGTGGTACCTCCAGCGGTTGGGTACCGCGATGGGGACCCCGGTAGCATGCACCATTGCTAACCTGTTTCTATCAGTGTTTGAAGAGTGATATATTTATTCCCTTCACAATCAATATTTAAAACATATCAGACTATAATCAGGTATGTGAACAATGTGTTCATGGTGTGGTACGGGTCCCAGGGTGTGTCCCAGGATTTTATGTAGGATCTTAACCAGTCTAACAACATGAACATGAAGTTTACATCTAAATTTGGAGGCTTTACCTATACTGGTAAAGCCTATGCACTAAGTGAAAGGTCTACCAAAAACTGAAAGGAGGGATTACAATACACCCTGGAATACACATAGAGGATGGCCTCAGAATATATTTTTTTTCCCATTTTGAAGAAATGAGACTCCTAGACTGGTAAAGCCTATTCACTATGTGCAAGGGCTTCCAAAAATTAGAAGGAGACACTCCAATACAGCCTGGAACACACGTTGAATAAGGCCTCAGAAAACATTTACATTTAGAAGTGGTACTTCTGTGGCCAACGACAAAAAGTCTCGGATTTGAGGTTACGATTCCCAGGGGAGGACATATCATTGGTACAACTTGTGTGACACCACAGGGGCACAAGAGGTAAGGGGGCCTATTCCCACCTCCAAAGCAGGTGAAATTGCACGTTATATTGAACTATCGTACTGCAAATGGCCCATATACTGTTTTTGCACAAGAGCTCTTTTCTATCTGTGTCCATAAATGCAGGGGAAAACTGGCACAATAAGGACCTTCAGGCATCCGACTCTGATTTTGAATGAGCTAAGTTGACAGGGCATCAGGCAGCCCCGAGCCTTCAAATGGTTTGAAGCAGAAATTTCAAAAACATTTTATCTTCTTGGAGACCTTTGCCAATGAAAATTCATTAACCATGTAGGGGAAATTTCTCCAACCTATCCTGGGAAAATAACACCACATGTCCTTTGTCTATTTATTCCCACAAGAAGTGCATTATGGTCTTTCTCCCATTGTATGAATGCATTTTTATTTTCATTTTACATGCAGTTGAGGCATATCTGAATCTCGCAGGCTGCAGTAACTGCTCACTCCCTGCTCAAGTTTATTCTGTGGATTTTTAGTGCCGTCGGGGGAATAATAACTTATAGGCACATATGCTTGTCAACTGAAAATGCTGACACAATGACTGTTCTCAAAATGAATAAAACAAGGCCTGGATTGGCCAAGACTTCTCAATCCCATTGGACAACAGCATAAATGTATTTCAAATGTTCATTTTGTTCACCAACAAAGAACCAAAAATTAATCCGTACCGCAGCAGCACCTATGCTCATACACCTGGCTTTGGTTTCGGAAACGCTGTGAGCATCCATGCCCATGCTCTGGGGTGCCATAATCCATCTCGCCTCTCTTCTGAGAAGAAGCCTTTTTTGTTTTACCTTCGGTTTTGTATGTTTTATTGTCAGTCCGTAAAAGTGGTGTGATACTCTGACAACATTGTTCCCAGAAGCAACCAGGAAGTCGCAGACGTGCCCTGGCATCTTGTCACGATCCACATTTGGATCTGTGGCAGATCTCTCTCTGCATACTAAAACCTTTTTCCTTTCAGGCTACCAGGGGTTAATGTCAGTCTTTTCCCCCAATGGCCTCTGGTGTAATTGCATTGCTTCCGACTTTTCAGGAGAAGGCGGTGACCACTCCCTTCATTCTTTAAAAGGTCATCTGAGGCATCAGCTGACTCTTGGTGATATTGCTTCTTTTGGAGACCAACCAAGCTGAGCCAGGAGCTGCTAAGCACAGTGGTGCTTCTGCTACAGTACAGACCAAAAGTTTGGACACACCTTCTCATTCAATGATTTTTCTGTACTTTCATGACTATGATTACTGCTTTGCACGCAGAAAAGGTGAACGGATGGACTCTACATGCCTGGTTCCGACCGTGAAGCATGGAGGAGGTGGTGTGATGATGTGGGTGTGCTTTGCTGGTGACACTGTTGGGGATTTATTCAAAATTGAAGGCATAGTGAACCAGCATGGCTACCACAGCATCTTGTAGCGGCATGCTATTCCATCCGGTTTGCGTTTAGTTGGACCATCATTTATTTTTCAACAGGACAATGACCCCAAACACACCTCCAGGCTGTGTAAGGGCTATTTGACCAAGAAGGAGAGTGTTGGGGTGCTACGCCAGATGACCAGGCCTCCACAGTCACCAGACCTGAACCCAATCGAGATGGTTTGGGGTGAGCTGGACCGCTCACCCCTTCAATTTTGAATAAATCCCCAACAGTGTCACCAGCAAAGCACCCCCACACCATCACACCACCTCCTCCATGCTTCACGGTGGGAACTAGGCAGGTAGAGTCCATCCGTTCACCTTTTCTGCATGCAAAGCAGTAATCAAAGCAAAAGGTGGCTACTTTGAAGAACCTAGAATATAAGACATAATTTCAGTGGTTACACACTTTTTTGTTAAGTATATAATTCCACAGTATTAATTCATAGTTTTGATGTCTTCAGTGTGAATGTACAATTTTCATAGTCATGAAAATACAGAAAAATCTTTAAATGAGGTGTGTCCAAACTTTTGGTCTGTACTGTATGGAAGAAGGTGCTGTGGCCAGATAAGATCAAAATTGAACTTTTTTGCCACTGACGTAAACACTATGTCTGGAGCCAAAGCAACACAGCTCATCACCCCAAGAACACCATCCCCACAGTGAAACATGGTGATGGTAGCATCATGCTGTGGGGATGTTTTTGGGCAACAGGGACAGTCAAAATGGTCTGAGTTGAGGGGAAGATGAATGTTGCGAAATACAGGGATATTCTTGAGCAAAACCTTTATCAGTCTGTCAGTGATTTGAGAGTGGGATGGAGGTTCACCTGGAGCAGTTTTGCCATGAGGAATGGGTGAAAATCCCAGTGGCAAGATATGGAAAGCTCATAGAGACTTTTCCAAAGCGACTTGCAGCTGTAATTGCCGCAAAAGGAAGCTCTACAAAGTACTGACTTTAGGGGGTGAATAGTTATGCACACTGAAGTTTTCATTTATTTTGTCCTATTTTTTTGTTTGCTTCACAATAAAAAGAAAACCAAATATTGACAGTTGTAGGCATGTTCTTTATATGAACTGATGTAAACACTCACAAAAACAGTGACATTCCAGGTTGTGAGATAGCAAAACACGAAAAATGCCAAGAAGATGAATACTTTTGCAAGCCACTGTACTGTATATGCAATATGTAATTTATAGTTTTGATATTGAATGGTTGTTTGACCTTGGGTTCTAAATCCCTAGTGTGACTGCAAGAAGTGACCTCTTACATAGAGACAGATGACGCAACTCCAATGGGTCAATGTACTGAACTTTCAAGCTTACTGATACAGTCATAAAGATACCTGCAACTTCTCGAGAAGGAGACCTCACAGAATACAGATTTTTACTGCTTATATTGACTGTTATAATAGTTGAACAAATCCATAAGCACAGTGGTGTCTGGAGACAGATAACACTTCATCAGTTTACAGATTGAATAAAAGCATGTAATTTGGAGTGCATTAGGATACAGTGATGTCCCACTGCAAATATGAGATAATAAACAGATATTTTGTGTAATATAGACTATGATGTCACAAAGTAAGTG
This sequence comes from Oophaga sylvatica, assembly GCA_033576555.1. Lineage (NCBI taxonomy): Eukaryota > Metazoa > Chordata > Amphibia > Anura > Dendrobatidae > Oophaga > Oophaga sylvatica. The sequence continues at coordinate 243,042,525 of JARQOD010000005.1, forward strand.
ACTATAGTGAAGTAACAGCACAGAAATAATAGTCATAGTGATGTTATGGTACATGAATTACAGTCATTGAAGTCTTAAAGGCTAACAATGTGGCAAAGCTCATTAAAGGGTCAATATTGACTTTTGGATTGCTACCTCCTATATGTGGCACTAAAGTTTAAGTCTTCTTCCTTTCATTATTATTTTATTATCATATTTGAAGTCATAAGAAAAATTTCCACTCATTCAACATGATTTGATGCTGAGTTTGCTTGGAGAACCTTACTACATCAACATCCTCATAGCGCACATTATTACATTGAGGCAGGAAATTAATATTTTACTTTACTATTTCAAAGGAATCTGTCACCATATTTGAACAATTCAGCCTTTTAATATGGGCATACAGGTTATAGTCATCTGAAAAAAGTGATTGCTGTATGCCTCATGGATGATGCCTTGTTGTGTAAAAATCATCTTTTATCGTTTAATGTAAATTAGTTCTTCCAGGCTATGGGGCATATGCTGCCTGAAAGATAACACTGCCTCCTCACTTCACTATCATAAAATTCTCCTCCCTTATCGTCACTGTGTCTCTGTGATGTCAGGTGCGCGGCCAGAAATCCTGCGACTATGCATTCTGACTGCCCTTGCTCCTCCTCACTGTTCCGCCCTTCCATGGGCATTGACATTACTTTTGTTCTGCACATGCTTCCGAGAGTCACTGTAACTTCCGTTCCCAGTGTCCTCCAGCCAATAGGAAAAGTGCAGATTACATGCTTACTATGCAGGGCGGGATGAAGGAAGCCGGGAAGTCTATAACCTGTATGCCCATATTAATAGGTCAGATCAATCAAATGTGATGACAGATTCCCTTAATAACTGAATAAACCCAGGATATATTTTTGTAATGTAAAGTACTTACAGGTGGTCCAGGGGGTCCAGGTCTTCCTTGAGGACCTTCGTTACCCTGTAAGAAAGGAGAGAGCATTTAGAAGTTGAAAAGATGCTGATTTCTAGTACCTGGCAGTGACTGCAACCAATTAAACTAAGCTGTGCTGGTATACAACCTTTGGAGTTAATAACAGATTATCCCGGGGGTGCTGGGTGTTAATCTTATACAGATTACCAATCACAAGGATAGAGCTTAAATATTTTAAGCAATCTGCAGAAACCACAACATCTTTCATTATGTCATAGAAATACCCTGTGGCAAAGGTGGTTTAGTGGGTAAACTGAGAAGACATGATTTTGCTTATTCCAGGTCTACAAATCACGAGCAACAGTAATGCAATGGACAGCTATTATTACATTACTATTTTAAATGAATACTAGAACTCAGCATAATAAATACATTTAGTTTAAAAAATAAATAAATAAAAGTAAACTAAAAGATAGAAAAAAACAGAAATATAACCACACACCTCTCTGATCCCAACTATGCCAACATAAATTAAAAGTCTCATAATCAAGGCCCCCCATTCACATTAGACTAATACTGAACATTGGCCAAACCCATGGATTTCTTCGGATTCGACTACTGATCCTTTTGTCTCAGGGACATAAGCCGCTGCCACAAATGTCTGGCAGCAGCTCTCATTGTCAGTGCTCCTGTGTATGGAAGAGCCTGGTGAGACAACTACTGGCAGAACGATTGGCTGAACCACCATTCGGTGGACAGCCTTCTAAAATGTTTGAGGTCCTTAGAATGTAGCATTCTAAAAGATAAACTTTTTCTCAGAAAGAGTTAAATGATTGTTTATGAAGAAATATTGTTGCTTTTTTCTGTAAATTAATAGTTTCTCTTTCTGGAGCTTAAAAAGACAAAAAGAAGCACAACATGGTTAAATATGTTTTACAAATATAAACAGATAAAGTTACGCAAATAATTAACTGAAATGAATGATGTAAACAAGTTATGTTAGTTGCAATCATTATTGCTACTGTTTTCTAATTGCTGTTTCTTCAACATAACTTTTATTTACTTCCTTAATACATTCTGTATTTTTTAAATGAAGACATGACTTCTGATCTGTACCTTTTCTCCTTTGACCCCCGGAGGTCCAGAATGTCCAGTTCGCCCAAAATGCCCCTGTGAAAAGTAAAAATGTTTAAATTGTAAACAACAATAAAAAGCTTTCAGCAGCACATTTGCTTTGAAAACTTGTACTTTTGAGGTCGCCCTAACCCAATTAAGTCTCCCAAGAAGCATCTTCTCTTCTTTGACTGATAAAACAGCTGCATCCTACTGATAAGCAAACAAACTGAGAGCATACAATGATTCTAGTGGTTGCTTTTTCACCTTGGCAGATCAAATGTAAAGACCCTACCTGGTGTATGTTGATACAGTGACACATTCATTTTGCTGCTTCATTTGAAATCTGCATATCATTATCAATTTATTTTGAATAAATATCTGCACAGAATTTTGTGCATGCAGAGCAGAAAGAAAGTTTGAATCATAGAATATTGTATGGAAAATAAATCATATCCTGGAATACATAGTGACAGAAAGCTTAAGGGTAACAGTCAGCACTGTGAACATATCAAATTTCAACCAAATGTCAAAGCTAAAAACTTTTAATTAAATTAATTTGCATAGCGATCTCAGTAGTTGTCTTTGAATAAAATATTTTTCAAAATAAAAAGATAATATGAATTTTAGATATATCATGAATGCAATATTCATACTATAATCATAAATAGACCTTCCAACCCACAATCCAAAATTCATAACAAATGCATAATGCACAGTTAAAAAGTCTGGTACCCTTCTTAAATATATTTGGGCACTTCCTCTGATTTTCAGTCCACTCTTCGTTTCTGAGACTGCTCCCCTGGTGAGAGGGGTGGGCTCAGGTTACTCTATGCACAGTGAGTTTTGGTAGTTTGAAACACTCCCCCTGCTTTCAGATGGATGAACCAAAATCAGGATGTGTCTCTCAGGCTAGATTTGGCACACTGTGCAGAGCGGTGTATGAGAGCTGAGCATGAAAAGATGATTGGGGATGAGAGGAACCAACCAAGAAAGATTTAAAAGCAGAGTGTTAGATATTTAACTTTGCATAATGCATTTATTGTAAACTGCTGGGTCCCTTTAAGAAATGAAACACATTTACCGTATATGTTCACTCAAAGTATATTTAATATATACAGCTAAATTACGATAAAGGAATAGCAATATGTCTGCCAGTTTTTTTTCTGCCAGTTTTTCCACCTGCTCTCCCCTCTGCACGTTTTATTTCTATTTTGAAACCTGCAGTCATGGTCAAAGTTTTCTCCTTCAGTTTTTATAGTTGCATTAATTTGCTTTAACGCAACATTGTTATGAAGAGTGAAAATCGTTATGAAAAGTGAAAATTTAAAAGCTGTTCTTTGCCATGACAGTTAACATAATTACAAAAAAATTCCATTGAATCTCACCTGGCCACAAAATGACCTGCTTACATCACTTCAATCAGGAGAAAGTGCTATCACAGCTATATCACTCTGTAATGCTGATTTTATTATAACAGCTGATTAGTTGCTTTAAAATGCATCTAGTGATTGAAATCATTGTCTTCTGTTGACCATTCATTATTGCTTTGCATCAAAATATCTTTACAGACTTTACAAGCAAGGGCATTGCTGTTTGTAAGATTGTCCTTAAATTAACAATTTATAAGACCATCAAGAAAATCATAGATAGTGCTGTGAATAAGGCTTCAGGGTGGCCAAGAAGACCAGGATCATGTCCTAAAGTATATTCAGCTACAAAAATGTATTCAATACCAGTGCAGAGCTTGTTCAGAAATGGCAGCAGGCAGGTGACAGTGTTTGTGCATGTCCAGTGTTGTGAAAACATTTAGAGGCTAGACTGGTGTCAAGAAGACCATTCAAGAAGCTACTTTTTTCTTAGAAAACAATCAAAAACAGACTGAAACTCTATAGGAAGTTCAGAGAAAGTTATTTCTCTGATAAAGCCCCCTATAGACTCTTTGGGACATCTGAAAGAATGGTTGTCTGAAGAAGTAAAGATGAGTGCTACCCTGAATCCTGTATCATGCCAATAATAAGGCATACTCAACCCATTGATGAGCGTAGTTGCTATTCATCCAAGTGAGTAGGCTCACACACAATTGTGCTCAGAATTATGCAAGGAATTAAGAATGATATCTAAGCATTTTCAAAATGAAACTTTTCATGGAGTAGTTTGGTGATGAAAAATACATTTTCCAGTATGATGGGGCACCATGTAACAAGGCAAAGGTGTTAAATAAATGGCTGAGTGAACAAAATATTGACATTTTGGGTCCATGGCCAGGAAACTCCCCAGACCTCAATCACATCATGAACCTGTGCAATCCCCAAAAATGGGTAGACAAGCAAAACTCAGAAATTGTGATAAACTATGTTAGGCGCTGGGATTCTCCCACTGCACAGGGGAGATCCCAAGCTGTGTCATCTTCTGTGGTCTCCCATTCAGCTTCAGCCACAGTGGATGCTGCTCAGCAAAGATGTCGGTCCCAGAATCTTGCTCAGACTCTTGTTGTTCGCTTGGTTACTGCTGGCTCTCCAGCCAAAGCTATAGTAATGAGCAATAGGCAGCGGCGAACAGACGGTTCTGAGCATAAGTCCAGAAATCACCCTACTGAGCATGCTCGTGAGGCGACCTCTCATTGGTGGTCGGTCGCCAGCTGGTCAGGTGACGTGGCAGTTTCGGATTGGTCCCTGAGCAAGGTCCTGTCAGACTGTACTTGAACAGGAACGTTTAAAAGGTCCTCTGGAGCGCGTGTCGGCGCTCTAAGATAACTTATGCTTGGTGTGTTGGTGGAAGCATTACCACCATGTGTGCATGTGTCCTGCTACTAGCCTTGAGAGCGTGTTTAGACAGGCAGTGTAGGGTGGGAATTCACGCTTGAGCTTAGCACCTGCATCGGGTGACTTCGTAGTATGTGCTAGTTACACAAACCGTGTGACAGGGCAGGCTCAATCAACAGCATAGTGGGGGGTGAGTCATTGGGACTCCAACTAGCGTCTTTCCTACTATGCCCCTGTGACGTTTAACAGGGCATATCTTAGAGTGCTCTCTGTTTGAGTGCTGCTCTGTGGAGTAACAAGGTCAGGTACTTAGCACTCTGTTCACACCGAGTGACGTTTAACTCGGTGTGATTACGGTGCTTGCTCGCAGCTACGCTCCGCCATTGTTTCTTAGCTACGGTTCCTCCATCCCCACACAGTGGACCCCGGGTTGCGATCGCACCTTATCATAACTTATATTTGGTGTGATCCGCAAACCCTAACACTCTAAGCACTATGTAAGCAAGAATATCTTGTCATCAATCCAGAATGTCAGGACAAATTACAGAAGTCTTGAAAAATAAGAATAAACACTGTCAATATTGATTTATTGCATAACTGTTATGTATTTGTGAACAAAAATGTAAACAAATATAAATATTTATAATTGTACTTCAGAAATACTTGACTAAAAGCTCTAGAACACTAAAGTAGAAAACTTTATGAAAAATGAAATTTGTGTCAATCTCAAACCTTTTAGTAACAATTGTAGTGCATGGAGACTAGCTGATTTAATCCTATACACTGTAGACACAGACAGAAATGGATTATGACTATTTTGTTTCGGTGTCTTGGACGGCCACCGGGGAAGTAGCGCTACTGTAAGCCGCTGTCCCCTGGCGGCTCATGCTGAAGCCGGCTGTCATCATTCTCCCTGCTCTGCCTGCGAGCAGAGGAGAACGATGAGCGGTATATTAATACACCACTCTTCATTCTCCTCTGCTTGCAGGCAGAGCAGGGAGAATGACAGCTTGCTTCAGCACCAGCTGCAGGGGACAGCGGCTTACAGTAGAGCTACTTCCCCGGCGGCCGTCCGTGCACACGGAGGACATCAAAGTGTGTTGCCCGTGTGCAGGTGTGCGGGACGTTTTCTGGTCCGTGTGAAAACGGACATGTCTGCGTGTTTTGCACACGGACACATGGTCCGTGAAAACACACTGACATCCACATAGACTCATTCATTTGAATGCATCTACATGTGTACGTGTCTCCGGTAAGTGTGAAAACAGTCACCATACCTACCGGAAACACGGACGCGTGAAAGAGGCCTAATGCTGCAATATGTCTGTTATAATCATACACATCTTTGCAGTGAGATCAGGAGAGCAGAGAGCAGCCATTATATATCACACAGGTAATGCCCTCTTTTTATTAAAAATAATCTCTGGATGCAAATTATCAGGGGGATCTGTGTCCAGCCCATAGATCTGAACAGCTCATTTACATAAAAGAAAGTGTAGATTTCTCTGTAATAATAAATCCCATCGCAGATATCAATGTGTCATTTTATTTATCTTTCTATGAACTACAGTGGGCATGGAAAGTATTCAGACCTCTTTAAATTTTTCACTGTTTCATTGCAGCCATTTGGTAAATTCAAAAAAGTTAATTTTTTCTCATTAATGTACACTCTGCACCCCACCTTGACTAAAAAAAACAGAAATGTAGAAATTTTTGCAAATTTATTAAAAAAGTAAAAATGAAATATCACATGGTCATAAGTATTGATACCTTTTGTCATTATGACTTAAAAAGAGAAAACACAGTAGTTTGACATAAATGGTTTCACCCGACCACTAACCATGAGTGGAGAAAAAGTTTTGATGTTAACATTCATATTCTCTGAAAAAAAGCCAACAAATCAAAAATTCTGCCAGGGTATGTAAACTTTTGAGTACAACTGTATATAGTGGAAAGGAGCCACAGTCCTAGTAATACATTTTGAACATCATGGGAGTTGTGTCGATCCATTTTTCAGCAATGGCATATCCTAGCAATAAGCCATTCTTTCTATTCATGGGAAAAATAATATAAAGTTCTGAAAAGTTAATAGTTAACTACCTTTGGACTGAACATAGATTTTAAAAGTTCAGGCAGTTCACACTTATCCCTTCACTGATGTTCTAAAATGTCAATGCACTTTAAGCAGTAAGCACACGACTGTGTAGCTGTGGCGGAAAGGAAGCTGAGTGTACCTATAGCCAGCCTAAGCTAACCATGAGTTATTATCATAGTTACCTTCTTGATCTCTGTATACATAGTGCTAAACTAGCACTGTGTATATAAATTAGGTAACACTCACCCTGCTTTCTCCACCGAACCTAGTGAACATGTGATCACTAGGTGTAGTGAGAGTACAGGAGCTGCTGGGTCTTAGGAACCGTAGACAGGTCTGCTATGCAGCAAGGAGGCTTGTTATGTTATGGTAGCTGAGGAGACAGGAGCAAAATACCGCATAGACAGCCCAACACCAGAGAGATTGGAAACTAATAGGTTGCAGACCCCTAAACTAACCGCACAACTAGAAGCAGCCGTGGAGCGTACCTACGGTAGTCCTAGACGCCTCGGCACAGCAGGAGAGATAGCTATCCCTGAAGATGGAAAGAGGAAAGCTAACGGCCCCGGAGAATACCCAAAAGAATAGGAAGCCCCCAAACATATAATGGCGGTTAGACAAGATGAAAACACAAACACAGACAGAAAATAGATTGAGCAAACGCTGGGGCCCAAAACTGTCTAGATAGGACAGCACAGGAGAGAATACTGTCTGCAACCCAGAAAAACCCTAGGAAAAACTCCAACACTTCTGAATCCAAAAATACTGAGACCACATGGTCTCGACCACCTATATCAGATCTCTGGTGTGGACAAGTAACTACCCAGTAGTAAAATATCACAAGAACTGAGCAAATGAACAAATACAAAAAGCGAACGGAGACCAGCCCATGCCCCCAAAGGGGACCCGGCTGAAGACAAAAAGAAATGAAGCAAAAAGCAAGGAAAATCAAACAGTAAAAAAAACAACTGAAAATGACTTATCTGAATGCAAGCAGGAGACAGCAGAAAAGCAAGCTGAATTCCAACCTAGACCAGGAAGAACAATTGATCACCGGCGAGGATCATGGGAGGTCAGCTCACTTATATCAGGCCAGTCCGTATCACCTGACAACCATTCGTCACTAGCAGGTGTTGGGCTTTTGCTGTTCAACATAGGTTCAATACCCTCAGCAACCACCAGAAGGAGCTTCAGCTCCGAAGTCGTCTCCAACATGTTCACAACAGAGGCTGAAATTTCCTTTGTAGCTGTGGCTAATATTCCTGCTCCAATTACAAGAGTAATCAGCAAAAATAAAAGTATTGATATTTTAAAATTCTCCTCCAATCGTTTTTAAGACATTCTGGTGTGGGGCACAGTGAATAAAAGAAATTAAAAACTAAATAATTAAAATAGCAAAAATCAAATTTAAAAATAGGAAAAAATAAATTGAAAGAGACACTGGCAATATAAATTGCTGTTTCTCTGTTTCTAGCTCCATTTCCATAAAAAAATATGTCCAATACATAAATTAATTTCTACAGAAAGGTAAACGCAATATAAAATGTTTTAGTGGTCCTTTGTGGCAGTAAAAAAAGAAATTAATAAAACAAAATGTGAAGAATAAAAACATTCCCTATTTTTCTTTACATTTACCCTCGATAGTAAAAAAGAAAAGGAATATAAAAATGACATAAAAATTATGCCCCATGTCTTGTGAAATAAAGAGGTAAAAATCATTTGATTATCCGAATAAGAAAATATTATAGAGTCGTTAAAAGCGCATATGTGATAAAATCCAAACATTTCCTTAATCAAGAAGGGGGATAAATGGCCTGGTTATTGTGCTGCTAAAAAGTCTTGCTCTACAGTGGAGACTGTGGGATGAACAGGAGCCTCACTTATCTTGCTTAATTTGTAGAATAATGTGTTAACCTGTAATGTCTGATATTGTTTGTACCCTCTGAATTGTGAAGTACTACGGAATATGTTGGCTCTATATAAAAAAATGATTATTATTTTGAACTAGAGTATTTTTTGGCATAGAATTTAATAGAGCACACATTATGTAGAAAATGTTAACCACTTGAGCATTTATTAAATACAGTTTATACAATTTATTCCTTCCCATTATTTGCTCTATTCTAAGAATGTTCAAGCGAAAAACAAAAGAAAGTTTTGACTTAAATGATGGTCAAAGATCCACTGCAGAGAGCACATTTTAATGGCAGGTAAGAACATCAAGGACATTTTATGAAACCTCTCTCTCTAATGCATTTTCCATTGTTAATCTGTTTAGTTAGGATGGAGTATGCTGCTGTACTATACCAGGCTCACTGCAATGTGATTCCATTAGTGAGGTAAATAGGGAAGAAAAGTTAAAGGCATTATTTGTACTGGAGGAAGACATTTCACATACAGAACTATCTAACCTTTCATTTAATCCTAGTTTTCAGGAGACAAGAATGTCCCTAGACTCTAAATCTGAACTAAAAGCAGTTTTTCTTTTCAGCTTTTGTAGCAGTGCAATTTAAAGTGTCTCTAGGCATTTTGTGTGTTCCCTTTAATGTTCAGTTCCATTTTTTAGGGGGTAGATAAAATGCATTTGTGATACACCACGTTTTTAAAAGCTGAATTATTTTTCTCTTTTCTAGGTTTAAAAAGGAATATTTAACTTTTTCTGTATTAGGAGAGGTTAATAATAATTAGTTTTCATTACAGATGCTTTATTAACAACATATTTGTGCATAAAAAATATCTAATTTGGCACATGTCTGGACAGATTTTAATGAAACCTAACCAGAGTTCACCTATTACCTATGAGAAAACTACACACATTAATGGTGGCTGTCAGCCAACCTTGTTTGTACTGTTCTGAAATACATAAAGGGGTTGTTCAGACATAAATTATTGATGACTTATCTAAAATATGTCATCAGTATTAGAATGGTTTGGGTATGACACACAGAACCCTCACTGATCGTCTGTACAGGCTGATGAATGTAGATACTGAATGGCGCTGAATAGCACAGCTCTGTCAATGTGTAGCAGCCACTGCTGGGTACTGCAGATCAGCTGAAATTGAAATGTTCAGCTCCATTCCATATTTATGTGCAGCTTACAACCCAGTTTGTCTAATATTAACAATGATCTATTGAAAACCATTTTTAAAATATCACATATTTTATTGTAAGAAAATGTCATGCTTATAATCTATAATTTGTGCACTGCCCTATGTCCCATTTGGAATCCTGATCTGGCTTTGTACAGTGCTTATACCAGTAACATGTAGCAAGTAGTAATGAGCGAACATGCACGGACAAGGTGTTATCTGAGCATGCCCTTGTGCTAACTGAGTGACTTCGGCGTGCTTGAAAAATATGTTCGAGTCCCTTCGACTGCATGTCTTGTGTCTGTTCGAAAGCCGCACCACATGCTTGGATTGTCTGTTTGTTAGGCAATCCCTACATGTGTCGAACAGCCATGAGATATGCAGCCACGTGGACTCAAACATATTATCCTATCATGCCGAAGTGACTCAGTTAGCAGCCGAGCATGCTCAGATAACACTGTATCCGTGCACGTTCGCTCATCACCAGTAGTAAGCAATTCATCATCTTATATATATCAACAATATACATGTCACGATTCGATTGGTGAGTGACCTGGGACCGGGGGGCATCTTTTCTGGCCCTAACACTAGGGGATGCCCTAGCTCGCCCTGTTCCCCAGGATATTTCAGGTGGCAAAGATGCCAGGGCCTCCGCCATTGCCTTATCTCAAATACAGCAGCCATACGTCTGTCCCTTTCCCCCATTCGGGGAAGAGAGGCATTACTCTGTACCGCAGTACACCAACCCGACAGACAGGGGCACAAAGGCAAGGGTAAAAATAAAACTCCACTCACACAAAATATACACTCAGATATTACAGAGGTATTCACCAGGGTGTGCAGGGAGGGGGAAGAAAGTAAATGGAAGGATAAGGAATTTCCAAGTGTACAAACCGAGCAACAGTCGCTAATAAACTCCTCCAGCACTCCTTCACAACACCAGCTTCTCCCACTCCAGATCTATGTAGCTAAAGCTAACTCAGACAAGGACTTGGTGATCGAGCCCAGATTTTATAGGGGAGAGGAGTGGCTAATCGAGCAACCCCTGTTCTGCTGAAAGAAAAAAACACATTTAATACACTGGAGAAGTGCTTCTTCTCAGTGGCAGACTAGGAGCCACCAGACACTGCGGTCTTCTGTCTCTGCTCTGTTGCGGTAACCCCATGACAATACAGGGAAGGAAATAATTATTTGATCCCATGCTGATTTTGTAAGTTTGCCCACTGAAAAGACATGAACAGTCTATAATTTTAAGTGTAGGTTAATTTTAACATTGAGAGATAGAAAATCAAAAATAAAATCCAGAAAATTACATTATATAAATGATATAAATTTATTTGCATTTTCCAGTGATAAATAAGTATTTGATCCCCTACCAACCATTAAGAGTTCTGGCCCTACAGACCAGTTAGATGCTCCTAATCAACTCATTACCTGCATTAAAGACAGCTGTCTTACATAGTCACCTTTATAAAAGACTCCTGTCCACAGACTCAATTAATCAGTCAGACTCTAACCTCTACAACTTAAGCAAGACCAAAGAGCTTTTGAAGGATGTCAGGGACAAGATCATAGACATGCACAAAGCTGGAATGGGCTACAAAACCATAAGTAAGATGCTGAGGGAGAAGGAGACAACTGTTGGTGCAATAGTAAGAAAATGGAAGAAATACAAAATGACTGTTAATCGACATCGATCTGGAGCACCATGCAAAATCTCACCTCGTGGGGTATCCTTGATCATGAGGAAGGTGAGAGATCAGCCTAAAACTACATGGGGAACATGTTAATGATCTCAAGGCAGCTGGGACCACAGTCACCAAGAAAACC
>JARQOD010000005.1:243054419-243080190 GCA_033576555.1 Oophaga sylvatica
AGAGCACACATTATGTAGAAATGTTAACCACTTGAGCATTTATTAAATACAGTTTATACAATTTATTCCTTCCCATTATTTGCTCTATTCTAAGAATGTTCAAGCGAAAAACAAAAGAAAGTTTTGACTTAAATGATGGTCAAAGATCCACTGCAGAGAGCACATTTTAATGGCAGGTAAGAACATCAAGGACATTTTATGAAACCTCTCTCTCTAATGCATTTTCCATTGTTAATCTGTTTAGTTAGGATGGAGTATGCTGCTGTACTATACCAGGCTCACTGCAATGTGATTCCATTAGTGAGGTAAATAGGGAAGAAAAGTTAAAGGCATTATTTGTACTGGAGGAAGACATTTCACATACAGAACTATCTAACCTTTCATTTAATCCTAGTTTTCAGGAGACAAGAATGTCCCTAGACTCTAAATCTGAACTAAAAGCAGTTTTTCTTTTCAGCTTTTGTAGCAGTGCAATTTAAAGTGTCTCTAGGCATTTTGTGTGTTCCCTTTAATGTTCAGTTCCATTTTTTAGGGGGTAGATAAAATGCATTTGTGATACACCACGTTTTTAAAAGCTGAATTATTTTTCTCTTTTCTAGGTTTAAAAAGGAATATTTAACTTTTTCTGTATTAGGAGAGGTTAATAATAATTAGTTTTCATTACAGATGCTTTATTAACAACATATTTGTGCATAAAAAATATCTAATTTGGCACATGTCTGGACAGATTTTAATGAAACCTAACCAGAGTTCACCTATTACCTATGAGAAAACTACACACATTAATGGTGGCTGTCAGCCAACCTTGTTTGTACTGTTCTGAAATACATAAAGGGGTTGTTCAGACATAAATTATTGATGACTTATCTAAAATATGTCATCAGTATTAGAATGGTTTGGGTATGACACACAGAACCCTCACTGATCGTCTGTACAGGCTGATGAATGTAGATACTGAATGGCGCTGAATAGCACAGCTCTGTCAATGTGTAGCAGCCACTGCTGGGTACTGCAGATCAGCTGAAATTGAAATGTTCAGCTCCATTCCATATTTATGTGCAGCTTACAACCCAGTTTGTCTAATATTAACAATGATCTATTGAAAACCATTTTTAAAATATCACATATTTTATTGTAAGAAAATGTCATGCTTATAATCTATAATTTGTGCACTGCCCTATGTCCCATTTGGAATCCTGATCTGGCTTTGTACAGTGCTTATACCAGTAACATGTAGCAAGTAGTAATGAGCGAACATGCACGGACAAGGTGTTATCTGAGCATGCCCTTGTGCTAACTGAGTGACTTCGGCGTGCTTGAAAAATATGTTCGAGTCCCTTCGACTGCATGTCTTGTGTCTGTTCGAAAGCCGCACCACATGCTTGGATTGTCTGTTTGTTAGGCAATCCCTACATGTGTCGAACAGCCATGAGATATGCAGCCACGTGGACTCAAACATATTATCCTATCATGCCGAAGTGACTCAGTTAGCAGCCGAGCATGCTCAGATAACACTGTATCCGTGCACGTTCGCTCATCACCAGTAGTAAGCAATTCATCATCTTATATATATCAACAATATACATGTCACGATTCGATTGGTGAGTGACCTGGGACCGGGGGGCATCTTTTCTGGCCCTAACACTAGGGGATGCCCTAGCTCGCCCTGTTCCCCAGGATATTTCAGGTGGCAAAGATGCCAGGGCCTCCGCCATTGCCTTATCTCAAATACAGCAGCCATACGTCTGTCCCTTTCCCCCATTCGGGGAAGAGAGGCATTACTCTGTACCGCAGTACACCAACCCGACAGACAGGGGCACAAAGGCAAGGGTAAAAATAAAACTCCACTCACACAAAATATACACTCAGATATTACAGAGGTATTCACCAGGGTGTGCAGGGAGGGGGAAGAAAGTAAATGGAAGGATAAGGAATTTCCAAGTGTACAAACCGAGCAACAGTCGCTAATAAACTCCTCCAGCACTCCTTCACAACACCAGCTTCTCCCACTCCAGATCTATGTAGCTAAAGCTAACTCAGACAAGGACTTGGTGATCGAGCCCAGATTTTATAGGGGAGAGGAGTGGCTAATCGAGCAACCCCTGTTCTGCTGAAAGAAAAAAACACATTTAATACACTGGAGAAGTGCTTCTTCTCAGTGGCAGACTAGGAGCCACCAGACACTGCGGTCTTCTGTCTCTGCTCTGTTGCGGTAACCCCATGACAATACAGGGAAGGAAATAATTATTTGATCCCATGCTGATTTTGTAAGTTTGCCCACTGAAAAGACATGAACAGTCTATAATTTTAAGTGTAGGTTAATTTTAACATTGAGAGATAGAAAATCAAAAATAAAATCCAGAAAATTACATTATATAAATGATATAAATTTATTTGCATTTTCCAGTGATAAATAAGTATTTGATCCCCTACCAACCATTAAGAGTTCTGGCCCTACAGACCAGTTAGATGCTCCTAATCAACTCATTACCTGCATTAAAGACAGCTGTCTTACATAGTCACCTTTATAAAAGACTCCTGTCCACAGACTCAATTAATCAGTCAGACTCTAACCTCTACAACTTAAGCAAGACCAAAGAGCTTTTGAAGGATGTCAGGGACAAGATCATAGACATGCACAAAGCTGGAATGGGCTACAAAACCATAAGTAAGATGCTGAGGGAGAAGGAGACAACTGTTGGTGCAATAGTAAGAAAATGGAAGAAATACAAAATGACTGTTAATCGACATCGATCTGGAGCACCATGCAAAATCTCACCTCGTGGGGTATCCTTGATCATGAGGAAGGTGAGAGATCAGCCTAAAACTACATGGGGGAACATGTTAATGATCTCAAGGCAGCTGGGACCACAGTCACCAAGAAAACCATTGGCAACACATTACACAGTAAAGGTTTAAAATCCTGCAATGCCCGCAAGGTCCCCCTGCTCAAGAAGGCACATGTGCTGGCCCATCTGAAGTTTGCCAATGAACACCTGGATGATTCTGTGAATGATTGGGAGAAGGTGCTGTGGTCAGATGAGACAAAAATTGAGTTCTTTGGCATTAACTCAAGTCGTTGTGTTTGGACAAAGAGAAATGCTGCCTATGACCCAAAGAACACCATCCCTTCTGTCAAGCATGGAGGTAGAAACATTATGTTATGGGGGTGTTTCTCTGCTAAGGGCACAGGACTACTTCACATCCATGGGAGAATGGATGGAGCCATGTACCATAAAATCCTGAGTGACAACCTCCTTTCCTCCGCCAGGACTTTTAAAAATGGGTCGTGGCTGGGTCTTCCAGTAAGACAATGACCCAAAACATACAGCCAAGGCAACAAAGGAGTGGATCAAAAAGAAGCACATTAAGGTTATGGAGTGGCCTAGCCAGTCTCCAGACCTTAATCCCATAAAAAACTTATGGAGGGAGTTGAAGCTCCGAGTTGCCAAGTGACAGCCTCAAAATCTTAATGATTTACAGATGATCTGCAAAGAGGAGTGGACCAAAATTCCTCCTGACATGTGTGCAAACCTCATCATCAACTACAAAAAACATCTGACTGATGTGCTTGCCAACAAGGGTTTTGCCACCAAGTATTATGACTTGTTTGTCAGAGGGATTAAATACTTAATTCTCACTGCAAAAGGCAAATACATTCATACAATGTGATTTTCTGGATTTTATTTTTGATATTCTATCTCTCAATGTTGAAATTAACCTACCCTTAAAAATATAGACTGTTCATGTCTTTGTCAGTGGGCAAACTTACAAAATTAGCAAGGGATCAAATAATTATTTCCTCCTTAGCTAAATGCTTGCAAATTGACACTTGGTTGCATTACACCATACATTTCCAGTGCTGTCAACAAGGACAGGCTACTGTAACAATGGAAAGTGTGAGACAAAATTCCTATCAGTTTAAAGATGGGAAATTTACAGTTAGGAGGAGCA
Organism: Oophaga sylvatica; assembly: GCA_033576555.1. NCBI lineage: Eukaryota > Metazoa > Chordata > Amphibia > Anura > Dendrobatidae > Oophaga > Oophaga sylvatica. Next base: position 243,058,374 of record JARQOD010000005.1, read on the forward strand.
GGCTCCCTCTCTCTCTCTATTACCTCTTGTAAAGTGAAGATTTGGTACCAATTGACTACTATAAAAGTCAAAGGCATAAAAATGGCCGCACATCTGCTATTTCAGTATGCCTTACTTAATGAGATGCCTGTGTTACACTGATCGGCATAATACACTGTACTGGAGAAGTTTTACAGCACATTATACAATTGATTAATTTGGTTCTCTTTATATGTTTTTATAAATTGTGTGAGAATCCAGTGTAAAAGTAAGAAGTGTTCACAAACTTTACAGCACCTTTGTATATATTTTTCTATATCAAATAATCACAAGCTTTGGTATAAAAAAAATGTAAAAAAAAAACTCCGGAAACCAGACCCATTAGTGGTAGGAATTAATTGAAACACAGTTGACCAATTGAAGACATTTTAAAAGTCTAAAATGATGAGACCTGATTCCAATATCATAGCTAAAAGTAATTGCTTTAAGGTAATCTGTCACCATGGTTTTGCTCTGTAATCTGAGAGCAGCATGATGTAGGGGATGAGACCCCGATTCTATTGATGCCCCACTTGCTGGTCTGCTTGCTGTCATTTAGATATAATCACAGTTTTCTCCGCTGCAAATCTAGCAGAGCTCAGAGTGCTAAGCCCTGTATAACCCCACCCACACCACTGATTAGTAGTTTTTTATGTACACCGTAAATTAACAGAAAGCTGCTAAATAGTGGTATGGGCATGGTTACACATCGCAATTGGCTAGGAAGAGAAAACTATTAGTGTAATGATAATCTCCTGCTCATAAAACACTGTATTGAAACACAGTCTAGTAAGTGACACATCCCTACACAATGCTGCTCTCAGATTACATAGCAAAAATCTGCTGTCTGATTCAGTTTAACTAATTTATTTTAATTTTAAAATGAAAAACACTGGAATGTGTACACAGAGGAAACCAAGAGACTGCTGTGAGGCTGACTGAAGTGAAATCCAGGATGGCCTCTTTTCCCTTTTCTGTATTTTGCCACATATATTAATATGATAATACCAAAGAAACAAGGCTTCTAACACAGCATGGTGTCTTCCACAGGGAGCAAGAATAGGTAGAATGGGTTAAAACACTGAACTCATGAGTTGCGGAATGTGGAGGGGAGTTGTCAACCATTGCCAGGGGGAATTCATTTTTATTTTTGGCATGATGTCTAGATACTCTGTGTGTTCACTGAATGTACATGATCTCTTTGCTTTTAATCCAAAGTGAAAAATTAGTCTGTGGATTGAAGGGGTTCTCCGGCCTTAAGATTCAAGTCTGCAGTCACTTTATTCTGCATGCAAAGAGGATTCTCTGGTGCCAGTGCCTGGAGCGGTGGGTACGTGATTTACGTACATGCGGTTACTAGATGGGATTGGCCTCTATCAATGAGTGAGGCTGGACGAGCCTAGCTGAAATGTGGCCAAAAATATGCAAATCACATAATTGTGATCATATGGCTGGGAGCTACTGACACCAGAACGGACAATCCTGACACCATGCAGTGAGTGCACTGTGAGGATTCACAAGTCTGCAGTCACATAGAGTGACTGCAGATTTGCACCCTAACCCCTTATATATTAACACATATCATCCTTGTGTTAAGACTCAGCTTACTTCTCAGTTTTGCACAACATTGTTTCATTTGCTTCCATCCAATAAAGACTTTTTTGGACGATCAACACAAGTTTAAATGCAAGTGAATGAACTAGTGCAGTAAATATTTGATGCTTTTTGATAGTAAAATGCAAAATTAAAACTGACAACTAAAAGTGCAGTCCTTCTACGAGTTTTAACAAAGTCTCCAAAAAGAAAATGACTGTTGTGCTGCCAAAAATGAGTAACTACACCAAGCAACTGTTACGTAAAATTCCATTTGCCAGTAAAATAAATTACACACACATGCTTAATTCTAGCAGACATTTAGCAATTTCAGTGGTTCTTAGAATAAATGTAACCTTCCTATTGGCATCTTTTTAAATTGAGGTCCTGAGTAAAACACACATCAAGGCACAGCCAGCAACATAGCATTAAAGAGGCGATTTATCTCTGGCGTCTTATCATTTGAATTAAACACATTAAAGAAGAAATTAATTAGTATTTGCTTTAATAACATAACGTGAACATTGTTCAGAAAAGTGCCAAGTTAATTATCAGAACCCATTGATCATTTTTTGGTTTGCATTTGATTTTCATCCACCCTTGAAATAAATAGTAATGCAAGAGTTTCAAGCTGAGCTGTTCAGACGCATCATAGAGTATGGCCTAGAATTATCAAAGGATTCATTTCAAATTCAGTCTATCATCCTTTGTGTTTTTATCAATGAAGGCTGCATAATAATGAGAGCTGGCTGACAAGTGGTCAATTGTCTTTAGCTGAAAAGACGGACAGTTGGGAACTGAGCAAAGACGATAATAAAAAACCCTGAAACACTTACATTCCCAGCAGCATATCATGGTTACAACAGAGAATGACAGAAGAGGTCTCACGTTTGAGTGAGAAATATTTAAAATAGTGACTTGCCTGTAAATCAGATTTAGGATGAATTTAAGGTGTATTAAAAATCTTCATTAACAACATCAATTACCCCTCGGTGAAGAACGAGCGTGGTTTGGATGACTATTGGCAGCAAATGTTAAATATCTCTTGTGACTAAACGAGCTTGGACTTTTCCAACTAAGAAGATGTAAAATAACAGAGGGAATTAGCTGTGGCAATCAAATTATATTTTTATAGTGTACCCACTCAAGACACTAATCTTATGGAATCCAAATGTGCACGTCGGTCTTATTGAACTCAATTAGATTCAAGAAAAAATTAAAGAACAATTCATCAATGTAATTCCAGAATAAATATATGATAATATTGAGTTCACATCTCATAATGTAAGCAAATTGAGCAGCCAATGAGACATTGATACTGCTGATTTTATTTAGTCTGTCAGCCTTCGGTCACTGTCATTATAATAACAGTGAGCAAATTGCAATTCAGTAAAAAAATCTACAACTGTCCAATCTAATCGTATGTTCACACTGAGTTTATTGGAGGTGGAAAAATCAGACCACTTTTTCAAGAAGAATCCACTTCATTTTTTTTACCTGAGGCATTTTTTGAAGTGGTTCTGAAAAAGTTTTTGAAGCACTTTTTCCACACTCGGATTTCCAGGATTTTGACATTATTGTCAAATATGAAGCAGATTTCACAAGGAATCTACCAAGAAGGAAGGAAATGTCACTTTAAGTTTACAGTGGTAAGGTTTTCAAAAATTTTGTCAGGAAAAAAGCTCTCAAAATGCAAATCTTATGTACACCACTGTGGATTTTACATTAAACTTGAGAAGAATATTTAAAGTATATATAACGCTGTTTTGATTTGGATTATGGAGCAGATCAACTTCAAAATACACAAAACAAAGTCTGAGTGAGCACACCTTAAGCCATTGTTTCTCAACTCCAGTTCTCAAGACCCACCAACAGGTCAAGTTTTCAGGATAACCTTAGTATAGCACAGCTGATAATTTCATCACCTGCTCAAGCATTAATTCCATCACCTACGCAACACTAAGGAAATCCTGAAAACATGACCTGTTGGTGGGTCTTGAGGATTGGAGTTGAGAAACACTGCCTTAAGCAGTCTCGCACACACCCATACTCTACATTCAGAGCCCACTAAGGCATGGCACTGTATCTGTGTGTGCTTCTTGTCTTATACAGTGGCCCACAAAGGTTTGTGCTCACTAATTTAATGTCAGGCTATGAGAAATAGACGTTGAATTTACAACATTGGCTTACAGAAACACCAGCCCTTGTACTATCTACTGGCCTGTAACAGGGACCTACAGGACCTGCATGTGCTGCTAAACAGGGTTTTTCATACAGAAATTCCATGGCATAGACTCTATCATGATATATTTCCAGTTTTATACATAAACTGAATGAAATAATGACAAATTACAAAAAGGGCTATGATAAAAGACAAAAAACTGTGTCAATCAGGTAAAATAGCCTTGCATGAAAATTGGAAACAAGTATATGCTTTTTTTCTTATAAAGACGCAGCACTACTTTATTTGAAGAAACAATCCAAGCAGACTTTTCTTGTTTTCTAGCCACACAATTCACAAAGCAATAACCAACATAGCTTCTTTCAAAATCAGAAATATTACGGTTACTAAAATAATGCATCAAGTGACGAAAAAATAACTGTCTACATATGTGGCAGTTCTCCGGGGTGCACATACTATTATAGCAGTATTTATTATTTATTGTTCTGCACTTACATAACACCATTATTTCCACAGCATTTTATAGACATCATCATCAATGTCCCCATTGGGGCTCACAACCTAAATTCCCTATCAGTATGTCTTTGTAATGTGGGGAAAAACCCTCATAGACACAGGGAGAACATAAAAATTCTTAGCAGATGTTGTTCTTGGTGGGACTGGAACCCTGGGTGCTGCAAAGTAACATTGCTAACTAGAGTTGAACGAAACAGGTCGGTCTGATTCATAAGTCGCCGACTTTCGACAAAGTCGGGTTTCGTTGGCCGAAACACGACCATAGCGTGCAGTCGGCCATGCGGTCGGCAAAACGAACGCCAGAGTCGGTTTTCCCAGAATGCTTTCAGGCGCCTTTTTTCAGCCAATGAGAAAGGACATACAATGTGGGCAACGAGACAACATGTGCAGCGTCCACCATTATCTTAGAGAAGGGCATTGCAGTGATTGGCTTGCTCTGCGGGGCATCATAGTGTCAATAAAAGCCCTGAGCGCCAACCTCCATTTTACTTCTGCCGATCTTAACAGTAGGAGAGGTTGCTGATGCTATTTATCAGTAGGGAGAGCGTTAGGGCTGGAAAGAGAAGTTCTTCTGTGCTAGCAATTGTGCTGTACAGTTAGTGTGCAGTGACAGGGGAGGATTTTCTTGTGTGCAGCAGCGCTGGTTATTAGGCAGCCTGATAGCTGTGTGTACACTGCTGTGCGGACTGCTTTTTACACAGGACTAATTCTTTTATTCTTTTTTTCAGCACAGTTACTGAGCGTTCATTTTTTCCCACACCGTATAGAGCTGTATGCTCCTCACACACTACCGTGTACTGGCTGGTTATCACGGACAAATACAAGCTGACTATCTGTGTGTGACTCCGGAAATATATAAGGAGATTTAAATTTTCCCCAAAACCGTATACAGCTGTCTGCTTCTGTTACAGTACCATATATCTGCTCTTTGTATTACGGTCAAATCCATACTGAGTGAGCGTCTGTGTGTGACTCCGGAAATATATACGGAAATTGAAATTTTCCCCAAAACAGTATACAGCTGTCCGCTTCTGTTACAGTACCGTATACCTACTCTTTGTATTACGGTCAAATCCATACTGAGTGAGCGTCTGTGTGTGACTCTGGAAATATATAAGGAATTTAAATTTTCCCCAAAACCGTATACAGCTGTCTGCTTCTGATACAGTAACGTATATCTGCTCTTTGTATTACAGTCAAATTCATACTGAGTGAGCGTCTGTGTGTGACTCCGGAAATATAGACGGAGATTTAAATTTTCCCCTACACCATATACAGCTGTCCGCTTCTGTTACAGTACCATATATCTGCTCTTTGTATTACGGTCAAATCCATACTGAGTGAGCGTCTGTGTGTGACTCCGGAAATATATACGGAAATTGAAATGTTCCCCAAAACAGTATACAGCTGTCCGCTTCTGTTACAGTACCGTATACCTACTCTTTGTATTACGGTCAAATCAATACTGAGTGAGCATCTGTGTGTGACTCCGGAAATATATACGGAGATTGCAATTTTCCCCAAAACCGTATACAGCTGTCCGCTTCTGATACAGTACCGTATATCTGCTCTTTGTATTATGGTCAAATCCATACTGAGTGAGCGTCTGTGTGTGACTCCGGAAATATATACGGAGATTGCAATTTTTCCCTACACCGTATACAGCTGTATGCTCCTCATACAGTACCATATATCTGCCGGTATTTTTGGTGCATTTTCCCAAACATGAGGAAGTATGGTGGAAGAGGCCGCGGACGTGGGCGGGGGGCCAGCTGGTACTGATAGTGTTGGTGGTGCATCTGCTGGTAGTGCCAAAAGCACAATAGCACCTAAGGCAGGAGGTGTTGAGCCTGCATCATTGTCTGGCACCAGAAGGCCTGGAAGGCTCCCTTTTCTGGGAGTAGGTAAACCGCTTTTAAAGCCGTAGCATCAGGAACAGGTTTTGGCTTACATTGCCGAAACAGCCTCCAGCTCTATCGCCTCCTCTTCTGAACTTTCAAAAAATGCAAGCACTGACTCGTCAGTGCAGGCTCCTGGTCAGGAACAACACATTTCCTTGTGTCCTTCACCCCCACCAAAAGTGAAGGATGCTGCAGGCCACACTTCAGATTACTCCCTGGAGCTCTTTTCACATACCATGCCTGGGTTTTCAAGTCAAATCCTGAATTCCCCAGTCCAAGATGAATATGACATGGAGTGCACTGATGCACAGCCACTGCTATATTATTCTCCTGGTACATTCACCCAGAGCACTGCATTGCCTTCGCAATCTACTGAGCCAGATTCTGACCCTGATGAAACTCAGATGCCCCTTCCTGCATACTATACCACCTTACACGGTGACACAGAGGAAGGTGCAGATGAAATTGAAGAGGAGGTGATGGATGACCCAGTTGTTGACCCGGATTGGCATCCATTGGGGGAAGTGGGTGCACCTGGCAATAGCTCAGAAGAGGAGGAGGATCCACAGCAGGCATGGACATCACAGCTGCGGTTATTTGGCAAACCCATAGCAGTCCAAAAATGTGTTAAAATAACAAAAACGGTTGCAGGACAGCTTGGCCAGATGGTCAAATTAGCAGAGCGTGCAAGCCCTGAAAATTTATCCCATAGTAGGAAGAGTGCAGTGTGGCACTCTTTTGACCAAAATTCTATTGATGAGATTATTATCTGTAAGAAGTACGGAAGGACCTTGAGCCGAGGGAAAAATCTCCGAAATTTACCAGTTGCATGCTTAGATATTTAAACACCGTGCACTTGCAAGCGTGGATGGACTACAAAACCTCAGAGGGGACCTGGCTGACCTCAACAGAAGTGCAGGGAACAATGCAAAAAGCAAGCACAAAAATAAAAGCAGAAAATATCTTATTTGATAGCAGAAGATGCAGGCAAGACTCAGCAAGCTTCCAAATGAACCAGGAACCACAATTGAGACAAGAACAATTGATCACCGGCAACCATCATGGGAGGGAACCTCCCTTATATCAGACCAGTCCGTGATCCCAGATTGCCATTCCTCGCTGAAAGGTTCAGTACTGTCAGTAACCACCAGAGGGAGCCTCTGCTCAGAAACCATTTTTAGCACTTTCATAACAGACTACTGGTTGGCCTGCATCCTCGATCCACGCTATAAAGGCAAATTACAGAACATCATGCCACAGGAGAGCCTAGAGCTAATATTGGCGAACAAACAAGCAACTCTGGTAAACCGTTTGTTAGAGGCATTCCCAGCACACAGCAGCGGTGCAGGTTCTACAACGAGACGTACTGGGCCAAATGGAAGAGGTGTTCGTGGTGCACACAGCCGAAGTGGCGTTGGAGACAGGGGTTTCATGACCATGTTGTGGTCTGATTTCTCGAGTAATGCTCACACAACTGGTAACACTGAATTGTTTGCAACAGACAGAAGACAGCAGTTGTCAACTATGGTTCAAAATTACCTCTCCTCCCCTATCTATGTTCTCCCTTACAGTTCATTCTCCTTTGACTACTGGGCCTGTGAACTGGACACCTGGTCTGAATTGGCACAATATGCCTTACAGGAGCTCGCTTGCACTGCTGGTAGTGTGCTATCAGAAAGAGTTTTCAGTGCTGCTGGATCAATCCTGACAGAAAGAAAGACTCGGCTGTCGACCCAAAATATAGGTGATCTCACCTTCATGAAAATGAACCATGCCTGGGTTTCAAAGGATTTTGTACCACCTTCCCCTGAGGACACATAGGTTGCCAGCAAAATGGCTCACTTTGTCCTCCTCTTCCTCGGACTTCTCTAATTCCTCCATTTGCAGCTGCTGAACGTCCAGCCTACACCTCAACATATGCCAGTTCTTCCACCTCCCTAACTGGGCTGTACCCCCCCCAGGGTTGGTGTCAGCACCTGGCGCACCCGGGCAAGTGCCGGGGCCCTGAGCAGGTGGGGGGGCACACTCGCCATCAGAGACACCGGCATACTATGAGGGGCCCTGTGCCAGTGCCGACGCCCACGAGTGGGCCCCCCCTACTTGCTCAGGGCCCCAGCACTTGCAATACTTACCTTTCCCTGCTCCACCGCTGTGAAGTCTTCTGCGTTTCCTGATAGTGACATTCAGATCAGAGAGCGTGATGACTTCACGTCTATGCACCCTCTGCCTGAACAGTCACAGTGCAGAGAGCTGGAAGATGGCGACGCTAAGGAGATCAGAGTAGAGCAGTGCCCAGCGAGGAGAGGTATTTCATTTTTTTTAATGTTTGGAGCAATATATGGGGAGCATTATACACTGGAGAATTATATATGGGGCCCATCATACACTTGAGCATCATAGATAGGGCCCATTATACACTGGAGCATTATATACGGGGCCCATCATACACTGGAGCATTATAAATGGGGCCCATCATACACTGGAGCATCATATACGGGGCCCATTATACACTAAAGCATCATATGGGGCCCATTATATATGGAGCATTATATAGGCCCATCATACACTGGAGCATCATCCATGGGACACATCATATACTGGAGCATCACATAGAGACCATTATATATGGAGCATTATATATGGGGACCATTATATTTGGAGCATTATATGGGGTTCATTATACACTGGAGCATCTTATATGGGGCCCATCATATCCTAGAGCATCATATGGGGTTCATTATTTATGAGGCATCATATAGGGCCCTGTATATATGGAGCATCATATGGAGCACATATGGGACCTATTCTGTATGGAGCATTATATGGAGCCCATTCTGTATGGAGCAATATATGGGGCTCATTATTCTGTATAGAGCAATATATGGGGCTCATTATTCTGTATGGCACTCTATGTGGTGCCCATAATACTGTATGGAGGACTATACTGTCTGTTTTTTGAGCTGTTGTAGAATTTACAATAGATATCACTTATGTAATGTAAGAAGTGAAGTATTTGGCATTGTACTATACCTATATTTCTCTGCCGTATCGGAGCATCATGAATTGTGGTATGTGTTAAAGGGGCCCACTGAGACTCTTTCGCCCAGGGCCCACGAAAACCTGGAGCCAGCCCTGCCCCCCAACTTTAGCCAAATAACCCCCAGTTTTCAATGCGTTACTATTATTATAAAGTAAATTAAGGTTGACAAGCTTAAGTAATAAGAATTGATGTTGTTGGCATTGAAATGGGCACTGTAGGTGTGTTTACTGTCCTCCACTCACTGCCGACTTTTATTCCCCATTGACTTGCATTGGGGTCGGGTTTCCGACTCTGACTCGACTTTTTCCGATTGCCTGCAGACTTCGTTCGACTCAACTTTTGGCAAAGTCGGGTGGTGCGAAACCCGACTCGACCCTCCTGGAGGCAAAGTCGCTCATCTCTACTGCTAACCACTGAGCCACCTTACAACCTTAAGTATCCACAGGGCTTAAAGGATGAGAGGGCCCATACAATTGTAAGAAGATATTAATAGTGATGAGCAAGCATACTCGGTATTGCTAGGTACTCGCCCGAGCATCGCTGTACTCGCGGTACTCGGCGAGCGGCGAGCATTTCTGGGAATGTTCGGCAGGAATTCGGGTCCATGCCCTGCATGTTTGGTGCTCTTTAGAGCACCAATCAACATGCAGGGATTGTCTGCCACACACAGTAATGCCGCAGCCATCTTGGTTGTGGTATTACAGTGATTGGCTGGCCACACAGCGTCATCAAGTGTATAAGAGACCTGGCACCACCATGCTTGTCACATTCAGCTCCAGAATCAGCTAGTGTAGGGAGAGCTGCTGCCGAGCTATTTTAAACAGGTTTGCCCATCCCAGCCATCACATCTGAGTGCGCATCAAATTCTGCATTTTTTGTGATACTGTAAAATTTGGAGTGTCTTATACAATTTCTTGACACTATTTTGCTGCCCAAAAAATATTTATTTTGCAAAAAAAATTTAGGTACAGGGCAGGTATTTTACACTGGGTTTTGTCCGCCACACGGATCACATATCATTATGCTAAAAATTGTGCCAATTCAGGCCTCCATAGAATTTTTTTGTTGTGCTTAGCCTATTTGTTGAAACAATTTTGCTGGCCAAAAAAAAAGACAGGCCACATATTTAACAGTGTGGCATCTCCGTCACATGCCTCATCTATCTGTGGGCTAAAAATTGTGGCATTTCAGGACTCCATTCAACTGTTTTTGCTGTGTCTTACCCTAGTTCTATACACTATAAAGCTGTAAAAAACAAAAAATATAGGCCACATACTTTAGTGTGGTATCTCTGTCACACGCCTCATCCATCTGTGGGCTACAAATTGTGGCATTTGAGGCCTACATTCAACTGTTTTTGCTGTGTCTTACCCTAGTTCTATACACTATAAAGCTAAAAACTAAAAAACTAAAAATAAAGGCAACATTTTGAAGAGTGTGGTATCTACGTCACATGCCTCATCTCTGTGGACTAAAAATTGTGGCATTTCAGGCCTAAAGTCAACGGTTTTTGCTGTGTCTTACCCTAGTTCTATACAGTTTTGCTAGAAAAAAAACAAAAAAAACAGGCCACATATTGAACAGTGTGGTATTTCTGTCACACGCCTCATGTATTTGTGGGCTACAAATTGTGGCATTTTAGGCATACGTTCAACTGTTTTTTCTCTGTCGTACCCTAGTTCTATACACTATTTAGCTGTAAAAAAACAAACAATACAGGCCACATATTGAACAATGTGGTATCTCCGTCACATGCCTCATCTATCTGTGGGTTACAAATTGTGGCATTTGGGGCCTACATTCAACTGTTTTTGCAGTGTCTCACCCTAGATCTATACACTATTTTGCTGAAAAAAAAACCCAAAAATACAGGCCACAAATTTAACAGTGTGATATCTCCATCACATGCCTCATCTATCTGTGGGCTAAAAATTGTGGCATTTCAGGCCTCCATTTAACTGATTTTGCTGTGTGTTACCCTAGTTCTATACACTATTTTGCTGGAAAAAAACAAAAAATACAGGTCACATATTGAACAGTGAGATATCTCCGTTACACGACTCATCTATTTGTGGGCTACAAATTGTGGCATTTGAGGCCTACATTCAACTGTTTTTTCTGTGTCTTGCCCAAGTTCTATACACTATAGTGCTGTAAGAAACAAAAAATACAGGCCACATATTGAAGAATGTGGTATCTACGTCACACGACTCATCTATCTTTGGGCTACAAATTGTGTAATTTGAGGCCTATATTCATCTGTTTTTGCTGTTTCTTACCCTAGTTCTATACACTATTTTTCAGGAAATAAAACAAAAAAATACAGGCCACATATTGAACAGTGTGGTGTCTCCATCACACGCCTCATCTATTTGTGGGCTACAAATTGTGGCATTTTAGGCCTACATTCAACTGTTTTTGCTGTGTCTTACCCTAGTTCTATACACTATAAAGGTGTAAAAAACAGAAAATACAGGCCACATATTGAACAGTGTGTTATCTACATCATATGCCTCATTTATCTGTGTGCTAAAAATTGTGGCATTTCAGGCCTCCATTCAACTGTTTTTGCTGTGCGCTACCCCAGTTTAAAACACTATTTTGCTGGAAAAAAAAAATACAGGCCACATATTGAACAGTGTGGTATCTACGTCACAAGCCTCATTTATCTTTATTGATAAACATTGTGGCATTTCAGGCCTCCATTCAACTGTTTTTTCTGTGTCTTACTCTAGTTCTATACACTATTATACTATGCTGAAAAAAAAATAAAAATACAGGCCACATATTGAACAGTGTGGTGTCTCCATCACACGCCTCATCTATCTGTGGGCTACAAATTGTGGCATTTTAGGCCTACATTCAACTGTTTTTGCAGTGTCTTACTCCAGTTCTATACACTATAAAGCTGTAGAAAACTAAAAATACAGGCAACATATTGAACAGTGTGGTATCTCCGTCACATGGCTAATCTATCTGTGGAGTACAAATTGTGGTATTTCAGGCCTACATTCAACTGTTTTTGCTGTGTGCAACCCTAGTTCTATACACTATAAAGGTATGAAAAACAAAAAATACAGGCCACATATTGAACAGTGTGGTATACACGTCACACACCTCATTTATCTTTGGGCTACAAATTGTGGCATTTCAGGCCTCCATTCAACTGTTTTTGCTATGTGATTCCCTAGTTCTATACAATATTTTGCTGAAAAAAAAACTAAAAATACAGGCCACATATTGAACAGTGTGGTATCTCCGTCACATGACTCATCTATCTATGGGCTACAAATTGTGGCATTTCAGGCCTCCATTTAACTGTGTTTGCTGTGTCTTACCCTAGTTATTGACACTATTTAGCTGCCAAAAGTAAATTGTATACAGCAGGCCACATATTTTAAACTGTGGTCTTAACGCACATGGATCACATATAAGTTTGCTCCAAATTCAGGCATTTGTAGTGAACGTGCAAAATATTGCAGTACATTTAAAATGGGCAAGGCACGTGGCAAGGGATGGGGGAAATCGGACGCAAGGCCAAGGCTGAGGCCATGGGCATGCTGAAATTGGGCCACAACAAACACCCACATCTTTTAGCTCGATCTTCCTGTCTCAATTACTAAGGGACAGAACACCACTGTTGAACCAAGAGCAGTGTCAAAAGGTTGTTGGTTGGATAGCAGGTAATGCTTGCATTCAATTTGCCACCACCACCAGCACCCTGTCTTCCACACAGTCAAGTTGAGTAGCTGTGAGTCTGGACCGCATATTCCTCACCCTGAAACGCCTTCCTCCAACCATGCCGAGTGCCCGGAGAAAAGTAAACCCACACTTGGACACTCCATTTATAGAATCGGGCCTCTCGCCCGGTCCACTTGAAGCGGGGCAAGGTGAGATCGCATGTAGTGATGCCCAAATATCTGACCAGCCACGGTCACATCAAGGTGATGGTGGGAACGTGGAACATGTTACAAGAGGTGGACGATGATGAGACACAATTGCCAGAAAGTCAGGAGGACGACCAGGGTGCGGAAGTGGAAGAGGTGGTGGATGACATAGTAACTGACCCAAACTGGCAGGAGGACATGCAGAGCCAGGACAGCAGCATGCAGGGAGAGGGAGGCATAGCACCCCAACAGGCAGAAAGAAGCAGTGTGGTGGTCACAGACAGAAGGCGGGCAACCGTTCCTCATAACACCAACTCGACAGAAGTTGGTAATACAACTGTTAGGTCTTCCCGAGTCTGGTTGCTTTTTAAAGACTCTGCTGATACCCCCAAACAGGCCATTTGCACCACCTGGCATGCCCACATTAGCAGGGGTAGCAAAACTTAAAGCCTGACACCCACAAGCATGATCAGGCACATGGCAGCAAAGCACCCATCTTTGCGGGCCGAACCCCAGGCTCAAGGAACAGTGTCTGCAGGTGACACCACTGCTTCTTCCACAGTTGTGTGTGCAAGCCAATCCCTTGTCCACGGTGCATGCGAAGATGCCTCCTGCACTGCACCTGCCATTGACCATAGTCAACTAGCACCATCATCATTCACATCCACGTCCTTGTCCCAGCGGAGCCTTCAGCTGTCCATACCCCAGTCATTGGAATGCAAGCGGAAATACACAGCCAATGCCCCACAGGCCACAGTACTAAATTCACACATTTCTCATCTGCTTGAGCTCAAAATGTTGCCTTTTGGCTCGTGGAGGCAGAAGCTTTCCGCAACCTGATGGCTGCTGCCATCCCAAGGTACCCTGTCCCCAGCTGCAACTATTTCTACCGGTGTGCCATCCCGGAATTACACAAGCACGTGTCCCACAATATTACTCGTGCCCTCAACAATGCTGTTACTGGGAAAGTCCACCTAACCATAGACATGTGGACAAGTGCTTGTGGGCAGGGACGGTATATCTCGCTGATGGCACACTGGGTTAACATAGTGGAAGCCGTTACCCAGTCGGACCTTGTGATGGAACACGTCCTCCCGACGCTGAGGATTCCGGGCCCTATCTCAATCAGGGTTGCCCCCACAGTCTACAGCACCTGCAAGTCATCCTCCACCTCCTCTTCAGCCTCTATCTCCTAAATGACCACATCAATCACAAGCTGGAAGCACTGCAGCACTGCCTCAGCCAAGCGGCAACAGATTGTGCTGAAGCTAATATGATTATATGACAAACCACACAATGCTAAAGAGTTGTGGACAGCTCTGAAATAGCTGGCAGTTCTGTGGCTGACACCGTTGAACCTACAGCCAGGCATGGTCGTGTGTGACAATGGCCGGAACCTGGTGGCGGCTCTGAGGCGAGGGGATCTCAAACACGTACCATGCCTGTCCCATGGGCTTAACCTCGTTGTTCAATGGTTTCTCAAAAGCTACCCGGAGATGCCGGATCTTCTTGTGAAAGTTTGCTGCCTGGGTGCCCATTTTAGAAAGTCAGCAATAGCTTCAGCCGCCCTTGCCGTGCTTCAGCAGTGTTTGCAGCTTCCGGCTCACCGACTGGTGTGTGATGTCACCACGCATTGGAACTCTACACTGCATATGTTGGAAAGGATTTGTGAGCAGAAGAGGGTAGTTGTTGAATACCAGCATCAACAAGGCCATCGTTATTCAGTTCAGACTCCACACATAAGACATCAGGAGTGGACTTGGATGTGAGACATATGTACCATGCTGAAAAACTTTGAGGAGTCCACCAAGATTGTGAGCTGCGATGACGCCATAATTAGCGTCACCTTCTCGCTTCTCTGTATTCTGAAAAGCTCTCTGGTCACAATGAAAGAGGATGCATTGCATGTGGAGCATGATGAAATGGAGCAAGGAACCATACAGGGTGATTACACACAAAGGAAGAGGAGGAGGAAGAACAGGAGATAAGTTCATGCGCTATAGTCGTTACTACAAGCACAACTGTCATACCGTCTGTTGAGCATGGATTGCCTGAGGACAAGGAGAAGGAGGAGGAGGACAGCATGGTCAGTCATCCTCTTGGTGAGGGCACGGAAGTCTTGCCTGTTAGCAGTCTGGCACATTGGCTGACTTTGTTTCGCTGCCTTTCCCGTGACCCTCGCATTGTCAAAATTTTTGGTGACACTCATTACTGGCTGGTGAAACTTCTAGACCCACGCTACAAGGAGAACTTTCAATCTCTTCTTCCAGAGGCAGACAGGTGTATTAAAATGGTGCAGTACGAGAGGGCCCTTGTTGAGGAATTATAAAAAAAATTCTCATCTGAAAACGCTGGCTGCAGAGGTCACAGTTTGTTGGAAAAACAAGGAGTACAGGTGAAAGAGACACAACTCAAATCCAGAAGAGGCAGGGGAACACTGGCAAAGTTTTGGGACAGTTTTCTCAGACCTTCCCATCGCCCTGGCCCAGAGGCACGTGGGTACTTTCACAAGGAGTGCAAAGTTTGGGAAGATGCTGAGGGAGTACCTTGCTGACCATACCAATGTCCTCTGTGATTCCTCTGTGCCTTTTAATTATTGGGTATGTAGGTTGATGTGTACCCTCAAGGGGAAAATGTTTTTCAGCCCATACTCTTAGTGTATGGGCATTGCAAGTATTCCTTTAAATTGGGAAAAGATTTATAGGAGGACATCCTCTACGTCTCTTCAGACACCACAATTAGAAAACCAGGGTGAACGTGTTCTGTGATGCAACAGCCACTATAGTTTTTTGCAAGGGTGTTTATGATGCCCTTAAAAAAATATTTACACAGTAAGTTGATGTGTACTCCCCAGGGGGCATTACAAGTATAGGAGACCCACTCGTTTATAATGGGAACCCTTCTCCACGTCGCTTCCAAGAGGCATTGGAGTGCCTTCAAATTTTTGGCAGCCCTTGCATTCACTTCATAGTCAAACAGTATAGGAGACCCACTTCCTAATAATGGGAACTTGTTACTTTGGTGCAGGGCAGACCTTGCATTCAATGCATAGGCTAACAGTGTGGCAGCACCAAATGAAAAAAATGGCAACTTTGGTTTTATGTGGCCATCCACTATGTCAGCTCAAAGGGTTATTGGGGTGCATGTAACTTTGGGGCAGGGCAAGACTTGCATTCACTTCATGGGCAAACTGTATGGGAGTAAAAAAAATAAGCATAATGGGAACTAGGACGTTTTTTTTTTTGGTTATTGTGGTGCATCCAAATTTCGAGCAGGCCCTGCATTCACTTCATGGGCAAACTTTATGGGAGTACAATATTCATAATAAAGGGAACTTTGGTTTCATGTGGCAATCCAGGACGTCAGTTCAAAGTGTTACTGGGGTGCGTGTAACTTTGGGGAAAGGCAGGCCTTGCATTAAATGCATAGGCACACAGTATGGGAGACCCATTTTCTTATAATGGGATCATTTTTTCATGAGACCCTCCTTTACGTCTCGTCAAAGGCGTATTGGGGTGTGTCCTAATTTTTGGCAGCCCAGCCACTCACTGCATAGACAATAACAGTATAAGAGACCCACTGTTTAATAATGGGAACAACAAAGCATAGCCAGCTGATGGCCCTTTAAGAAGATTAATGCCACCTGATGCCTCCATAAAATAGGCTTTGTGACTTTCAGAGTCCCTCCTTCATAAATGAAACAGGATGTGTCTCATGATGTGTCACACACCACATGGCCAGCTAAGGTTGTTAAATGTTAAAATGACATTTCTCAATGAATGCATTTGTATTGGTTGAAAGCAATGCTAAAGTTGAAAAACACATGAAAAAAATGCTATGTGTGAACATAGCCCAAGTGGTGGAGCTACTTTTTTTTTGGGGGGGGGTTCTTTATTTTGCCTTACATACAAATCATTACCCTGGAAAGGATGTTCCTTAACATATTTCCCAGGAAAATCCATTTTGGTTTAGTTTTTGTATGTTTCATTGTGCGCCTGTAAAAGTGGCGTAAAACTCTGACAACATTGTTCACAGCAGTGACCTAGGACTCAGAAATGCTTCCAGGGGTCTTCCCCATGATGTTCCCATGTCATTTGTGCACTGTTCCCTTAGATTTCTGACGTTTTGATACCCTAGAAAGACCTCCAGGGGGGTCACGGCAAAAAAGCTTGGGTTTCCCATAGAGTTACATTCGGCTCGTTGCTCGGGTCGAACACCCGAGCATTCCAATTTGCTTGACCCTAGCAACGAGCACCCGAGCATGGTAGTGCTCATTCATCACTAGATATTAACTGTTTATGGTGTCTTCAATTACTCTTCCAATGAATCTATGTGGCTTCTCTGAAGTATGGCACTACTATCCATCCCATAGCTAGATATCAAAGTAAAAGTATATATGATGCAGTTTTCTTTATTAAAGTTCTGTAATCCAGAATGAAGAGTTGCCCCAAAGGGAATCTATTGCTCAGATGGACTTGGCTTGGTTATGCATTACACAATCTGCAATTTATTTGAATGGCAGTAGTGTTTTTTCTTGGGGAAATGTCTGGCAAAGGCATGCTCTCCAGGGAAATAATGGCTGATTCTTAGGCATTAAATAGTCTTGCCAGTTCAGCTTTTATAGGACATAGCACCAGTATCTTAATTCTAAAGTATTTTATATAAATGTTTCCCTTTATGTATCAACCATTCTACAGTACTAATTTGGATCATAGCCTAGACTAGGAAGCGTTCATAGGTGTGTATGAAGATTTATGACTTATGGGCATTCCTAGGGGAACGACTTGTCAGTGAATGTGAATCGGATATTTCACTGCTGTCTACACTCCTAAATGTCACCTTGCCTCCAGTTATTCTCTCACCCTCACTAGAGTACATATATGTCTCTCACTGCATTTTATACAGTACTCATAATTCTTTTCTTTAGCTTTTCACAGTAACCAAGCTATTTCCTAACAGTATAGATAGGACTTTTTTTTACAATGTTAGTATTTTTTATATAAATGTTTGCAGCTTACTTTTTTGCTCATACAGTTTCTATAAAGATAGATAAGTACAAATTATTATAAAGTATTGTTCCTAAGACAAGTTTTTAATTGTCAAAAATCTGAATTTTGTATTATATTTAGTCATGAGGTTATAAAAGATATTTTGAGTGCCTGAATACAGTCATAGAAGATGAATTTTTCTAATTTGTCTGTTTTAGAAGCCTGACAAGTCCAGTGTTCTGACTAATCCAGAGGCATAGATGGATGCCTGACATCTAGCCACCGTATGGTCAGTTTCACTTGATGACGTTCCGTTGACTAACCTTGACAGCTATAAGCCCAAGAAATCACCCATGTATCTTCGCTAGTTATACAGGCCTTTTAAATGAGATCTCAGTCCCAATAGAGGATTAAATTCTTTACACATAGAAATCCTTTTGTGTAAGATATCTATGCATTAAATGCTGCAGAGCTCAGCGGCACCAAGCATAAAGTATAATGCCAATGTTATTTTAAATTTCATATCCAGCCACTTTACCATTCTGGACCCAAACTAAGTCATGTGAGACATATTTGTTGGAATGGTTACAAAGCTTGTGAGAGGATTCATTCTAAGTGGAAAATGTTGAACTTGCTGCTAAATTCCATCATCTAAGTTATTAACAAGTGATACAATACAACAGTGAAAGAAAGACAAAGATAGTACATCAATCACAGTTAGTAAAATAGATATAAAACAAGACTAAACTGACATTTCACAACCACTAAAGACACATGATGACAGCACCAGGATGTCAGTTAGCAAGTAAAAAGAAACTATTCATCTGTTTAGATGGCAAGAAATTTCTACAAGTTATGGGCTAATACCAGAACAAGTGAACTAAATATAGAAAAATAATTACATTATTACAATTATCATCATTATTATTAACATAATTGATTATTTCCCAGTGTTTTTTTGCAAATAGGCCCCATTTATTAATTACTTATGGAGTGCTAATAGACTATAAATGTCCGGGGAGTTCACACTTTTACTGATAATATTCTGAAGTAGCATTGCATAGTAAACAGCTTGCAGGAAATTTTGCAGCTATAGGGGTGGGAATTTGGTTGTCAGAAACAGCCAGACTCACCACAGAGAAGATAAACGTGGTCAATAAGCATCATGACCATTGTGACCAGAAAGGCTTGTGTGTACAGATTAGGAAGCACTGACAGTGCTTCCTCCTCTGGTCCCAACTATCATGTGATCATTAGCTGTAGGTAAGAAGCAGGAGCTGCATCTAGGAAACCTGGTTAGCTTTGCTATGCAACCTGGAATCAGTTTCTCTGGTTCCTCGGCTAATATACTAGCCCCAATTACAAGGAAATTCACCAATAAAGATAACATAATGATATGTTCAAATGCCACCCCCCAGGTCTTTTATGATCTTATGGGGTAGATACAGTGTGTAAAATAAAAATGAAAGAGAAAAAAATTAACAAAGCAAACAAAAAAGTGACACTGCCATTGCAAATCATTGGTTCATAGTCCTGTTCCTTTAACTCCTTAGTGATACAGCTAATTTTGAACTTATCCCCTTTACCTCCGAAGGTGATTTGCACATTAATGACAGGCCAAATTTTACAATTCAGACCACTGTCACTTTATGAAGTAATAATTCTGGAATGCTTTAGTGGATCCTGCTGATTCTGAGACTGTTTTTTCATGACATATTGTACTTCATGATAGTGGTACAATTTTTTTGATACGACTTGCGTTTATTTGTGAAACAACGTAAATTTAGTGAAAATTTAGAAAATTTTGCAATTTTCAAAATTGTATTTTCATGCCCTTAAATCACAGATATGTCAAGCAAAATTGTTAATAAATAACATTTCCCACATGTCTACTTTACATCAGCACAATTTTGGAACCAAATTTTTTTTTGTTAGGAAGTTATAAGGGTTAAAAGTTGACCAGTGATTTTTCATTTTTACAACAAACTTTACAAAACCATTTTTTTAGGGACCACTTCACATTTGAAGTCACTTTGAGGGGTCTATATAATATAAAATACCCAAAAGTGAAACTATTCTAAAAACTACACCCCTCAAGGTGCTCAAAACCACATTCAAGAAATTATTAACCTTTGAGGTGCTTCACAGGAATTTTTTGAATGATGAAAAAAAATTAACATTTGACTGTTTTTCACAAAAAAAATACTTTAGATCCAATTTTTTTTTATTTTGACAAGGGTAACAGAAAAAAATGGACCACAAAATTTGTTGAGTAATTTCTCCTGGGCATGCCAATATCCCATATGAGGGAGAAAACCACTGTTTGTGCGTATGGCAGAGCTTGAAAGGGAAAGAGTGCCATTTGCCTTTTTGGATGCAAAATTTGCTGGAACAATTGGTGGATGCAATGTTGCGTTTGGAGAGCCTCTGATGTGCCTAAACAGTGAAAATCCCCATTAAGTAACTCCATTTTGGAAATTATACCACTTTGGGAATTTATCTACAGGTGAAGTGACGATTTTGACTCCATGGGTATTTTCCAGAAACAAGCAGCAATGAATTTTGCAGAGTGAAAATTGCAAACTGCTGTTGTAGTGACCAGTACGCAGTAGTGACCAGTACCTTGCAGTCACCAGTACGTTATGCCCAGCCTGTGCTTCTGGAGACATGCACCCGTAAGGGAGGTGGGCTCTTATCGCTTCACAAATGCCAAACCTGTGGACGCTATATTTGGCTTCCTTACACTGTGTGGCTCAGAAGGGAGGGGGCATCTGGATTTGGGAGCAGTGAATTTGCTGAATTTCTTTTGGAGGGTGAGAAGCCATTTCTCTTTTCCAGAGCCTTTGCACAACAAGTAGCATGGAAGCTTCCTATATTTCCGTTAACAGATGACATACCTCAGTGTGGACTTGCTTTTTTTGTGAATTGAGTTGAAGCTTTTATTGGGAACATTTTATATAACGTTTGGGATCAGATTTATCCGATGCTCTACGCTGAGCACTTATTTTGGAGGTTCCATCTAAATCTCTGCGTGACATGATTCAGATGAAACCTCTGAGGGATCCATTCACTATAATGAGGTAGCTGAGTTACTCTGGACTCCGTCTGGCCTCTGTTCAGCAGTGTCCTTCTTTTCAGAAGTCCACAAAACTGTGGCCGGCAGCACTTTTATGTAATTCTAAAATATGGACACCGCCAGATCACAGGTCAGACTACGTCCACAGTGCCTCCATCTGCCTTATTATAGGGAATGTTCCATTGAGGGTTCTGTCTGAATCACGTATTTCATGGAAACCCGATGTAAGCGCGCAACGCAGTATAAATGTGTACCGAGCTTTATTGCGATCTTTGGGAGGCAGAATGAAAAAATCAACAGCAGGTGAAGAATTGGTTTTATTTATTTATTGATTATGCCAATCCTCGTGCGATATAATTAGGCGACTTTATTCTTTGGGATGATGCAATTACAGCGATAACAGATTTATATTGGGTTTTTATGTTTGGCTGCTGTCGCACACTAAAAGATGCTTTTTATTGCAAAAACTGTTTTTTGCATCATCATATTTTGAGAGTTACAATTTTTCCATATTTTGGCCCACAGAGTCATGTGAGGGCTTGTTTTTTGTGGACGAGTTGACATTTTATTGGAAACATATTCAGGCACATTACATTTTTTGATCGCGTTCTATTCC
>JARQOD010000005.1:243080290-243148789 GCA_033576555.1 Oophaga sylvatica
AAAACTTGAGTAACGAGCATACTCACTCATCACTAATTCAGACCCCTTTATATTTATATTTCATTGCAGCCATTTGGTAAATTCAGGAATGTTCATTTTTTCCCATTAATGTACACGCTGCACCCCATATTGACTGAAAAAAATCAAAAATGTAGACATTTTTGAAAATTTATTAAAAAAGAAAAATTGAAATATCACATGGTCATAAGTATTCAGACCCTTTGCTCAGACACTCATATTTAAGTCACATACTGTCCATTTACTTGTGATACTCCTTGAGATGGTTCTACTCCTTCATTGGAGTCCAGCTGTGTTTAATTAAACTGATAGGACTTGATTTGTAATAGCACACACCTGCCTATATAAGACCTCACAGCTCACAGTGCATGTTAGACCAAATGAAAATCATGAGGTCAAAGGAATTGGCCAAGGAGCTCAAAGACAGAATTGTGGCAAGGCACAGATCTGGCCAAGGTTACAAAAGAATTTCTGCAGTACTCAAGGTTCCTAAGAGAACAGTGGCCTTCATAATCCTTAAATGGAAGAAGTTTGGGACCACCAGAAGTCTTCCTAGACCTGGCCATCCAGCCAAGCTGAGCAATGGTGGGAGAAGAGCCTTGGTGAGAGAGGTAAAGAAGAGCCCCAAGATCACTGTGGCTGAGCTCCACAGATGTAGTAGATAGATGGGAGAAAGTTCCACAAAGTCAACTATCACTGCAGCCTTCCACCAGTCGAGTCTTTATGGCAGAGTGGCCCAACTTAAGCCTCTCCTCAGTGCCAGACATAAGAAACCACTCATCACTTTGGCTAAAAAAACACATGAAGGACTCCCAGACTATGAGAAATAAGATTCTCTGGTCTGATGAGATGAAGATAGAACTTTTTGGGTGATAATTCTAAGCGGTATGTGTGGAGAAAACCAGGCACTGCTCATCACCTGCCCAATACAATCCCAACAGTGAAATAGTAAGGTGGCTGCATCATGCTATGGGGTGTTTTTCAGCTCCAGGGACAGAACGACTGGTTGCAATTGAAGGAAACATGAATGTGGCAAAGTACAGAGATATCAGGATGAAAACCTCTTCTAAAGTGCTCTGGACCTCAGACTTGGCTGAAGGTTCTCCTTCCAACAAGACAATGACTCTAAACAAAGGAGTGGCTTCAGAACAACTCTGTGACCATTCTTGACTGGCCCAGCCTGAGCCCTAACCTAAACCCAATTGATTATCTCTGGAGAGTCCTGAAAATGGCTGTCCACTGACGTTCACCATCCAACCTGACAGAACTGGAGAGGATCTGCAAGGAAGAATTGATCCCCAAATCCAGGTGTGAAAAACTTGTTGCATCATTCCCAAGAAGAATCATGGCTGTACTAGCTCAAAAGGGTGCTTCTATTCAATACTGAGCAAAGGGTCTGAATACTTATGACCATGTGATATTTCAGTTTTTCTTTTTAATAAATTTTTTTCAGTCAAGATTGGGGTGCAGAGTGTACATTAATGAGAAAAAAATGAACTTTTTTGAATTTACCAAATGGCTGCAATGAAACAAAGAATGAAAAATATAAACAGGTCTGTCCGTACCCACTGTATATTTAGATATCAATAATATTTTTGTCTACACATATATATATATTGTAGGGATTTGCTCTGGTAGGCAGTGGCAGAGCCGCAGTAATGAGGCAACACACAGGCTTATCGTCCAACTTCAGTGGTTTAGTGACAATTTAAACAGCAGGTTAGCAGAAAGAAAAGAAAAATCATAAACATACTCCAGCTTGGCGAACCACTGGTCTCAGACTCACCCATGCATGGGACAGGCATAACTAAGCAACTGCCCGGTCAGCGGCGTCTGCCCGGTGCCATTCCCGGGGTTGTTTTTGAGTCTTGCTGCTAAACTTTATCAAAAAAGAACTTGGCACTCAACTTTTGTGAAACGAAAAAGATTTTTATTGCAGTCAAAAACAACGTTTCGGTCCTATTCGGACCTTCATCAAAGTACTGCAGAAGATAAAATAAAATTGGTATACTATATTATTGACAAATCATTAAATGACAATAGTAATATAACCAGAGAGAAAACCAAGAAAAAGTATGTAATATAGGCAAATATGAACATAATATGATCAATGGTCTAAGAATAAATGAAATACTATCATGAAGAAAATGAAATTTTTATAATAATAATAAAATAATAAGAGAACGCCTACCCGACTGCTTGTAGAATGGTACTCTTATAGGTAGGTAAAGGTATGTCCAGAATACTCTTTAGATGATCTACAGGAGATCTATGAACTAATAAAGTATGTTAAACTGGTCAGCAAGGAAAAAGGCAAAAGAGCAAAAATTACATGTTGGAATGCAAATGCCATACCTATGGTGGAATTGAGACCCGTGTCAGTGTTAATTAAGATCCAAAATATGCCTGTACATAAGAAAATGTGTCTCAGATAAAGCGGTATGCGCTATAAAGTACATTTCTTATATATACGTGTATATATTACCTGATATATATTTCCTGATATATATTTTTTCTATTAGTGAGTATAGTCAGTATCCACTGGAAAACAAGCAAGTCAATTCCGCTACATTCTGGATTATGACACCCAAATAGCTGTGGAGATATGATAATAACTAAATGCAATGTTGATATACTAGAGATACAAAAGTGATCGCTATAGGGTAAAGAGGTGCCTCCTAGCTGCAATGTTATTATACTAAAGTTGCAAAAAAGATCGCTATAAATAATCTAGGTAGTGCGGTGCGTCCTGGATTGTGAACCCTAAAAGCGGATCAGTGAAAAAATATGGGTTGTGACCAAATCACTAGGATAACGCTACTCTGTTAGGAGATGCAAATTGGATCGCTAAAATGTGACCGTTATAATAGTTAAATTGGATAGTGATCCCAAAAGGATCGTGAAAATATGACAATCACTGAAATAGCGCTACTATGTTAGGAGGTGCGAGTTTGATCGCTAAAATGAAAATATCTTACCAATGGGGATGAAAATAGAAAGACAGGTCCTCACTGAACGCGGTGTCCGCCGCTTGTTCGAGTGGGCCTCTGATTCAAAGTACCGCCATTATATGTGCTGGAGGCGGGACTATGATCGTGACGTTAAACCGGAATAGCGTCACCGGAAGTGACGTTACATGTGATCCCGAGCAAAAAAAATATTTTGCGTTGCATACAGTGACGCTCACAGGAAGTGCCTCACCAAATGTGACGTTAACATTTGCGATCAAAATTCTCATGTTTGCGATCCAAAAATGATCTCTAATGTGGAAAAAAGAGGCGCGTGTGAGCCAATTTGCATTCAACCGTAAGATATTGCGTATCAGACGCCATAAAAGAGCAATGGGAAGCATATTCATTTGCATCATATTTTTATTAATAAGAAAAATTATAAGCAGTCGAGTAGGTTAATTACGTCCAGAGGTTAGGTAGGAGGAGGGTTCACTTTATTTATTTTCAATACAGACGACTCTATGGGAGAAATAACAGAGTTAGTGAACATAGTATATTTTTAGAAAGTCACCATCAAAATGTCAAATGAATCTCACTATTAATGTACCAGAACCATCAAATCTACTATACACAAGATTTTATATAAAAGAATGCAGGTCATATTCCCTGTTTAAGCCCCGGGGAGATAAAGTCTGTAATTGGTGAATCCAAAATGATTCCCTTTTCTTCAAATTTAGGACACGGTCACCACCTCGTCTTGATGGTGTAATTAGTTCGATGACCTGAAACTTTAGTTGTGCTATTGTGTGTCCCTTAGTGATGAAGTGAAATGGTATAGGTAACAACATATTTTTACAACGGATAGTAGACTTATGTTTGGAAATTCTATCTTTGATAGGCTGGGTAGTTTCCCCTATATACAATAAGCCGCAGGGGCATTTAATTAAATAAACGGCATAAGAAGAATCACATGTTGCAAAATCCTTGATTTGGTATTTTTTACCCGAATGTGGGTGGAGAAATGTGTCTCCTTTTATAACATTGTTACATTGTGTACAATGCAAACATGGGTATGTGCCGGTTTTTGGTTTCTGAAGAAACCTCTGTCCTTTAGACCGTCCAGTTGTACCCAGATCAGCTCTAACCAGTGAATCCCTAATGTTATGGGGACGTTTATAACAAGGTAGGAAGGGGTTGTTAAACTCCTTAACATTAGGATATGCTGTCTTGAGGATGCCCCAATGTTTCCGTATATGATGATGAAGAATATGTACATACGGGTGAAATGTATGTACTAATGGAATACGGTTCTGCACCGATTTGCGTGGGCACTGTGTAGGATCTTTAGCTTGATCTAATATCATACGTGGATATCCTCGTTCCTCAAATTTTGTGTGCATTTCCTCTATCCTGTGGTTGCTCATAATGGGATCTGAGACAATTTTCCGAACTCGATGAAATTGTGATCTAGGTATAGCTTTTTTGGTGGACGGGGGATGGAGACTATTGTAGTGTAAGAGACTATTTCTGTCTGTGGGCTTAGTATATAGGTCCGTTGAAAGAATTCCTGATGCATTTTTAATTACCAGGGTATCCAGGAAGTTAACCCTTTCCAAACTGGAAGTAATAGTGAAAGATAATCCAGGCCAAGCTTGGTTAAGAACCCCAAAAAATTGGTTTAAAGATTCAGCTGTACCAGTCCATATACAGAAAATGTCATCTATATATCTTTTCCAGATTAAACTATGGGATCTGAATAACGGGTGTGTATAGACTACCTCCTCCTCGAAACGTGCCATGTAGCTGTTGGCGTATGGAGGGGCCACGTTAGAGCCCATGGCTGTGCCTTTCGTCTGAAGATAAAATTTATCTTGAAACATAAAAATTTTTTTGTAAGAACTAATGTTAGAAGTTGGACACAGAGGTCAATAATTTCTGGAGGTTTCTGGAAAGATGTGAGAAGTTGGCGTACACATGTAATACCTTCTTGATGCGGAATTGACGTATATAAATCCTTCACATCAAGGAGACCAATATGGCTGAGTCTGGTATTGGGCCTAGATTATGGATGGTTTGTAGAAAATGTCCAGTGTCAAGCAAATATGATGGAGCCTGTCGTGTTAATGGTGTAAGGATTTTTTCCAAAAATATGGAAAGAGGTGACAGTATTGATTCAGTGGAAGCCACTATCGGTCTTCCCGGTGGGTTGTCTAAACTTTTATGAATCTTTGGTAAGACATAAAATACTGGTATTATGGGGTTTTTTTTGGTTAGAAATTCCATGGTTTTAGAGTCAATCACCCCGTGGGAAACAAAATATGTCAATGGTCATTTATCAATTTCCTCAATTCACTAGTGGGATTATTGCTAAGTACAGTGTAGACTGTCTCGTCATTTAACTGCCGTAGAACTTCTACGGTATATGCTGATCTGTCCATTACCACAATGGCGCCCCCCTTATCTGCTGGTTTTATGATGATTTGATCATCATGTCGGAGGGACTGTAATGCTTGGAAATCAGAGGAAGATAAATTGGACTGATAATGAAGTTTCCCACTCTCTATGTCCTGTCTCAATTTATGGAAGGCTAGATCAATAAAATCCACAAAAGTTTCCACTGCATGTGAGTTCTGTGGAGGTCTATAGGAACTCTTGTTGCGTAAATCAAGGTCAGAAATAGAAAGTAATGGTTTCTGCACAGCTGTATCGACAGATATAATATCAGGCACTGATGCAAAATGAACTGAAAGTCTTAAACGACGATAGAATCGATGTAAGTCCATGTCCATCGTAAAGGTGTCAAACTTATAAGACGGGCAATAAGAAAGGCCCTTCTGTAATAAGTTATACTCTGTGATACTGAGTGTCCGAGAAGAAATATTAATTACCAGCGGGTAATTACCTGTGAGCGTGTGATCCGGGAAAGATCTGTGTCCCTTCTGTCCATGGCCTCTGCGGGTCCTCTTCGTCTTGGTCGACGTCTTGGTCCTAAAAAATGTCCTTGTCTGGATACAGGGTCACGTCTTTCAGATTCAGATCCTGAGGTGGAAGGGTCATTAGAAGAGTAAAAATCAGATCTTGCATTATAAGGTCTAGAATAAGATTTATATTGCCATTGATAAACCCGATTGTTGTCATAGTCATCAGTATCTCTTCTAAATTTCAGCCTCTTCCTATTTTCAGTATCACGTTTATGTTGATCAATGTTATTCTTGATCTTATCTTTCATGCTAGTCAGTTCTTCAGATGTGCCTGCTGATGACAATTGTGTTTCTATGTTACAAATCCTTTCCTTAGTTAGGGTGATAGCACCTTGTAGATGTTCAGCCGTCAAAGTCATAATGTCCAGAGAACACTTATTTAATATCTGTTCGAATTTCTGTCAATATTCAGGAAAATCACTGAATAAGGTCGGGCGGAGATTCACTCTCAGACCTCGTGGTATCATGTTGACACGTAAGTACTCTGACAAGGTGGCATAATGTAATTCATAGCTGACTTGGTGACGCAGTTCCCTCTCCAAATCCCTTCCTCTGGCCTCTCGTGGGGGAGTCTTCAGAAAATCGCTGGGGAGATGTAACAGTGATTCTCCTGAATATTGTCAGAAATTCGAACAGATATTAAATAAGTGTTCTCTGGACATTATGACTTTGACGGCTGAACATCTACAAGGTGCTATCACCCTAACTAAGGAAAGGATTTGTAACATAGAAACACAATTGTCATCAGCAGGCACATCTGAAGAACTGACTAGCATGAAAGATAAGATCAAGAATAACATTGATCAACATAAACGTGATACTGAAAATAGGAAGAGGCTGAAATTTAGAAGAGATACTGATGACTATGACAACAATCGGGTTTATCAATGGCAATATAAATCTTATTCTAGACCTTATAATGCAAGATCTGATTTTTACTCTTCTAATGACCCTTCCACCTCAGGATCTGAATCTGAAAGACGTGACCCTGTATCCAGACAAGGACATTTTTTAGGACCAAGACGTCGACCAAGACGAAGAGGACCCGCAGAGGCCATGGACAGAAGGGACACAGATCTTTCCCGGATCACACGCTCACAGGTAATTACCCGCTGGTAATTAATATTTCTTCTCGGACACTCAGTATCACAGAGTATAACTTATTACAGAAGGGCCTTTCTTATTGCCCGTCTTATAAGTTTGACACCTTTACGATGGACATGGACTTACATCGGTTCTATCGTCGTTTAAGACTTTCAGTTCATTTTGCATCAGTGCCTGATATTATATCTGTCGATACAGCTGTGCAGAAACCATTACTTTCTATTTCTGACCTTGATTTACGCAACAAGAGTTCCTATAGACCTCCACAGAACTCACATGCAGTGGAAACTTTTGTGGATTTTATTGATCTAGCCTTCCATAAATTGAGACAGGACATAGAGAGTGGGAAACTTCATTATCAGTCCAATTTATCTTCCTCTGATTTCCAAGCATTACAGTCCCTCCGACATGATGATCAAATCATCATAAAACCAGCAGATAAGGGGGGCGCCATTGTGGTAATGGACAGATCAGCATATACCGTAGAAGTTCTACGGCAGTTAAATGACGAGACAGTCTACACTGTACTTAGCAATAATCCCACTAGTGAATTGAGGAAATTGATAAATGACACATTGACATATTTTGTTTCCCACGGGTGATTGACTCTAAAACCATGGAATTTCTAACCAAAAAAAACCCCATAATACCAGTATTTTATGTCTTACCAAAGATTCATAAAAGTTTAGACAACCCACCGGGAAGACCGATAGTGGCTTCCACTGAATCAATACTGTCACCTCTTTCCATATTTTTGGAAAAAATCCTTACACCATTGACACGACAGGCTCCATCATATTTGCTTGACACTGGACATTTTCTACAAACCATCCATAATCTAGGCCCAATACCAGACTCAGCCATATTGGTCTCCTTTGATGTGAAGGATTTATATACGTCAATTCCGCATCAAGAAGGTATTACATGTGTACGCCAACTTCTCACATCTTTCCAGAAACCTCCAGAAATTATTGACCTCTGTGTCCAACTTCTAACATTAGTTCTTACAAAAAATTTTTTTATGTTTCAAGATAAATTTTATCTTCAGACGAAAGGCACAGCCATGGGCTCTAACGTGGCCCCTTCATACGCCAACAGCTACATGGCACGTTTCGAGGAGGAGGTAGTCTATACACACCCGTTATTCAGATCCCATAGTTTAATCTGGAAAAGATATATAGATGACATTTTCTGTATATGGACTGGTACAGCTGAATCTTTAAACCAATTTTTTGGGGTTCTTAACCAAGCTTGGCCTGGATTATCTTTCACTATTACTTCCAGTTTGGAAAGGGTTAACTTCCTGGATACCCTGGTAATTAAAAATGCATCAGGAATTCTTTCAACGGACCTATATACTAAGCCCACAGACAGAAATAGTCTCTTACACTACAATAGTCTCCATCCCCCGTCCACCAAAAAAGCTATACCTAGATCACAATTTCATCGAGTTCGGAAAATTGTCTCAGATCCCATTATGAGCAACCACAGGATAGAGGAAATGCACACAAAATTTGAGGAACGAGGATATCCACGTATGATATTAGATCAAGCTAAAGATCCTACACAGTGCCCACGCAAATCGGTGCAGAACCGTATTCCATTAGTACATACATTTCACCCGTATGTACATATTCTTCATCATCATATACGGAAACATTGGGGCATCCTCAAGACAGCATATCCTAATGTTAAGGAGTTTAACAACCCCTTCCTACCTTGTTATAAACGTCCCCATAACATTAGGGATTCACTGGTTAGAGCTGATCTGGTACAACTG
Organism: Oophaga sylvatica; assembly: GCA_033576555.1. Taxonomy (NCBI): domain Eukaryota; kingdom Metazoa; phylum Chordata; class Amphibia; order Anura; family Dendrobatidae; genus Oophaga; species Oophaga sylvatica. The sequence continues at coordinate 243,089,125 of JARQOD010000005.1, forward strand.
GACGGTCTAAAGGACAGAGGTTTCTTCAGAAACCAAAAACCGGCACATACCCATGTTTGCATTGTACACAATGTAACAATGTTATAAAAGGAGACACATTTCTCCACCCACATTCGGGTAAAAAATACCAAATCAAGGATTTTGCAACATGTGATTCTTCTTATGCCGTTTATTTAATTAAATGTCCCTGCGGCTTATTGTATATAGGGGAAACTACCCAGCCTATCAAAGATAGAATTTCCAAACATAAGTCTACTATCCGTTGTAAAAATATGTTGTTACCTATACCATTTCACTTCATCACTAAGGGACACACAATAGCACAACTAAAGTTTCAGGTCATCGAACTAATTACACCATCAAGACGAGGTGGTGACCGTGTCCTAAATTTGAAGAAAAGGGAATCATTTTGGATTCACCAATTACAGACTTTATCTCCCCGGGGCTTAAACAGGGAATATGACCTGCATTCTTTTATATAAAATCTTGTGTATAGTAGATTTGATGGTTCTGGTACATTAATAGTGAGATTCATTTGACATTTTGATGGTGACTTTCTAAAAATATACTATGTTCACTAACTCTGTTATTTCTCCCATAGAGTCGTCTGTATTGAAAATAAATAAAGTGAACCCTCCTCCTACCTAACCTCTGGACGTAATTAACCTACTCGACTGCTTATAATTTTTCTTATTAATAAAAATATGATGCAAATGAATATGCTTCCCATTGCTCTTTTATGGCGTTTTGATACGCAATATCTTACGGTTGGAATGCAAATTGGCTCACACGCGCCTCTTTTTTCTTTTTTCCACATTAGAGATCATTTTTGGATCGCAAACATGAGAATTTTGATCGCAAATGTTAACGTCACATTTGGTGAGGCACTTCCTGTGAGCGTCACTGTATGCAACGCAAAATATTTTTTTTGCTCGGGATCACATGTAACGTCACTTCCGGTGACGCTATTCCGGTTTAACGTCACGATCATAGTCCCGCCTCCAGCACATATAATGGCGGTACTTTGAATCAGAGGCCCACTCGAACAAGCGGCGGACACCGCGTTCAGTGAGGACCTGTCTTTCTATTTTCATCCCCATTGGTAAGATATTTTCATTTTAGCGATCAAACTCGCACCTCCTAACATAGTAGCGCTATTTCAGTGATTGTCATATTTTCACGATCCTTTTGGGATCACTATCCAATTTAACTATTATAACGGTCACATTTTAGCGATCCAATTTGCATCTCCTAACAGAGTAGCGTTATCCTAGTGATTGCCACATCTCACGATCCTTTTAGGGTCACAATCCAGGACGCACCGCACTACCTAGATTAACTATTATAACGGTCACATTTTAGCGATCCAATTGCATCTCCTAACAGAGTAGCGTTATCCTAGTGATTGCCACATCTCAGATCCTTTTAGGGTCACAATCCAGGACGCACCGCACTACCTAGATTATTTATAGCGATCTTTTTTGCAACTTTAGTATAATAACATTGCAGCTAGGAGGCACCTCTTTACCCTATAGCGATCACTTTTGTATCTCTAGTATATCAACATTGCATTTAGTTATTATCATATCTCCACAGCTATTTGGGTGTCATAATCCAGAATGTAGCGGAATTGACTTGCTTGTTTTCCAGTGGATACTGACTATACTCACTAATAGAAAAAATATATATCAGGAAATATATATCAGGTAATATATACACGTATATATAAGAAATGTACTTTATAGCGCATACCGCTTTATCTGAGACACATTTTCTTATGTACAGGCATATTTTGGATCTTAATTAACACTGACACGGGTCTCAATTCCACCATAGGTATGGCATTTGCATTCCAACATGTAATTTTTGCTCTTTTGCCTTTTTCCTTGCTGACCAGTTTAACATACTTTATTAGTTCATAGATCTCCTGTAGATCATCTAAAGAGTATTCTGGACATACCTTTACCTACCTATAAGAGTACCATTCTACAAGCAGTCGGGTAGGCGTTCTCTTATTATTTTATTATTATTATAAAAATTTCATTTTCTTCATGATAGTATTTCATTTATTCTTAGACCATTGATCATATTATGTTCATATTTGCCTATATTACATACTTTTTCTTGGTTTTCTCTCTGGTTATATTACTATTGTCATTTAATGATTTGTCAATAATATAGTATACCAATTTTATTTTATCTTCTGCAGTACTTTGATGAAGGTCCGAATAGGACCGAAACGTTGTTTTTGACTGCAATAAAAATCTTTTTCGTTTCACAAAAGTTGAGTGCCAAGTTCTTTTTTGATATTGCATTGGGTTGGGTTCCTACTTGAGCACCTTTCACAGTAGTGCCACGCTATATTATTCTATTGCTGCTAAACTTTGGCAGCACAGGTATTCCAACAAAATGAGTTCAGGCTAACTCCAGCCTAGTTCCTCACACTTTGCACACACACTCACCCGGTGTTAAGGGCCTGCGGAACGCACCTAATAGATATTAAGGTAAGGTGCGTTCGCAGCCCGGGGTCCACCATGCAGGCAGAGCCTGCTGCTAGTAAGATGGTGTAAATAGGCGGTATAAGAGAACTCTGTTATCCCGCAGAGTCGCAGATGTAAACGCCGTAGCACTATATGGCGGAATAAGCGGTCTCTGTTAACTCACAGAGCCGCTGTAACAAAGACTGTATCCTGTTAGACTCACAGGAAACACAGATGACTGCTAAGTGGATTGCAGTCTGTGGTCATGCAATCAGAACCCAAGCAGTAATCTCCTCACCGGAGTAGCCGGTATTCTAATGGCATTTTCAGCCGAGCACTGAACACGTGCATACAATCTCCTCACCGGAGGTGCCGGTATTCTAGGGGCTTATTTCATCCAGACCTAACCACATGCATACATGACCACACTGGCGCAAGCACGTAACATATTTGATACTAGCGCTTGGCGGCCCAGCCATGCCACCCTTTTATAGTAGCAACTGCAGGACCTACCAGAAAAGGACCAATGCGAAACCATTCCAGAACACATGTAGTTTCAGGACCTTCCTGGCGGACCAATGGAAGTCGCTGCTGCAACCGAGCATGTGACCCCTGATCTCCAATTGGAGATCTTGCCCTGGGCATGCTAAGATGGAGAAAGCAGGGACTTAGTTCCTGAACTGCGTGCTCCAGCACTGGTTATAATAGAGGAACCAGGAAAGACCGCAACAAGCCTCTGCACAGTGTTAAACTGGGCTAGACGCTGAGACCGATGTCTTTGCTAAGCAGGCTCCACTGCAGCTGGAGATGGATGGGGGACCGCAGCGGGACTGGTTCGAGACTTGCCTTGTGCAGCAGCGGGAACTCGAACCCTAACACCCTGTGCCAAACAACAATCTCCATTACATAGCCCATAAACCCACCCACAGGTGAGTTACACATCACATGGGCTGATCATGTGATTGTGACATCATTGCAGGTCCTGAACTTTAGTGAAAAACCCAGCCAAACTTTATCGAAATATATCTTCCATCCAATACTACACCCTTTGCTGCACCACTATATATATATATATATATATATATATATATATTGCTGTATCACTGTTATGATCTGTTTTCGTGACCTTACAGATATGTAAGTTATATTTAATCAGGATCAGTCAGTGTAATATTTAGTCTTTTTGAAGGTAAGATATCGAAAGATACTTTAATTTGTATGCAATTTTAAACAAAACTGTAATTTAAGTTTCATATACATTCTGCAAAAATTGCCTTGTTCATAAACATGCATAATTAGAAAAATACAATTATATTATCCACTCTGGTTACAGAACAATTTCCTTATTTCTTCCTTACTTCATTGGATCCATTGCGACTGGTTCGTATTTACCATACAAACACACTCTGGATGGACATTACAGGATGAATATTTAGATGAAAGAAGAAAACATCAGTACCTGGTCACCCTTCTCTCCAGACAGGCCAGGAAAGCCACGTTCACCTTTGATACCCTAGAAAGAAAATCCAACAACCAAGCAATCATTGTATTTCATTTCAAGCTCTGCTAACTGTATTGCTTCAAATGAACTGTACAATTCATTTTTAGTAGCATGCAGAGTTACCAGAGAATCTGTCATACACTATTCATACACATAAAACCTTCCGACCAAAAATGATTTTTTACTTGTATTTTTTATGAGTTCTGCTGTGAAGAACATCAAAGGGCTAAATCGCAGGCATCCGTTGGGGTTATAGTGTTCAATTTAATTAATACAATTTATTACGAAAGCTATTTATGATAATAAGATGCTAAAATAAAAGTTTACATGATAAATATGTGAGTAGATAAGATGAGGAAAAGAAAGTCATCTAGCTATTCACAGGTACATGCAATAGGGAGAAGCAGTCAGTGAATCATTATTGTCCAGTCATCTGAATTAAAATCTGTGGTCTGCAATCTGAGTCAGTGTCTAGATAAACTGAATACCCTGTATGATATATTTTCATCATGACATGCTGATCAACAATCTGTTTTCTATTCTCCTCACAACATTTTTCTTTTTATCTGTGTAGAATAAATGTACTGTTGCTGAACTGCTGTCAGTGTCATTACACGGCCATGACAACCTGTTTATTTTACCGATGTTGATCACTTCATCTTGAACTGATCACTAAGATTTGTTGTTATTTGTAAGGTTGAATTAATTCCAGGTAGTCTAATAAATCTAATACAATGTATTTGTATGGCTTATAAATGTAATGATGTATAGTGTGTGACAATTTAATGTTAGGTTAGTACTCACTTTGGCAACTTACCTTAGGCCCTTCTTTACCAGGGATTCCGGGAGGGCCTCTTGAACCTGGATCACCCTGTTAAGAAAATAAATGATAAATGCATTGAAAGGATTACAGCAGAGATTACTATTCTATTTTAAGGGAATCTGTCAGAACAATCCATCCAGTCTCAGCTCTAAACTGTTTATATGGCCATGTAGTTTTCTGAAATATATTGTTATCAAGGCTTTTAATTATGCAATCTGCTGCTCCTTGAATGAAAAAACATTGTTTAAATTCACATGCAAATGAGGCTTAAGTGCTCTGGGCATGTCAAAGCACTTCCCAAGTCTTTGCCTCCTTGCTTTGGTTCCCACACAAAAATATCAAAAATCTGACTAGCACCTATTCACAAAAAAATTGCCAATTTATGCTTGCCTACCAGCCTTGACAAGGTGTACCTTCTCTTGTTAGACCCTAAACTTATTATTTATCCAAAATGCCTCTCTCAGGCTGAAGCACACAAAAGTAAAGGTCAGGTTGAATAATCACTAAAAAAAAACAGCAATAGTCTATGTTTCTTACCCAGCCCAACCTTCCACCATTTGACTGACAGCACAGTTGATATGCAGTCAAGACAATGAGTTGTCAAGTCAAGCAGTGAAAGCTTAGGCATGAGCAGATAAGCAGAGGCTATGGAAGTTCTCTATTCACACCCAGAGCATTTAAGCCTCATTTGAAAACAAATTAAAGCATTGATTTTTCTGTCATGGATTGACAGATTTCTTCAGTAAAGGTATGGATGACATTAATTTTCACAGTGTAAATTAACCAACTAAACAGCTTTGCTTTGTTTTGCTTTTTTTGATGGGGGGTAGAGGTTACATTGACAGGTTCCCATTAAACATTTATCAGTGGAAATAAGACTGCATAAATATCATTCAATGTGCACAACTTTTACCTTCATACTTTTCACTGAAATACATAATGACTAAAGTGCAATTTATATTTGCATTATGACTTCCTATTATAACATAGCCAAAATTACCCCCAATAAGGTGATGGATCCATTACATGATGGTCATCAATGGCTTTTAATAGGGTCCTGTTATGGTGCCTGCTGTTTCACAAGAAAAAATAGCTCTGCATACTTTACCACCTTTTTCATTAATCATACTGGAACTTGCAATAGAGTCTCCATTTGGAGAACCCAGCTTAAAGGTTAGCATTAAATAATAAAACAAATGATTAAAGTATTTGTCTAGGATTTAGATATTGATGACCTATCACTGTACCCACACCAGTCAGCTGTGATCTGCTTTGGTGCTTGCCTGACATCCACTGCTGATTTCATTATGAGACTACCATCATTTTATAGACAGTCATCTTGGCTATCTCATACATAAATTTTGACTTTCAACTGTTTAGTATATGATTAATTATGCAGATTCTCGTCATGTCACTGCATTGTTACTGTTTTTCTCCTTGTGGTGAAAAAATATTTTTCCTCCTGAATACTACAATACAACCTGTTCTTACATTCCCTAAAAGGTCAGTGTATTGTTAGGTTGATTCCCAAGTGAAAGGTCATTAGATCGAATAGAGGAGCAGCCATGAAGACAATTTACTAAGAAAAGTAAAACAGCACCATCCAGCTCATCGATAGCGGTGGTCTCTTTGCCAAGAAAATTGCGAAACTGAATAATTTGAGTACCATGACAGTTGGAAGAATATGAAATGAAGTCCGTCCATCCATTCAGAAGCCAAAAGGTGGATGTCCAGGCAAAATATTGGAGTCGACAAGTCAGCTCAACCCAAGGTCTATCAGTTTTGGAGTGACAAACACGGCAGTGGAGGTGGCTCATATGCTTCATAATAGTGCGATCACAAACGTCCATGCAAGCACCATGTGACGCATGTTACACAAGTCTGGAATGTTGGCTCGAAGCCTTAACTTCAATATCGTCATAAGTAATGTTGGTACAAGCTTGCAAACATGTACAAAAAGTGGACATTTAAAGATTTAAAAAAGGTCATTTGGATTGATGACATCAAAGTCAATAGACTAGGCTATGGTAAGTGCAAATGTGTCTGAAAAAAACAAGGAAAAAAGGGGTTAAGGTTTGAGATATTGAAGGAAATGTTAAGTTCGGTGGAGGACGCCTGATGATATGGGGTTGTTTCACACCCAAATGCTTTGGGTTCTTGACCAGAATCGATGGTGCTCCCAATGCTGAGTTATATGTGAGTATCCTACAAGATGAGTTACTTCGTACTTTCAAATACTATCGATATGAAAATGGCGACATAGTGTTCCAGCACGACAACAACACGAAACATAGTTCATGGTTCAATGACAATGAAGTAGAGGTGTTGGAATCTCCCCAAAGTCCTCAAACCTCAACCCAATCAAACATTTGTGAGTAACGTTGAAAAAAACTGTATACATACCGAAGTGTGTCACCCAGTATGCAACAAATTTGAGAACATGTAGAAGAGACTCTCATCGATTTGATATTAATGACAAAACCTGTTGATGGGTCACCAACATCTAAGTCAGGACATATACTTTAAAGAGCAAGGGAAAATAGCCATAAAATGATAGTGTTTGGTCTTTCACTCCACACTCCATTTCACATTTCTCTCTATACAACCATGGCTAATATATGTACCACAATGCCCACTCACACTCAAAATAATGAAGAAGCTAAGGAATTACTAAGCAGTCTGAGCCCTAATGGTGGTTGCTGAAACAGATGACTTGATATCATGCAATTGAATAAACCAAACTTACAGTATCATAGGGCTCTATTGTTGTCTAAGTTTGGCTCATTTTAGCTGAAAAAATTCTAAAAGGAAGTTGAAAGTTGCTAACCTCTAACACTTACACAGGTCATCACTAAATATCCAAAACATCCAAAAAGTGTCAGTGTTCCTCTTGCTCTTTTATGGTAAATTAAAGTAATAATATTCATCCTAAAGTCCCAAATCTCTAATACCACAAGCTGCTAAATTTTCCATAGTTTCATGAAATGACAATAATTCTTACACCATATCTCACTATTTACTTTTCTTATTTCATACATTTTTATTGTCAGTTGACCATTTCTTGCCTTATTGTAAAAGCCAGAAGCTCGTCTTAGAAATTAGTGATAAAATGTTCATTTACAGTATGAAAACATAGAACACCAGTTTTCCAATCGGTCCATACAAGATTTAAAATACTGTATATAAATGCATTTACTGATCAATTTTAGAAAATGTGCTTTATTAAATAAGTGACCAACATCAAGAAAAAAATAGGAAGGTAATCCCATTAACAAATGCTGTAAGCTGGTTCATGCTGTAGCTTTAAGTGCCAGAGGAAACAAGTCTTCAAAAGATCCCTGTTGAGAGCTACAAGCATTCTTGTTTTACGCTTATTTTGTTGGCAGTATTACTTTAGCCACAGCAAGAAGGATTTCAAGCTACCTGTAAACTGCATTGTAGCAGAAGGTGGAGCTATTTCTATCATGATATATATTTTTTTTCAAATCCAGCAGAAATGTAAAGGCAACATGTCTTATAGGGGCACAGATTCTCCTGCAAAGTGAAATAGTAATAAGTGAACAACCTGCGATGTAGAACTACTGTAGAAGAAATATTTTTTCTCTGATCTGTCTTCTGCTCCCATTTCTGTTAAAATGAGGGAATATGGATATCATACAGTGGGACATCAGCAAGAGATGTTTCATTATGGGACAGCTTTCAGATGGATCTGGACGATCCATGCACTGCAGATTAGGCTAGTCATTATGTTGTATATAAAACTTTGTCAATGGCCAAATACATTATCTTCCATTGAAATTAGCTTTTATTTTGAAAGTGATGCCTTCATTAGGCATTTAGTTTGATATACTCTGCTATCAATTTACACAGTGCTTTACAGACATTATCATTACTGTCCCCATTGGGGTTCACAATCTAAACTCCTTATTGCCTGTCTTGCAAGCGTGGGAGGAATCAAATGCAAACATAGGGAGATCATACAAACTCCTTGCAGATATTGTCCTTGGTGGGACCTGAATCTAAAACCTCAGTGCTGAAAGGCTACAGTGCTAACCACTGAGCCGCCATGTTGCCTATATAAATATATATATCTATATATATATATATATAAGTATAAATATACAGTACAGACCAATAGTTTGGACACACCTTCTCATTCAAAGATTTTTCTGTATTTTCATGGCTATGAAAATTGTAGAATCACACTGAAGGCATCAAAACTATGAATTAACACATGTGGAATTATACATTACGCTTTACAAAAAAGTGTGAAACAACTGAAAATATGTCTTATATTCTAGGTTCTTCAAAGTAGCCACCTTTTGCTTTGATTACTGCTTTGCACGCAGAAAAGGTGAACGGATGTACTCTACATGCCTGGTTCCCACCGTGAAGCATGGAGGAAGTGGTGTGATGATGTGGGGGTGCTTTGCTGGTGACACTGTTGGGGATTTATTCAAATTTGAAGCGTTGAGCGGTCCAGATCACCCCAAACCATCTCGATTAGGTTCTGGTCTGGTGACTGTGGAGGCCAGGTCATCTGGAGTAGCACCCCATCACTCTCCTTTTTGGTCAAATAGCCCTTACACAGCCTGGAGGTGTGTTTGGGGTCATTGTCCTGTTGAAAAATAAATGATGGTCCAACTAAACGCAAACCGGATGGAATAGCATGCTGCTGCAAGATGCTGTGGTAGCCATGCTGGTTCAGTATGCCTAAAATTTTGAATAAATCCCCAACATTGTCACCAGCAAAGCACCCCCACATCATCACACCACCTCCTCCATGCTTCACGGTGGGAACCAGGTATGTAGAATCCATCCGTTCACCTTTTCTGTGTGCAAAGCAGTAATCAAAGCAAAAGGTGGCTACTTTGAAGAACCTAGAATATAAGACATATTTTCAGTTGTTTCACACTTTTTTGTAAAGTGTAATGTATAATTTCACATGTGTTAATTCATAGTTTTGATGCCTCCAGTGTGATTCTACAATTTTCCTAGTCGTGAAAATACAGAAAAATCGTTGACTGAGAAGGTGTGTCCAAACTTTTGGTCTGTACTGTATATATCTATATATATATATATATATATATATATATATATATATATATATATAAAGTGTGGGCCCTTTATATGGATACACCTAAATAAAATGGGAATGGTTGGTGATATCAACTTCCTGTTTGTGGTACATTAGTATATGTGAGGGGGAAAACTTTTCAAGATGGGTGGCCATTTTGGATCCATCTTTATTTTTTCAATGGGAAGAGGGTCATGTGACACATCAAACTTATTGAGAATTTCAGAAGAAAAACAATGGTGTTCATGATTTTAACATAACTTTATTCTTTCATGAGTTATTTACAAGTTTCTCTTTGTTTACAGCCATTGACATGTCGCAGAGGTTAACACCCGACAAGCGGATAGAAATTGTGTTGATTTCTGCTGAACGCAGTACGCGGGTCATTGCAGTAGATTTCAATGCAAGACAGCCTGCGAGACCACCCATCTCACATGCTACAGTTAGCAAACTGCTTGCCAAATTTCGTGAAACAGGTTAAAGGTTGGATTTGCCAAAAAGTGGATGCAAGAAAACTGTCACTATTGAAGAAACATCAGTGGATGTTCTAGCTTCATTCAGCAAGAGCCCACAGTGTAGCACTCGCCGCATGTCACTGGAGAGTGACATCAGTCGAACATCCCTTTGCGAATATTAGCTACTCACAAATGGCACCCTTACAAAATCCAGCTGCTGCAGCATCTCAACGAGGATGACCCAGATCGGTGCGCTGAATTTGCAGAATGGGCAAGACAAAAATTGGATCAGGACCCTCAGTTTACACAGAACATTATGTTCACTGATGAGGCAAACTTTTTTGCAAATGGTGAAGTTAACAAACAAAACCACCGCTATTGGTCTGACACTAACCCACAGTGGATAGACACCTCCAAGACCGTTGGAACACAAAAATTGAAGGTATGGTGTGGTATATGGGGTACAAAGATAGTGGTAAAATGAAGGAAAAAGGGATCCAGCTTCAATAAAATCTTCATCTTTATTGATTCATAAAAACATGAATAATGACATGCTCCTGGACAAGCTCAGGACAAGGCAACGCGTTTCGATCACAGGGATCTTTATCACAGCTGACATATTCAGACAAAGGCACATATTTAAGACAAAGGAGGACCAATCACGATCAGAAAAAATGTCATGTGATTTTTGACAAGTCCTTTAACAATTTGCACATAACGAATAAAGAAACAAAAACAATATTTGCACAAGTAAAATCAATGCAAAAAATGTAAAATTAATAATGGAACATCAATTCGTTTCTTTTGTTGAGACCAAATGGATGTCTGGTATGTAGATTAAAGATCCAGAAAGCTTCACGTGTGAGGAGTCGCTGACGTGCATCTCCACCTCGGGCAGACAGGTTAACACTTTCAATACCTGTGACTTGGAAAGAAGAAACATTGCGAGCATGCTGAAAAATAAAATGTTTAGCAGCAGCAAAAATATTGCGATTCGAAGAAACATTCTTTATATCCTGCAAATGTTCAACGATCCTGATTTTTAATTTCCTAGTGGTGCAGCCTATATAAGATAAATTGCAAATAGTGCACATAATTTTATATACCACATAACATGAATTACAATTGATATATTTGTTAATGGTATAAATCGCAGTGCTGTCATTATTTTCAAAGGTTTTTGTTACACAAACATATTTGCAAAGTGCACATCTATTGTGGCCACATTTATAAAAACCTTTATGTTCTAACCACAATGTTTTGTGAGAAGAAAAATTATTACTGAACATGCTTGGAGAAACTTTGTTACCAATAGATGGCGCTTTTCTTGAAACAACATTAATACCTGACGATAGAATATCGGCAAGAGAGGGATCTTCATATAAAATAGGCAGCGATCTCAAAATGATTTTTTTGATGTCCCCAAATTGAGGACTATATTGAGCACAAAAATATGGTTTCACTGCAAGATCATTTTTTTGTTGTCGCCCTCCACTAATGAGATCCTCTCTATTTCTATTACTTACAATTGTTCGTGCTCTTTTTAAGGACCATTTAGGATAATTTCTGTTTTTTAATCTTGTATCCACACAATTAAATTCCGTTTCCAGAGCTGCAGGATCGCTGCAGTTTCTCAAAATTCTAGTATATTCACCCAAAGGAATCGATTTAATAGTATGTTTGGGGTGACTGCTTGCTGCATGCAAGATAGAATTACCAGCACAAGGTTTGCTGAACGTTTTAGTAATAATGACAGAGTCATGTACCCCATATAAATCAAGATCTAAAAAAGAAATTTTGTTATGGTGAAATTTGTGAGTAAAATGTATGTTGAATGAATTAGAATTGATATAATCAATAAATCCAGATATGGCAGATACATCACCACTCCAAATAATGAGTAAATCAACGATATATCTGCCATACCAAGCAATCGAGTCAATAAATGTGTAATGTATGTAGTACAGTTCATATAGCGTCTTGTGCTTGGGTGCGATGAAAACACAGGAGTCACAGGTTTGATATAGAAAAGTCCTGTATTACTTCATACAAGTTGGCAGAAATAGTCACACAGTTTGCAGACACAGAAACAGGAGACACAGCAGGCCAGAGTAATCCAAGCTCAGCAATCACTCTCCAATACAGATTCAGGATCTTCTTCTCTGTTACCGTAAGTCCATGCAAACGTGGGTCTCTCAAAGAGCAGGGTTCAGAGTCCACAAGTGCTTCAGAGTTCCTCAGTAGGAACAGCTGGAGTACAAGGTCGAAGGCTTACAGGAGTCAAGTCACAGGTTCACTGCAGGCTAGATTCTGAAGCACTGATTGCTCAGCTGTGGCTGCTTAAGAAGCAAAGGAGAGAATCAGGGCGGGAACATGCAAGCTGGAAACTCCATTTTGACTGAGGGCAAGATAGCTGCAGCAAGACAGAAAGTAAAATGGCTGACAACAAACTGAGTTTCAGGAATATATACATAGAACCTTACATTACTCCTCCCTTAAGGACAACCTCCGGATGACCTCAGACCAGGCTTGTGTGGGTACCTCTGATGAAACTGACGGAGCAAGCGAGGAGCATTAACGTTATTGACCGGTTCCCATGAGTTGTCCTCCACTGGGTAGCCCTGCCATTTAATCAGATATTGTAACTGATTTCTATACAACCTGGAATCTAAAATCCTTTCCACCACAAATTCTTCCTGACCATCGACTAGCACTGGGTCAGGGCAAGGAGAGGAACGTCCAGGAAACGTATTGGGTGTCGCAGCCTTTAGTAGGGATACATGAAAGACAGGGTGGATTCTCATAGTTCTGGGCAGTTGAAGACGACAAGCAACGGCACTTATAATTTTACTGATTTTATAGGGTCCAATGTACTTATGTCCCAACTTAGACGATGGAATCCTTAACTTAAGATTTCTGGTTGACAGCCAGACCAAGTCTCCTACCTTGAAAGCTGGTGCAGGTTTACGAAATTTATCTGCTGCTTTCTTGTACCTTTCTTGAGCCGATTCCAGATTTTCCTTTAGAAGATCCATATTCTTCTGTAAAGACGTGATTCTTTCAGCCACTGCTGGTAAAGGCGTTTCTATGGGAAATCGTGGTAGAATGTTAGGATGATAACCTAGATTAGAGTAAAAAGGAGACTGTTTAGTGGAGGCACTCTGAGAGTTGTTATACGAGAACTCAGCTAATGGAAGTAGATCCACCCAATCATCCTGTAGGTGGCAGATAAAGCAGCGGAGATACTGCTCCAGGGTTTGATTGGTTCGTTCGGTCTGTCCATTAGTCTGGGGATGAAAAGCAGAAGAAAGGTTTACTTTAATGTCCAATGCTGCACAGAAATTTTGCCAAAACCTAGAAGTGAATTGCACCCCTCGATCCGAAATAACCTCATCCGGTACTCCATGTAAGCGAAACACATCTTTAATCATCAAATCTGATGTCTGTTTTGCAGTGGGTAAGCCGACACAAGGGACAAAATGAGCTGCCTTTGTTAGACGGTCAACCACCACTAGAATGGTGTTCTTCCCCTGAGAGGTTGGTAACTCCACAATGAAGTCCATAGAAATGGATCCCCACGGGCGGGACGGGGTGGGAAGAGGCTGCAACAGACCAGCTGGTGAGGAGCGAGGCGTTTTGCATCTTGCACAGACCTCACATGAAGTGACATAATTCAAAACATCCTTCCTGCAAGTGGGCCACCAAAAGAAACGAGAAAGAAATTCCTGTGTCTTTAGAATTCCTCTATGCCCAGCTATCTTGGAATCGTGAATGAGTTGCAATACTCTTAATCTGACTGTTTCAGGAATATACAGACGTTGTCCCTGAATCCACACACCATTCTTAAAGACAAGACTTACGTCCCTTGGGGGTTGTGCCAAAAAGGAATCCGCATGGTATGCTTCCTTGATGTCCTTAAGTAGGTCTTGATTATGAATTACTCCTAGGAATCTAGAGTCAGGAAGAATAGTCTTAGGAGGAGTAATTGGACGTGTCTCTGCTGAGTAAATCCTAGAGAGTGCATCAGCCTTTCCATTGCGCGATCCTGGTCTATAAGAGATGATAAAATTAAATTGGTTTAAGAAAAGATTCCAGCGAGCCTGGCAAGGAGTCAGGCACTTAGCCGACCTGATAAACTCAAGGTTACGATGGTCTGTCAGGACGACTATTTGCTGTGCAGCACCCTGAAGAAGGTGTCTCCATTCTTTGAAGGCGGCAATAATGGCCAACAACTCTCTATTGCCCACATCGTAGTTCCTCTCAGCCGAAGACAACTGCTGGGAAAAGAAGGCACAGGGATGCAAGACATTCTTCTCACCTGTTCTCTGAGAGAGTATAGCTCCAACGGCACAGTCTGAAGCATCCACCTCTATTATGAAGGCAAGCTCGGGGTTGGGATGTACTAGGATAGGTGCAGTGGTAAATTTATCTTTTAGACGGGAAAATGCTTCCTGGGCTTGGGGAGTCCAGGAAAACCTAGACTCTTTCCGGGTAAGTTGAGTGATAGGTGACACTACCTCAGAGAAATTTCTAATGAAACGTCTATAGAAGTTGGCAAACCCGATGAAGCGCTGTACCTCCTTCACATTTCTAGGACTTGGCCAATCCTTGATGGCTTGGGTTTTGCTTCCATCCATACTAATTCCTTGTGTAGACAGTACATACCCCAGAAATTGAATTTCGGTCCTATGGAATTCACACTTTTCAAGTTTGATGTAAAGATGATTTTGTCTTAGACGTTCCAAGACCATTCTCACATGTCCATGATGTTCCTCTGTGGAGTTAGAAAAAATTAGAATATCATCCAAATAAATTACCACGAATGTATCTAGGAGATCCCTGAAGATGTCATTCACCAAGTGTTGGAAAGTGGCTGGGGCGGTACTCAGACCAAAAGGCATAACTAGATATTCAAAGTGTCCATAGCGTGACCTAAATGCAGTCTTCCATTCATCCCCAGGTCTAATACGGACTAAGTTATAGGCCCCACGAAGATCTAGTTTAGAAAAAATGTTGGCATGTCGCACTCTCTCCAATAACTCAGGGATTAAAGGCAATGGATAACGGTTTCTAATAGTAACCTTATTGAGTTCCCTATAGTCTACGCATGGTCTCAGAGATCCATCTTTCTTCTTTACAAAGAAGATGGGTGCACCTGCAGGAGATGAAGAGGGGCGTATGAAGCCCTTGGCTAGATTTTCATCTATGTAATCCTTTAAAGCCTGTAGCTCGGGCCCCGCCAGGGGGTAGATCTTACCAAAAGGTATCTCTGCTCCAGGCAATAATTCAATTGGACAATCATATGGACGGTGAGGAGGAAGCTGGTCAGCGTTCTTCTTGTCACATAAATCCACATAGTCCTGGTATACAGCTGGTAGTTCAGGGACTGACATGATTCCTTTAGGAACAGAGCAAGCTGAAACTTTTGGACTCATCTGTTTCTCTGGAAAGTGTAATTCCTTGGTCTCCCAGTTAATGGTAGGATTCTGAGCCTGCAGCCATGGTAGCCCTAGAATAATGGGAAAGTGGGGAGAAGAGATAAGCATAAAGGACAGTTTCTCTTGATGATCTTTACCCATAAGAACCCTCAGAGGCTCTGTTTCCTGATCCACTGGTCCAGAGGTCAGCAGGGAGCCATCCACAGTTTCCATCTGTACTGGAGTAGCCTTCTTCACTGAACGTATTCCCTGTTTCAGAGCAAAGGAGACATCCATAAAATTTCCACTTGCCCCTGAGTCGATCATAGCAGAGCTAGACACCCAAGCTGAGTCAACCCAGAGTTTGATGGAAAGAAAGCAATGAGAATTGTTTTTCTTACAACTCAGCTGGGACACCGCTGAGAAAACTTGAAAAATGGCAGCGTTTACACAGTCAATGTCCTCAGAGGTAACGGAGTTTAAGTCCGAGAAATCAAGATCTGTTGCTGCAGATCTCTCTGGAGCCTGAGGCTCGGACCTGACAGATCCCCTCTCGCAACACTCACAATGAATGAGTGCTGCAGTAGTCTTACGAGAACGGCTGGGGCAGTTTATAATGAAGTGCCCTGACTTACCACAATAGAAACATAGATTCTCCGTAAAACGATGTTCCTTGCGTGCATCACTAACCCGTCGTTGTAAAGAGTCTACCTGCATGGGTTCAGGTTCAGGTTCCCGTGTAATCCTACTCAAAGGTTCCTTAGCTGGAGAGGAAGGTAGGAAAAGGTTAGTATGATTGCTTTCGAACCATCTCTCTTGCCTGCGTTCAGTCAGACGAGTATCAATACGGATGCAGTAGTTAATAAAGTCACCTAACGCAGTGGGAGGGTCGGCACGAGCAAGTTCATCCTTAATCAGTGGAGATAACCCCTTTCGAAAAATAGATTTTTTGGCGGAACTGTCCCAGGTGGTATCAAGGGCCCATCTCCTGAAATCCAAGGCATATTCAGCTACCGAGTGCTTACCTTGGCGCAAAGCTAACATGGCTGCTTCAGCTGTTGCACCTCGATTGGGGTCATCAAACACCTGCCCCATGGCTGAAATAAAATCATCAAGGTGATTCAAACAATCATCCTCAGTCTCAATCAGAGGGTTTGCCCACATTAAAGCCTTGTTGGTAAGCAACATAATTATAGTAAGCACCTTAGATCGTTCAGTGGGAAATTGTGAAGCATGTGCAGAAAAAAAAAGATTGCATTGATTAATAAATCCCCTGAATTTCTCACGTTCACCGCCAAAACGAAAAGGGGGCAACTTGGGAATCCCAGCACTCGGGGCTATGGCAGGAGCCTGGACTCGCCCCTCTAGAACCTCAATCCTGGCTCACAAATCCTGGGTAGTCTGTCCAACCACTTGCAAATTGTGATTATTGAGGTCCTGTAGATTTGTAAAACGGGTCTTTATATTCTGCAAATCTGCAAGGATATTATCAGTCACTCCGCAAAGTTCCTTTATGCGGGCCTCCATTTTCCAGATCTTTTAAGACAGGATTACTGGAAGAAGAGGAGAGAAAAAAAACAATAGTGTTCACCTGTGGCAACACTGCAGAGAGAAAAAAAAATTAAGGGAACTGCTCACCTGGAATGGTTGTGAGAAGTCACAACCACTATCATCACAGAAAGTTTCAACCAGACATCTGATATCGAGAGTTACAGCAGACAAAAAAAGAAAAGAAAGGAAAAAAAAAAAACAATAGTGTTTACCTGTGGTAACACTGCAAAAAGAAAAAACTTAAGGGAATTGCTCACCTGGAATGGTTGTGAGAAGTCACAACCACTGTCATCACAGAAAGTACAACCGGACGTCTGATATCCACAGTACAGCAGACACAGCCTTCCAGACCCAGCAGACACTAACGTTTTGGCTTCAGAATCTTGTAATGTATGTAGTACAGTTCATATAGCATCTTGTGCTTGGGTGCGATGAAAACACAGAAGTCACAGGTTTGATATAGAAAAGTCCTGTATTACTTCATACAAGTTGGCAGAAATAGTCACACAGTTTGCAGACACAGAAACAGGAGACACAGCAGGCCAGAGTAATCCAAGCTCAGCAATCACTCTCCAATACAGATTCAGGATCTTCTTCTCTGTTACCGTAAGTCCATGCAAACGTGGGTCTCTCAAAGAGCAGGGTTCAGAGTCCACAAGTGCTTCAGAGTTCCTCAGTAGGAACAGCTGGAGTACAAGGTCCAAGGCTTACAGGAGTCAAGTCACAGGTTCACTGCAGGCTAGATTCTGAAGCACTGATTGCTCAGCTGTGGCTGCTTAAGAAGCAAAGGAGAGAATCAGGGCGGGAACATGCAAGCTGGAAACTCCATTTTGACTGAGGGCAAGATAGCTGCAGCAAGACAGAAAGTAAAATGGCTGACGAACAAACTGAGTTTCAGGAATATATACATAGAACCTTACAAAATGGATTAGTGGCTGAAAAAATAAAAAAATAGTCATGTACCCCATATAAATCAAGATCTATGTTTAGTTTGTCTACTCATTCCCATGATAATGAATCTGATATTATTCATGCACCTGTGTTTAAAACAAAAAATCCCTCTTTTTATCCCATTCAATCCAGGCCTGATTGCATGACTAACTACCAGGAGGTGAAAGAGAGGGATTTAAAGATCCTGCATGATAGGGTTAAAATGGGCAGCAGCAGAAATCACTCTAATTTAACAAAAGCCCAGAAAACTGCATTAGATGAGATCAAAAGTATGTCAGATATAATAATTAAAATGTCGGACAAGGGTGGCATGATAGTCATCCTGAATAAAGAGGATTATCATTCTCAAATTATGTCTCTTTTGTCTGACAGTGATGTATATGAAAAACTCCACACAAATCCTACTGATAAATTTAAAAGTGAGATTATCCAAATTATTAATGAGGGTTTCAGCCTTGGTATTTTAACCCCTTCCCGACCTTTGACACAGCGTATGCGTCATGAAAGTCGGTGCCAATCCGACCTATGACGCATACCCTGCGTCATGAAAGGATCGCGTTCCTGCGGGCCGGGAGACCGGGGTCACTCAAAGGTCACCCGACCCGCAGTTACAGGACCCTTTGTGCTTCACCACAGGGGGGTCGGCTTAACCCCCCAGTGGCCACGATCGCTCTGATTGGCTGTTAAAAGTGAAACAGCCAATCAGAGCAATGTGTAATATTTCACCAATTTAATTGGTGAAATATTACAATCCAGCCATGGCCGATGCTGCAATAGCATCTGCCATGGCTGGACACCGAGCCCTGACCCCCCACACGTAGTCACGGCGGCGATCGGTCACCGCCGTCACTATCTGCTCCCCTCCCCCTTTGCTCTGCTGCCCCCACGTTCCGATCCCCCCCCTAACATTCCGACCCCCTACTTACCTCTCCCGGTCCACCGATGTCCCTGGATCGGTCCCAGCATCCGCCCGGGCCTCTTCATGGGCGCCGCCATCTTGGAAAATGGCGGGCGCATGCGCAGTGCGCCCACCGGCCGGCGCATGCGCAGTGCGCCCCCCAGTGTTCAAAAATTTATTTTGATCACTGTGATAAACTGTCACAGTGATCAAAATAAAAAAAAGTAAATGAACCCCCCCTTTATCATAGGTAGGGACAAATTCTTTTTTTTTCATAGCGGATTTTGCTGCTGATCCGCAGCTGATTTTGCTGCGGATCAGCGGCGGATATTGCTGCTGATCCGCGGCGGATATTGCTGCGGATCCGCTGAGGATCCGCGGCGGATTTTGCTGCTGATCCGCGGCGGATTTTGCTGCTGATCCGCGGCGGATTTTGCTGCGGGTCCGCGGCGGATTTTGCTGCGGGTCCGCGGCGGATTTTCCTGCTTATCCGCGGCGGATTTTGCTGCTTATCCGCGGCGGATTTTGCTGCTGATCCGCGGCTGATTTTGCTGCGGATCCGAGGCTGATTTTGCTGCGGATTCGCGGCGGATTTTGCTGCTGATCCGCGGCTGATTTTGCTGCGGATCCGAGGCGGATTTTGCTGCGGATCCGCGGCGGATTTTGCTGCGGATCCGCGGCGGATTTTGCTGCGGATCCGCGGCGGATTTTGCTGCTGATCCGCGGCTGATTTTGCTGCGGATCCCGGCGGATTTTGCTGCGGATCCGCGGCGGATTTTGCTGCTGATCCGCGGCTGATTTTGCTGCGGATCCGCGGCTGATTTTGCTGCGGATCCGCGGCGGATTTTGCTGCGGATCCGCGGCGGATTTTGCTGCTGATCCGCGGCGATTTTGCTGCTGATCCGCGGCTGATTTTGCTGCGGATCCGCGGCGGATTTTGCTGCTGATCCGCAGAAGATATTGCTGCTGATCCGCGGCGGATTTTGCTGCTGATCCGCGGCTGATTTTGCTGCTGATCCGCGGCTGATTTTGCTGCTGATCCGCGGCGGATTTTGCTGCTGATCCGCGGCGGATATTGCTGCTGATCCGCGGCGGATATTGCTGCTGATCCGCGGCGGATATTGCTGCTGATCCGCGGCGGATTTTGCTGCTGATCCGTGGCGGATTTTGCTGCTGATCCGCGGCGGATTTTGCTGGGGATCCTCGGCGGATTTTGCTGGGGATCCTCGCGACGTGCCGTCATTCAGTGAAGGAGCCTCGGACACGGGCTGCAGCGTCTGGGCTCCGTCACCGCTAGCACAGATGAATCATCTGCTGATTCATCTGCGCTAGCGGGTATAGCATAACGCGATCGCGTTATGCTATACCGTTACCAGCCTGTCAACACTACGTGTTGAACGGGCTGGTAAAACGCAATATGAACCCAGCCTTAGGGTTAGGGTTAGCATTAGGGTTAAGGTTAGAATTAGGGTTAGGGCTGGAATTTGGGTTAGGGTTGGAATTAGGGTTAGGCTTGTGGTTAGGTTTATGGTTAGAGTTGGGATTAGGGTTAGGGGTGTGTTGGGGTTAGGGTTATGGTTAGGGTTTGTATTAGGGTTAGGTGTGTGTAGGGGTTAGGGTTGGGGTTAGGGTGTGTTGGGGTTAGGGTTGGAGTTAGAATTGAGGGATTTCCACTATTTAGGCACATCAGGGGGTCTCCATACGCGACATGGCGCCACCATTGATTCCTGCAAATTTTGAGTTCAAAAGGTCAAACAGTGCTCCCTTTATTCCAAGCCCCGACGTATGCCCAAACAGTGGTTTATCCCCACATATGGGGTATCAGCGTACTCGGGAAAAATTGCACAACAACTTTGGGGGTTCTAATTTCTCCTATTAACATTGGGAAAAAAAAATTGGGGACTAAAAAATTATTTTTGTGGAAAAAAATGATTTTATATTTTCACGGCTCTGCGTTATAAACTTCTGTGAAGGACTTGGAGATTCAAAGTGCTTATCACACATCTATAGGAGTTCCTTAGGGGATCTAGTTTCCAAAATGGGGTCACTTGTGGGGAGTTTCTACTGTTTAGGCACATCAGGACTCTGCAAACGTAACATGACGCCCGAAGACCATTCCATCAAGTGGGCATTTCAAAACGTCACTACTAGAGTTGAGCGATACTTTCCGATATCCTAAAGTATCGGAATCGGAATGGTATCGCCGATATCACTAAAAAATCGGCGATACCCGATACCGATACCGGAAGTCCCATGTAAGTCTATGGGAACAAAATATCGCAACAAAAAAAACCCCATTCTTTCCTTGTAAACACTAAATATACACACATAGAATACATATATATATATATACATGTCATTGTGACATATATATATACATATATGTATAGTTTATACACTTCTACATAGTAAAATATCCTTTGATTCAATTGCCGGGTAAAGCCGGCTTCAGTGAAAAGACAGAAGCACCCGACATGAAATGACACTTGGTGTACATAGGGTTAACCATGTCTTTTCATGTCGTTTGCTATCTGATTTGCACAAACAATTAAATCAGACTATGTGTGCAAAATTTCACACCTGTAGGGGTTAATTAAAGGTGTAAATTCGTTGTAAAAAAAACGGACTTTTTTGCTACGAATTTACACCTTTAATTAACCCCTACAGGTGTGAAATTTTGCACACATAGTCTGATTTAATTGTTTGTGCAAATTAGATAGCAAAGGACATGAAAAGACATGGTTAACCCTATGTACACCAAGTGTCATTTCATGTCGGGTCACCCGACATGAAATGACACTTGGTGTACATAGGGTTAACCATGTCTTTTCATGTCGTTTGCTATCTAATTTGCACAAACAATTAAATCAGACTATGTGTGCAAAATTTCACACCTGTAGGGGTTAATTAAAGGTGTAAATTCGTTGTAAAAAAAAACGGACTTTTTTGCTACGAATTTACACCTTTAATTAACCCCTACAGGTGTGAAATTTTGCACACATAGTCTGATTTAATTGTTTGTGCAAATTAGATAGCAAAGGACATGAAAAGACATGGTTAACCCTATGTACACCAAGTGTCATTTCATGTCGGGTTCTGCATTTTCACAAAAGCCGGCAATTGAATTAGCGGCTATTATACTATGTAGAAGTGTATGAACTACAAATATAAATATATATATATATGTGTCACAAATTCAATGACATGTATATATATATATATGAGGTGTAAAATTGCTGAAAAAAAATGCGTGGGCTCCCGCCCTATTTTCGCAACCAGACAGACAAAGCCAGTGAGTGGGGGCAGATAATAATAGCCCAGAGAGGGACCATTATTTTTGGCCCCCCCCGGCTACTTAACATCTGCCCCCAGACACCCCAGAAAGGGCAAATCTCTAATTAGATTTGCCCTTTCTGGCACTTTGCCCGTTATTCCCATTGCCCTGGTGGCGGTGGCGAATGGGTTAATAAGGGGTTAAAATGACCTTGCAATTGAAAGGTCACTTTAAGCCAGGTTAATAATTGAGAGCTGTCAATTAGACAACTATCAATTATTAATCCTATTGTATGAAAGAAAAATCAAACACACACACTTTAATAAAAAAGAAGTTTAATGAAATAATCACACAGTTTTTGACCATATTTTATTTACCTGCTAAAACCATTTCCTGTAATAAAAATAAAATAAAAAAGCAAAATTATTCTTACCTATCCCATGCACAGTCAGGTCCCACGGTGAAATCCTTCAGAAAGGGTTAATGTTTACTGCAGGGACCGCAGCTAATGCTGCAGCCTCACAGTAAACCCCAAATGAATGAGTTCCTCTCCTGCCTGACAGGAGAGTAAAGGCTGGGTGTCACATAACGATACACCAGCGATCCCGACAACGATATGCACTTGTCAGGATCGCTGGTGTATCGCTACATGATCGCTGCTGAGCTGCCAAACAGGCAGCTCAGGCAGCGATCTGGGACAGCGACACTGCGGGTAACATCGCTTAAGGGCCCGTCTCACATAGCGATATCTCTACCGAGATCGCTGCTGAGTCACTAGTTTTGTGACGCAGCAGCGAGCTCACCAGCGATATCGCTGTGTGTGACATTCAGCGACGATCAGCCCCCCTGCCGGGTATCGCTGATCGTCGCAGAAATGTCAGGACCTTTTTTTGATCGCTGGTTTCCCTCTGACAGGCACGCATCGCTGCGTGTGACAGGCGGGAGACCAGCGATCCGCTGGTAACCAAGGTACACAGCGGGTTTCCAGGCACCGCGCAGCGCTTGGAAACCCGCTGTGTACCTTGGATATCAGCTCCCTGCATCAGGGCGCTGGTATCCAAGGTACACAGCGGGTTTCTAGGCACAGCCCCGCGCCTGGAAACCCGCTGTGTACCTTGGTTACCAGCGGATCGCTGGTCTCCCGCCTGTCACACGCAGCGATGTGTGCCTGTCAGCGGGAAACCAGCGATCAAAAAAAGGTCCTGACATTTCAGCGACGATCAGCGATACCCGGCAGGGGGCTGATCGTCGCTGAATGTCACACACAGCGATATCGCTGGTGAGCTCGCTGCTGCGTCACAAAACTAGTGACTCAGCAGCGATCTCGGTAGCGATATCGCTATGTGAGACGGGCCCTTAAGTGGAAAGCTTAATTGATTGCTTTCCACTTTCACTTCAGGTCAGCCAGGGACACAATCAGTGACGTCAGAGGGAACTGATTAACAAAAATAGGGGTTCCCTTCGAAAAAAAAATGGCGTGGGGTCCCCCCTATTTTTGTTAACCAGCCAGATGAAGCAGACCGCTGAGGCCTGGATTTTCAGGCTGTTAAGGAGCCAAGATCCATGGACCTTGCCAGCCTGATAATACTAGGCCACAGCAGTCTGCATATCTTGGCTGATTAACAAAAATAGGGGATCCCCTCGAAAAAAATTGGCGTGGGGTCCCCCCTATTTTTGTTAACCAGACAGATGAAGCAGACCGCTGAGGCCTGGTTTTTCAGGCTGGTAAGGATCCAATATCCATGGACCTTGCAAGCCTGATAATACCAGGCCACAGCAGTCTGCTTAGCTTGGCTGGTTAACAAAAATAGGGATCCCCTCGAAAAAAAAACGGCGTGGGGATCCCCCCTATTTTTGTTAACCAGCCAAGTAAAATGCAGACTGCTGCGGCCTGGTATTAAAAGACTGTCAAGGCCCATGGATTTTGGCCCTCAACAGCCTGATAATACCAGGCTACAGCAGCCCCACATTTGGCGCATCAAAAGATGTGCCAATTGTGGCACTTTACCCGGCTCTTCCCACTTGCCCTGTAGCGGTGGCAAGCGGGGTAATAAGGGGTTATTGTCACCGTTGATTGCACGGTGACAATAAGCCCGGTTAATAATGGAGAGGCGTCAATAAGACACCGATCCATTATTAATCCCAAAGTTATTAAATGTATAAAAAAAAGACAAAGCAAGAAAAAAGTATTTTAATGAAATAAAAGAGACAACACAGTTTTCATTTCTTTTATTACACTCTCATTCCTGCGACGCCATCGATCTCCTGTAAAAAAAGAAAAAAAACAAACCAACAGTATACCACCTGTCCGACGCAGTCCAGAACGACAGTCCCACGACGATCCAGCTGTGCTACATCGCAATGACAGGCTGAGCCTGTCATCGCGACGCAGCACAGCTGATTACCTGCTTCCCCGGCGGTGACGTCATCGGACTGACTGCTTTACGGCCGGGATTACCCAGCAGTCACTGCAGTTATCGCGAGAAACTGCATGTGACCGCCGGGGAAAGAAGATGGCGGCCATGAAGCAGTCCGGGATGTGACCGCCGGAGATCTTCTGCCAGGTAAGTGCTGCTGACTCCTGACAGACCCGACCGACGGACACTGACAGTGACAGTGACAATCCCGATTCCGGTATCCGATAAGACGAAAATATCGGAACTCGGAATCGGAATTCCGATACAGCTAATATCGGCCGATACCCGATATTTGCAGTATCGGAATGCTCAACACTAGTCACTACTTCCCATCCGAGCCCCGACTTGTGCCCATACAGTAGTTTTCTCCCACATATGGGATATCAGCATACTCAAGACAAATTGGACAACAACTTTTGGGGTCTAATTTCTCATGTTACCCTTGGGAAAATAAAAAAATTGGGGACTAAAAGATCCTGATTGTGGAAAAAATATGATTTTTTTATTTTCATGCCCCGGCGTTATAAACTTCTGTGTAGCCCTTGGGGGTTCAAAGTGCTCACCACACATCTAGATAAGTTCTTTGCGGGGTCTAGTTTCCAAAATGGGGTCACTTGTGGGGAGTTTCTACTGTTTAGGCACATCAGGGGCTCTGCAAACGTAACAAGATGCCCGCAGACCATTCCATCAAGTCGGCATTTCAAAGCGTCACTACATCCCTTCCGAGCCCTGACGTGTGCCCAAACAGTGGTTCCCCCCCACATATGGGATATCAGCATACTCAGGACAAATTGGACAACAACTTTTGGTGTCTAATTTCTCATGTTACCCTTGGGAAAATAAAAAAATTGGGGACTAAAAGATCCTGATTGTGGAAAAAATATGATTTTTTTATTTTCATGCCCGGGCGTTATAAACTTGTGTAGCCCTTGGGGGTTCAAAGTGCTCACCACACATCTAGATAACTTCTTTGCGGGGTCTAGTTTCCAAAATGGGGTCACTTGGGGGGGTTCTACTGTTTAGGCACATCATGGGCTCTGCAAACGTAACAAAATGCCCGCAGACCATTCCATCAAGTCGGCATTTCAAAGCGTCACTACATCCCTTCCGAGCCCTGACGTGTGCCCAAACAGTGGTTCCCCCCCACATATGGGGTACTAGCGTACTCAGGAAAAACTGGACAACAACTTTTGGGGTCCAATTTCTCCTGTAACCATTGCGAAAATAAAAAATAGTGGGCTAAAAAATCATTTTTTGAGAAAAAAAAATGATTTTTTATTTTCACGGCTCTGCGTTATAAACTTCTGTGAAGCACCTGGGGGTTCAAAGTGCTCACTATGCATCTAGATAAGTTCCTTAGGGCGTCTAGTTTCCAAAATGGGGTCACTTGTGGGGGAGCTCCAATGTTTAGGCACACAGGAACTGTCCAAATGCGACATGGCAACCGCTAAATATTCCAGCATATTTTCCATTCAAAAAGTCAAATGGCGCTCCTTCCCTTCTGAGCCCTGCCGTGCGCCCAAACAATGGTTTATGACCACATATGAGGTATCTGTGTACTCAGGAGAAATTGCCCAACAAACTTTAGGATCCAATTTATCCTGTTGCCCATGTGAAAATGAAAATAACTGAGGCTAAAAGAAAATTTTTGTGAAAAAAAAGTACTTTCTTTTTTTTAAGGATCAATTTGTGAAGCACCTGGGGTTCAAAGTGCTCACTATGCATCTAGATAAGTTCCTTAGGGCGTCTAGTTTCCAAAATGGGGTCACTTGTGGGGGAGCTCCAATGTTTAGGCATACAGGGACTCTCCAAATGCGACATGGCAACCGCTAAATATTCCAGCATATTTTCCATTCAAAAAGTCAAATGGCGCTCCTTCCCTTCTGAGCCCTTCCGTGCGCCCATACAGTGGTTTATGACCACATATGAGGTATCTGTGTACTCAGGAGAAATTGCCCAACAAATTTTAGGATCCAATTTATACTGTTGCCCATGTGAAAATGAAAAAAACTGAGGCTAAAATAAATTTTTTGTGAAAAAAAAGTACTTTCTTTTTTTTAAGGACCAATTTGTGAAGCACCTAGGGGTTCAAAGTGCTCACTATGCATCTAGATAAGTTCCTTAGGGGGTCTAGTTTCCAAAATGGGGTCACTTGTGGGGAAGCTCCAATGTTTAGGCACACAGGGACTCTCCAAATGCGACATGGCAACCGCTAAATATTCCAGCATATTTTCCATTCAAAAAGTCAAATGGCGCTCCTTCCCTTCTGAGCTCTGCCGTGCACCCAAACAATGGTTTATGACCACATATGAGGTATCTGTGTACTCAGGAGAAATTGCCCAACAAATTTTAGGATCCAATTTATACTGTTGCCCATGTGAAAATGAAAAAACTGAGGCTAAAAGAAAATTTTTGTGAAAAAAAAGTACTTTCTTTTTTTTACAGATCAATTTGTGAAGCACCTGGGGGTTCAAAGTGATCACTAAGCATCTAGATAAGTTCCTTAGGGGGTCTAGTTTCCAAAATGGGGTCACTTGTGGGGAGCTCCAATGTTTAGGCACACAGGGACTCTCCAAATGCGACATGGCAACCGCTAAATATTCCAGCATATTTTCCATTCAAAAAGTCAAATGGTGCTCCTTCCCTTCTGAGCCTTGCCGTGTGCCCAAACAGTGGTTTATGACCACATATGATGTATCGGTGTACTCAGGAGAAATTGCTGAACAAATTTTAGGATCCAATTTATCCTATTGGCCATGCGAAAATGAATAAATTGTTGCTAAAAGAAAATTTTGTTGGAAAAATTAAAATGTCCATTTTTTCCTTCCACGTTGCTTTAGTTCTGGTGAAGCACCTGAAGGGTTAATAATCTTCTTGAATGTAGTTTTGAGTAGCTTGAGGGGTGCAGTTTTTATAATGGTGTCACTTTTGGGTATTTTCTGCCATATAGACCTCTCAAAGTGACTTCAAATGTGAGGTGGTCCCTAAAAAAAATGGTTTTGTAAATTTTGCTGTAAAAATGAGAAATCGCTGGTCAACTTTTAACCCTTATAACTTCCTAACAAAAAAAATTTTGTTCCCAAAATTGTGCTGATGTAAAGTAGACATGTGGGAAATGTTATTTATTAAGTATTTTGTGTCACATAACTTTATGGTTTAACAGAATAAAAATTAAAAATTTGAAAATTGCGAAATTTTCAAAATTTCGCCAAATTTCCATTTTTTTTCACAAATAAACGCAAAAATTATCAACATAAATTTACCACTAACATGAAGCCCAATATGTCACGAAAAAACAA
This sequence comes from Oophaga sylvatica, assembly GCA_033576555.1. Classification (NCBI taxonomy): domain Eukaryota; kingdom Metazoa; phylum Chordata; class Amphibia; order Anura; family Dendrobatidae; genus Oophaga; species Oophaga sylvatica. The sequence continues at coordinate 243,117,268 of JARQOD010000005.1, forward strand.
TCTCAGAATCGCTAGGATCCGTTGAAGCGTTCCTGAGTTATTACCTCATAAAGGGACACTGGTCAGAATTGCAAAAAATGGCAAGGTCTTTAAGGTCAAAATAGGCTGGGTCTTGAAGGGGTTAACCAAAAAACAAATTGATTATCTCACAGTGTCTCATCCCATTGTCCCTATCATGCATGGTCTTCCAAAAATTCATAAGTAGTGTTGAGCGATATTGCTCGATATCTAAAAATATCGTATCGAAATTGTATCGCCGATAGCACTAAATATCGTCGATATCCGATTACGATAACGGAAGTCCCATGTAAGTCTATGGGAACAAAATATCGCAACAAAAAAAACCCTTTCTTTCGTTGTAAACACAAAATATACACACATAGAATACATATATATATATATAATATATATTACATGTCATTGTGACATATATATATACATATATTTATAGTTCATACACTTCTACATAGTAAAATAGACTCTGATTCAATTGCCGGGTAAAGCCGTGACATACCCCATAGAAGTCGACGGGCTCGGTGCCGAGTACCCCCAAAACCTCTGGCTCTGTGCGACTCAACTTGGGCGTCACAAACAGGATTCTGTAGCTCGCTATAAGCGAGTCCTGTGTGCCTGAATTGAACTGGTTTTGTGCTTGAGAATTGCTAAAATCATCAGAGAATGTATTTGCCATTTTTCCGCCATATCTGCGTCACGACGAGGCACTGGTGAAGAAGAAGGGCGTGCTCTTCGTGGGTGTACACTCACTCAGTGACGCGAAAACGATGGCTCTAAATGGTACTGCAATGTAAGATCGTGCCCCACAGCTCTTGAGTTCCGCCTCCTCATCCTCCTCAGTGTGCGGAAACTAACACGAAGGTCCCGCCTCCCTACAAAAGAGGGGCCCTCTCCAGATGCTAATGACACATGTGACTTGGCAGAGATGGCTAATGGACACGAGCAGAAGTGTGAAGGGATGGAGCAGTCAGAGCTCTCCCCCCACGGAAGCGACCCGATCACCACGGAACCACCGTTGGGCACCCGGCCTGGAAACCCTCCTACGCTGCAAGAAGCGGCGGATACCCTAAGAGGCCTGGCCCGGCACCGGGAGGAGGTCGCCAGGATGGAAGCGAGCTGGCGTGCCCTAAAACTAAACTTGGAGCGGCGCCAATCCCTCTTACCTGAAGTGTCTGTACCGGAAGGTGAGGCACCCGTTCTAGTAGAGGAGTCCTTGCAATGTGATCCGGTTGACGTTGTCGCAGTGGAGGCACCCGTTCGTGCAAAAAACGCTGCACCGGCAGCACCCCAGATCCCGCTGTCTGCCCCCATCGCTGAGACAGAAGAAGCAACACCCGTCCTCATGGAGGAGGCCGCGCAGGCACCAGAGGTCTACCTGCCTGTACCGGAGCCCCGACTGTCATCTGTTCCAGAGCCGGCTGCTTCCTCCGCAGGTGAGCGCCGCCAGGACTGGGGGGCGCTTGGAGAGCTGCCGCAAACCGGACACTGTAAGCTGCAGTGGAGTGGTGGAGACATGGAGCTGCTGGTGGAGGAGAATTTCAACCGGCGTCAGGAGGAAGAGTGGAGACGTTGGGAGCGGGAAGCAGAGCGACAAAGGGAGCAGCGAGAATCCCAAAAACTTCGGCAACGTAACCTGGAGAAGGACCGGGCAGATAAGGACCGGATGAGAAAGGATAAAGGAACCCTGTGTGAGCCGCGGCATAAGGGTGCAGTACGGAGCTTTAAATTGAAAGGTGGTTGGGGCTTCATCAAGGAGCCTGGACTTTATTTAGAAGTTTTTGTAACCCGGCGGGACGTGGAGGCTCACCTCCCAGAAGGACACCCGGGGAGGGACCTGTTGCCAGGAGACTTGGTGACTTACACCCGACACTGGGGTTACAATGGATGGTGCCCACCCCACGCCGTAAATCTCCCAAGCCTCCCTCAGTGGTCTCCTCAGCAGCCCCAGCTATGGACATGATAAGTATAGCTGGCTTGTACCCGGCGCCTGTTAGGCCCCCTGGGGTTCGTTCAGTCCGGGACATAGGGTTCCAGACCCGGAGGGAGATGAAAGAGGTGGCCACACAGACCCAGATAGCGGGTCACGACTTGACTGTACAGGCCACACGATGTCATCAGGTCCTGGTGGTCCTTGGTGCCTCGGATGTTTGGCAAGCATCAGAAGAGTACCAGGTGGTACCTGGAACACCCCTGCCAAAGAATTATAAATAACCTGGACAGGGTCCCTGTATGTAAATAGTTAAATTGTTTATGTACCCGGACGGGTGAATGTTCATAAAAAAGTTTTTTAATTTAATAAAAAAAAAAAAACACAGTTTTCATTACTTTTATTACAGTCTCATCCTGCGACGCCATTGATCTCCTGTAAAAAAAAAAAAAGTATACCACCTGACCGACGCAGTCCATAGTAACGAGTGTCCCACGACGATCCAGCTCTGCTACATCAGAATGACAGGCAAGCCTGTCATCCCGGCGCAGCACAGCTGATTACCTGCTTCCCCGGCGGTGACGTCATCGGACTGCTTTACGGCCGGGATTACCCTGCAGTCACTGCAGTTATCGCGAAAAAACTGCATGTGACCGCCAGGGAGAAGATAATGGCGGCCATCAAGCAGTCCAGGACGTGACCGCCGGAGATCTTCTGCCAGGTAAGTGCCGCTGACTCCTGACACACCCGACCGACGGACACTCACAGTGACAGTGACAAATCCGATTCCGGTATTCGATAAGACGAAAATATCGAAACGAATTATCGAAAGGCCGCTAGAGCTAATATCGGCCGATAGCCGATATTTACATTATCGTATCGCTCAACACTATTCATAAGGATATGAAAATCCCCCCATGAGACCCATTGTCTCAGGGATTGGATCTTTAAATGAACATCTGGGAGAATGGGTTGACTCACTACTTCAACCACTAGTACAAATCACTCCTGGTTATATTAAAGATTCCAAAGAAGTGCTGAGAATGTTTTCCAAGAAAATCTGGTTCAAAGAATATACTTGGTTATGTTGTGATGTGACTTCTTTATATTACTGTATACCTTACAATGTTGCCATGACAGCGCTGCAGTTTGTCTTAACGAAATTCAGCAATTATTCCCAGGATCTCATTAATTACATTTTACAAGTTATTCAATTTTTATTAACCCACAATTTTTTCTCATTTGACAATAAATTTTTTTTACAAAAATCTGGCGTGGCGATGGGTGCGAAATTTGCACCATCCCTAGCTAATCTTGTTATGTCATATTGGGAATATTTTTTTATTTTTTCAGCCACTAATCCATTTATTGACTCGATTGCTTGGTATGGAGATATATTGATGATTTACTCATCATTTGGAGTGGTGATGTATCTGCCATATCCGGATTTATTGATTATATCAATTCTAATTCATTCAACATACATTTTACTCACAAATTTCACCATAACAAAATTTCTTTTTTAGATCTTGATTTATATGGGGTACATGACTCTGTCATTATTACTAAAACGTTCAGCAAAAACCTTGTGCTGGTAATTCTATCTTGCATGCAGCAAGCAGTCACCCCAAACATACTATTAAATCGATTCCTTCGGGTGAATATACTAGAATTTTGAGAAACTGCAGCGATCCTGCAGCTCTGGAAACGGAATTTAATTGTGTGGATACAAGATTAAAAAACAGAAATTATCCTAAATGGTCCTTAAAAAGAGCACGAACCATTGTAAGTAATAGAAATAGAGAGGATCTCATTAGTAGAGGGCGACAACAAAAAAATGATCTTGCAGTGAAACCATATTTTTGTGCTCAATATAGTCCTCAATTTGGGGACATCAAAAAAATCATTTTGAGATCGCTGCCTATTTTATATGAAGATCCCTCTCTTGCCGATATTCTATCGTCAGGTATTAATGTAAAAGCGCCATCTATTGGTAACAAAGTTTCTCCAAGCATGTTCAGTAATAATTTTTCTTCTCACAAAACATTGTGGTTAGAACTATAAAGGTTTTTATAAATGTGGCCACAATAGATGTGCACTTTGCAAATATGTTTGTGTAACGAAAACCTTTGAAAATAATGACAGCACTGCGATTTATACCATTAACAAATATATCAATTGTAATTCATGTTATGTGGTATATAAAATTATGTGCACTATTTGCAATTTATCTTATATAGGCTGCACCACTAGGAAATTAAAAATCAGGATCGCTGAACATTTGCAGGATATAAAGAATGTTTCTTCGAATCGCAATATTTCTGCTGCTGCTAAACATTTTATTTTTCAGCATGCTCGCAATGTTTCTTCTTTCAAGTCACAGGTATTGAAAGTGTTAACCTGTCTGCCCGAGGTGGAGATGCACGTCAGCGACTCCTCATACGTGAAGCTTTCTGGATTTTTAATCTACATACCAGACATCCATTTGGTCTCAACAAAAGAAACGAATTGATGTTCCATTATTAATTTTACATTTTTTGCATTGATTTTACTTGTGCAAATATTGTTTTTGTTTCTTTATTCGTTATGTGCAAATTGTTAAAGGACTTGTCAAAAATCACATGACATTTTTTCTGATCGTGATTGGTCCTCCTTTGTCTTAAATATGTGCCTTTGTCTGAATATGTCAGCTGTGATAAAGATCCCTGTGATCGAAACGCGTTGCCTTGTCCTGAGCTTGTCCAGGAGCATGTCATTATTCATGTTTTTATGAATCAATAAAGATGAAGATTTTATTGAAGCTGGATCCCTTTTTCCTTCATTTTCCTATGTATCTTCACGTTTGATCAAGCGGAGGATCCGTGCTTCTACAAACCGGTGAGCTGGTTAGCGTTCTTATACAAAGATAGTGGTGCCATTCTTCATCAATGGAAACCTCAATGCCACTGGATATCTGGAATTGCTACATGATGATCTGCTTCCCTCTTTATGCACTGGGCAGCACGGTGGCTCAGTGGATAGCACTACAGCCTTGCAGCGCTGGAGTCCTGGGTTCGAATCCCATCTAGGACAACATCTGCAAGGAGTGTGTATGTTCTCCCCGTGTTTGCGTGGGTTTCCTCCGGGTACTCCGGTTTCCTCCCACACTCCAAAAACATACTGATAGGGAATCTAGATTGTGAGCCCCATCGGGGACAGTGACGATAATGTGTGCAAAACTGTAAAGCGCTGCGGAATCTGTTAGCGCTATATAAAAATAAAGATTATCATTATTATTATTATTATGCACTGAAGATGGCACCTTCCCTGAGTTTTTCCAGCTAGATGGTGCACCACCACATTATAATTGTCAGGTCCGAGCATTTCAACATGAACAGTTTCCTGGAAAGTGGATTGGTCATAGTAGGCCAGTTGAATGGCCACCAAGGCCTCCCGATCTTACCCCATTAGACTTTTATCTTTGGGGCCATCTGAAGGCAATTGTCAATGCTGTGAAGATACGAGATGTGCAGCATCTGAAACAGCGAATACTGGAAGCGTGTGCTAACATTTCTTCTGCGGTGTTGCTATCAGTGTGATAAGAGTGGGAGAATAGGGTTGCATTGACAATCCAACACAATGGGCAGCACTTTGAACACATTTCATAAGTGGTCATAAACTTGTAAATAACTCATGAAAGAATTCATTTACATTAAAACCAAGCACACCATAGTTCTTCTTGAGAAATTCTCAATAAGTTTGTGTCACATGACCCTCTACTCATTGGAAAAAATAAAGTTGGATCCAAAATGGACGACTTCAAAATGGCCACCGTGGTCACCACCCATCTTGAAAAGTTTTCCCCCTCCCATATACCAATGTGCCACAAACAGGAAGTTGATATCACCAATCTTTCCCATTTTATTTAGGTATATCCATATAAATGGTCCACCCTGTATATATGTATATATACTATGATCGTGTTATATATATTCAGACCAATGATAGCGTTTCTGCCTGGATGCAATCAGTAGGAGGAAAAGGTAGAGATAGAGAATTCAGCTTCACAAACTTTTTTTTAAAGAATATATATTTTCTTTATTAGTGAATAATAGTAATCCAGTGAAAAATTAGTTTAAATTCCAAATTGATAGCATGGCTATAGGATACATGAAGAAGGCATAGTATAGATCTACGCGTTTCAGGTGTATAATACTCTTAGTCATCCAATTCTTCGCACAAAAATTTTGTTTGTGATGATAGCTTCAAGACTAGTGTTGAGCGATACGATAATGCAAATATCGGCTATCGGCCGATATTAGCTCTATCGGCCTTTCGATAATTCGTTTCGATATTTTCGTCTTATCGAATACCGGAATCGGATTTGTCACTGTCACTGTGAGTGTCCGTCGGTCGGGTCTGTCAGGAGTCAGCGGCACTTACCTGGCAGAAGATCTCCGGCGGTCACGTCCTGGACTGCTTGATGGCCGCCATTATCTTCTCCCTGGCGGTCACATGCAGTTTTTCGCGATAACTGCAGTGACTGCAGGGTAATCCCGGCCGTAAACCAGTCACCGCCGGGGAAGCAGGTAATCAGCTGTGCTGCGCCGGGATTCTGATGTAGCAGAGCTGGATCGTCGTGGGACACTCGTTACTATGGACTGCGTCGGTCAGGTGGTATACTTTTTTTTTTTTCATTTTTTTACAGGAGATCGATGGCGTCGCAGGATGAGACTGTAATAAAAGTAATGAAAACTGTGTTTTTTTTTTTTTTATTAAATTAAAAAACTTTTTTATGAACATTCACCCGTCCGGGTACATAAACAATTTAACTATTTATCAACAATTTAACTATTTACATACAGGGACCCTGTCCGGGTTATTTATACTTCTTTGGCAGGGGTGTTCCAGGTACCACCTGGTACTCTTCTGATGCTTGCCAAACATCCGAGGCACCAAGGACCACCAGGACCTGATGACGTGTGTGGCCTGTACAGTCAAGTCGTGACCCGCTATCTGGGTCTGTGTGGCCACCTCTTTCATCTCCCTCCGGGTCTGGAACCCTATGTCCCGGACTGAACGAACCCCAGGGGGCCTAACAGGCGCCGGGTACGGGCCAGTTATACTTATCATGTCCATAGCTGGGGCTGCTGAGGAGACCACTGAGGGAGGCTTGGGAGATTTACGGCGTGGGGTGGGCACTTTTGCAGAGGCCTGCATGTGGGAGGCTGAAGGCTCCGAGGGTCTCACAGGTTCCTGACACACTGGGGAGTAGGGGTCGCACCTGGTAACATTTAGGGCGTACCATCCATTGTAACCCCAGTGTCGGGTGTAAGTCACCAAGTCTCCTGGCAACAGGTCCCTCCCCGGGTGTCCTTCTGGGAGGTGAGCCTCCACGTCCCGCCGGTTCACGAAAACTTCTAAATAAAGTCCAGGCTCCTTGATGAAGCCCCAACCACCTTTCAATTTAAAGCTCCGTACTGCACCGCGGCTCACACAGGGTTCCTTTATCCTTTCTCATCCGGTCCTTATCTGCCCGGTCCTTCTCCAGGTTACGTTGCCGAAGTTTTAAGGTTTCTCGCTGCTCCCTTTGTCGCTCTGCTTCCCGCTCCCAACGTCTCCACTCTTCCTCCTGACGCCGGTTGTAATTCTCCTCCACCAGCTGCTCCATGTCTCCACCACTCCACTGCAGCTTGCGATGTCCGGTTTGCGGCAGCTCTCCTGGTGCCCCCAGTCCTGGCGGTGCTCCCCTGCGGAGGAAGCAGACGGCTCTAAATCAGATGACAGTCGGGGCTCCGGTACAGACAGGTAGACCTCTGGTGCCTGCGCGGCCTCCTCCATGAGGACGGGTGTCGCTTCTTCTGTCTCAGCGACAGGGGCAGACAGCGGGATCTGGGGTGCTGACGGTGCTGCGGTTTTTGCAGGAACGGGTGCCTCCACTGCAACAACGTCAACCGGATCACATTGCAAGGACTCCTCTACTAGAGGTGCCTCACCTTCCGGTACAGACACTTCAGGTAAGAGGGATTGGCGCCGCTCCAAGTTTAGTTTTAGGGCACGCCAGCTCGCTTCTATCCTGGCGACCTCCTCCCGGTGCCGGGCCAGGCCTCTTAGGGTATCCGCCGCTTCTTGCAGTGTAGGAGGGTTTCCAGGCCGGGTGCCCAACGGTGGTTCCGTGGCGATCGGGTCGCTTCCGTGGGGGGAGAGCTCTGACTGCTCCATCCCTTCACACTTCTACTCGTGTCCATTAGCCATCTCTGCCAAGTCACATGTGTCATTAGCATCTGGAGAGGGCCCCTCTTTTGTAGGGAGGCGGGACCTTCGTGTTAGTTTCCGCCCACTGAGGAGGATGAGGAGGCGGAACTGAAGAGCTGTGGGGCACGATCTTACATTGCAGTACCATTTAGAGCCATCGTTTTCGCGTCACTGAGTGAGTGTACACCCACGAAGAGCACGCCCTTCTTCTTCACCAGTGCCTCGTCGTGACGCAGATATGGCGGAAAAATGGCAAATACATTCTCTGATGATTTTAGCAATTCTCAAGCACAAAACCAGTTCAATTCAGGCACACAGGACTCGCTTATAGCGAGCTACAGAATCCTGTTCGTGACGCCCAAGTTGAGTCGCACAGAGCCAGAGGTTTTGGGGGTACTCGGCACCGAGCCCAGTCGACTTCTATGGGGTATGTCACGGCTTTACCCGGCAATTGAATCAGAGTCTATTTTACTATGTAGAAGTGTATAAACTATAAATATATGTATATATATGTCACAATGACATGTATATATATATATATATATATATATATGTATTCTATGTGTGTATATTTTGTGTTTACAACGTAAGAAAGGGGTTTTTTTGTTGCGATATTTTGTTCCATAGACTTACATGGGACTTCCGCTATCGAAATCGGATATCGACGATATTTAGTGCTATCGGCGATACAATTTCGATATGATATTTTTAGATATCGAGCACTATCGCTCAACACTATTCAAGACGTCTCTGTGTGGAGAAACTAGTCGCATGCATTACTCAGGTGTGATTTTGACCTATTCTTCCACATAAACACTCTTCAAATCCTGAAGGTCACATGGGCTCCTTCTATGCCTTCTATGAACTCTGAGCTTTAGTGCTGTTCATAAATTTTCCATTCAATTCAGGTCAGGTGATTGGCAGGGCCATTCTAGCAGCTTTATTTGTTTTCTCTGAAGCCAATTGAGAGTTTCCTTGGCTGTGCATCATCCTAGTAGATGGCAGCAGATTTTTATCAAGAATGTCTCGGTATATTTGTCCATTCATCCTTCCTTCATTTACTTGAAGTTTGCCAGTACCATATTTGAAAAACATTCCCACACCATGATATTCTCATCTCCAAACGTCACTGTTGGTATGGTGTTTTTGGGGTGATGCAGTGCCTTTTGGCCTCCAAACATGATGTGTATTATGGCATCCAAAGAGTTCAGTTTCAGTCTCATCTGACCAGACTATATTCTCTCAGTATTTCACAGTCTTGTCTAAATCTTGCTGAGCAAACTTTAAACGTGCATGAACATGCTTTTTTCATCAGCAATTGAGTCTTGCGTGGTAACCTTGCTTACAGGCCATGGAAGTTGGGTGCATTACTTATATTTTCCTTTGAAACAATTGTACCTGCTAGTTCCAGGTCTATCTGTTGATCTCCAAAGATGGTCCTCTGCTCTTGTATAACTCTTCTAATAATTATTTTCACTCCTTTGTCAGAAATTCTGCAGAGAACACCTGGTCATAGCCAGTTTATGGTGAATTGATTGTCTTTGCACACTGGAACCTTCAGTAGTTTAGAAATTCTACTGTATCCAATCAGTATGTTTTGCAACAACAAAGTTGTAAAGGTCTTCAAACAATTCGCTGGTCTTACCCATCAGGAGATGTTCATTGTGTGGCATAATGGTAATGATATACCTTTTTATAGGCCATCAGTTTAACCAGTTGATATTATTTTTCACTAAGTGGCAGGATTTCTTTCTAATTACTAATAGATTTCAGCTGGTATCATGACTTTCCATGGATTTTGCACCTCTGTTTCTTCATGTGTTCAATACATTTTCACTGTGTCACTTCTCATTATTACACATAACTTAATTTATGGACATCTATTGTTTTATTCCTTTGCCTGGATGGGTTGTTACTGACATCTACTGAGAATTTCATGTCAATAGCACCTTTAGCAATATATTTACTTAGAACATTGGTGATATGTTCAATACTTATTTCACCCCTTGTATATGTTTGAAGGAGAGCCAAATGTGCAAAGTGTGCAACATTCACAGACATTTGTGTATACATATTCATTTGTAACAAGAAGTGGTGACAATACATTAAAACTACGTAGAATAGAAGAAAAAATAAGGGAAAAGTAGTTCAAGAAAATAAAAAAAAAAGTAGGAGGAAAAGAGGGGGAATATTGTCAAATTTTAGTTACTTTCTGTGCGATAAGGAGTTAGAAACTCAACCTGATATAGCGAGGAGATAAAATCTGAAGACTCTCTAACCTGAGTTCAGGGGATTCATGTGGAAATGAACTCTGAGTTTGCTTTTTTGCTTGAAACCTTGATTTTGCCATACTTTGGAGAGAATCTATAGCCTATATCCACAAAATCCAGGACTATGGTCATGAGTAGAGTTGAGCGATACTTTCCGATATCCTAAAGTATCGGAATCGGAATGGTATCGCCGATATCACTAAAATATCGGCGATACCGATACCGATACCGGAAGTCCCATGTAAGTCTATGGGAACAAAATATCGCAACTAAAAAAACCCCATTCTTTCCTTGTAAACACTAAATATACACACATAGAATACATATATATATATATATACATGTCATTGTGACATATATATATACATATATGTATAGTTTATACACTTCTACATAGTAAAATATCCTCTCTGATTCAATTGCCGGGTAAAGCCGGCTTCAGTGAAAAGACAGAAGCACCCGACATGAAATGACACTTGGTGTACATAGGGTTAACCATGTCTTTTCATGTCCTTTGCTATCTAATTTGCACAAACAATTAAATCAGTCTATGTGTGCAAAATTTCACACCTGTAGGGGTTAATTAAAGGTGTAAATTCGTTGTAAAAAAAACGGACTTTTTTGCTACGAATTTACACCTTTAATTAACCCCTACAGGTGTGAAATTTTGCACACATAGACTGATTTAATTGTTTGTGCAAATTAGATAGCAAAGGACATGAAAAGACATGGTTAACCCTATGTACACCAAGTGTCATTTCATGTCGGGTTCTGCATTTTCACAAAAGCCGGCAATTGAATTAGCGGCTATTATACTATGTAGAAGTGTATGAACTACAAATATAAATATATATATATATGTGTCACAAATTCAATGACATGTATATATATATATGAGGTGTAAAATTGCTGAAAAAAAATGCGTGGGCTCCCGCCCTATTTTCGCAACCAGACAGACAAAGCCAGTGAGTGGGGGCAGATAATAATAGCCCAGAGAGGGACCATTATTTTTGCCCCCCCCCGGCTACTAACATCTGCCCCCAGACACCCCAGGAAAGACAAATCTATAATTAGATTCGCCCTTTCTGGCACTTTGCCCGTCTATTCCCATTGCCCTGTAGCGGTGGCGAATGGGTTAATATGGGGTTAAAGCCACCTTGCTATTGAAAGGTGACCTTAAGCCAGGTTAATAATTGAGAGCTGTCAATTAGACAACTATCAATTATTAATCCTATTGCATGAAATAAAAATAAAACACACACACTTTAATTAAAAATCATTTTAATGAAATAAAGACACATGTTTTTGACCATATTTTATTTTACTGCAAAAACCATTTCCTGTAATAAAAATAAAATAAAAAAGCAAAATTATTCTTACCTATCCCATGCACAGTCAGGTCCCACGGTGTAATCCTTCAGAAAGGGTTAATGTTTACTGCAGGGACCGCAGCTAATGCTGCAGCCTCACAGTAAACCCCAAATGAATGAGTTCCTCTCCTGCCTGACAGGAGAGTAAAGGCTGGGTGTCACATAACGATACACCAGCGATCCCGACAACGATATGCACTTGTCAGGATCGCTGGTGTATCGCTACATGATCGCTGCTGAGCTGCCAAACAGGCAGCTCAGGCAGCGATCTGGGACAGCGACACTGCGGGTAACATCGCTTAAGGGCCCGTCTCACATAGCGATATCGCTACCGAGATCGCTGCTGAGTCACAAGTTTTGTGATGCAGCAGCGAGCTCACCAGCGATATCGCTGTGTGTGACATTCAGCGACGATCAGCCCCCCTGCCGGGTATCGCTGATCGTCGCAGAAATGTCAGGACCTTTTTTTGATCGCTGGTTTCCCTCTGACAGGCACGCATCGCTGCGTGTGACAGGCGGGAGACCAGCAATCCGCTGGTAACCAAGGTACACAGCGGGTTTCCAGGCACCGCGCAGCGCTTGGAAACCCGCTGTGTACCTTGGATACCAGCTCCCTGCATCAGGGCACTGGTATCCAAGGTACACAGCGGGTTTCTAGGCACAGCCCCGCGCCTGGAAACCCGCTGTGTACCTTGGTTACCAGCGGATCGCTGGTCTCCAGCCTGTCACACGCAGCGATGCGTGCCTGTCAGCGGGAAACCAGCGATCAAAAAAAGGTCCTGACATTTCAGCGACGATCAGCGATATCCGGCAGGGGGGCTGATCGTCGCTGAATGTCACACACAGCGATATCGCTGGTGAGCTCGCTGCTGCGTCACAAAACTAGTGACTCAGCAGCGATCTCGGTAGCGATATCGCTATGTGAGACGGGCCCTTAAGTGGAAAGCTTAATTGATTGCTTTCCACTTTCACTTCAGGTCAGCCAGGGACACAATCAGTGACGTCAGAGGGAACTGATTAACAAAAATAGGGGTTCCCTTCGAAAAAAAAATGGCGTGGGGTCCCCCCTGTTTTTGTTAACCAGCCAGATGAAGCAGACTGCTGAGGCCTGGATTTTCAGGCTGTTAAGGAGCCAAGATCCATGGACCTTGCCAGCCTGATAATACTAGGCCACAGCAGTCTGCATATCTTGGCTGATTAACAAAAATAGGGGATCCCCTCGAAAAAATTGGCGTGGGGTCCCCCCTATTTTTGTTAACCAGCCAGATGAAGCAGACCGCTGAGGCCTGGATTTTCAGGCTGTTAAGGAGCCAAGATCCATGGACCTTGCCAGCCTGATAATACCAGGCCACAGCAGTCTGCATATCTTGGCTGATTAACAAAAATAGGGGATCCCCTCGAAAAAAATTGGCGTGGGGTCCCCCCTATTTTTGTTAACCAGCCAGATGAAGCAGACCGCTGAGGCCTGGATTTTCAGGCTGTTAAGGAGCCAAGATCCATGGACCTTGCCAGCCTGATAATACCAGGCCACAGCAGTCTGCATATCTTGGCTGATTAACAAAAATAGGGGATCCCCTCGAAAAAAATTGGCATGGGGTCCCCCCTATTTTTGTTAACCAGCCAGATGAAGCAGACCGCTGAGGCCTGGTTTTTCAGGCTGGTAAGGATCCAATATCCATGGACCTTGCAAGCCTGATAATACCAGGCCACAGCAGTCTGCTTAGCTTGGCTGGTTAACAAAAATAGGGGATCCCCTCGAAAAAAAAACGGCGTGGGGATCCCCCCTATTTTTGTTAACCAGCCAAGTAAAATGCAGACTGCTGCGGCCTGGTATTAAAAGACTGTCAAGGCCATGGATTTTGGCCCTCAACAGCCTGATAATACCAGGCTACAGCAGCCCCACATTTGGCGCATCAAAAGATGTGCCAATTGTGGCACTTTACCCGGCTCTTCCCACTTGCCCTGTAGCGGTGGCAAGCGGGGTAATAAGGGGTTAATGTCACCGTTGATTGCACGGTGACAATAAGCCCGGTTAATAATGGAGAGGTGTCAATAAGACACCGATCCATTATTAATCCCAAAGTTATTAAATGCATAAAAAAAAGACAAAGCAAGAAAAAAGTATTTTAATGAAATAAAAGAGACAACACAGTTTTCATTAATTTTATTGTACTCTCATTCCTGCGACGCCATCGATCTCCTGTAAAAAAAGAAAAAAGACAAACCAACAGTATACCACCTGTCCGACGCAGTCCATAACGACAGTCCACGACGATCCAACTCTGCTACATCGCAATGACAGGCAGAGCCTGTCATCGCGACGCAGCACAGCTGATTACCTGCTTCCCCGGCGGTGACGTCATCGGACTGACTGCTTTACGGCCGGGATTACCCAGCAGTCACTGCAGTTATCGCGAGAAACTGCATGTGACCGCCGGGGAAAGAAGATTGCGGCCATCAAGCAGTCCAGGACGTGACCGCCGGAGATCTTCTGACAGGTAAGTGCCGCTGACTCCTGACAGACCCGACCGACGGACACTGACAGTGACAGTGACAATCCCGATTCCGGTATCCGATAAGACGAAAATATCGGAACTCGGAATCGGAATTCCGATACAGCCAATATCGGCCGATACCCGATATTTGCAGTATCGGAATGCTCAACCCTAGTCATGAGACTTCCAGAGCCTGGGAAAGATCTGCCTCTCTTGTGTTAATTAAACAAAATAATATTGTATTTAAAAAGAAGAAAAAATTTCCAGAATTACCGTTTCTTTTACACATTACGCTTCCCAAAAAAGTGTAATCAAAAGTGATTGAGTCATGAGTAGAGATGAGTAAATCTTTTGAAATTTGAATTCGAGGACTTTGCTGAATTTTTCACAAAAATGTGACTTGCAGTGAATAAATTTATTCTGGATGTCTGTGTTTTCTTACAATGTGACTATGGGGTTAGTATTGGGGGCATCCTATTGACGCCTCTCCATTACTAACATCGGCGCTTGATGTCATCTAACAATACAAAGGTGACATCAACCCCATAAATATTATCCCACTTGCTACCGCTACAGGGCAAGTGGGAAGTGCCGGGCAAAGCGCCAAAATTGGTGCATCTAATAGATGTGCCTTTTCTGGGCAGCTGTTTTTAGGCTGGGGGCCTATATCAATGGCCCCTTAATAGCCTGAGAATACAAGTTACCAACTGTGAGCTTTAGGAAGTCTGGTTGTTAAAAATGGGGAGGATTCTACGACGCCCTGTTGTCGGCTTTCATAGCAAGTGATGATTTTTGCTACGCATACTAGGGTTGAAGCCCTGATTTGTGTAGCATAAGTGATCGGAAGATCGCAGCTTTAAGTCTCTTAAGGAGACTATTGAAGCAAGTAAAAAGTAGAAAAAAAGTTTTGAAAAATATTAAAATAATGTAAAAAATATAAAAGTTCAAATTAACCCCCTTTCACCATGTTCAAAATAAAACAATAAAAAAATAAAAACTACACATATTTGGTATCGTCCAGAAACACCTGATCTATCAAAATATAGAAATAATTAATCCGATTAGTAAACGATGTAAGGAGAAAAAAAATCAAAACACAAGTATTTCGTTTTCTGATCACTGCAACATTGCAATAAAATGCAATAACATGCGATCAGAACATTGCATATACACCAAAATGCAAGCAGAAAGAACATGGAGTAACCATAAACCACAAAGAGAAAAATATAATACAATATAAATCTTTAATGTTACACAGAAATATAAAATATCAGATATTTCGCCTCGGCTTTATCAAGGCTTTATCCGCGCATCGGGGTACAGCGAGGCATCCCCCTGCATATCTGGACATGGGTAAGCAATATGTGACATCTGGGCACTTTGAATATTATAACATTTAGGTTCACCACCTTACTCTTTCTATGCCATTTATAGGCTTGTGCAATACTATGGTGGATAATGAGCACCTTCCTCCATTCATGCATTGACATGGGCCTTATATTGTGTATTGTTTACAAGTTCTTGTGGTCTGCCTATAATGAATTAGTATGATTTATCTTTTTGTGCCGTCCTGTCCTATCCAGTACTCACATAGGCTGCACCTCGAGTTTTTTCTGTGAATGCTTCTCCTAATCACCTCCTACTTTGATTGATGTGTTTATAAATATCTGATATTTTATATTTCTGTGTAACAATGAAGATTTATATTTTATTATATTTTTCTCTTTTGTGGTTTATGGTTACTCCATGTTCTTTCTGCTTGCATGCTGTTTTGGGAGTACTCCACTACTTTATATTCTTTGGTTATTACTCTGTAGGTGGGGGAACCAGCACAACTAAGTGTGTTCCTGGCCACATCTTACCACTAGAATGTTTTTGAATATTTGTTCTATATACACCAAAATGGTATAAATAAAAACGTCAGCTTGGTGCCCAAAAAATAAGCCCTCACACAGCCCCAGATCTTGAAAAATGGAGACGCTATGGGTCATGGAAAATGGCGCCATTTATTTGGTTGTTGCAAACTTTGGATTTTTTTTCACCATTTAAATAAAAAATAACCTATGGTTCTTGGTATCTGTAAACTCAAATGACCTGGAGAATCATAATAGCATGTCAGTTTTAGCATTTAGTGAACATGGTTAAAAAAAACAAAACAATTGTGTTATTGCTCTTTTTTGCAATTTCACCGCACTTTGAATTTGTTTCCTGTTTTCCAGTACGCAATATAGTAAAACTAATAGTGATCTCCAAAAAGTACAACTCGTCCCACAAACAAGAAGCCCTCACACGGCTATATTGCTGAAAAATAAGAAAAGCAATCATTAGTTTTTATTTAACCATTGCAGTTACAAACTAGTAGTCCAGCAGCGTGTTCCACATTTGTTAATTGATGGATGCTATGTAATGGCCACACATTAATTACATAATGACCGCATGTAAGAATTAATAACCGAAACTCTCCCACACGTAAGAAAATAATTTTTTAAGACTTACCTTAATACCTATTTGTCCTGCAATGCCAATAAGACCTTCCTCTCCTTTGGTGCCAGCAGGTCCCGGACCACCAGAATTACAATGACCACACACATTCTTAAAAAAAAATAGAGCAAAAAAAATCTTTACTTTTGCATCACATATGTTTTGATACAGATGCGTTGTATCCTCATAACAGAGCTGAAAACATTTACCCCAGTACATGTAAAGAAATCTGCTATCTCCCATCCTGCTGTTTCTGCATTGTTGCTTGCTTGTGTAATTCTTTGTTAAGTGATTTTCTTGTTTCTAATTTAATTTTTTTTAGCTCTTAAATATTCAGCAGCATTTAGGCAATTTAGGCAAATTTAGTCAAGTGGAATAGAATTCTACTCACATTTTACAAAAATCTGTATTCTTCAGAACATCAGCAAAAAGGCGGTCTGCTGACTACCATTATGCTGAATTGTAGAGGGCTGACAAAAGGTTCAAGAAAAGGCCCCAAAACCTAATTTCTCACCACTCACTTCTACAGCCACCTTCACTTCTTGATCTCCTCTATGTGGTCTTCAGCACATCTTACTGACACTGCATCTTCACGCTAGGCTAAGACTAGTGTTGGAATATGTTTGGTGCAACAACTCCATTCCTGTCTATGAGTGTTTAGCTGCTAGACTTGTATGCTGTGTATAAAGTTAGAACAAAAAAAAATCCAAGAGGCTCACACAAGAAGTGCATGTGACTGTATTTCCTATTTTTCCTGTGTCTGTGTATGAGAGAAGCAGCCTGCTGTAGATGCTGCACAGATAGAAACATATAAATGATTTATTCCTGATCTATTAAGCTTATCATATATTGTTCCTGAATAAACAAGTTCTGTTGTCACACACTTGGAGAGCATCCTGAATAATCCACTGCCAGCAGGTTATGGCCACAGAGTGACAGAGAACCCTAGAGCAAAAGCTGCACAGAGCAACAGAGAAGATGTCCACTGGCAGCAATCCTGTCAAGTTCTCAGTGCCAAGCCTCACTAACCAGAACTACCAGTCCTGGAAATGCAAGGTGAAGATGCTGCTCATAAGAGAAGGTAAGTGGAAATATACTCAGGAACAAGTGCCTCATCCATTAGCAGATGACTGGCTAGAGAAGGATCAGAAAGCACAAAGCACGATCTCCCTCAATGATGAGGGAGATCAAATCTCATCAATAAGTTTTATCTCGTGAGAAAGCTGTATCAGTCTAAGCTAAGTAATGGACAGAATATGCAGAACTATATAAGAAACACCTTAGAGATTTTGGACCATCTCAGGGGTATTGGAGAAGAAATTGAAGATTTTCATGTTGCTGCACTTCTATTAAGTGGTCTTCCAGAGAGTTATGACACACTCATGACTTCACTAGATGCACGGCCAGAGATGAGCTGACACTAAACTATGTTAAAGCTAAACTTGTGAATAGTGTTGAGCGATACGATACCGCAAGTATCGGGTATCGGCCGATATTAGCTGTATCGGACTTTCGATATTGACTTTCGATATTTCCCATATATCGTATACCGGAATCGGAATTGTCACTGTCACTGTGAGTGTCCATCGGTCGGGTCTGTCAGGAGTCAGCGGCACTTACCTGGCAGAAGATCTCCGGTGGTCACGGCCTGGACTGGTTGATGGCTGCCATCATCTTTCCCCGGCGGTCACATGCAGTTTCTCATGATAACTGCAGTGACTGCTGGGTAATCCCGGCCGTAAAGCAGTCAGTCCGATGACGTCACCGCCGGGGAAGCAGGTAATCAGCTGTGCTGCGCCGGGATGACAGCCTCTGCCTGTCATTTCGATGTAGCAGAGCTGGATCGTCGTGGGACAGTCGTTACTATGGACTGTGTGTCGACCCGCCACCACAATTGTGGGTTACCAGGGCAATGGGGTACTCAGAGCCGAGCCCGTAGAAGTCTATGGGGATTGTCACAGGTAGCGGTGGCTCGGTCTGTGGCCCTGGCGGTCTGGCGTATGTTGGGGGAATATTTACAGGGGATATTTATATACAGTTCGTGACGCCACCTGTAGTCTTCTGGTAATTAGTACCAGCGCTGCTGTAGATCTCTGAGGGGATGATGATGCAGCTAGATGTCGGGTCCCCTACAGGTGGGACTGGTCCCTCAAAGTCTATGAAGTGAGTGTAGTCAGGTGCAGGTAAATAACACAGTCTCACACGGTCAGCGTCTTTCCATACCTTTACTTGTAAGATGTTCAGGCAGGTCCCAGGGAGGCTGATCCAAGGAGAGTGTATCTTGAGACAGCAGCTGGACAAGTTAGGGGCCTCCTTTACTCCCAATACAATGAGTACAACCAGCCTGAAGCGTAGTTCCCTCAATAACTCCAGCTAATCTATAGCTGTACCGCCCAGTCAGCTTTGTGTCAGGAGTCTTCCTGCGAGGGAGCTGAATTCTTATCTTATCGTGCACTGACTCAAAGTCTTCACTCCCCTGACCCAGTTACGTACTGACTATATGGGGCTTGTTTGCCGCGACCTAAGGTCCGGTAAATTCCTGGTTTTCTTACCACTATGCTTGTAACAATAGTGATCCTTCGGTCCCCAGTGACCGGTTGCAATGTGCAGGACTTCTTCAATCCGTAAGCACTATTCCAATAAACCACTGTGCCTTTCGCCTTGTCCTCGCTGGTAACATAAGCACTCACACTAGCCAAGGGTCGAGCAGTCACTTCTTTCTTTTCCTTCACTTCAAAGTTAGTTACAGATGCTCAGTTATCAATAGGCAGGAGCACGTCTCTGAACCTTACACCGTCCTTTAGACAGGATACTGAAGACTTTCTGCACTAAACTCTTCTTTCCTTCCAGTGTATGCTGATGAGGTACAGCTCTGACTAGGCTGAGGTGAATTAAACCACCTGTACTAGACTCCACTTTCCGAACTGATGATAGAGCAATCTGGACTGCTTCCTCCCTCCAGACGTCTTCTCTCTCTGAAGTCCAGAACTGAACTGACTAGAAATCACTCTAACACATACCTTGACCACTCCCTCAAGAGCAAACTCCACTACCCTAAGGGTGTGTCTAGTATATGTTGAGTGAATGGATATTTAGCATTAAACTGCTGTCTCGCCACACACTCTCCAGGGTACTGCGTGTGCCTAACACCAGGGCTACACAACTGCGTCGGACAGGTGGTATACTGTTGGTTTGTTTTTTTCCTTTTTTTACAGGAGATCGATGGCGTCGCAGGAATGAGAGTATAATAAAAGAAATGAAAACTGTGTTGTCTCTTTTATTTCATTAAAATACTTTTTTCTTGCTGTGTCTTTTTTTTTATACATTTAAAAACTTTGGGATTAATAATGGATCAGTGTCTTATTGACACCTCTCCATTATTAACCGGGCTTATTGTCACCGTGCAATCAACGGTGACATTAACCCCTTATTACCCCACTTGCCACCGCTACAGGGCAGTGGGAAGAGCCGGGTAAAGTGCCACAATTGGCACATCTTTTGATGCGCCAAATGTGGGGCTGCTGTAGCCTGGTATTTTCAGGCTGTTGAGGGCCAAAATCCATGGGCCTTGACAGTCTTTTAATACCAGGCCGCAGCAGTCTGCATTTTACTTGGCTGGTTAACAAAAATAGGGGGACCCCTACGCCGTTTTTTTTTTTCGAGGGGATCCCCTATTTTTGTTAACCAGCCAAGCTAAGCAGACTGCTGTGGCCTGGTATTATCAGGCTGGCAAGGTCCATGGATATTGGCTCATTACCAGCCTGAAAAACCAGGCCTCAGCAGTCTGCTTCATCTGGCTGGTTAACAAAAATAGGGTGGACCCCACGCCAATTTTTTTTCGAGGGGATCCCCTATTTTTGTTAACCAGCAAAGATAAGCAGACTGCTGTGGCCTGGTATTATCAGGCTGGCAAGCAGGGTCGGACTGAGGCACCGGGACACCGGAGAAACCTACGGTGGGCCCCAGCTCCTGCGTGGTGGGCCCTGATTTGAAAGGATAGGTCGCGGGGCAGAGGGGGCGGTGGCCCCGGGGCCCGCGCTCTGAGGGGGCCCACCCGGAGCTACGATACAGTTACATTCTGCGGCAGAGCAGGGAGAATCGCTCTCCCTGCTCTGCCGCCCGGAAGCTATGGGGCCTGAACAGGTGTTGGGGGGCCCGGTGCCAGCAGTGGGCCCCCCACCCGTCATCGGAGGGTCAGCTGTATCAGCATCCAGCCGATAAAGCTGACCGCATAGAGAGAGAAGGAGCGAGCGCTCCTTCTCTCCCATAATCCCCCTCTCAGCGTATGACAGCGGGCGCAATAACATCACCTGCCGGCGCCCGCTGTAAGACGCTGAGAGGGAGAACAGTGAGCAGCACAGGAGCCGGGAGGTGAGTATTTTTTTTTTTTTTTTTAATGGGGGTGCAGTCGAGTCCTGGCTGGAGAAGTCGTCATGTCGGTGTGGGCCAGATGGTAAAGACATGAAAAGTGAACAATTCATTAGAAAGAACATCAGCGGTAAGTCATTATCTGTACCTGTGCTGTAATCTATATGTTCTGTAGGACTGGTATTATTTAACACAGACCATATGGCGGTAATATCAATATTGGTCTTTTTATATATAGATTATTTTGGCCAACAGCGCGGTCATTTGCTTGAGGTTCTCTGATGATGGGCCCAATCAAAAGTTTTGCCCCCACTAAACCAAAACCCTAGCTACGCCTATGCTCTCTCTCTAGTCTTTCTTTCTCGCTCTCGTTCTTTCCTTCTCGCTCTCTGTTCTTTTTTCTCTCTGTTCTTTCTCTCTTTTCTTTCTTTCCTCTCTTCTTTCTCTGTTTGTTCTTTCTCTCTCGCTGCTCTTTCTTTCTTTTCCTCAGTACCAGCCACTGTTGCCCTCATTACCAGTCAGTGTGATCAGCAGTGCTAAATGGTTTACGCTTGGGGCGAGGATATGGGTGTGATTAGCTGTGAAATGGGTGTTGTCGGGCGTGGCCTAAAATTTTCAGCGGCGCGCAACACGCGCCGCAGCCTTTAATCCTCTTTCCTGTTTCCAAATTGGGAGGTATGCTGTATGACCTCCCTACAACTTCTGGCCATGCTCCTGATGAGCGCGATGGATGGTCTGTGAGGGATCTCCTCCCACACCTGGACTAAAGCATCCCCAAACTCCTGGACATCTGTGGTGCAACGTGGCATGGCCTAAAATTTTTGCAGCATGCACAGCGTGCCACTAGCCTTTGTCCCTCTTTCCCTTATTCAAAGGTTGGGAAGTATGATGGTGGGCCCCAAGAATATATTTCTCTGGTGGGCCCAGGTACTCCAGTCCGACGCTGCTGGCAAGGTCCAGTATGTTGGCTCCTTAACAGCCTTAAATACCATGCCTCAGCAGCAGGGGCGTACATATAAATATGGGGCCCCATAGAAAAAAGTCTGAATGTTCCCCACCCCCCCCCAAAAAAAAAAACCCAGAGGCATTGTAAATGTAAAGGCCAGCACAGTGAGGGAAGTTGAGTCGCACAGAGAACAGGGGTTTTTGGGGGTACTCGGCACCGATCACGTCGACTTCTATGGGGGATTGTCACGATAGCACAGCTCGGTCCGTGACCTGGGCATCACTGGAATGTGGGATATTTCCAGGGGATGATAGAATGTTCGGTAGTTTGTCGTGACGCCACCTGTAGTACCTGGTCAGGGTGTCCACGCGCTTGTGCAGGTCCTCTGGAAAGGGATGGTGTAGTGCAGGTAGGTGATAAGTCTTCTACAGGTAACACGCTATCCTTCCAGGGCAATAGATGTGAGATAGAGCAATGGTGCAGTGATGTAGCAGAGTGGACTACGCGAGTAGTAAGAAGCAGGAAACCTTCAAGTTAAACGTTGCATAATAAAATTTTTAATAATAACATTACAAAAGTGCAAATAGCATTACTGCGAAGTTCGTTGAGACTTCTTAAGGACTACCCCCACCGGGGTAACTTCACAGTGTCCTTTACTTGTGCTTGTGGAGGACCCGCTCCAAACCTCCAACTGTGGTCTTGGGTGGGCTGCAAGACTTTCCTTGAGCAGACCTCACTTTCGGCCACACCAAACGGGTTTTTAGTTTTTGAGGTAGTTGAAAATAGTGCACAGTTAAGTTTTTTGTAAAACCAAGATGGAGCACCGAAGTGCCAACTATTTACAGAAAAGTTTTGAGCCAGTACAGTTCGTGGCTTCAAAGTTCAACATTTTGAATACATTTGAAACACCATTACCAACCTGGGTATATAAAGGCAACAATAAACTTGTTCTTCTGAACATTCACCCGTCCGGGTACATCAAACCATACCCAACCTGGTATATTAAGGCAACAATAAATTCTTTTTATGAACATTCACCCGTCGGGTACATCAATAATTTAACGATTTACATAAGAGACCCTGTCCGGGTTATTTAGACTTCTTTGGCTGGCTCTTACAGGTACCACCGGTACTCTTGGGCTTGCCAAACATCCGTACAAGAGGGTCCACCCAACCTGAGACGTGTGTGGGCCGTCAGTTCGTCGTGACCCGCTTCGGGTTGTGGGCCACCTCTTTCGTTCCCTCGGGTCTGAACTTATGTCCCACTGAACGAACCCAGGGGGCCTAACAGGCGCCGGGACGGGCCAGTACATTTCAGTCCATGCGGGCTGTGAGGAGACCACGAGGGAGGCTGGGGGATTTAGGGTGGGGGGGCACTTGTGCAAGGCCTGATTGGGGGAGGTGAAGGCCGGGGGTCTGTCGTTTCCTGACACTTGGGGAGTAGGGGCGCACCTGGTAACATTTAGGGGTACCATCCATTGTAACCCCAGTGTCGGGTGTAAGCACCAAGTCTCCTGCCAACAGGCCCTCCCGGGTGTCCTTCTGGGAGGTGACCTCCACGTCCCGCCGGGGTTACAAAGACTCCAAATAAAGCCCCGGCCCTGGTGAAGCCCCAACACCTTTTAATTAAAGTTCCGTACTGCCCCTTACGCCGTGGCTCCCTCACGTACTTTTATCCTTTCTCATACTGTTCTTGCCAGGTCCTTGTCAGGTTGAGTTGCCGAAGCTTTTGGGATTTCGCGGCTCCCTTGTCGCTCGCTTCCCGCTCCCACGTTCCACTTTCTCCTGAGCGGTTGTAATTCTCCTCCCCCCAGCAGCTCCATTCTCCCCATCAAAATGCCAGCTTACGAATGCCGTTTGCGGCAGCCTCCTGGCGCCCGCCAGTCCTGGGGCGCCACCTGTGGGCAAGCGGGTCTGGAACAGATGACGGTTGGGGCTCCGGTTACAGGCAGGTGGCTTGGTGCCTGCGCGGCCTCCTCCATGAGGACGGGGTCGCTTCTTCTGCTCACGACGGGGGCAGACAGCGGGATCTGGGTGCTGGTGCAGGGGTTTTTGCAGGAAGGGTGCCTCCACTGTGATACTGGCACCCCGGTTCAATTGCAAGGGCTGGGTGCCCGCACGGCCTCCTTCTGGAACGGGTGCCTCCCTGAGATACTGTCAACCGGTTCAGATTGCAAGGGCTGGATGCCCCCCCGGCCTCCTCTATGGAACGGGTGTCACCTTCCGGTACAGACACTTCAGGGGGTAAGAGGATTGGCCCCCGCTCCAAGTGTAGTTTTAGGGCCCGCCAGCTCGCTTCCATCTGGCCCTCCTCCCGGTGCCGGGCCCCGGTTTCTCAGGGTATCCTCCGCTTCTTCAGCGTAGGAGGGTTTCCAGGCCGGGTGCCAAACGGGGCTCCGGGCGATCGGGTGCTTCCGTGGGGGGGAGCCGACTCCTCCATCCCTTCCCACTTCTGCCACTCCGTTCGCCATCTCTGCCAAGTCACATGTGTCATTGCATCAGGAGAGGGCCATTTTTGTGGGAGGCGGGGACCTTCGCTTCGTTTCCGCCATGAGGGGATGAGGAGGCGGAACTCCAGAGTGTGGGGCACGTTCTTACATTGCAGTAACATTAAAGTGGGCGGAATCGTTTTCCGCCACGGAGGAGTGTACGCCCACGAGAGCCGCCCTTTTCTTCACCTGTGCCTGGGGCAGATATGACGGAAAAAGGCAAATACGTCTTGAGATTTTTGCAATTCTAACAAAAAAAACGTTAAATTAAGGCACCAGGACTCGCTTATGGCGACTTCGAATCCTGTTGTGACGCCAAAGTTGAGTCGCACAGAGCAAAGGTTTTGGGGTACTCGGCACCAGCCCCTCGACTTTTGGGGGGTGAGGGTAGCACAGCTATGTCCGTGCCCTGGCGCTCACTGAATGTGGGATATTTCCAGGGGATGATAGAATGTTTTGTGTAGTTTGCGTGCCCCCACCTGTGTACCTGGTCGGGTGCCAGCGTGCTGGTGCAGGTCCTCTGGCAGGGATGGTGAGTGCAGTGGTGATAGTTTTAAGGTAAGACTATCCTTCCAGGGCGATTGTGAGATAGAGCAATGGTGCGAGTGATGTACAGAGTGGAGTAGCGCGTAGAAGAAAGCAGGAAAGGAAACAATTCTTACTACAAAGACATGCAGCATAAGGCTGCCTAACCCCCCATCCAACAGCTACACCCTGTTCTCCACCTGGTAGCCTCCATTGGGCCCCGCCTACAATAACTGGTTAGTGTATGTTGAATGAGTGGTTGGAGTCATGGGGTGTTTCCCCCCTTTTCCTGAGGTAAGTTGTCACACGCGGGTGCGATGCAAATCTCTGTGGCGATGGACCCTCGGGTGCTTCTGTTTTTCAAAATGCCGGCTTTACCCGGCAATTGAATCAGAGGCTATTTTACTATGTAGAAGGAAAACTATAAATATATTAATATTTTGTAACAATGACTGTTATTATATATATATTAATTATAATTATGTATTTATGTGTGTAATTTTGTGTTTACAAGGAAAAAAGTGTTTTTTTAGTTGCATTTTTTGTTCCCATAGACTTACATGGGATTCCGGTATCGTTATGGGTATCGCCGAATTTTAGTGATATCGGCGATCCATTGATCCGATATTTTTGATATCGGAAAGTATCGTCAACTTACTTGTGAATGAATTCAAGAGAAAAAGCAGCATGTAACAGCAATAATGAATCCAGAGCAAAAAGCATTAAAGATACAGGGTTTCCCTAAATATAAAGTAATCTAAGAGAAACCTGAATTTTTGTTATAAAAAGGCCGGCCACCTTAAAGCAACGAGAAATTTGGAAAGCAAGAATGAGTCACCTAAAAAGCAAAACATCAAAAGGGTTAAAAAAGCTGTAAAGAAAGTTTTGCATTGTTGAAGCTCTTGAATGCCGTAAAAGCCCTCTGCAAAGATATATGGTGTATAGTTTTTGGTGCAAGGTCATATGACAAATAACAAGGTTTCTTCACTGACCCAATGAAAGAAGTCAGAAAAGGTAATCTTAGCTAATGGCACTAATGACTTCAGAAGGAGTTGAGATTGTACCTCCTTGTCCAGTTTCCTCAGACAAAGCAGAAGATCCCAAAAAGGATTTCTCTATGTTCCAACCTTGAAAGGAATCTTTGTCATAAAGAAGCTACGCAAAATGGGAATGTAGTTATTTTAGAGATCACGCTGCATCATCTTAAAAAGGTCACACTTTGCAAAGGAAAATCCAAGATGAACTTTATCACTAAAAAGCAAAAAGAGTGTACAGTGCTAGCAGATTACATGAAATGTATCCTGTATGGCACGACAATCTTGGCACAGAGACCCAGAAAAACAGTAAGGAAATAGCTCAACTTGCAAATGGTATTGAAATCAACCAGTTAGCCAAATGTGAAGTGTAGCTGTCTTAAAGGGAAAATGTCAGAAAATCCTTTCTAAAATAAGCTCATAGATCCACACCTTGGATCGATACATATGATGATGTGGTCCAATGAGTGCTCAAACTCCTAGCAAGAAGAGATTTTTTCACATTTATTGTGACTACTCCAGTATACATTTTACATGCTTCCAGTAAGGAGGAAGTTCCACAGAATCTTAAAGAATATCTTGCTGTAGTGTTTAACAAAAAATTTGGAAGAATGCCAAAAGCCCAGTTGCAGATAATGGAATGAACATACAAGTGGTAAAGTCCAAACCATTTTGAAAAGAAGGAATCATGTTCCAGACTACCATTCCACAAACCCAAACAAAATGGCATTTAAGAGAGAAAGATGTATCTTTGAAAGTGGAAGAAGATATTGTTTGAGCAAATTATCTACAAGTATTGAGGAAAGCCATCAGACAGCTTGCTTCTTTCAAAAAAGGTGAGGTAAAGCACAAATAAAATCCATATGACTTGGCACTAGAGAAGCCTAACCTGAGGCACCTCAGGATATTGGAAGCAAAACGTTTATGTAGTTTCCAAAGAAAAACGTTAAAAAGTGGGAATCACATGCAAAGCAAGGGACCTGGGGGCTGTAGTGAAACTCAAAAGAGATCAGAATCCTGTACCCAAGACCAACACGTAACAATCAGTAGAGATGTTGTGGTTGATGAAACCGTATGCCTTTCCCATGAATTTTACACCAGTTATTCAACCTAAGAAGCAAGAACAAGAATCTCAATCACCATTCCCAGAGCTGAAAAGGAAAACATGAAGTGTGGATAAGCCTGAAGCCATCAAGGAAGACACAAAAAACAAGTCAACCTCCAGTCAGGAGATCAGAAAGCCAAAAAAGGATCCCATGAGAACCTTTTCTTATATGGAGAACATTTCAAACCAATTTGGAATGGCAAAGCCAAAGGGTGCGCAACACCAATGGCCGTTCTCTTAAAGTTGGAAGGAGAGGAAGATCTCCTACCAAGCAATGAGAGTTGAACAAGCAGTGGGGTCGCTTTGAAATACAACCAAACCGTCCGGATATCACAAACCACGTCGGATTCTCTGCCGAGTGTAAGCAAAGCCACGCAAAGAACTGGAACAGGTTATTCAAGAAAAAAATGGGAAACAACAAGTTTATAGTCACCCCCTTCTGGAAATTTCATTAACAGTGGTGCTCAGCACGGTTCATGGAGAAACGTACTTACAAAAAAGAAAAAAAAAAAACAAAAGCGAGAAGGTCGCAGTCTAAAAAGATAACCTTTTAATCCTTAGGTTAAAACAAGTGGCCTGGAATTCCGGGCATAGGAAAAAAAAATCAAAAAAGATGGGCGTTTCGACTTAGCAGTCTTCATCAAGATGCCCGGGGCAATCTGTCCCCACTCATGTTTTAACCTAATGGATTAAAGGTTATCTTTTAACTGCGACCTTCTCGCGTTTTTTTTTTTTAAGTACAGTTATTCAAGTTTGTTTATTGTGAGTCTGACCGTGTAGCTGATGGTATGACAAAGCCTTTTCAAGAGCCAAGTTTTGGACTTCAGAACTGCAAGGGGGATAACAGGATAAGTAGTTGTTGAGTGGGGGTGTTGGAATTGTTGGGCAACAACTCCATTCCTGTCCTGATGTTTAGTTGCTAATTTGTCTGTGCAAAAGTAGAACAGAAAAACTCCCGAGGGTCAACCAGGAAGAGCATGTGACTTAGTGCCGTTTTCCTGTGTCGTGTTGAGAGAAAACCTGCTGTAGATGTGACAGTAGGACACATAAATGATTTATTCCTATTATTAAGCTTATTATTTGTTCCTGAATAAACAATTCTATTTCACACTCTTGGAGAGTATCGTAAGTAATCCGTGCCAACAACTAGACCTGGAGTGATGCTGTATGAAAGGGCATCCCCAAATATGCAACCTGAAGATTGGCTTAGTGATGCCATAAGGTACTTCACGGCCGCCTGACTTTACAGCACACATGAATAAAGACATCTGGGCCCTAAGTAATTGATATGCCCTCGAAACTCCCAAACCCGAACATAATTAGGGGCATTCCATTTGCAGAAAATAAAATTCCAATTTAAAATTCGTGGTAAAGTCCTTGTGATTTGGGAATTCTAATTATTAGATTGCTAATCTCTAGAGCTATATACTTATTCAGCTGTTAAGGGGCCATCACAAGTGTTTTGTGTTTTGAAAGGTGTAGGAGAATAAGTTGAGGGTGTGTTTTAGGCGATACTGCTCGATACTAAAAATATGTATCGAAATGGTATCGCCGAACACTAAATTCTCGTATCCGATTGATCCGGAAGTCCAATGTAAGTCTATGGGAAAAAATATCGCAATAAAAAAATTTTTTTTCCTTGTAAACACTAAATAACCAATAAAAAAAAATATATATATTAAATTTTTCATGTCTTGGACATATTATAATACATATATTAAGTTTATACACTTCACATAGTAAAAATCCCTGATTCAATTGCCGGGTAAAGCCGGCTTCTTGAAAAGACAAAGCCCCGACATAAATGACACTTGGTGTACATGGGGTTAACCATGTCTTTTCAGTCGTTTGCAATCTTTTGCACAAAACAAATTTAAACGTTATGTGTGCAAATTTCACACCTGTGGGGTTAATTAAAAAGGGGTAAATTTGTTGTAAAAAAAACGGACTTTTTTGCTACGAATTTACACCTTTAATTAACCCCTAAGGTGTGAAATTTTGCACATTACATCATGTAATTGTTTGTGGCAAAATAGATATCAAACTCATGAAAAGACATGGTTAACTCTAGAAACCAATGTCATTTCTTTTCGGGTTTGCTTTTTTTCAAAAGCCGGCAATTGAATTAGGGCTATTATACTAGTGAAGTGATGAACTTAAAATATAAAATATTATATATATTTATGTGCACAAATTTAATGAATGTTATAATATATATGAGGGTAAAATTGGAAAAAAAAGGTGGGCCCCGCCCTATTTTCGCAACCAAACAGACAAAGCCATGAGTGGGGGAGATAATAATAGCCCAAAAGGGGCCATTATTTTGGCCCCCCCCGGCTACTAACTCTGCCCCCAGACACCCCAGAAAGGGCAAATCTCTAATTAGATTTGCCCTTTCTGGCACTTTGCCCCGTCTATTCCCATTCCCCTGTAGCGGTGGCGAAGGGTTTTAAGGGTTTAAAAGACCTTGCATTGAAAGGTCACTTTAAGCCAGGTTAAAATTGGAGCTGTCAATTAGAAACTATCTTATTAATCCTATTGTATGAAAGAAAAATCAAACAAACACATTTATAAAAAAGAAGTTTAATGAAATAATCACCCAAAATTTTTGACCATATTTATTTCCTGCAAAACCATTTCCTGTAATAAAAATAAAAAATAAAGCAAAATTTTCTTACCAATCCGATGTAAGTAGGCCACGGTGTAATCCTTCAGAAAGGGTTAATGTTTACTGCGGGAGCAGCAATGCTGCGCCTACAGTAAAACCCCAAATGAATGGTTCCTCTCTGGCTGAAGGAGAGGAAGGGAAAGCTAATTGTTGCTTTCCACTTTCCTTCAAGTCAGCCAGGGACAAATCATGACTCAGAGGGAATGGTTAACAAAAATAGGGGATCCCTCGAAAAAAAATTGGCGTGGGTCCCCCTATTTTTGTTAAACAGCCAGTGAAGCAGAACCGCAGGCCTGGAATTTTCGGTGTTAAGGAGCCAAGGGATCAGGCCTTGCCGCGATAATACCAAGCCCACAGGTCTGATATTTGGCTGTTTAACAAAAAAGGGGATCCCCTTAAAAAAATTGGCGGGGGTCCCCCCTATTTTTGTTAACCACCAATGAAGGGGGGGGCCGCTAGGCCTGGTTTTTCAGGCGGTAAGGATCCAATTCCTGGACCTTGCAAGCCTGATAAACCAGGCCACAGCTCTCTTAGCTTGGCTGGTTAACAAAAATGGGGATCCCCTCGAAAAAAAAAACGGCGTAGGGTCCCCTATTTTTGTTAACCAGCCAAGTAAAATGCGACTGCTGCGGCCTGGTATTAAAAACTGTCAAGGCCCATGGTTTTTGGCCCTCAACAGCCTGTAATACCAGGGCTCGCGCCCCACATTTGGCGCTCAAAAGATGTGCCAATTGTGGCACTTTACCCGGTCTTCCCACTTGCCCTGTAGCGGGTGGCAGCGGGGTAATAAGGGGTTAATGTCCGTTGATTGCACGGTGCAATAAGCCGGTTAATAATGGAAGGCGTCAATAAACACCGATCCATTATTAATCCCAAATTATTAAATCATAAAAAAAAGACAAAGAAAAAAAAGTATTTTAATGAAAAAAAGAGACAAAACCCGTTTTCATTTTTTTATTGTATTCATTCCGCGCGCCACGATCTCCTGTAAAAAAAGAAAAAAAAACAAACAAAGATCCACCTGTCCGACTCGTCCATAGTAAGGACTGTCCCACGACATCAGCTTGCTACATCGCAATGAACAGGCAGAGCCTTATCGCAGCAGCACAGCTGATTACCTGCTTCCCCGGCGGTGAACGTCACGGACGACTGCTTTACGGCCGCGATTACCCGCAGTCATGCAGTTTGCGAGAAACTGTGTGACCGCCGGGGGAAAGGATGGCGGCCAGAAGCGCCAGGCCGTGACCGCCCGGAGATTTTGCCGGTAATGCCGCTGACTCCTGACGACCCACGACGGACACTGACATGACAACCGACCGACGGAACAGACGTGAAGTGAAAATCCGTTCGGTATTCGAAGACAAAATTTCGGTATTGGAATGAAAGCCGATAAGCTAATACGGCCGTACCGATATTTGCAGTATTATCGTCAACCTAGTTGAGGGTTGACTATCGCAACCAAAGGATCAATATCTAAAATTTAAATTATAATCCTTCACTCTGTTAATATCGACAGAGGAATACATGGTTTTACATTGAATGGCCCTGGTCTCATTCACACTGACAAATGCAAATGATGTCCACATTACCATTAG
>JARQOD010000005.1:243148889-243267033 GCA_033576555.1 Oophaga sylvatica
ATCGATCGAAATTTGTACCCCCCGGATACCTAAAATCGCAAAACCGATTACATAACGGAATTTCCCATGAAGTTTTGGGGGGAACAAAATATGAAAAAAAAAAAAACCCTTTCTTTCGTTGAAAAACACAAATTACACACATAGAAACTAAAAATATATATTTAAAAAAACATGTCTTTGGGGCCTTATATAACAAAAATTTATAGTTCATACCTTCTACATAGTAAAATAGCCCTGATTCAACCCCCGGGGGGAAAACCCGTGACATACCCCTAAAAGTCGAGGGGCCCGGGGGTGCCGCCCCCCCCAAAAAACCTCTGGCTCGTGCGCTCTTTTTGGGGGCGTCAAAACAGGTTTCTGTACCGCTAAAACCCGGTCCTGTTTTTCCAAAAATTAAATTTTTTTTGTGCTTGAAAAATTCTAAAACCCTCAAGTGTTTTTTGCCTTTTTTTTCCGCCATATTTGCGTCACGACAGGCCCCGGGTGAAAAAAAGGGGGCTGCTCTTCGGGTGTACACCATTTCAGGACGCGAAAAGGGAAGGGCTCAAAGGGGAAACTGAAAAGAAGATCGGCCCACAGCTCTTGATTCCGCCTCCTCATCCTCCTCAGTGGCGGAAACAAAAAAACGAAGGTCCCCCCCTCCCTACAAAAGGGCCCCCCCTCTCCAATGCAAAGACACTTTTTTTGGGGCAGGTTTGGCAAATGGAAACGAGCAAAAGGGGGAAGGGATGGACATCAGAGCCCCCCCCCAAAAACGACCCAACCAGGGAAACCCCCCTTTGGGGCACCCGGGGGGGAAACCCTCCTACGCGCAAGAAGGGGGCGGATACCCTAAGAGGCCTGGCCCGGAAACCGGGGGAAAGGTCGCCGGATGGAAGCGAGCTGGCTCCCCTAAAATAAACGGGGCGGCCCAAATTTCCCTTTTACTAAAATGTCGGGTACCGGAAGGGGAGGAAAAACCCTTCAGAAAGGGATCCCTTGCAAGGGAATCCTTTTGAACGTTGTCGCAGTGGGGGGGCCCCTTTCGTGAAAAAAAGCGCCCGGGGAGCCCCCCCCAAACCCGCTGTCTGCCCCCTCCTGAGACAGAAGAAGAAAACCCGTCCTCAGGGGAGGGCCGCGCAGGCACCGGGTCCCCTTTCCTGCCCGGAGCCCCGACTGTCACCCTGTTCCCCCCCCGGGCCTGCTTCCTCCGCAGGTGACCCCGCCGGGACGGGGGGGTTTTTTGAGAGCTCCCAAAAAACCCGGGGACACTGTAAGCTGCGTGGAGTGGTGGAGAAAAGGAGCTGCTGGGGGGAAAAATTTAAAAACCCCCGGCGCGGGGGGAAAAGAGTGGGGATTTGGGGAGGGGGGAAGCGGCAAAAAAGGGGGAGCGCGAAAACCCAAAAAAAATTGGGCAAAAAAAAAGGGGGAGAACCCCCGGGCAATAACCCCCGGGGAAAGAAAAAGGAAAAAAGGAACCCTGTTGAGCCGCGGCATAAGGGTGCAGTACGGAGCTTTTTTTTTGAAAGGGGTTGGGGCTTATCAAGGAGCCGGGGACTTTATTTAAAGTTTTTGAAACCCCGGACGGGAGGCCACCCCCCCAAAAGGGGGACACCCGGGGAGGGACCTTTTTCCCGGGATTTTTGGGGTGATTCCACCCACGGGGTTACAATAATGGTGCCCACCCCCACGCCGAAAATTTTCCCCAAGCCCCCTCTTTGGGTCCCCCCAAAAGCCCCCACTAGGAATGAAAAAGTAAGTGCTTGCCCCGGCGCCTTTTTAGGCCCCTGGGGTTCGTTCACCCGGGACGGGGGGTTCCCAAACCCCGGGGGGGAGATGAAAGAGGGGGCCACACGACCCAAAAAGGGGTCACTTTTTGACTGACAGGCCACACGAGCATCAGGCCCCGGGTGGTTTTTGGGGCCCCGGATTTTTGGGGAAGACAGAAGATACCAGGGGGGCCCTTTGGAACACCCCTTTCCAAAAAAAAATAAACCCCCACGGGGGCCCGTAAAAAAAAAATTTTAAAATTTTTTATTCCCCGGGAAAGGGGGAATTTTTATAAAAAAGTTTTTTAATTAAAAAAAAAAAAAAAAAAACCCCCGTTTTATTTTTTTTTTTACGTCTCACCCCGCGACCCTTTTGATCTCCTGAAAAAAAAAAAAAGTATACCCCCCTGCCGACGCGGGGCCCTAGAAAAAGATGCCCCCCGAGGGATCCACTCTGACACCCAAATGACAGGAAAAGGGGCCCGATCCCGGGGCACCCACACGATTACCTGCTTCCCCGGGGGGGACGTCATCGGGCTGCTTTCCGGGGCCCGGGGTTACCCGCATCACTGCATTTAAACGCGAAAACGCTTACCCCAGGGGGGAAAGAAATGGGGGCCCAAATCAAGCAGTCCAGGAGGGACCGCCGGAGACCCTTCCCTGCCAGGAAGTGCCGCTGACTCGCAAAACCCACCGCGGACACCCCACTTTGACAGTGCAAATCCATTCGGTTTTCCCCATAAAAACAAAATTCGAAACAAATTATCGAAAGGCGCAGACAATATCGGCCGATAGAAAAAATTTTTTAATTATCAAATCGCTCAACATATTCTAAGGATATGAAATCCCCCCCCCTGGGCCCCTTTTCTCAGGATTGGTTTTAAATGAACATCGGGAGAATGGGTTGATCATACTTCCCAAACCCCTATAAAAAACACTCCGGGGTTTTATTAAAGATTCCCCAAAAAATGCTGAGAATGTTTTCCCAAAAAAAAATTTTGGGTTTAAAAAAAAATACTTGGTTTGTTTTTGATGTTTCTCTTTATATTATGATACCTTTCAATGTTTCCAGACAGCGCTGCAGTTTGTTTTTAAAAAAATTTTAGCAATTTTTCCCCGGATCTCTTTTAAATTTTTTTTTACAAGTTATTAATTTTTTTTAAAACCCCCAAAATTTTTTTTCATTTGACAATAAATTTTTTTTCCCCAAAAAATCTGGCGTGGCGTTTGGTGCAAATTTTTACCACCCCCCAGCTAATTTTGTATGTATATTGGGAATATTTTTTTATTTTTTTACCACTAATCCATTTATTACTCGATTGCTTGGTTTTGGAGATATAAAAAAAGATTTCCTTTATTATTTGGATGGGGAAATATTGCCTATCCGGGTTTATTGGGGGATTCAATTCAATTATTCAACATACATTTTAACCCCACAAAAATTTTTTCCCTAACAAAAAATTTTTTTTTTAATTTGATTTTTTTGGGGTACCCACTCCCGTCATTATTACTAAAACGTTTTTAAAAAACCCTTTTTCTGGGAATTCTATTTGCATTTAGCAAGCTCACCCCCAAAAAATACTATTAAATCGATTCCTTTGGGTGAATATACTAAAATTTTTGAGAAACGCAAAACGACCTTCCCGCTCTGGAAAAAAAATTTTTAATTTTTGTGGTCCAAGATTAAAAAACAAAAATTATCCAAAAAGGTCCAAAAAAAAGGGACAACCCTTGAAAAAAAAAAGAAAAAAAGAGGATCCCCTTAGAAAGGGGGGGACAACAAAAAAATTAAATTGCAGTGAAACATTTTTTGGGCTCAATATAGCCTCAATTTGGGGAAATAAAAAAAAACATTTTGAGATCGCTGCCTTTTTTATATAAGTTTTCCCCTCTTGCCGATTTTCCCCTATCGGGGGGAATAAAAAAAGGGCGTTTTTATGGTAAAAATTTTTCCCCAAGCATGTAAATAATTTTTTTTCTTCTCACAAAACATTTTTGGTTAAAAAAGGGGGTTTTTTTAAAAAAGGGGCCCCACAAAAAGGTGCACTTTGAAAATAGTTTGTGTAAGAAAACCTTTTGAAAAAATACAGCACTGCGTTTTATACCATTAAAAAAATTTAAATTAAATTCTGTTATGGGGTAAAAAAAAATTAAAGTGCACTATTTCAATTTATCTTATATAGGTGCACCAAAAAAATTAAAAACCCGGACGCTAAACATTTGCAGGAAAAAAGAAGTTTTTTCCCGAATCGCAATATTTCGGCTGCGCAAAAAATTTTTTTTCACATGCTGGGCAATGTTTTTTCTTTCAAGCACAGGTATTGAAAGTTTTAAACCTGTCTGCCCAGGTGGAGATGCACGTCAGCGACCCTCTACGTGAAGTTTTGGGGGTTTTTTAATCTAATCCCCAAAACATCCATTTGGTCTCAACAAAAAAAAACGAATTGTTTTTCCATTTTTAAATTTTTAAACTTTTTTTGCTTTAAATTTTACTTGTGCAAATTTTGTTTTTGTTTCTTTATTCGTTTTTTAAAATTGTTAAAGGACTTGTAAAAAATCACATGACATTTTTTCTGATCTTTTTTTGGGGCCCTCCTTTGTTTTTAAAAAGGTTTTGTCTGAAAAATCGCTGTGAAAAACCCCCCTTTTTGATCGAAAACGCGTTGCCTTGCCCAAACTTGTCCAGGCTGTCATTATTCATGTTTTTATGAATCAATAAAATAAGATTTTATTGAAGGGGCCCCCCTTTTTTTCCCTTCATTTTCCAGTATTTTCACTTTTGATCAGCGGAGGATCCTGTTTCACAAACCGGTGAGCTGGTTAGCGTCTTATACAAAGATGGGGCCATTTTTCTAAATGGAAACCTAAATGCCAAAAAATTTTTGGGAAATTGAAACATTTTAATTTTTTTCCCCCTCTTTATGCACTGGGCAGAGGGTGGCTCAGTGGATAGCACTCCCCCCCTTGCAGCGTGATGGGGGGTTTCGAATCCCATCTAGGACAACATTTTCAAGAGTGTGTTTTTCCCCCCCGGTTTGGGGGGGTTTTTCCCCCCGGGGTACTTTTTTTTCCTCCCACACCCAAAAAAAAAACTGAAAAGGGAAAACCTAGATTGTGCCCCCTCGGGGCCCGGACGTAATTTGGAAAACTGTAAAGCGCTGGGGAATCTGTTGGGCGTAATAAAAATAAAGTTATCTTTTTTAAATTAATTATGCACTAAAGAGGCCCCCTTTCCCCCCTGAGTTTTCCAGCTAGGGGGGCCCCCCCACATTAAAAATTGTCGGGGCCCCAGCATTTCAACATGAACAGTTTCCGGAAAAGGGGTTGGTCATAGAGGCCCCTTGAATGGCCAACCCCAAGGGGCCCCCCGGGCTTAAACCCCCCCAATTTTATCTTGGGGCCATCTGAAGGCAATTGTCAATGCGTGAAGATACGAATGTGCAGCATCTGAAACAGCGAATATGGAACGTGTTCTAACATTTCTTCTGCTGTTGCAACATGTGATAAGAGGGGGAGAATAGGTTTCTTTTAAAACCCCAAACAAGGGGGGCCCCCCTTTTTAAAAACTTTTTTAAGGGGTTTATAAACTTTTTAAATAACTCATGAAAGAATTCATTTACTTTAAAAACCCCCCACACCATATTCTTTTTAAAAAATTTCCCCCAAAAAATTTTTTTGTCCCCATGCCCCCCTACCCATGGGAAAAAAAAAAGGGGTTTGGGTCCAAAATGGACACTTAAAAAGGGCCCCCTGGTCACCACCCATCTTGAAAAGTTTTCCCCCCCCCAAAACCAAGTGCCACAAACGGGGAAATTAAATTTCCCCCAAACTTTCCCATTTTTTGGGGAATCCAAAAATTTGGCCCCCCTGTAAAAATGTTTTAAAACTATATCGTGTTTATTATTCAGCCCCAAAGATAGCTTTTTTTGCCGGGGTGCAATCATAGGAGAAAAGGTAGAGATGGAATTCACTTCACAAATTTTTTTTTTAAAAAATATAAAATTTCTTTTTTAGTGAATAATAGTTCCATAAAAAAAATTTTTTAAATTCCAAATTGATGCAAAGGAAAAGGGTACATAAGAAGGCCCCTTTAGATTCTACGCTTTTTTGGTGTTTTAATACCTTTTTGTACCCAAAATTTTTCGCACAAAAATTTTTTTTTGTGGGAAACTTCAAGACTAGTTTTGAGCGATACGATAATGCAAATATCGGCTATGGGCCCCATATTAGCCTATCGCCTTTCATAATTCGTTTTGATATTTTTGTCTTTTCGAAACCGGAAACGGTTTGTTTTCCCCCCCACTGTGAGGCCCCCCCGGCGGGTCTGTCAGGAGTCAGCGGCACTTACCGGGGGGGAAAATCTCCGGGGGTCCCGCCTGGACTGCTTGAGCCGCCATTACTTTTCCCTGGCGTCACACAGTTTTTTTTTGCGATAACTGCAGTTTCTGCAGGGGAATCCCGGGCCCAAAAACCCCCCCAAACCCCCGGGAAGCAGGTAATTTGCGTGCTGCGCCGGGGGCGAAATACAGAGCTGGATCGTCGTGGGGGCACTCGTTACAATTTGGGGGGTTTGTCAGGGGGTAAAAATTTTTTTTTTTTTTTTTTTCAAAATCGATGGCCCCCCCAGGGGGGAAATGTAATAAAAGTAATGAAAACTGGTTTTTTTTTTTTTATTAAAAATTTAAAAAAATTTTTTATGAACATTCCCCCCGTCCCCGGGGCATAAACAATTTAACTATTTTTCAAAAAATTTTTAAAAATTTTTCAAAAGGGGGGGCCCGTCCGGGTTTTTTTTTACTTCTTTTGGGGGGGGGGTTTTCCCCCACCACCTGGTACCTTTGATGCTTGCCAAACTCCGAGGGACCAAGACCCCCAGGACCGATGAGGGGTTTTGGGCCCGTACAGTCAAGTCGTACCCCCTATTGGGCCGTGTGGCCCCCCTTTTTCTCCCTCCGGTCTGGAACCCCATGTCCCGGACTGAACGAACCCCCGGGGGGTTTTAAAAAGGGGGCCGGGGACGGGCCGTTAACTTTTCAGGGTCCATAGCGGGGCTGCTGAGGAACCACTGAGGGGGCTTGGGAGATTTACGGGGGGGGGGGGACTTTTGCGGGGGCCGTTTGGGGGGGGGGTAAAGGGGCCCCAGGGTCTCACGGGGTTTCCCGACAACGGGGGGGTGGGGGTTTTGAACCTGGTAACATTTAGGGCGTACCATCCATTGTCCCCCTTTGTGGGGGTTTTAAGTCACCAAGTCTCCAAAAAAACCCCAGGTCCCTCCCCGGTGTCCCTTCGGGAGGTGAGCCTCCACTCCCGCCGGTTACAAAATTTCAAAAAATTTCCAGGCCCCTTGATGAACCCCAAACCCCCCTTTTTAAATTTAAAGCCCGTACGGGCACCGGGGGGCCCCACATTTTTTCCTTTATCCTTTCTCATCCGCCCTTTAAACTCCCCGGGGTTTTCCAGGTTACGTTCCGATTTTTAAAAGGTTTCTCGCGTCCTTTGTCGCTCTGCTTCCCGCCCCCCAAAGTCTCCCTTTCCCCCCTGACCCCCGGTTTTTAATTCTCCTCCCCGCTGCTCCATGTTCCACCACCCCCACGCAGCTTGCGATGTCCTTTTTGGGAGCTTCCTGTGCCCCCCCCCCGGCGGTGCCCCCCCCGGGGGGAAGCAGACCTCAAAATTTTAGATGACTTGGGGCTCCGGTACGACATAGACCCTGGTGCCTGCGCGGCCCCCCCGAGGGGGTGTCGCTTTTCTTCTCAGCAAAAGGGGGCGACAGGGGGATCTGGGTGCGAGGGTGCTGGGGTTTTTTGGGCCGGAACGGGTGCCCCCACTGCAACAACGCCCAAGGGATCACATTGAAAGGACTCCTCTACTAGGGTGCCCCCCCTTTTCCCGGGGTACAGATTTTTCGGTAAGAGGGTTGGGGCGCCCCCAAAAGTTTAGTTTTGGGGCACCCCCAGCTCGCTTCTACCCGGGCGACCCCCCCCCGGGGCCCCGGGCCAGGCCTCTTAGGGTACCGGTTCTTGCAGTGTAGGAGGGTTTCGGGCCGGGTGCCCAAGGGGGGTTCCGTGGCGGGGGGCGTTTCCGTGGGGGAGAGCCCCCTGCTCCACCCTTTTCACACTTCTACCGTGCCCAAATTAGCCATCCC
The DNA here is from genome assembly GCA_033576555.1 of Oophaga sylvatica. Lineage (NCBI taxonomy): Eukaryota > Metazoa > Chordata > Amphibia > Anura > Dendrobatidae > Oophaga > Oophaga sylvatica. The sequence continues at coordinate 243,156,783 of JARQOD010000005.1, forward strand.
CAATACATTGTCATTAGCATTGGGGGGGCCCCCCTTTTTTGTGGGAGGCGGACCTTCGTGTTGTTTTCCCCCCACTGAGGGGGATGAGGAGGCGGAACTGAAGAGCTGTGGGGGACGTCTTTTCATGCTACCAAATTTTGAGCCATCGTTTTCCCCCGTCACTGATGAGTGGGACACCCACGAAGAGCACCCCTTCTTTTTCCCATGCCTCGCGTGACGCGATATGGGGGAAAAATGGCAAATACATTCTCTGATGTTTTTTTTAATTCTCAAGCACAAAAAACCCCCTTTAAATTTAGGCACAAGGACTCGCTTTTGCGACTACAGAATCCCGTTCGGGGACGCCCCCGTTGAAATCGCACAGAGCCAAGTTTTTGGGGGTACTCGGGGGCCCAGCCCTCACTTCTAAAGGGGGGGGCCGGCTTTAACCCCCGGGGGTTTAATCCCAAATCTATTTTTCTATGTAGAAGTGTATAAAACCTTTTAAAAAAATTTTTTTATATATTTTTACAATGACATGTTTATATTTTAAAATTATTATTTTATTTAAAGTGTGTATATTTTGTGTTTCCCAAAAAAAAAAGGGGTTTTTTTTTTTTCATATTTTGTTTCCTAGACTTTCATGGGAAAAATTTTTCCCCTATGAAATCGGATATCGACGTTTTAGTGCTATCGGGGTACAATTTCCCATAAGATTTTTTGATATCGAGCACTATCGCTCAAAATATTCAAACGTCTCTGTTGGGGGGGAAAAGTCGCTGGGATTTCTCCCGGGGGATTTACCTATTCTTCCCCCTAAAACTCTCAAACCTGAAGGTCACAGGGGTCCTTTTTGCCTTCATGAACCGAGCTTTAGTGCTGTTTAAAATTTTTTCCCCCCAATTTGGGGGCAGTGATTGGCAGGCCATTCTAAACAGCTTTTTTTTTTTTTTTGAAACCAATTGGGGTTTTCCTTTTCTTTTCATCATCCTATAGATGGCAGCAATTTTTTTCAAGAATGTTCTCCCGGGGGATTTGTCCATTTATCCTTCCTTTTATTTACTTAATTTGCCATTTCCTATTTGAAAAAATTTTCCCCCCCCTGATTTTCTCATCCCAAACCACTTTTTTTATGGTGTTTTTGGGGGAACAGTGCCTTTTGGCCTCCAAACGTTTGAAAATTTTGGCACCAAAGAGTTTAGTTTCAGTCCAAAGGGCCAGACTATTTCTCTCTATTTCACGTCTTTTTCTTTAAAACTTGCTGAGCAAAATTTAAAAAATTCTGAACATCTTTTTTTATCAGCAATTTAGTCTTGCGTGGGAAAAAAATTTTTTTCAGGGGCCCCCGGGAAATTGGGGGGCATTAAATTTTTTTTCCCTTTTTAAAAATTGACCTGAGTTCCAGGGGGATCTGGTTTTTTCTCCAAAGGGTGGTCTCTGCCTTGTATAACCTTCTAAAATTAAAATTTTACTCCCCCTTTTTAAAATTCTGCGAGAACCCCCCGGTTCCCCGCCATTAAAGTGAAAAAAATTTCTTTTTTCACACGGGAAAACCCTTTGTAGTTTAAAAAAAACTACTGGGTTTCCCAAACGTAAAGTTTTTCAACAACAAAATTGTTTAAAAGGGCTTCAAACAATTCGCTGGTCTTTTTCCCCCCCGAAGGTTTTCATTGGTGGCAAAATGGAAAAGAAAATACCTTTTTAAAGGGGCCCGGTTTTAAACCCCCTTTATATTATTTTTTATAATGGCAGGGTTTCTTTCTAAAATTTTTTTAAAAGATTTTTTCTGGGGGTTTTTTTACTTTTTATGGTTTTGACCTCTTTTTTCTTCATGTGTTCAATACATTTTCCTGTCATTCTCTTATTACAATAATTTTTTAGGACTCTTTGTTTTTTCCTTTGCCTGAGGGTTGTTCTGAATCTACGAAATTTTCTGCAAACCTTTTTGAAAATTTTTATTAGAACTTGGTATATTTCAATATTATTTCACCCTTGTATTGTTGAAGGAACCAATTGCAAAGTGTGCAACATTCAAATTTTTTTGTGTATACAATTTTTGTAAAAAAAAGGGGGTAACAAACTTAAAACTACGTAGAAAAAAGAAAAAAAAGGGAAAAAGTAGTTCAAGAAAAAAAAAAAAAAAAGTGGAGGAAAAGAGGGGGGAAAATTGTCAAATTTTGTTCTTTTTTTGCAAAAGGGAGTTAAAACCAACCGAAATTGGGGAGAAAAAAATTTGAAGATCAACCGAGTTCGGGGGGGTCATGTGGAAATGAACTCTGGTTTGCTTTTTTGCTTGAAACCTTGATTTCCTATTTTTAGAAAACTTCCTAAACCCAAAATCCGGACGGGGTTAGTAGAGTTGGGGGATACTTTCCATTCCTAAAGTATGGGAATCGGAAGGGATCCCGATTCCAAAAAATCGGCGATCCCCCTCCGATACCAAATCCCAGTAAGTCTATGGGAACAAAATATCGCAACTAAAAAAACCCCATTCTTTCCTTGTAAACACTAAAATATACACACATAGAATACTAATATATATATAAATACATGTCATTGTGACATATATATACATAATGTATAGTTTATTACACTTTACATGTAAAATATCCTCTCTGATTCAATTGCCGGGTAAAGCCGCTTCAGTGAAAAGACAGAAGCACCCGACATGAAATGACACTTGGTGTACATAGGGTTAACCATGCTTTTCATGTCCTTTGCTATCTAATTTGCACAAACAATTAAAATCAGTCTATGTGTGCAAAATTTCACACCTGTAGGGGTTAATTAAAGGTGTAAATTCGTTGTAAAAAAACGGACTTTTTTGCTACGAATTTACACCTTTAATTAACCCCTACAGGTGTGAAATTTTGCACACTAGACTGATTTAATTGTTTGTGCAAATTAGATAGCAAAGGACATGAAAAGACATGGTTAACCCTATTTTACACCAAGTGTCATTTCATGTCGGGTTCTGCATTTTCACAAAAGCCGGCAATTGATTAGCGGCTATTATACTATGTAGAAGTGTATGAACTACAAATATAAATATATATATATATGTGTCACAAATTCAATGACATGTATATATATATATGAGGTGTAAAATTGCTGAAAAAAAATGCGTGGGCTCCCCCCTATTTTCGCAACCAGACAGACAAAGCCAGTGAGTGGGGGCAGATAATAATAGCCCAGAGAGGGACCATTATTTTTGCCCCCCCCAGCGTACTATACATCTGCCCCCAGACACCCCAGGAAAGACAAATTATAATTAGATTCGCCCCTTTTTGGCACTTTGCCCGTCTATTCCCCATTGCCTGTAGCGGTGGCGAATGGGTTAATATGGGGTTAAAGCCACCTTGCTATTGAAAGGTGACCTTAAGCCAGGTTAATAATTGAGACTGTCAATTAGACAACTATCAATTATTAATCCTATTGCATGAAATAAAAATAAAACACACACACTTTTAATTAAAAATCATTTTAAGAAATAAAGACACATGTTTTTGACCATATTTTATTTTACTGCAAAAACCATTTCCTGTAATAAAAATAAAATAAAAAAGCAAAATTATTCTTACCTATCCCATGCACAGTCAGGTCCCACGGTGTAAATCCTTCAGAAAGGGTTAATGTTTACTGCAGGGACCGCAGCTAATGCTGCAGCCCCACAGTAAACCCCAAATGAATGAGTTCCTCTCCTGCCTGACAGGAGAGTAAAGGCTGGGTGTCACTAACGATACACCAGCGATCCCGACAAACGATATCACTTGTCAGGATCGCTGGTGTATCGCTACATGATCGCTTTCTGAGCTGCCAAACAGGCAGCACAGGCAGCGATCTGGGACAGCGACACTGCGGGTAACATCGCTTAAGGGCCCGTCTCACATAGCGATATCGCTACCGAGATCGCTGCTGATCACAATGTTTTGTGATGCAGCAGCGAGCTCACCAGCGATATCGCTGTGTGTGACATTCAGCGACGATCAGCCCCCCTGCCGGGTTATCGCTGATCCGCCAGAAATGTCAGGACCTTTTTTTGATCGCTGGTTTCCCTCTGACAGGCACGCATCGCTGCGTGTGACAGGCGGGAGACCAGCAATCCGCTGGTAACCAAGGTACACAGCGGGTTTCCAGGCACCGCGCAGCGCTTGGAAAACCCGCTGTGTACCTTGGATACCAGCTCCCTGCATCAGGGCACTGGTATCCAAGGTACACAGCGGGTTTTCTAGGCACAGCCCCGCGCCTGGAAACCCGCTGTGTACCTTGGTTACCAGCGGATCGCTGGTCTCCAGCCTGTCACACGCAGCGATGCGTGCCTGTCAGCGGGAAACCAGCGATCAAAAAAAGGTCCTGACATTTCAGCGACGATCAGCGATATCCGGCAGGGGGGCTGATCGTCGCTGAATGTCACACACAGCGATATCGCTGGTGAGCTCGCTGCTGCGTCACAAAACTAGTGACTCAGCAGCGATCTCGTAGCGATATCGCTATGTGAGACGGGCCCTTAAGTGGAAAGCTTAATTGATTGCTTTCCACTTTCACTTCAGGTCAGCCAGGGACACAATCAGTGACGTCAGAGGGAACTGATTAACAAAAATTAGGGGTTCCCTTCGAAAAAAAAAATGGCGTGGGGTCCCCCCCTGTTTTTGTTAACCAGCCAGATGAAGCAGACTGCTGAGGCCTGGATTTTCAGGCTGTTAAGGAGCCAAGATCCATGGACCTTGCCAGCCTGATAATACTAGGCCACAGCAGTCTGCATATCTTGGCTGATTAACAAAAATAGGGGATCCCCTCGAAAAAAAATTGGCGTGGGGTCCCCCCTATTTTTGTTAACCAGCCAGATGAAGCAGACCGCTGAGGCCTGGATTTTCAGGCTGTTAAGGAGCCAAGATCCATGGACCTTGCCAGCCTGATAATACCAGGCCACAGCAGTCTGCATATCTTGGCTGATTTAACAAAAATAGGGGATCCCCTCGAAAAAAATTGGCGTGGGGTCCCCCCTATTTTTGTTAACCAGCCAGATGAAGCAGACCGCTGAGGCCTGGATTTTCAGGCTGTTAAGGAGCCAAGATCCATGGACCTTGCCAGCCTGATAATACCAGGCAACAGCAGTCTGCATATCTTGGCTGATTAACAAAAATAGGGGATCCCTCGAAAAAAATTGGCATGGGGTCCCCCCTATTTTTGTTAACCAGCCAGATGAAGCAGAACCGCTGAGGCCTGGTTTTTCAGGCTGGTAAGGATCCAATATCCATGGACCTTGCAAGCCTGATAATACCAGGCCACAGCAGTCTGCTTAGCTTGGCTGGTTAACAAAAATAGGGGATCCCCTCGAAAAAAAAAACGGCGTGGGGATCCCCCCTATTTTTGTTAACCAGCCAAGTAAAATGCAGACTGCTGCGGCCTGGTATTAAAAGACTGTCAAGGCACATGGATTTTGGCCCTCAACAGCCTGATAATACCAGGCTACAGCAGCCCCACATTTGGCGCATCAAAAGATTTGCCAATTGTGGCACTTTACCCGGCTCTTCCCACTTGCCCTGTAGCGGTGGCAAGCGGGGTAATAAGGGGTTAATGTCACCGTTGATTGCACGGTGACAATAAGCCCGGTTAATAATGGAGGGTGTCAATAAGACACCGATCCATTATTAATCCCAAAGTTATTAAATGCATAAAAAAAGACAAAGCAAGAAAAAAGTATTTTAATGAAATAAAAGAGACAACACAGTTTTCATTAATTTTATTGTACTCTCATTCCTGCGACGCCATCGATCTCCTGTAAAAAAAGAAAAAAGACAAACCAACAGTATACCACCTGTCCACGCAGTCCATAACGACAGTCCCACGACGATCCAACTCTGCTACATCGCAATGACAGGCAGAGCCTGTCATCGCGACGCAGCACAGCTGATTACCTGCTTCCCCGGCGGTGACGTCATCGGACTGACTGCTTTACGGCCGGGATTACCCAGCAGTCACTGCAGTTATCGCGAGAAACTGCATGTGACCGCCGGGGGGAAAAGAAGATTGCGGCCATCAAGCAGTCCAGGACGTGACCGCCGGAGAATCTTCTGACAGGTAAGTGCCGCTGACTCCTGACAGACCCGACCGACGGACACTGACAGTGACAGTGACAATCCCGATTCGGTATCCGATAAGACGAAAATATCGGAACTCGGAATCGGAATTCCGATACAGCCAATATCGGCCGATACCCCGATATTTGCAGTATCGAATGCTCAACCCTAGTCATGAGACTTCCAGAGCCTGGGAAAGATCTGCCTCTCTTGTGTTAATTAAACAAAATAATATTGTATTTAAAAAGAAGAAAAAATTTCCAGAATTACCGTTTCTTTTACACATTACGCTTCCCAAAAAAGTGTAATCAAAAGTGATTGAGTCATGAGTAGAGATGAGTAAATCTTTTGAAATTTGAATTCGAGGACTTTGCTGAATTTTTCACAAAAATGTGACTTGCAGTGAATAAATTTATTCTGGATGTCTGTGTTTTCTTACAATGTGACTATGGGGTCAGTATTGGGGGCATCCTATTGACGCCTCTCCATTACTAACATCGGCGCTTGATGTCATCTAACAATACAAAGGTGACATCAACCCCATAAATATTATCCCACTTGCTACCGCTACAGGGCAAGTGGGAAGTGCCGGGCAAAGCGCCAAAATTGGTGCATCTAATAGATGTGCCTTTTCTGGGCAGCTGTTTTTAGGCTGGGGCCTATATCAATGGCCCCTTAATAGCCTGAGAATACAAGTTACCAACTGTGAGCTTTAGGAAGTCTGGTTGTTAAAAATGGGGAGGTATTCTACGACGCCCTGTTGTCGGCTTTCATAGCAAGTGATGATTTTTGCTACGCATACTAGGGTTGAAGCCTGATTTGTGTAGCATAAGTGATCGGAAGATCGCAGCTTTAAGTCTCTTAAGGAGACTATTAGCAAGTAAAAAGTAGAAAAAAAGTTTTGAAAAATATTAAAATAATGTAAAAAATATAAAAGTTCAAATTAACCCCCTTTCACCATGTTCAAAATAAAACAATAAAAAAATAAAAACTACACATATTTGGTATCGTCCAGAAACACCTGATCTATCAAAATATAGAAATAATTAATCCGATTAGTAAACGATGTAAGGAGAAAAAAAATCAAAACACAAGTATTTCGTTTTCTGATCACTGCAACATTGCAATAAAATGCAATAACATGCGATCAGAACATTGCATATACACCAAAATGCAAGCAGAAAGAACATGGAGTAACCATAAACCACAAAGAGAAAAATATAATACAATATAAATCTTTAATGTTACACAGAAATATAAAATATCAGATATTTCGCCTCGGCTTTATCAAGGCTTTATCCGCGCATCGGGGTACAGCGAGGCATCCCCTGCATATCTGGACATGGGTAAGCAATATGTGACATCTGGGCACTTTGAATATTATAACATTTAGGTTCACCACCTTACTCTTTCTATGCCATTTATAGGCTTGTGCAATACTATGGTGGATAATGAGCACCTTCCTCCATTCATGCATTGACATGGGCCTTATATTGTGTATTGTTTACAAGTTCTTGTGGTCTGCCTATAATGAATTAGTATGATTTATCTTTTTGTGCCGTCCTGTCCTATCCAGTACTCACATAGGCTGCACCTCGAGTTTTTTCTGTGAATGCTTCTCCTAATCACCTCCTACTTTGATTGATGTGTTTATAAATATCTGATATTTTATATTTCTGTGTAACAATGAAGATTTATATTTTATTATATTTTTCTCTTTTGTGGTTTATGGTTACTCCATGTTCTTTCTGCTTGCATGCTGTTTTGGGAGTACTCCACTACTTTATATTCTTTGGTTATTACTCTGTAGGTGGGGGAACCAGCACAACTAAGTGTGTTCCTGGCCACATCTTACCACTAGAATGTTTTTGAATATTTGTTCTATATACACCAAAATGGTATAAATAAAAAACGTCAGCTTGGTGCCCAAAAAATAAGCCCTCACACAGCCCCAGATCTTGAAAAATGGAGACGCTATGGGTCATGGAAAATGGCGCCATTTATTTGGTTGTTGCAAACTTTGGATTTTTTTTCACCATTTAAATAAAAAATAACCTATGGTTCTTGGTATCTGTAAACTCAAATGACCTGGAGAATCATAATAGCATGTCAGTTTTAGCATTTAGTGAACATGGTTAAAAAAAACAAAACAATTGTGTTATTGCTCTTTTTTGCAATTTCACCGCACTTTGAATTTGTTTCCTGTTTTCCAGTACGCAATATAGTAAAACTAATAGTGATCTCCAAAAAGTACAACTCGTCCCACAAACAAGAAGCCCTCACACGGCTATATTGCTGAAAAATAAGAAAAGCAATCATTAGTTTTTATTTAACCATTGCAGTTACAAACTAGTAGTCCAGCAGCGTGTTCCACATTTGTTAATTGATGGATGCTATGTAATGGCCACACATTAATTACATAATGACCGCATGTAAGAATTAATAACCGAAACTCTCCCACACGTAAGAAAATAATTTTTTAAGACTTACCTTAATACCTATTTGTCCTGCAATGCCAATAAGACCTTCCTCTCCTTTGGTGCCAGCAGGTCCCGGACCACCAGAATTACAATGACCACACACATTCTTAAAAAAAAATAGAGCAAAAAAAATCTTTACTTTTGCATCACATATGTTTTGATACAGATGCGTTGTATCCTCATAACAGAGCTGAAAACATTTACCCCAGTACATGTAAAGAAATCTGCTATCTCCCATCCTGCTGTTTCTGCATTGTTGCTTGCTTGTGTAATTCTTTGTTAAGTGATTTTCTTGTTTCTAATTTAATTTTTTTTAGCTCTTAAATATTCAGCAGCATTTAGGCAATTTAGGCAAATTTAGTCAAGTGAATAGAATTCTACTCACATTTTACAAAAATCTGTATTCTTCAGAACATCAGCAAAAAGGCGGTCTGCTGACTACCATTATGCGAATTGTAGAGGGCTGACAAAAGGTTCAAGAAAAGGCCCCAAAACCTAATGTCTCACCACTCACTTCTACAGCCACCTTCACTTCTTGATCTCCTCTATGTGGTCTTCAGCACATCTTACTGACACTGCATCTTCACGCTAGGCTAAGACTAGTGTTGGAATATGTTTGGTGCAACAACTCCATTCCTGTCTATGAGTGTTTAGCTGCTAGACTTGTATGCTGTGTATAAGTTAGAACAAAAAAAAATCCAAGAGGCTCACACAAGAAGTGCATGTGACTGTATTTCCTATTTTTCCTGTGTCTGTGTATGAGAGAAGCAGCCTGCTGTAGATGCTGCACAGATAGAAACATATAAATGATTTATTCCTGATCTATTAAGCTTATCATATATTGTTCCTGAATAAACAAGTTCTGTTGTCACACACTTGGAGAGCATCCTGAATAATCCACTGCCAGCAGGTTATGGCCACAGAGTGACAGAGAACCCTAGAGCAAAAGCTGCACAGAGCAACAGAGAAGATGTCCACTGGCAGCAATCCTGTCAAGTTCTCAGTGCCAAGCCTCACTAACCAGAACTACCAGTCCTGGAAATGCAAGGTGAAGATGCTGCTCATAAGAGAAGGTAAGTGGAAATATACTCAGGAACAAGTGCCTCATCCATTAGCAGATGACTGGCTAGAGAAGGATCAGAAAGCACAAAGCACGATCTCCCTCAATGATGAGGGAGATCAAATCTCATCAATAAGTTTTATCTCGTGAGAAAGCTGTATCAGTCTAAGCTAAGTAATGGGCAGAATATGCAGAACTATATAAGAAACACCTTAGAGATTTTGGACCATCTCAGGGGTATTGGAGAAGAAATTGAAGATTTTCATGTTGCTGCACTTCTATTAAGTGGTCTTCCAGAGAGTTATGACACACTCATGACTTCACTAGATGCAACGGCCAGAGATGAGCTGACACTAAAACTATGTTAAAGCTAAACTTGTGAATAGTGTTGAGCGATTACGATACCGCAAGTATCGGGTATCGGCCGATATTAGCTGTATCGGACTTCGATATTGACTTTCGATATTTCCCATATATCGTATACCGGAAATCGGAATTGTCACTGTCACTGTGAGTGTCCGTCGGTCGGTCTGTCAGGAGTCAGCGGCACTTTCCTGGCAGAAGATCTCCGATGGTCACGGCCTGGACTGGTTGATGGCTGCCATCATCTTTCCCCCGGTCAAGAGCAAAACTCATGACCCTGGGTATCCGTAAGTGTAGTGATGAAGGGGAAGCATAAAGCTGTGCTGCCAACACTCTCCGTACTGCGTGTGCCTAACCAGGGCACACAACTGCGTCGGACAGGTGGTATACTGTTGGTTTGTTTTTTTCCTTTTTTTACAGGAGATCGATGGCGTCGCAGGAATGAGAGTATAATAAAAGAAATGAAAACTGTGTTGTCTCTTTTATTTCATTAAAATACTTTTTTTTGCTGTGTCTTTTTTTTTATACATTTAAAAACTTTGGGATTAATAATGGATCAGTGTCTTATTGACACCTCTCCATTATTAACCGGGCTTATTGTCACCGTGCAATCAACGGTGACATTAACCCCTTATTACCCCACTTGCCACCGCTACAGGGCAGTGGGAAGAGCCGGTAAAGTGCCACAATTGGCACATCTTTTGATGCGCCAAATGTGGGGCTGCTGTAGCCTGGTATTTTCAGGCTGTTGAGGGCCAAAATCCATGGGCCTTGACAGTCTTTTAATACCAGGCCGCAGCAGTCTGCATTTTACTTGGCTGGTTAACAAAAATAGGGGGACCCCTACGCCGTTTTTTTTTTTCGAGGGATCCCCTATTTTTGTTAACCAGCCAAGCTAAGCAGACTGCTGTGGCCTGGTATTATCAGGCTGGCAAGGTCCATGGATATTGGCTCATTACCAGCCTGAAAAACCAGGCCTCAGCAGTCTGCTTCATCTGGCTGGTTAACAAAAATAGGGTGGACCCCACGCCAATTTTTTTTCGAGGGGATCCCCTATTTTTGTTAACCAGCAAAGATAAGCAGACTGCTGTGGCCTGGTATTATCAGGCTGGCAAGCAGGGTCGGACTGAGGCACCGGGACACCGGAGAAACCTACGGTGGGCCCCAGCTCCTGCGTGGTGGGCCCTGATTTGAAAGGATAGGTCGCGGGGCAGAGGGGGCGGTGGCCCCGGGGCCCGCGCTCTGAGGGGGCCCACCCGGAGCTACGATACAGTTACATTCTGCGGCAGAGCAGGGAGAATCGCTCTCCCTGCTCTGCCGCCCGGAAGCTATGGGGCCTGAACAGGGTTGGGGGGGCCCGGTGCCAGCAGTGGGCCCCCCACCCGTCATCGGAGGGTCAGCTGTATCAGCATCCAGCCGATAAAGCTGACCGCATAGAGAGAGAAGGAGCGAGCGCTCCTTCTCTCCCATAATCCCCCTCTCAGCGTATGACAGCGGGCGCAATAACATCACCTGCCGGCGCCCGCTGTAAGACGCTGAGAGGGAGAACAGTGAGCAGCACAGGAGCCGGGAGGTGAGTATTTTTTTTTTTTTTAATGGGGGTGCAGTCGAGTCCTGGCTGGAGAAGTCGTCATGTCGTGTGGGCCAGATGGTAAAGACATGAAAAGTGAACAATTCCATTAGAAAGAACATCAGCGGTAAGTCATTATCTGTACCTGTGCTGTAATCTATATGTTCTGTAGGACTGGTATTATTTAACACAGACCATATGGCGGTAATATCAATATTGGTCTTTTTATATATAGATTATTTTGGCCAACAGCGCGGTCATTTGCTGAGGTTCTCTGATGATGGGCCCAATCAGAAGTTTTGCCCCCACTAAACCAAAACCCTAGCTACGCCTATGGCTCTCTCTCTAGTCTTTCTTTCTCGCTCTCTGTTCTTTCCTTCTCGCTCTCTGTTCTTTTTTCTCTCTGTTCTTTCTCTCTTTTCTTTCTTTCCTCTCTTTCTTTCTCTGTTTGTTCTTTCTCTCTCGCTGCTCTTTCTTTCTTTTCCTCAGTACCAGCCACTGTGCCCTCATTACCAGTCAGTGTGATCAGCAGTGCTAAATGGTTACGCTTGGGGCGAGGATATGGGTGTGATTAGCTGTGAAATGGGTGTTGTCGGGCGTGGCCTAAAATTTTCAGCGGCGCGCAACACGCGCCGCAGCCTTTAATCCTCTTTCCTGTCTTCCAAATTTGGGAGGTATGCTGTATGACCTCCCTACAACTTCTGGCCATGCTCCTGATGAGCGCGATGGATGGTCTCGTGAGGGATCTCCTCCCACACCTGGACTAAAGCATCCACCAACTCCTGGACAGTCTGTGGTGCAACGTGGCATGGCCTAAAATTTTCTGCAGCATGCACAGCGTGCCACAGCCTTTGTCCCTCTTTCCCTTATTCAAAGGTTGGGAAGTATGATGGTGGGCCCCAAGAATATATTTTCTCTGGTGGGCCCAAGGTACTCCAGTCCGACGCTGCTGGCAAGGTCCATGTATGTTGGCTCCTTAACAGCCTTAAATACCATGCCTCAGCAGCAGGGGCGTACATATAAATCATGGGGCCCCATAGCAAAAGTCTGAATGTTCCCCACCCCCCCCCAAAAAAAAAACCCAGAGGCATTGTAAATGTAAAGTGCCAGCACAGTGAGGGAAGTTGAGTCGCACAGAGACAGGGGTTTTGGGGGTACTCGGCACCGATCACGTCGACTTCTATGGGGGATGTCACGAGTAGCACAGCTCGGTCCGTGACCTGGGCAATCACTGGAATGTGGGATATTTCCAGGGGATGATAGAATGTTCGTGTAGTTTGTCGTGACGCCACCTGTAGTACCTGGTCAGGGTGTCCAGCGCTGCTGTGCAGGTCCTCTGGAAGGGATGGTGTAGTGCAGGTAGGTGATAAGTCTTCTACAGGTAACACGCTATCCTTCCAGGGCAGATAGATGTGAGATAGAGCAATGGTGCAGTGATGTAGCAGAGTGGACTACGCGACGTAGTAAGAAAGCAGGAAACACTTCAAGTTAAACGTTGCATAATAAAATTTTTAATAATAACATTACAAAAGTGCAAATAGCATTACTGCCGAAGTTCGTTGAGACTTCTTAGGACTACCCCCACCGGGGTAACTTCACAGTGTCCTTTACTTGTGCTTGTGGAGGACCCGCTCCAAACCTCCAACTGTGGTCTTGGGTGGGCTGCAAGACTTTCCTTGAGCAGACCTCACTTTCGGCCACACCAAACGGGTTTTTAGTTTCTGAGGTAGTTGAAAATAGTGCACAGTTAAGTTTTTTGTAAAACCATGATGGAGCACCGAAGTGCCAACTATTTACAGAAAAGTTTGTGAGCCAGTACAGTTCGTGGCTTCAAAGTTCAACATTTTGAATTACATTGAAACACCATTACCCAACCTGGGTATATAAAGGCAACAATAAACTTGTTCTTCTGAACATTCACCCGTCCGGGTACATCAAACCATTACCCAACCTGGGTATATTAAGGCAACAATAAACTTCTTTTTATGAACATTCACCCGTCCGGGTACATCAATAATTTAACGATTTACATATAGAGACCCTGTCCGGGTTATTTAGACTTCTTTGGCTGGCCTCTTACAGGTACCACCTGGTACTCTTCTGGAGCTTGCCAAACATCCGTGACAAGAGGGTCCACCCAGACCTGATGACGTCGTGTGGCCTGTACAGTTACGTCGTGACCCGCTATCAGGGTCTGTGTGGCCACCTCTTTCGTCTCCCTCCGGGTCTGGAACTCTATGTCCCGGACTGAACGAACCCCAGGGGGCCTAACAGGCGCCGGGTACGGGCCAGCTATCATTATCATGTCCATAGCTGGGCTGCTGAGGAGACCACTGAGGGAGGCTGGGGAGATTTACGGCGTGGGGTGGGCACTTGTGCAGAGGCCTGATTGGGGGAGGCTGAAGGCTCGGAGGGTCTGTCAGTTTCCTGACACTCTGGGGAGTAGGGGTCGCACCTGGTAACATTTAGGGCGTACCATCCATTGTAACCCCAGTGTCGGGTGTAAGTCACCAAGTCTCCTGCCAACAGGTCCCTCCCCGGGTGTCCTTCTGGGAGGTGAGCCTCCACGTCCCGCCGGGTTACAAAGACTTCCAAATAAAGTCCAGGCTCCTGGATGAAGCCCCAACCACCTTTTAACTTAAAGTTCCGTACTGCACCCTTACGCCGTGGCTCCCTCAGCGTACTTTTATCCTTTCTCATACGTGCCTTCTCTGCCAGGTCCTTGTCCAGGTGACGTTGCCGAAGCTTTTGGGATTCTCGCTGCTCCCTTTGTCGCTCTGCTTCCCGCTCCCAACGTCTCCACTCTTCCTCCTGACGCCGGTTGTAATTCTCCTCCACCAGCAGCTCCATGTCTCCACCATCAAATGCCAGCTTACGATGTCCGGTTTGCGGCAGCTCTCCTGGCGCCCGCCAGTCCTGGGGCGCTCACCTGTGGCGGAAGCAGCCGGCTCTGGAACAGATGACGGTTGGGGCTCCGGTACAGGCAGGTAGAGCTCTGGTGCCTGCGCGGCCTCCTCCATGAGGACGGGTGTCGCTTCTTCTGCCTCAGCGACGGGGGCAGACAGCGGGATCTGGGGTGCTGGTGCAGCGTTTTCTGCAGGAACGGGTGCCTCCACTGTGATACTGGCAACCGGTTCAGATTGCAAGGGCTGGGATGCCCGCACGGCCTCCTCTACTGTAACGGGTGCCTCCACTGAGATACTGTCAACCGGTTCAGATTGCAAGGGCTGGGATGCCCGCACGGCCTCCTCTACTGGAACGGGTGCCTCACCTTCCGGTACAGACACTTCAGGGGGTAAGAGGGATTGGCGCCGCTCCAAGTGTAGTTTTAGGGCCCGCCAGCTCGCTTCCATCCTGGCGACCTCCTCCCGGTGCCGGGCCAGGTTTCTCAGGGTATCCTCCGCTTCTTCCAGCGTAGGAGGGTTTCCAGGCCGGGTGCCAAACGGTGGCTCCGTGGCGATCGGGTCGCTTCCGTGGGGGGAGAGCTCTGACTCCTCCATCCCTTCCCACTTCTGCTCACGTCCGTTCGCCATCTCTGCCAAGTCACATGTGTCATTAGCATCAGGAGAGGCGCCATCTTTTGTAGGGAGGCGGGACCTTCGCATTCGTTTCCGCCCACTGAGGAGGATGAGGAGGCGGAACTCCAGAGCTGTGGGGCACGATCTTACATTGCAGTAACATTAAGAGTGGGCGGACATCGTTTTCACGCCACGGAGTGAGTGTACGCCCACGAGAGCACGCCCTTATTCTTCACCTGTGCCTCGTGGCGCAGATATGACGGAAAAATGGCAAATACAGTCTATGATGATTTTTGCAATTCTCAAGCAAAAAAACAGTTAAATTAAGGCACACAGGACTCGCTTATAGCGAGCTTCTGAATCCTGTTCGTGACGCCAAAGTTGAGTCGCACAGAGCCACAGGTTTTGGGGGTACTCGGCACCAAGCCCGTCGACTTCTATGGGGGATGTGACGGGTAGCACAGCTATGTCCGTGCCCTGGTCGCTCACTGGAATGTGGGATATTTCCAGGGGATGATAGAATGTTTGTGTAGTTTGTCGTGACTCCACCTGTAGTACCTGGTCAGGGTGACCAGCGCTGCTGTGCAGGTCCTCTGGCAGGGATGGTGTAGTGCAGGTAGGTGATAAGTCTTCTACAGGTAAGACGGTATCCTTCCAGGGCAGATAGATGTGAGATAGAGCAATGGTGCAGAGTGATGTAGCAGAGTGGAGTATGCGACGTAGTAAGAAAGCAGGAAAGGAAACAATTCTTACTACAAAGACATGCAGCATAAGGCTGCCTCAACCCCTCCCATCCAACTAGCTACACCCTGTTCTAACCAGCCTGAGCTAGACCATCCCATTGGGTCCGCCTACACTCAACTGGCATAGTGTACTGTTGAATGCAGTGGTTGGAGTCAATGGGGTGTTTCCTCCTTACCTGAGAGTAAGTTGTCACACCGCTGGGTGCGATGCAACATCTCTGTGGCGACTGGACCCTCGGGTGCTTCTGTCTTTTCACAAATGCCGGCTTTACCCGGCAATTGAATCAGAGGCTATTTTACTATGTAGAAGTGAATAAACTATAAATATATGTAAATATATATGTCACAATGACATGTATATATATATATATATATATATATATATATGTATTCTATGTGTGTATATTTTGTGTTTACAAGGAAAGAAAGTGTTTTTTTAGTTGCGATATTTTGTTCCCATAGACTTACATGGGACTTCCGGTATCGGTATCGGGTATCGCCGATATTTTAGTGATATCGGCGATACCATTCCGATCCGATATTTTTGGATATCGGAAAGTATCGCTCAACTCTACTTGTGAATGAATTCAAGAGAAAAACGCAGCATGTAAGCAGCAATAATGAATCCAGAGCAGAAAAAGCATTAAAGATACAGGGTTTCCCTAAATATAAGAGTAATCTAAGAGAAACTCGTGAATGTTTTGTCTATAAAAAGGCCGGCCACCTTAAAGCAGACTGCAGAATTTGGAAAGCAAGAATGAGTCAGCCTAAAAAGCAGAACAGTCATCAAAGGGTTAAAACAGCTGTAAAGAAAGATTCTGCATGTGTTGAAGCTGCATTGAATGCCAGTACAAGCCCATCTGCAAAGCATATATGGTGTATAGATTCTGGTGCAAGCAGTCATATGACAAATAACAAGGATTTCTTCACTGACCCTAATGAAAGCAAGTCAGAAAAGGTAATCTTAGCTAATGGTCACTATATGACTTCAGAAGGAGTAGAGATTGCTACCTCCACTGTCCAGTTTCCTCAGCACAAAGCAGAAAGATCCCAATAAAGGATGTTCTCTATGTTCCCAACCTTGAAAGGAATCTTCTGTCAGTAAAGAAGCTCACGCAAAATGGGAATGTAGTTACTTTTAGAGATCACAGCTGCATCATCTCAAAGAAGGGTCACACTCTTGCAGAAGGAAAAATCCAAGATGAACTTTATCAGCTAAAAAGCAAAAAAGAGTGTACAGTGCTAGACAAGATCTACATGAGAACTGTATCCATGTATGGCACAGACATCTTGGGCACAGAGACCCAGAAGCAGTAAGGAAGATAGCTCAACTTGCAAATGGTATTGAAATCAACCAGTGTAGCCAAATGATGAAGTGCACTAGCTGTCTTAAAGGGAAAATGTCCAGAAAATCCTTTCCTAAAATAAGCATCATAGATCTGCACAGCCTCTGGATCTGATACATACTGATGTATGTGGTCCAATGAGTGCTCAAACTCCTAGCAAGAAGAGATATTTTCTCACATTTATTGATGACTACTCCAGATATACAGTTTCCTACATGCTTCACAGTAAGGAGGAAGTTCCACAGAATCTTAAAGAATATCTTGCTGTAGTGTTTAACAAATTTGGAAGAATGCCAAAAGCCCAGTGTGCAGATAATGGAACTGAACATACAAGTGGTAAAGTCCAAACCATTTTGAAAAAGAATGGAATCATGTTCCAGACTACCATTCCACACAACCCAGAACAAAATGGCATTTAAGAGAGAAAGATACGTACTCTCTGTGAAAGTGGAAGAAGTATATTGTTTGATGCAAATCTATCTACAACGTATTGAGGAGAAGCCATCATGACAGCTTGCTATCTTCAAAACAGAGTGCCAGGTAAAGCCACAAATAAAACTCCATATGAGCTATGGCACTACGAGAAGCCTATCCTGAGGCACCTCAGGATAGTTGGAAGCAAAACGTTTATGTATGTTTCCAAAGAAAAACGTTAAAAAGTGGGAATCACATGCAAAGCAAGGAGACCTGGTGGGCTGTAGTGAAACTCAAAAGAGATACAGAATCCTGTACCCAGAGACCAACACAGTAACAATCAGTAGAGATGTTGTGGTTGATGAAAACTCTGTATTGCTCAATTTCCATGAAGTTACACCAGTTATTCAACCTAAGAAGCAAGAACAAGAATCTCAATCACCAATCCCAGATGCTGAAAAGGAAAACACTGAAGTGTGGATAAGCTCTGAAGCCATCAAGGAAGACACAAAAGAACCAAGTCAACCTCCAGTCAGGAGATCAGAAAGGCCAAACAAAGGTATCCCAGCTAGAAGCCTTTCTTATATGGTCAGAACACTTCCAAAACCAATTTGGAATGGCAGAAGCCAAAGGTGCGTCAACACCAATGGACCCGTTCTACTTAAAGTTGGAAGGAGAGGAAGATCTCCTACCAAGCAATGAGAGTTAGAGACAAGCAGTGGGGTCGCTTCTGTACATAGCAACCACAACTCGTCCGGATATCACAGCCACAGTCGGAATTCTCTGCCGACGTGTAAGCAAGCCACGCAAAGAGACTGGAACACGGTATATTCAAGAGAAAATGGGAAACAACAAGATTATAGTCAGCTCACCCTTCTGTGAAATCTTCATTAGACAGCTGGTGCTCAGCACGGTTCCATGGAGCAAACGTACTTACAAAAAAGAAAAAAAAAAACAACAGCGAGAAGGTCGCAGTCTAAAAGATAACCTTTAATCCATTAGGTTAAAACATGAGTGGCATAGGATTGCCGGGCATAGGAAAAAACACTTCAAAAACAGATGACGCGTTTCGACTTAGCAGTCTTCATCAAGATGCCCGGCAATCCTGTGCCACTCATGTTTTAACCTAATGGATTAAAGGTTATCTTTTAGACTGCGACCTTCTCGCTGTTTTTTTTTCTTCTAAGTACAGTATATTCAAGTTTGTTTATTGTGAGTCTGACACGATGATAGCTGATGGTATGACAAAGCCATTATCAAGAGCCAAGTTTGTGGACTTCAGAACTGCAATGGGACTAACAGGATAAGTAGTTGTTGAGTGGGGGTGTTGGAATATAGTTTGGCGCAACAACTCCATTCCTGTCCATGAGTGTTTAGTTGCTAGATTTGTAGGCTGTGCATAAACGTAGAACAGAAAAACTCCCAGAGGGTCACACAGGAAGAGCATGTGACTGTAGTGCCTGTTTTCCTGTGTCTGTGTATGAGAGAAGAAGCCTGCTGTAGATGCTGCACAGATAGAGACACATAAATGATTTATTCCTGATCTATTAAGCTTATCATATATTGTTCCTGAATAAACAAGTTCTATTGTCACACTCTTGGAGAGTATCGTAAGTAATCCGCTGCCAACAACTAGACCTGGAGTGATGCTGGTATGAAAGGGTCATCCCATAACTATAGCAACCTGAAGCATTGGCTATGAGTGCATGCCATAAGGTCACTACACGTGCCGCCATGACTTTACAGCACACATGAATAAAGACATCTGGGCCCTAGAGTAATTGATATGCCCTCGAAACTCCCCAAACCTCAGAACATAATTAGGGGCATTCCATTTGCAGAAAATAAATTAATTCCAAATTAAACTTCGTGGTAAAGTCCTTGTGATTTGGTGAATTCTAATCTCATTAGATCTGCTCATCTCTAGAGCATATATATCTTATTCAGCTGTTAAGGGGACCATACACAAGTGTTTATGTGTTTTGAAAGAGTGTAGGAGAATAAGTTGAGGGTAGTGTTGAGCGATACTGCTCGATATCTAAAAATATCGTATCGAAATGGTATCGCCGATATCACTAAATATCGTCGATATCCGATTCCGATACCGGAAGTCCAATGTAAGTCTATGGGAACAAAATATCGCAACTAAAAAAAACCTTTATTTCCTTGTAAACACTAAATATACACATATAGAATACATATATATATAATATTACATGTCATTGTGACATATATATATATACATATATGTATAGTTTATACACTTCTACATAGTAAAATATCCTCTGATTCAATTGCCGGGTAAAGCCGGCTTCTGTGAAAAGACAGAAGCACCCGACATGAAATGACACTTGGTGTACATAGGGTTAACCATGTCTTTTCATGTCGTTTGCAATCTGATTTGCACAAACAATTACATCAGTCTATGTGTGCAAAATTTCACACCTGTAGGGGTTAATTAAAGGTGTAAATTTGTTGTAAAAAAAACGGACTTTTTTGCTACGAATTTACACCTTTAATTAACCCCTACAGGTGTGAAATTTTGCACACTTACACTCATGTAATTGTTTGTGCAAATCAGATATCAAACTACATGAAAAGACATGGTTAACTCTATGTAAACCAAGTGTCATTTCATGTCGGGTTCTGCATTTTCACAAAAGCCGGCAATTGAATTAGCGGCTATTATACTATGTAGAAGTGTATGAACTATAAATATAAATATATATATATATATATGTGTCACAAATTTAATGACATGTATATATATATATGAGGTGTAAAATTGCTGAAAAAAAATGCGTGGGCTCCCGCCCTATTTTCGCAACCAGACAGACAAAGCCAGTGAGTGGGGCAGATAATAATAGCCCAGAGAGGGACCATTATTTTTGGCCCCCCCCGGCTACTAACATCTGCCCCCAGACACCCCAGAAAGGGCAAATCTCTAATTAGATTTGCCCTTTCTGGCACTTTGCCCGTCTATTCCCATTACCCTGTAGCGGTGGCGAATGGGTTAATAAGGGGTTAAAATGACCTTGCAATTGAAAGGTCACTTTAAGCCAGGTTAATAATTGAGAGCTGTCAATTAGACAACTATCAATTATTAATCCTATTGTATGAAAGAAAAATCAAACAAACACACTTTAATAAAAAAGAAGTTTAATGAAATAATCACACAGTTTTTGACCATATTTTATTTTCCTGCTAAAACCATTTCCTGTAATAAAAATAAAATAATAAAGCAAAATTATTCTTACCAATCCGATGTACAGTCAGGTCCCACGGTGTAATCCTTCAGAAAGGGTTAATGTTTACTGCAGGGACCGCAGCTAATGCTGCAGCCTCACAGTAAACCCCCAAATGAATGAGTTCCTCTCCTGGCTGACAGGAGAGGAAGTGGAAAGCTTAATTGATTGCTTTCCACTTTCACTTCAAGTCAGCCAGGGACAAAATCAGTGACGTCAGAGGGAACTGGTTAACAAAAATAGGGGATCCCCTCGAAAAAAATTGGCGTGGGTCCCCCCTATTTTTGTTAAACAGCCAGATGAAGCAGACCGCTGAGGCCTGGATTTTCAGGCTGTTAAGGAGCCAAGATCCATGGACCTTGCCAGCCTGATAATACCAAGCCACAGCAGTCTGCATATCTTGGCTGATTAACAAAAATAGGGGATCCCCTCGAAAAAAATTGGCGTGGGGTCCCCCCTATTTTTGTTAACCAGCCAGATGAAGCAGACCGCTGAGGCCTGGTTTTTCAGGCTGGTAAGGATCCAATATCCATGGACCTTTCAAGCCTGATAATACCAGGCCACAGCAGTCTGCTTAGCTTGGCTGGTTAACAAAAATAGGGGATCCCCTCGAAAAAAAAACGGCGTAGGGGTCCCCCTATTTTTGTTAACCAGCCAAGTAAAATGCAGACTGCTGCGGCCTGGTATTAAAAGACTGTCAAGGCCCATGGATTTTGGCCCTCAACAGCCTGATAATACCAGGCTACAGCAGCCCCACATTTGGCGCATCAAAAGATGTGCCAATTGTGGCACTTTACCCGGCTCTTCCCACTTGCCCTGTAGCGGTGGCAAGCGGGGTAATAAGGGGTTAATGTCACCGTTGATTGCACGGTGACAATAAGCCCGGTTAATAATGGAGAGGCGTCAATAAGACACCGATCCATTATTAATCCCAAAGTTATTAAATGCATAAAAAAAAGACAAAGCAAGAAAAAAGTATTTTAATGAAATAAAAGAGACAACACAGTTTTCATTTCTTTTATTGTACTCTCATTCCTGCGACGCCATCGATCTCCTGTAAAAAAAGAAAAAAAACAAACCAACAGTATACCACCTGTCCGACTCAGTCCATAGTAACGACTGTCCCACGACGATCCAGCTCTGCTACATCGCAATGACAGGCAGAGCCTGTCATCGCGACGCAGCACAGCTGATTACCTGCTTCCCCGGCGGTGACGTCATCGGACTGACTGCTTTACGGCCGCGATTACCCAGCAGTCACTGCAGTTATCGCGAGAAACTGCATGTGACCGCCGGGGAGAAGAGGATGGCGGCCATGAAGCAGTCCAGGCCGTGACCGCCGGAGATCTTCTGCCAGGTAAGTGCCGCTGACTCCTGACAGACCCGACCGACGGACACTGACAGTGACAGACCCGACCGACGGACACAGACAGTGACAGTGACAAATCCGATTCCGGTATTCGATATGACGAAAATATCGGTATTCGGAATCGAAAGGCCGATACAGCTAATATCGGCCGATACCCGATATTTGCAGTATCGTATCGCTCAACACTAGTTGAGGGTTGACTACTCTGCAGAACCAAAGGATCAATCATCTAAATTTAAATTACTCAATCCTTCACTCCTGTTACATCATCTGACAGAGAGAAGTCACATGGTTTTACATTGAATGGTCCACTGGTCTCATTCACACTGACAAATGCAAATGACTGTCCACATTACCCATTAGACCTCAGTCCAGAGCCTCTCAGCTAGCCAAATCATATCTCATACTTTGCACTGACGAGGACCAATAGTCCAAAACACCGTGTCTGCAAAATGAGATACTGATTTGGCTTTTATCCTAAGTCACATTACAAGACTCGTTAAAGGGTTGATTGTGACTTGTAGGATCGCTACTTCCAATAGGTGGCGCTATAGAGTTCAAGTCCTCTTTTCCTCTTAAGAGGCAATTTGCATGTCCTCTAGTGGGAATTAAGGTACTGCCACACTACACGATCCCGCTAACGATCTCGTTAGCGTCGCATACTAATGAGATCGCTAGCGGGATCGTTTACAATATCGCTAGTGTCGGCCACATTTAGCGATGTCGTTAAGGACGCTATCGCGGTTAGCGATCTCCTTAACGACTTTAGCGGTACAAAAGTACCGCTAAATCGCTAAAAAAGGTGCCACACTCAGCGATATATACTTACCCAGCGGGACGCCGACGATCAGAATAGGGTCCGGAACGATCAGGACGACGGACGAGATCACAGCAGGGGCCACGTCGTTGCTGCATGCCGCACACAACAACATCGCTAACGGGATCGCTAAATAGTGACGTTTTTTAGCGATCCCGTTAGCGATGTTGTTTAGTGTGGCATACCCTTTAGTGTTTGTGGCTCCAGTATCATAGTGATATTGCTATTCTATAGTTTGACCTATTTGTTTGAAGTAGACCCAATAATTTTACCTGTCAGTATATTGTCACCTATTTCTAGACTGTCCAAACCTTCTTGAGGATTACTTAGATGAAGATCAAGGGATCATTAAACTACTGTTAGTGGTGTAGTAATGCAGTCATTTTGCACTAGTAACAGAACCATACATAGAATACAGGCGTCTGCTTTGTCTTACTTCTATTTCTCTCCCTTCCTAAAGCATCTATCACAGTGCTGTTACAAGTTATCATTATAAAAGTCAGTGAAAACTTTATTAATAGTCTAAGATATAATGGGTATTTAGAAAACAGTATTTTTATCTTTTTCGTGCTTTTATTTTATTAGTTTTCAGTAATTTTCATTCTAAAGTAAATAACTGTAAAGGGACAACTTGTATATGAATGGGTGGAAGGGTGAAGAATTTGACATTAAATTTGTAATAAGTTTAATACATACTATTTCATAGGAAAAGAGAAAAATTAATAAGCTTGTAAATTAATATAAATGATTTCAGGTTAATTGATATGTTTTATGGCCTATAGAATGTGAGCAAACTGTAAAGCGCTGCGGAATATGTTAGCGCTATATAAAAATAAAGATTATTATTATTAATGTGCACCTTTTCTCTTCTACATAGAGCCTTATCAGCACCAACTGTACGTCAATCTCCTATCTATGTAATTTAAATATGTCACTAAATACAGATTTTACCAGAGATTAAGGAATATTGGCAGAGAAATAAGCCGATTTCTCTGATAAGTTATATTACAAAGTTTCTTATTTTCATGTGTACTATTGATTTCTGCAATAAAAATTAAAACGATGGTTACTCTTTAAATCATACACACAACTTTAACCTGCATTCTCTCGTGATGACAGAAAAAAACCAGATTTTTCATAAATATATAACAGCAAGCTATTGTAAGAGAGCTATATAGAGGTAATTTCTTCTGATATGTGGCAATGTGCAAAGCAAGTGATAGGTGAAAACGTGGAGTATAAAAAGTGTTGTCATTTCTACAGCCTTTTTCTATTGCTGGCTGTTAAAGTTATTGTTGAATTTAGCCTGCTAAAACATTTATTCAATAGTTCTAGAAGTATTAAACCGGGATCTTAAATTCTAGAATATGCACTGATATGATCTGCAGGACGTATACGTAAAACATATTGATAATTTCTAAACTGGATTGTGGGAAAAGCTAATTAAATATTAATTCCGAGCACTGAGGATTGAAATCAATTACCTACAGTAACTCAATAAATCTTCCTAGCTCACAAATAGTGGTTAAACGGAAAACTGTTTTATTGTACTTAAGTTACTCATGGAGCTAGTTGTCCAGCAATTATCGCATTCAGCAAAAATAAAGTGATGTGTCTTGCAATATTAACCTTGATGGATCGATACAGTAATAGACGCACCGGCTTTTATTCATTTCTAAACACGCCAAATTGTCCGATATGAAATTAAGTGAAATAGTTGCTCACTGTCTGCAGTTTACGTCTAAATCTGTGTTCCTTATCTTGAAATGTTGAATTGCTGACATAGCTAGAAGAAGTGGGACTACAGCTAATAGCCTAGGAAAAGAGTCTATCATGTACTTGCCTGAGCCGAGGACAAGAGCTACGTTATACTGAAGATATAATCTAGCTTTTTCGATATAAGGATGCGTCCTGAAGTTTTGTCACAGTAAGGTGGAGATCCCCCGCTAGTCTTGGCACATCACTGCCGTTTTGATCTAAGTATTTGACTGGACTTTTTCCAACCTCATATCAAAGAAAGAACTGGGTCCGTATGATTGTGGAAGGGTTTTTTCCATATCATATGATGGAACTCATTAATATGACATCTACATAATAGTTTACTGAAGAATTATGATGAAATATATGAATACAGTATTCACTTTTTCTTATAGGAATACACTAATGATTTATAAAATAAGATTTTAATGTACCTTAAGAATGGCTCCTATATCCCAAGAAGTGGAAGAGCAATCTACAAAAACAATAACAATTGTTTTGAGTTGTGAAAGAAACATACAAATAATGAAATAACTAATTACATAAAATTCAAATACTATCAGAAGTGACATTTCGCATGGAAATTATTTTGATAATTATAGTGAAAAATTCTGCATTCATTCATTTGTTTAGCGCACTGTGAATGGTAGATAATATGTTCAAAGTTTTGCAGTTGTGTTAAGCATTTATTCCCCGGGAAGTGAAACAATGTTATTTTTTTATGTATATAATTCCAGTAAAATAAGAAATGACTTCTGAAATGATTCCATCTGTTTACGTATTGACAGCCATTTTCTGGAATTCTTGAAATATTTGTGATTTGATTCAGAAATCTAGTCAGTCATAGGTCAAAAAACATAACTGACTGAAGGTAATTTCAAGGAAGGTAAATCCTACAACAGAAAAATAAACTTATCAGTTCTAGTACAATTTCCAAAATGGAAATCTGTATAGCTACCCAAATGTGCCCATATATATGTGGAGGGTTGAGGTGCTGGTTAGTAGAATCCTGATAACTTTAAAATTAAAAAAAACTTTTCAGTTAAAAGGATTTAAAGGGATTAATCCTTTAGCAACACCTGTCATTTATTTGCAGATTAAGTGTGCCTTTACAGTACTATAGTTCTTAGTGCATCTTGTGCATATAAGGGTGTGACCGCCCTGCTTTTGAGCTGAAAAATCCATCCTGTCTGGCCTATGCTTCAACTGGTGGGTTCAGTCCCTCTGCCTTGTTCACATTTACGTCACTTGACAAGTGGAAAGGTTTTTAATATTAGAGTAGGACTGTCCCACAAAGGGTTGCCTTGACATGGCGGGATGGCTTGTACATTCTTTTGATCAAAATTATGTTTACCAAATACCCTTATTATTATTATTACAACTTCATGCATGTTTTGCAATATATTTTTTATTTTGTTTTATTTTAGGATATTTGTTTCTTGTTTTTTGTTTTCTCTGTTTAATGGTCAAGTGTTTGATATGCATTTACATTTTGCATACACATTAACTTACTTTTTCAGTTCAGACCCAGTTTTTCATTTAGTTCTTAGTGCATCTTGTGCATATAAGGGTGTGACCGCCCTGCTTTTGAGCTGAAAAATCCATCCTGTCTGGCCTATGCTTCAACTGGTGGGTTCAGTCCCTCTGCCTTGTTCACATTTACGTCACTTGACAAGTGGAAAGGTTTTTAATATTAGAGTAGGACTGTCCCACAAAGGGTTGCCTTGACGTGGCGGGATGGCTTGTACATTCTTTTGATCAAAATTATGTTTACCAAATACCCTTATTATTATTATTACAACTTCATGCATGTTTTGCAATATATTTTTTATTTTGTTTTATTTTAGGATATTTGTTTCTTGTTTTTTGTTTTCTCTGTACTATACAGTGTATAGTGGACAGTGGTATTTGAAAGGTTAGGAATAGGAATAGGGAGGTCACCAAGCTTCATTGGATACCCGGACTTGTACAATGGGCTGAAATATTGCAATACTGAAGTATAATGTATGAGTGTTCAAGTGAATGAACTACACTAAATTAAATAGTAAAAAAGTAATGAATAAAAAATATAAAAATAAACCTTAAATATGTAAATACATTTATTCATATTGTATGTATATTAAATGTTTATATATATTATATGTGTATATAATAACCCCCCTTTTCTTGCAATGCAAATAGCAAAATCATGTGTGATTGGCCAAACTGATAAGATAAAAAAGTATTTATCCCACATGCTGAGTACCAAAAATGAAAACAAAAAAAAATCTAAATGCAGAACTGTTGTTTTATGGTAATTAAAGCAGCCAAAAAAAATAATAGAAATTTTTAAAGGGAACCTGTCAGCTGTTTTGGCTGCTATAAGATGCGGCCACTGCCTTTCAGGGCTTATCTACAGCATTCTACAATTCTGTAAATAAGCCCCCGATCCGACCTGCAAGATAAGAAAAATAACAAATTATACTCTCCCGGGGGGGCGGTCCGGTCCCATCTTCTTGCGACGCCGCCCTCCTGCTTGCTTCATGGCTCCCCGGCATCGCACTCCTGTGCAGGTATACTGATCTGCCCTATTGAGAACTGAGCAAAGTAGTGCAGTGCGCAGGCGCCGGGAAAGGTCAGAGAGACCCAGTACCTGCACTGCAGGAATTTGCTCTGCCCTCAACAGGGCAGTGAAGTACGCCTGTGCAGGAGCGCAATGCTGGGGAGTCATGAAGCAAGCAGGAGGGCGGCATCACAAAAAGAAGGGAGGCGCCGGACCTGGACCTGCGACACCCATCGGACCAGAGTATAATAAAACTTATTATTCTTATCTTGCAGGTCGGATCGCTGGCTTATCTACATCATTATAGAATGCTGTAGATAAGCCCTGAAAGACAGTGGTCGCATCTTATAGTGGCCAAAACAGCTGACAGGTTCTCTTTAAGAATGTGGTGTGCATTACAAATAATATAAAACTACAACTGCTCCCACAAAAAAAACGCATTTTCTTACAACTGTTGCTGAAAAATTGTTGATCAAAAAAAATGACTTTTGAAATATGATGACTGAGGAAATAAACAAAAAAAAGTAAAACAACCAGCATAAAATACTGTATAAATCACCATAGCTGCACTGACCTGTAGAACAAAGTTACAAGGGCATATTTACAGCAAAATAAATGAGGTAAAAGCAAAACTGAATTGATGTTTGCTATTTTTCAGTTACACCCCATTTGGAGTTTTTATTCCTTCTTATTCAGTACATTAGGTGGTAAAAACTATAACTTGTCCCACAAAAATTGAAACCCTTATACTGCTGTATCAGAGGAAATATAAAAATGTTATGAATTTTGGAAGGTGAGAAGACCAACATAAAAAATGTGTACATCAATACTGATCATGGAATCAATGTACACGCGTTCACATACTGGGTCACCTGGAGGACCCTGGAGTCCTGGTCGGCCATCTCTGCCTGGGACACCCTGTTATAAAAGTAAAAACAAGTCAAGATATAAATGTTCTTATTTCTTACATTTGTAATACACTAATCTTATGAATTAGGTGCATTCATTTACAACCCTTATAATAATGACTAGTGTTGAGCGATACGATACTGCAAATATCGGGTATCGGCCGATATTAGCTGTATCAGACTTTCGATTCCGAGTTCCGATATTGTCGTCTTATCGGATACCGGAATCGGAATTGTCACTGTCACTGTTAGTGTCCGTCGGTCGGGTCTGTCAGGAGTCAGCGGCACTTACCTGGCAGAAGATCTCTGGCGGTCACGGCATGGACTGCTTGATGGCCGCCATCATCTTTCCCGGCGGTCACATGCAGTTTCTCGCGATAACTGCAGTGACTGCTGGGTAATCCCGGCCGTAAAGCAGTCAGTCCGATGACGTCACCGCCGGGGAAGCAGGTAATCAGCTGTGCTGCGTCGCGATGACAGGCTCTGCCTGTCATTGCGATGTAGCAGAGCTGGATCGTCGTGGGACACTCGTTACTATGGACTGCGTCGGACAGGTGGTATACTGTTGGTTTGTTTTTTTCCTTTTTTTACAGGAGATCAATGGCGTCGCAGGAATGAGAGTATAATAAAAGAAATGAAAACTGTGTTGTCTCTTTTATTTCATTAAAAACTTTTTTCTTGCTTTGTCTTTTTTTTATACATTTAAAAACTTTGGGATTAATAATGGATGGGTGTCTTATTGACGCCTATCCATTATTAACCGGGCTTATTGTCACCGTGCAATCAACGGTGACATTAACCCCTTATTACCCCACTTGCCACCACTACAGGGCAGTGGGAAGAGCAGGGTAAAGTGCCACAATTGGCACATCTTTTGATGCGCCAAATGTGGGGCTGCTGTAGCCTGGTATTATCAGGCTGTTGAGGGCCAAAATCCATGGGCCTTGACAGTCTTTTAATACCAGGCCGCAGCAGTCTGCATTTTACTTGGCTGGTTAACAAAAATAGGGGGACCCCTACGCCGTTTTTTTTCGAGGGGATCCCCTATTTTTGTTAACCAGCCAAGCTAAGCAGACTGCTGTGGCCTGGTATTATCAGGCTGGCAAGGTCCATGGATATTGGATCCTTACCAGCCTGAAAAACCAGGCCTCAGCAGTCTGCTTCATCTGGCTGGTTAACAAAAATAGGGGGGACCCCACGCCAATTTTTTTTCGAGGGGATCCCCTATTTTTGTTAACCAGCCAAGATATGCAGACTGCTGTGGCCTGGCATTATCAGGCTGGCAAGGTCCATGGATCTTGGCTCCTTACCAGCCTGAAAAACCAGGCCTCAGCAGTCTGCTTCATCTGGCTGGTTAACAAAAATAGGGGGGACCCCACACCAAATTTTTTCGACGGGATCCCCTATTTTTGTTAACCAGCAAAGATAAGCAGACTGCTGTGGCCTGGTATTATCAGGCTGGCAAGCAGGGTCGGACTGAGCCACCGGAGAAACCTCCGGTGGGCCCCAGCTCCTGCGTGGTGTGCCCTGATTTGAAAGGATAGGTCGCGGGGCAGAGGGGGCGGTGGCCCCGGGCCCCGCGCTCTGAGGGGGCCCACCCGGAGCTACGCTACAGTAACTGTATCGGCGTGCACAGCACGCCGATACAGTTACATTCTGCGGCAGAGCAGGGAGAATCGATCTTCCTGCTCTGCCGCCCAGAAGCTATGGGGCCTGAACTGGCGTTGGGGGGCCCGATGCCAGCAGTGGGCCCCCCACCCGTCATCGGAGGGTCAGCTGTATCGGCATCCAGCCGATACAGCTGACCGCATAGAGAGAGAAGGAGCGAGCGCTCCTTCTCTCCCATAATCCCCCTCTCAGCGTCAGACAGCGGGCGCGATGACATCACCTGCCGGCATCCGCTGTCAGACGCTGAGAGGGAGAACAGTGAGCAGCACAGGAGCCGGGAGGTGAGTATTGTTTTTTTTTTTTTTTAATGGGGGTGCATTATACTACAGAGGCTGTATATGGGGGGTGCATTATACTACAGAGGCTGTATATGGGGGCTGCATTATACTACAGAGGCTCCATATTGGGGTGCATTATACTACAGAGACTCCCTATGGGGATGCATTATACTACAGAGGCTGCCTATGGGGGTGCATTATAATATAGCGGCTGCCTATGGTGGTGCATTATATTATAGACTCTGCCTATGGGGTTTATTATAATATAGAGGCTCCTATGGGGGTGCATTATACTATATTGAGGACTATCTGGTGTATTATGCTGTATGGATGCTATCTAGGGGCCATCATACAGTGTTGGACCCATTAAATAGTTTGGGGACATTAAGGGGTCAGTATATATCCAGTGAGGGGCATTATTCTGTGTATAGGGGAGATGTACAGGGGGAGACTTGGGACATTATTAAATGTAAAGTGGACACTTATTGTTATAGGGGAACTCGGGTTACTGTGACTGTCAAAGGGGCACACAGGGCATTATTACAGTCTAGGGGACAAAATGTGGTCACTGTTTTCTAGGGCACTTGCACCCGGCATTACTATATTCTAGAGGGGTGCTTTAAAATTTAGAGGTCACACAGAACCACACAGCAGGTGCAGTAATAGGGACACATACGGCAGCAGCAGCAGCAGCAGCTCAGTATTGGGGTATCACGTGAAGTAATAGGGACATATACGGCAGCAGTTGCTCAGTATTGGGGTATCAGGTGCAGTAATAGGGACACATACGGCAGCAGCGGCTCAGTATTGGGGTATCAGGTGCAGTAATAGGGACACATATGGCAGCAGCGGCTCAGTATTGGGGTATCAGGTGCAGAAATAGGGACACATATGGCAGCAGCGGCTCAGTATTGGGGTATCAGCAGGATGAGGAGTTTGTGCAGGTTGAGAATAGTCCAATTGGTGACCAAGACAGTGCTAAAAATATGAGAAGTGAAATGTGTCTTTGTTGTAATCTCTGCAGTCGAGTCCTGGCTGGAGAAGTCGTCATGTCGGTCTGGGCCAGATGGAAAATAAATGAAAAGTGAACAATTCCATTAGAAAGAACATCAGCGGTAAGTCATTATCTGTACCTGTGCTGTAATCTATTATATGTTCTGTAGGACTGGTATTATTTACCACAGACCATATGGCGGTAATATCAATATTGGTCTTTTTATATATAGATTATTTTTGGCAACAGCGCGGTCATTTGCTGAGGTTCTCTGATTAGGGGCCCACTCAGAAGTTTCGCCCCCACTAAACCAAAACCCTAGCTACGCCTCTGGCTCTCTCTCTAGTCTTTCTTTCTCTCTCTAGTCTTTCTCGCTCTCTGTTCTTTCTTTCTCGCTCTCTGTTCTTTTTTCTCTCTGTTCTTTCTTTCTCTCTCTCTTTTCTTTCTTTCCTCTCTTTCTTTCTCTGTTTGTTCTTTCTCTCTCGCTGCTCTTTCTTTCTTTTCCTCAGTACCAGCCACTGTGCCCTCATTACCAGTCAGTGTGATCAGCAGTGCTAAATGGGTAAGCTTGGGGCCAGGATATGGGTGTGATTAGCTGTTAAATGGGTGTGGTCGGGGCGTGGCCTAAAATTTGCAGCGACGCCCTACGCGCGCCGCAGCCTTTAACCCTCTTTCCTGTCTTCAAAATTTGGGAGGTATGCTGTATGACCTCACTACAACTTCTGGCCATGCTCCTGATGAGCGCGACGGATGGTCTCCTGAGGGATCTCCTCCCACACCTGGACTAAAGCATCCACCAACTCCTGGACAGTCTGTGGTGCAACGTGGCATGGCCTAAAATTTGCTGCAGCAGGCACAGCGTGCCACAGCCTTTGTCCCTCTTTCCCTTCTTCAAAGGTTGGGAAGTATGATGGTGGGCCCCAAGAATATTTTTTCTCTGGTGGGCCCAAGGTACTCCAGTCCGACGCTGCTGGCAAGGTCCATGGATATTGGCTCCTTAACAGCCTTAAATACCATGCCTCAGCAGCAGGGGCGTACATAGAAATCATGGGGCCCCATAGCAAAAGTTTGAATGGGCCCCCCCAAAAAAAAAACCCAGAGCCATTATAAATGTAAAGTGCCAGCACAGTGAGGGGACACATTAAACAAAAAAATGTATTATGCCCCCATAGATTGTGCCCCCATAGATGCTCCACAGTATAGGCCCTTATGCTGCCGCAGCTGCTGCAACCAAAAAAAAAAAAAAAGACATACTCACCTTCGTCGCTGGGGGCCAGGTGCCGGTGTCCTGAGCAGGGGGTGACACCAGGTGCCGATGTCACCGCTCGCTCAGGGCCCCGGCACCTGAGATATTTACCTGTCCTCTCTCCACTGCTGAGTGCCGCTGTCTTCGGGGTCCTCTAGCAGTGAATGATCAGGCAGAGGGCGCGGCGCGCACTAACGATGTCATCGCGCCCTCTGACCTGAACATTGCAGCAAGAGGACGCGAGCAACGGTGGAACGGGACAGGTAAATATCCCTTATACTCACCCTTCCACAGGCGCGGTCTGTGCAGCCCCTGCTCTTCTCCCACGGTCTCCGCCGCCAGTGTTCAGCGGTCACGCGGGACAGCTCATTAAAGTCATGAATATGTGCGTATTCATGACTGTAATGAGCGGTACCACCTGACCGCTGAACACAGGCGTCGGAGACCGTGGGAGAAGAGCAGGGGCTGCAGAGACCGCACAAGGAGGGGTGAGTATATAGAAGAGCTGCGCTCCCCCTCCCCCGCCGACCCCCTGGTAGTACTGTGTCTGCACAGCTACCCGACCGTCGAGGGCCCCCTCACCTGTCCGGGCCCCATAGCAGCTGCTTGGTCTGCTTCATTCACGGTACGCCACTGCTCAGCAGTCTGCTTCATCAGGCTGGTTAACAAAAATAGGGGGGACCCGACGCCATTTTTTTTTCGAAGGGAACCCCTATTTTTGTTAATCAGTTCCCTCTGACGTCACTGATTGTGTCCCTGGCTGACCTGAAGTGAAAGTGGAAAGCAATCAATTAAGCTTTCCACTTCCTCTCCTGTCAGCCAGAGAGGAACTCATTCATTTGGGGGTTTACTGTGAGGCTGCAGCATTAGCTGCGGTCCCTGCAGTAAACATTAACCCTTTCTGAAGGATTACACCGTGGGACCTGACTGTGCATGGGATAGGTAAGAATAATTTTGCTTTTTTATTTTATTTTTATTACAGGAAATGGTTTTTGCAGTCAAATAAAAGATGGTCAAAAACATGTGTCTTTATTTCATTAAAATGATTTTTAATTAAAGTGTGTGTGTTTTATTTTTATTTCATGCAATAGGATTAATAATTGATAGTTGTCTAATTGACAGCTCTCAATTATTAACCTGGCTTAAGGTCACCTTTCAATTGCAAGGTGGCTTTAACCCCATATTAACCCATTCGCCACCGCTACAGGGCAATGGGAATAGACGGGCAAAGTGCCAGAAAGGGCGAATCTAATTATAGATTTGTCTTTTCTGGGGTGTCTGGGGGCAGATGTTAGTAGCCAGGGGGGGGGCAAAAATAATGGTCCCTCTCTGGGCTATTATTATCTGCCCCCATTCGCTGGCTTTGTCTGTCTGGTTGCGAAAATAGGGCGGGAGCCCACGCATTTTTTTTAAACAATTTTACACCTCATATATATATATATACATGTCATTGAATTTGTGACACATATATATATATATATATATATTTATATTTATAGTTCAGACACTTCTACATAGTATAATAGCCGCTAATTCAATTGCCGGCTTTTGTGAAAATGCAGAACCCGACATGAAATGACACTTGGTGTACATAGGGTTAACCATGTCCTTTGCTATCTGATTTGCACAAACAATTACATCAGTCTATGTGTGCAAAATTTCACACCTGTAGGGGTTAATTAAAGGTGTAAATTCGTAGCAAAAAAGTCTGTTTTTTTACAACGAATTTACAACTTTAATTAACCCCTACAGGTGTGAAATTTTGCACACATAGACTGATGTAATTGTTTGTGCAAATCAGATAGCAAATGACATGAAAAGACATGGTTAACCCTATGTACACCAAGTGTCATTTCATGTCGGGTGCTTCTGTCTTTTCACAGAAGCCGGCTTTACTCGGCAATTGAATCAGAGGCTATTTTACTATGTAGAAGTGTATAAACTATACATATATGTATATATATATATATGTCACAATGACATGTATATATATATATATATATGTATTCTATGTGTGTATATTTTGTGTTTACAACGAAAGAAAGGGTTTTTTTAGTTGCGATATTTTGTTCCCATAGACTTACATGGGACTTCCGGTATCGGTATCGGGTATCGCCGATATTTTAGTGATATCGGCGATACCATTCCGATCCGATATTTTTAAATATTTTTAAAATGTTTGGCCAAATGTTTATACTAAGCGTCTCAAATTTTTCCTTATATTCCAAAGCCATATTGCTATTCTAAATTTCATGTATTCCATGTTGTCATGCTTTAGTATGCTTGAGTGCAGCCTTTTTTTGTATGTTTTACATGGGGGTAGCTTCCCTTGGTTTGCACCTAGTTCACATTAGTCTGGATGTGCCAGTCAGGTTTTTTTGTCTTTTTTTGTCTTTTGTCGTCCGATATTTTTGGGTATCGGAAAGTATCGCTCAACACTAATAATGACTACTGCATTATCAATACTTGTAATTTGCCTTACCAGTATCATTTACTAAATATGTTTTATTACAGGAAATAAACACTCAAGTTCTGCATTTGGAAAACTGTTAAAATGATGAAGATATTTATAAATAATACTAGTAAGACTTTAGAGGTTTTATGCGAATATTGATTAATAGAAGATTAAACATGACCGTTAACACCCACACTGATCACAGCAATGAAAGGAGAATATACAGTGCTCAAATAAAGAGTACACTTAAACAACACAATGTAACTGCAAGTCAAGCACACGTCTATGAAATCAACCTGTCCAGTTATGAGGCAACACCGATTGTGAATCAATTTATACTACTGTTGAGTAAATGTAACAGACAACAGGTGGAAATGATAGGCAGTTAGCAACAACCCCTATAAAGGAGTGGTCCTGCAGGCAGTGGCCCCAGACCATTTTTCTGTTTTCATCCTTTCTGGCTCTTGTTTTGGTCACTTTTTCATTTTGTCATTGCTCTCACCCCTAGAGGTATTGTATAGTAACATGAGGTGTTGTCTACAGCCCACAGAAGTTGCTCAGGTAGTTCAGCTCATCCAGGATGGCACATCAATGCATGCTGTGACAAGAATGGTAGCTGTGTGTGTCAGCATAGTGTCCACAGCATGGGGCAGATACCAGGAGACAGGCTAGTACACCTGGAAACGTAGATGGGGCTGTAGGAGGGCAACAGCCCAGCAACAGGACCGCTACCTCCTCCTTTTTGCAAGGAGGAACATGAGGAGCAGTGCCATAGCTCTGCAAAATAACCCCCAGCAGGCAACTAACATCCATGCGTCTGCTCAAACTGTCAAAAACAGACTTCATGAGGGTAGAATGAGGGCCTGACGTCCACAAGTGGGTGTTGTGCTTACAGCCCAAAACCGTGCAAAGTGATTGGCATTTGCCAGATAACACCAAGATAGGCATAATCAAAATTGGTGCCCTGTGCTCTTCACAGATGAGAGCAGGTTCACACTCAGCACATGTGACAAACGTGACAGAGTCTGGAGGTGACGTGGAGATTGTTTCACTGGCTGCAACATCCTACAGCATGACAGTTTGGGCAGTGGGTCACTAATGGTGTGGGGAGGCATTTCCTCCATATGCTAGCCAGAGGTACCCTGACTGTCATTAGGTACCGCAATGAGATCCTCAGATCCATTGTGAGACCATATGCAGGTGCAGCGAGTCCTGTGTTCCTTCTTATGTGTGGCTGAAGTGTGTTAGCAGTTCCTTCATGATGAAAGCATTGATGCTGTGGAGTGGCTGGCCCATTCCCCAGACCTGAATCCAATCATGCACATCTGGGACATCATGTCTCGTTCCATGCACCAATGCCACATTGTACCACAGACTGTCCAAGAGTTGACTGATGCTTTAATTGAGGTCTAGGAGGAGACCCTCAAGATAACATTTGCCGCCTGATCAGGACCATGCTCAGGCATTGTAGGGAGGTCATACAGACATGTGGAGGCCAGAAATACTACTAGGCATCATTTCCTTGTCTTGAGGCATTTCCACTGAAGTTGGATCAGTCTGAAATTTGATTTTCCATTTTGATTTTGAGCATCATTCCAAATTCAGACCTCCATGGGACTTTAATTTTGATTTAGATTGATCATTTTTATGTTTTATTGTGCTCAGTACATTCCACTATGTAATAAAAAAAGATTTGCAATTGAAATATTTTATTCAGAGATGTATAGAATGTGGTATTTTAGTGTTCCCTTTATTTTTTTGAGCAGTGCAGGTCATTGTAGCACCAAGGCATCTTCAGCTTCTACTGGACAAAGTAGTGGATTATCAATTGCATTGAGTATCAAAATACTATGCATTATAGCACGATTTTTTACTATAACATCTCTTCACCAAGTTGCCAATTCAAAATAGAAATTCGTATGCATGCGGTCTTGTATTGGTAACAGTAAGATCAGTCTTAAATGCATACCATTCATCAATAAAAAACACCAACAAGGAAAGTGATTAATATTATTACAATGTCACCTGTCAAAGGTTTGGATATAATAGGGATCAACAGCTTTTAACCCCTTACCGACATTGGGCATACACTTACCCAATGTCGGTCTCCCTTCCTTTGATGTGGGCTCCAGCGGTGAGCCCACATCTTTCCCAGGACATGTCAGCTGTTTTGAACAGCTGACATGTGCCTGCAATAGCTGCGGGTGGAATCGCGAGTCGTCCGCGGCTATTAACTAGTTAAATTCCGCTGACAGCGGCATTTAAATGGTGCTTCCAGCAATTGTGCCGGAAATACGCTCACCGGTGACCCGCGTTACATGATCGCGGGTCACCAGTGTGTTGCATGACAACCCGAGGTCTCCTGGAAACCTCTATGGTTGTCAGTGCGGGCTTGCTGTGAGCACCATCCAGTGGTCGGCGCCCATAGCAAATCAGTAATTCAGCTACAAAGAGGTGAATTGATCATCGCCTCTATGTAGCTGAGCCGATCGAGTTGTGGCAGCTCTAGTCTCTCATGGAGACTATTGAAGCATGCCAAAAGTAAAAAGAAAATGTTTTTAAAAATATAAAACAATAAAAAAATATAAAAGTTCAAATCACCCCAATTTTGGCCCATTCAAAATAAAACAATAAAAAAAATCAAACATTCACATATTTGGTATCACCAACTTCAGAATCTCCCGATCTATTAATAAAAAAGGATTAACCTGATCGCTAAAAAAAATCAAAAAACCAGAATTACGTTTTTTTTTGTCGCTGCGACATTGCATTAAAATGCAATAACGGGCGATCAAAAGATCGTATCTGCACCAAAATAGTATCATTAAAAACATCAACTTGGCACGCAAAAAACAAGCCCTCACCAAACACAAGATCACAAAAAATGGAGACACTACAGATCGAAAATGGCGCAAATTTTGTTTGTTTCTAAGTTTGGAATTTTTTTCACCACTTAGATAAAAAAGAACCTAACATGTTTCCTGTCTGTGAACTCGTAATGACCTGGAGAATCATAATGGCAGGTCAGTTTTAGCAATTAGGGAACCTAGCAAAAAACAAACAAAAAACCAGTGTGGGATTGCACTTTTTTTGCAATTTCACAGCACTTGGAATTTTTTTCCCGTTATCTAGTACACTACATGGTAAAACCAATGGTGTCCTTCAAAAGTACAACTCGTCCCACAAAAAAACAAGCCCTTACATGGCTATATTGACGGAAAAATAAAAAGTTATGGCTCTGGGAAGAAGGGGAGTGAAAAATGAAAACAAAACTGAAAAAAGCTCCGGGGGTTAAGGGGTTAAAGTTCATGAGCTAGAAGCAGGATAAATGAGCAAAGCATAAGGATCCTAAATTGTGATGATTGGATGTCTAGGGCAGAGTATGTCAGAAATGGCTGTTCTTGTAGGGTCTTTCCAATAAGCAGTACCTAAACTGGTCCAACAAACAACTGAACCATCAGCAGTATCATAGGAATTGAAGCCTCATTGTATGTGGGGAGCAAACTCTCACCTGTCTGATACCAAAGAATAGCTACGGTAGCACAAATTGTTGGAAAAGGTAATGATAGGTATGACTGAAAAATGTCAGTAGTTTAATACTGAGTATTGAAGGTAGTGCAGACGTCTTGTTCTGGTGTCATTATTCCTGACCAATACAGCTCTCCTTTTTTTGTGACTCAAAAAAGGAAGATAAAAATGATACAGGTATAGCAAATGCCTTTGCATTGTTAAAACAATATACCAGAGTAAGCTTATTTTATTCATTTTGTCACCCTTTATTATACTGTTTATTTTTCTGTAATTTTTCTAGAATTAAAGATTTTGTGAAACTAATTAGTAACTCATTTCTAGGTATAAATGAGAAACTAAGTAAGCAAACTGAAAATACTTGGATGTCAATTTTAGAATACTTATTGAGACTAAATAAGACAATACAGGATCAGTGTACCATCAAGGTCAGTGTCACAAAGAAAAGGATTAAATGATGTAAGTTATTACACGTATTAAGCGAAATGAAGTGCAGACGTTTTGTTCTGGTGTCATTAGTCCTGACAAATACAGCTGTCCTTGTTTTGTGACGCAAAAAAAGGAGAAACCTTTAAAATATGGAAATTATCTACTACTCACTTGTGCACCAGGAGGGCCTGGCAAACCTGGAAGACCCTGTGGACCCTAGAAATATAATTTGAAAATTTTACAAATGAAAGATATAATAATTGCCATGAAGTCTAATAAAATTAACATAGCATCAGTAACTTTCTCAACATAACATGCATTTCCCTGCATTAGGCATGTAATATTATGCCATGTAAACTACATTGTTAAGCATTTCACAATTTTTTATTAAAATGTTACTGTTTACCTGGATGCCAGGAATTCCCGAGGTCCTACTGGGCCCTATGAAAAAATAAGTAGGAACAAAATGGAATTATGATGGATTTAAAAGGAAATATTTAGGATGTTCAACTATATTTTAAAGATATAAGACACTTAGGGTGCTTTCACATTGCGTTCTTTGTCCCCGTCAAGGTATACGTCCAAAATCCTCCTCAAAACGGGGTCCAGATGCGTGCACCGACAGGGCAATAGACTGTAATGGTGATGGCAGAGCAAATGTGAGCACTGCCATGCACATTATTTTGGGAGCATACGCCTACAGGAGGTGGGCAATCAGACGCAGTCTACTACATCTGAATGTCCGCCTTATGTAGACGTACACTTCCAAAAATGATGCACAGCACCATTACAGTCCATGACTCATTGGAGCATGCGTCTGGACCCTGTTTTGCGGGGGATTTTGGACATACAACGGGTTCGGAAAGTATTCAGACCCCTTTAAATTTTTCACTCTTTGTTTCATTGCAACCATTTGGTAAATGCAAAAAAGTTTATTTTTTCTCATTAATGTACACTCTGCACCCCATCTTGACTGATAAAAACCAGAAATGTAGAAATTTTAGCAAATTTATTAAAAAAGAAAAACAGAAATATCACATGGTCATAATGCTAGATTCACATTGCATTTAGTACAATCCGTTAAACGGATCCGTTAGGCTACTTTCACACTTGCGTTTTTTGCGCAGCG
Organism: Oophaga sylvatica; assembly: GCA_033576555.1. NCBI lineage: Eukaryota > Metazoa > Chordata > Amphibia > Anura > Dendrobatidae > Oophaga > Oophaga sylvatica. Next base: position 243,196,702 of record JARQOD010000005.1, read on the forward strand.
CATCTTGCGCTATCGGACGCATGCGCAATATTCCCCTGTCTTTAACATGGCGGGCGCAGGGTCTAGCGCTTGCACGCGTTCATGTGCGTTTGTCGTGCGCTGCGCATTTTCCCGGTGTGCGCCCATACGCGCCAGACGCTACATGTTGCATTTTTTTTTCCGCCCAAACCGCTTTAAAAAAACGCGTGCGCACGTGTGCGCATGCTATGCGCAAAAAATAACATTGCAGTCTATGGAGGCGCTGGCGTGCGCATGGCTTTGCGCTCGTCAGCGCTTTTGCACGCACGCGAATTTTTCTGTAAATAATGGAGCCAGAGATGATGGAGGCAGAGATGATGGAGGCAGAGATGATAGAGCCAGAGATGATGGAGCCAGAGATGATGGAGGCAGAAATGATAGAGCCAGAGATGATGGAGGCAGAGATGATAATGTGACAAATAGAAAACGCATGCGCCAAAAAAAAACGCAAACGCATGCAAAAACGCATGAAATCGCAGACAAACGCTGCATTTTTTTGTCGAAATGCGCATGCTGATGCGAAATAAATATTGCAGCGTTTACAAGCGTTTGCATGCGTTTTTTTAATGCGCTTCATGTGCGCTCAAAACGCAGCGCAAAAAAACGCAAATGTGAAAGTAGCCTTAAACGGATGTGCTGAAATGTCCCAAATTTTGTGTAAATTTGGCTTCACGTTAACGCTTGCGTTAACGCATGTGACTGCGTTATGTCATTTTGATGTCCGTTCTTGAAGCATCCGTTTGTCTGCTTTCAGACACTGTCAATAAAGTTGTTCAATTTTTTTTTTTGCCTTTTGTCTGCGTGGTGTGGGAGTCGACACCCATTCTCCATTTTGCAAGCATCGAGTGAACTTCTGCTGCTAGCAAGATGTTTGTGCCTGGAAACACCTGGAAAAGCCTCATAACGCAATCCAACGTATGGTATCATTTGTACATTTTGCTACATTTGTGTCTGGATGCATTAGCAATAGACTTCTATGGCAGAATTAACGCTTCCGTTATCCCTGCGTTAGCTTCAAAAGATCCGAAAACGTTGCAGGCCGCGTTGGAAGGTGCTTCACAAAAAAACGGAATGTTGCTAAGGCATGCCAATTTTGACATGCGTTACTATGCGTCATATTAATGCAAGTCTATGGATGCGTCACAATATCCGTTACATTGTGTTTTGGGTACTTAAAAACGTGTCCGTTAGATGGACTCACCTAGCGCAATGTGCACCCAGCCTAAGTATTCAGACCCTTTGCTCAAAAAATCATATTTAAATCAGATGCTGTCCTTTTCCTTGTGATCCTCTTTGAGATGGTTCTACTTTTTCATTGGAGTTCAGCTGTTTTTAATTAAACTAATAGGACTTGATTTGTGAAGGCACACACCTGTCTATATAATACCTCACAGCTCACAGTGCATGTCAGACCAAATGAGAATCATGAGGTCAAAGGAACTGGCCAAGGAGCTCAGAGACAGAATGGTGGCAAGGCACACATCTGGCCAAGGTTAAAAAAGAATTTCTGCAGTACTCAAGGTTCCTAAGAGCACAGTGGCCTTCCTAGTCCAACTATCACTGCAGCCCTCCACCAGTTGGGCCTTTATGGCAGAGAGGCCTGACGGAAGCCTCTACTCGGTGCCAGACATATGAAAGCCTGCATAGAGTTGGCTAAAAAAACACGTGAAGGACTCCCAGACTATGAGAAATAAGATTGTCTGATGAGACGAAGATAGAACTTTTTGGTGATAATTCTAAGTGGTATGTGTGGAGAAAACCAGGCACTGCTCATCACCTGCACAATACAATCCAACAGTGAAACATGGTGGTGGCAGCATCATGCTATGGGGCTGTTTTTCAGCTGCAGGGACAGGATGACTGGTTGCAATTGAATTAAACATGAATGCAGCAAGTACAGAGATATCCAGAGAAAACCTCTTCCAGAGTGGTCTGGACCTCAGACTTGGCCGAAGGTTCACTTTCCAACAAGACAAAGACCCTAAGCACACAGCTAAGATAATAAAAGAGTGGCTTCAGAACAACTCTGTGACCATTCTTGACTGACCCAACGAAAGCCCTGACCTAAACCCAATTGAGCATCTCTGGAGAGACCTGAAAATGGTTGTTCACCAATGTTCACCATCCAACCTGACGGAACTGCAGAGGATCTACAAGGAAGAATGGCAGAGGATCCCCAAATCCAGGTGTGAAAAACTTGTTGCATCATTCCCAAGAAGACTCATGGCTGTAGTAGCTCAAAAGGGTTCTTCTACTCAATACTGAGCAAAATGATCTGAATACTTATAACCATGTGATATTTAAGTTTTTCTTTTTTAATAAATTTGCAAAAATTTCTACATTTTTTTTCAGTAAAGATGGGGTGCAGAGTGTACATTAATGAGTAAAAAAATGAACTTTTTTGCATTTACCAAATGGCTGCAATAAAACAAAGAGTGAAAAATTTAAAGGGGTCTGACTACTTTCCGAACCCACTGTATCAGAAATAAAAGCAAGAACAGAAAACAATCTGAAAGCACCCTAAGGCTCTGACATGTAAAATAATTTCCTGCCTTCACTATCTGTAGTGAAGTGTCCATGGAAACTGTTATAATTCATATCATTATACTTGTGCAGTCTTTTTTTCTTAATCTAAAGTATTTATAGAATAAGAGGTTGATCTAAATGATGCATATAGAGCTGAAACTAATTTATGCAGTTCTCATTGAACTAAATAAATAATCTGTAGGCAATATGTTCCTAAGCTCTGACTAGTGGTGGCTGCAGGTAAGGTAGAATTTTATCATATAACTCTATGAGTGCAAGAGACGAAACAATAGATTTTCTAGCTGTTTTAGTAAGTCAGACTTCTAACTCTTATAGAAGCCATGAAAAACAAACAGTAAGTTATCTCACTTAAAGGGAAACTGTCATCAGGTTTTCCCAATATAAACTAAGGCCACCACCATTTACCCTTTCATCACTTTGCGATTTTCCAGGTTTTTTAAATTTTTTGCTCCCTTTCTTCCCAGAGCCATAACTTTTTTATTTTTACGTCAATATAGCTGTATGAGGACTTGTTTTTTGAAGAACGAGATGTATTCAATGAAATCTGCAAAAACGTGCAATTCTACAATTTTTTTATTTACCATGGTCACTAAATGCTAAAACTAACCTGCAAATATGATTTCCCAGATCAGTACAAGTGGTGAAAAAAAAAATCCCAAATTTGCAAGACCTGTTCATCTCATTTTTCCAGATCTGAGGCTGGGTGAGGGCTTATTTTTGTGCCCTGAGCTGATGTTTTTATTAATAAATTTTTGGGTAGATTCAATGTTTTAATTGCCTGTTATTGCATTTTATCACAATATTGCGGTGGCCAAAAATATTCTAATTCTGGCGTTTTGATTTTTTTTCTCATTACGCTGTTCACTGATCAGTAGTGTTGAGCGATACGATACCGCAAGTATCGGATATCGGCCGATATTAGCTCTATAGGACTTTCGATACTTAGTTCCGATATTTTCGTCTTATCGGATACCGGAATCGGAATTGTCACTGTCACTGTCCGTCGGTCGGGTCTGTCAGGAGTCAGCGGCACTTACCTGGCAGAAGATCTCCGGCGGTCACGGGCTGGACTGCTTGATGGCCGCCATCATCTTTCCCCGGCGGTCACATGCAGTTTCTCGCGATAACTGCAGTGACTGCTGGGTAATCCCGGCCGTAAAGCAGTCAGTCCGATGACGTCACCGCCGGGGAAGCAGGTAATCAGCTGTGCTGCGTCGAGATGACAGGCTCTGCCTGTCATTGCGATGTAGCAGAGCTGGATCGTCGTGGGACTGTCGTTACTATGGACTGCGTCGGACAGGTGGTATACTGTTGGTTTGTTTTTTTTCTTTTTTTACAGGAGATCGATGGCGTTGCAGGAATGAGTGTATAATAAAATTAATGAAAACTGTGTTGTCTCTTTTATTTCAATAAAATACTTTTTTCTTGCTGTGTCTTTTTTTTTATACATTTAAAAACTTTGGGATTAATAATGGATCGGTGTCTTATTGACACCTCTCATTATTAACCGGGCTTATTCTCACCGTGCAATCAACGGTGACATTAACCCCTTATTACCCCACTTGCCACCGCTACAGGGCAGTGGGAAGAGCCGGGTAAAGTGCCACTATTGGCACATCTTTTGATGCGCCAAATGTGGGGCTGCTGTAGCCTGGTATTATCAGGCTGTTGAGGGCCAAAATCCATGGGCCTTGACAGTCTTTTAATACCAGACCGCAGCAGTCTGCATTTTACTTGGCTGGTTAACAAAAATAGGGGGACCCCTATGCCGTTTTTTTTTGAGGGGATCCCCTATTTTTGTTAACCAGCCAAGCTAAGCAGACTGCTGTGGCCTGGTATTATCAGGCTGGCAAGGTCCATGGATATTGGATCCTTACCAGCCTGAAAAACCAGGCCTCAGCAGTCTGCTTCATCTGGCTGGTTAACAAAAATAGGGGGGACCCCACGCCAAATTTTTTTTCGAGGGGATCCCCTATTTTTGTTAACCAGCCAAGATATGCAGACTGCTGTGGCCTGGTATTATCAGGCTGGCAAGCAGGGTCGGACTGAGGCACCGAGACACCGGAGAAACCTACGGTGGGCCCCAGCTCCTGCGTGGTGGGCCCTGATTTGAAAGGATAGGTCGCGGGGCAGAGGGGGCGGTGGCCCGGGGCCCGCGCTCTGAGGGGGCCCACCCGGAGCTACGATACAGTTACATTCTGCGGCAGAGCAGGGAGAATCGCTCTCCCTGCTCTGCCACCCGGAAGCTATGGGGCCTGAACAGGCGTTGGGGGGGCCCGGTGCCAGCAGTGGGCCCCCCACCCGTCATCGGAGGGTCAGATGTATCGGCATCCAGCCGATAAAGCTGACCGCATGGAGAGAGAAGGAGTGAGCGCTCTTTCTCTCCCATAATCCCCCTCTCAGCGTATGACAGCGGGCGCAATAACATCACCTGCCGGGCCCGCTGTCAGACGCTGAGAGGGAGAACAGTGAGCAGCACAGGAGCCGGGAGGTGAGGTTTTTTTTTTTTTTTTTTTAATGGGGGTGCAGTCGAGTCCTGGCTGGAGAAGTCGTCATGTCGGTGTGGGCCAGATGGAAAAGACATGAAAAGTGAACAATTCCATTAGAAAGAACATCAGCGGTAAGTCATTATCTGTACCTGTGCTGTAATCTATTATATGTTCTGTAGGACTGGTATTATTTAACACAGACCATATGGCGGTAATATCAATATTGGTCTTTTTATATATAGATTATTTTGGCCAACAGCGCGGTCATTTGCTGAGGTTCTCTGATGATGGGCCCACTCAGAAGTTTTGCCCCCACTAAACCAAAACCCTAGCTACGCCTATGGCTCTCTCTCTAGTCTTTCTTTCTCGCTCTCTGTTCTTTCCTTCTCGCTCTCTGTTCTTTTTTCTCTCTGTTCTTTCTTTCTCTATTTTCTTTCTTTCCTCTCTTTCTTTCTCTGTTGTTCTTTCTCTCTCGCTGCTCTTTCTTTCTTTTCCTCAGTACCAGCCACTGTGCCCTCATTACCAGTCAGTGTGATCAGCAGTGCTAAATGGTTACGCTTGGGGCGAGGATATGGGTGTGATTAGCTGTGAAATGGGTGTTGTCGGGGCGTGGCCTAAAATTTTCAGCGGCGCGCAACACGCGCCGCAGCCTTTAATCCTCTTTCCTGTCTTCCAAATTTGGGAGGTATGCTGTATGACCTCCCTACAACTTCTGGCCATGCTCCTGATGAGCGCGACGGATGGTCTCGTGAGGGATCTCCTCCCACACCTGGACTAAAGCATCCACCAACTCCTGGACAGTCTGTGGTGCAACGTGGCATGGCCTAAAATTTTCTGCAGCATGCACAGCGTGCCACAGCCTTTGTCCCTCTTTCCCTTATTCAAAGGTTGGGAAGTATGATGTTGGGCCGCAAGAATATATTTTCTCTGGTGGGCCCAAGGTACTCCAGTCCGACGCTGCTGGCAAGGTCCATGTATGTTGGCTCCTTAACAGCCTTAAATACCATGCCTCAGCAGCAGGGGCGTACATATAAATCATGGGGCCCCAAAGCAAAAGTCTGAATGTTCCCCACCCCCCCAGAAAAAAAAACCCAGAGGCATTGTAAATGTAAAGTGCCAGCACAGTGAGGGAAGTTGAGTTGCACAGAGACAGGGGTTTTGGGGGTACTCGGCACCGATCACGTCGACTTCTATGGGGGATGTCACGAGTAGCACAGCTCTGTCCGTGACCTGGGCGATCACTGGAATGTGGGATTTTCCAGGGGATGATAGAATGTTCGTGTAGTTTGTCGTGACGCCACCTGTAGTACCTGGTCAGGGTGTCCAGCGCTGCTGTGCAGGTCCTCTGGAAGGGATGGTGTAGTGCAGGTAGGTGAAAAGTCTTCTACAGGTAACACGCTATCCTTCCAGGGCAGATAGATGTGAGATAGAGCAATGGTGCAAAGTGATGTAGCAGAGTGGACTATGCGACGTAGTAAGAAAGCAGGAAACACTTCAAGTTAAACGTTGCATAATAAAATTTTTAATAATAACATTACAAAAGTGCAAATAGCATTAGTGCCGCAGTTCGTGGAGACTTCTTAGGACTACCCCACCGGGTAACTTCACAGTGTCCTTTACTCGTGCTTGTGGAGGACCCGCTCCAAACCTCCAACTGTGGTCTTGGGTGGGCTGCAAGACTTTCCTTGAGCAGACCTCACTTTCGGCCACACCAAACGGGTTTTTAGTTTCTGAGGTAGTTGAAAATAGTGCACAGTTTAAGTTTTTTGTAAAACCAAGATGGAGCACCGAAGTGCCAACTATTTACAGAAAAGTTTGTGAGCCAGTACAGTTCATGGCTTCAAAGTTCAACATTTTGATTACAGTGAAACACCATTACCCAACCTGGGTATATTAAGGCAACAATAAACTTGTTCTTCTGAACATTCACCCGTCCGGGTACATCAAACCATTACCCAACCTGGGTATGTTAAGGCAACAATAAACTTCTTTTTATGAACATTCACCCGTCCGGGTACATCAATAATTTAACTATTTACATACAGAGACCCTGTCCGGGTTATTTAGACTTCTTTGGCTGGCCTCTTACAGGTACCACCTGGTACTGTTCTGGAGCTTGCCAAACATCCGTGACAGGAGGGTCCACCCAGACCTGATGACGTCGTGTGGCCTGTACAGTGACGTCGTGACCCGCTATCTGGGTCTGTGTGGCCACCTCTTTCGTCTCCCTCCGGGTCTGGACCCCTATGTCCCGGACTGAACGAACCCCAGGGGGCCTAACAGGCGCCGGGTACGGGCCAGCTATCATTATCATGTCCATAGCTGGGGCTGCTGAGGAGACCACTGAGGGAGGCTGGGGAGATTTACGGCGTGGGGTGCGCACTTGTGCAGAGGCCTGGTTGGGGGAGGCTGAAGACTCGTAGGGTCTGTCAGTTTCCTGACACTCTGGGGAGTAGGGGTCGCACCTGGTAACATTTAGGGCGTACCATCCATTGTAACCCCAGTGTCGGGTGTAAGTCACCAAGTCTCCTGGCAACAGGTCCCTCCCTGGGTGTCCTTCTGGGAGGTGAGCCTCCACGTCCAGCCGGGTTACAAAAACTTCTAAATAAAGTCCAGGCTCCTGGATGAAGCCCCAACCACCTTTGAACTTAAAGTTCCGTACTGCACCCTTACGCCGCGGCTCCCTCACCGTACTTTTATCCTTTCTCATACGTGCCTTCTCTGCCAGGTCCTTGTCCAGGTGACGTTGCCGAAGCTTTTGGGATTCTCGCTGCTCCCTTTGTCGCTCTGCTTCCCGCTCCCGACGTCTCCACTCTTCCTCCTGACGCCGGTTGTAATTCTCCTCCACCAGCAGCTCCATGTCTCCACCATCAAACGCCAGCTTACGATGTCCGGTTTGCGGCAGCTCTCCTGGCGCCCGCCAGTCCTGGCGGCGCTCACCTGTGGCGGAAGCAGCCGGCTCTGGAACAGATGACGGTCGGGGCTCCGGTACAGGCAGGTAGAGCTCTGGTGCCTGCGCGGCCTCCTCCATGAGGACGGGTGTCGCTTCTTCTGCCTCAGCGACGGGGGCAGACAGCGGGATCTGGGGTGCTGGTGCGGCGTTTTCTGCAGGAACGGGTGCCTCCACTGTGATACTGGCAACCGGTTCAGATTGCAAGGGCTGGGATGCCCGCACGGCCTCCTGTACTGGAACGGGTGCCTCCACTGAGATACTGTCAACCGGTTCAGATTGCAAGGGCTGGGATGCCCGCACAACCTCCTCTACTGGAACGGGTGCCTCCACTGAGATACTGTCAACCGGTTCAGATTGCAAGGGCTGGGATGCACGCACGGCCGCCTTTACTGGAACGGGTGCCTCACCTTCCGGTACAGACACTTCAGGGGGTAAGAGGGATTGGCGCCGCTCCAATTGTAGTTTTAGGGTCCGCCAGCTCGCTTCCATCCTGGCGACCTCCTCCCGGTGCCGGGCCAGGTCTCTCAGGGTATCCTCCGCTTCTTCCAGCGTAGGAGGGTTTCCAGGCCGGGTGCCAAACGGTGGCTCCGTGGCGATCGGGTCGCTTCCGTGGGGGGAGAGCTCTGACTCCTCCATCCCTTCCCACTTCTGCTCACGTCCATTCGCCATCTCTGCCAAGTCACATGTGTCATTAGCATCAGGAGAGGCGCCATCTTTTGTAGGGAGGCGGGACCTTCGCGTTCATTTCCGCCCACTGAGGAGGATGAGGAGGCGGAACTCCAGAGCTGTGGGGCACGATCTTACATTGCAGTAACATTTAGAGTGTGCGGACATCGTTTTCGCGCCACGGAGTGAGTGTACGCCCACGAGAGCACACCCTTATTCTTCACCTGTGCCTCGTGGCGCAGATATGACAGAAAAATGGCAAATACAGTCTATGATGATTTTTGCAATTCTCAAGCAAAAAAACAGTTCAATTAAGGCACACAGGACTCGCTTATAGCGAGCTTCTGAATCCTGTTCGTGACGCCAAAGTTGAGTCGCACAGAGCCACAGGTTTTGGGGGTACTCGGCACCAAGCCCGTCGACTTCTATGGGGGATGTAACGGGTAGCACAGCTATGTCCGTGCCCTGGTCGCTCACTGGAATGTGGGATATTTCCAGGGGATGATAGAATGTTTGTGTAGTTTGTCGTGACGCCACCTGTAGTACCTGGTCAGGGTGACCAGCGCTGCTGTGCAGGTCCTCTGGCAGGATGGTGTAGTGCAGTTAGGTGATAAGTTTTGTACAGGTAAGACGGTATCCTTCCAGGGCAGATAGATGTGAGATAGAGCAATGGTGCAGAGTGATGTAGCAGAGTGGAGTATGCGACGTAGTAAGAAAGCAGGAAAGGAAACAATTCTTACTACAAAGACATGCAGCATAAGGCTGCCTCAACCCCTCCCATCCAACTAGCTACACCCTGTTCTAACCAGCCTGAGCTAGACCATCCCATTGGGTCCGCCTACACTCAGCTGGCATAGTGTACTGTTGAATGCAGTGGTTGGAGTCAATGGGGTGTTTCCTCCTTACCTGAGAGTAAGTTGTCACACCGCTGGGTGCGATGCAACATCTCTGTGGCGACTGGACCCTCGGGTGCTTCTGTCTTTTCACAAATGCCGGCTTTACCCGGCTATTGAATCAGAGGCTATTTTACTATGTAGAAGTGAATAAACTATAAATATATGTATATATATATGTCACAATGACATGTATATATATATATATATATATATATATATAATGTATTCTAAGTGTGTATATTTTGTGTTTACAAGGAAAGAAAGTGTTTTTTTAGTTGCGATATTTTGTTCCCATAGACTTACATGGGACTTCCGGTATCGGAATCGGATATCGCCGATATTTAGTGATATCGGCGATACCATTCCGATCCGATATTTTTAGATATCGAGCAGTATCGCTCAACACTACTGATCAGATAAATTTACTTTATATTTTGATAGATCTGATATTTCTGAGAGCAGCAGTACCAATTATGTGTATTTTTAATTTTGTTTTAATTGTTTTATTTTGAATGGAGGTGATTTTAACTTTTATCATTTTTAAAACTTTTATTTTTACTTTTCACTCACTTCAGTAGTCCCCTTAGAAGACTTGAATCTGCGATTGTCCGAACGTACACCCAAGCTACACATTGCAATGCATCAGCCCTGCTATGTGTAGCATAAATCATCATCTCCTATGAACCCCGTGCACGGGCCGACGTTCATGATATATGTACAATGACAGGCATGAGGGTCTTCTGCAGACCCTGGCTGTCATGACAGCCCTTTGGTGCCCCACGATCACGTGAAAGGTGCGCTGATGGGCGGGTCTTGTGACAAGTTTCCGCCAGGCACGTTTTAAATGCTGCTGTCAGAGATTGACAGTGGTAGTTAACTTATCAGCCGCTGGTGAGTGGTGGATCCACCCACAGTCATTAGAGGCACATGAAGCTGATCAAGTCAGCTGTCATGTGCAGGAAAAAGTGAGGGCTCAGTTCAAGAGCCCAAATGAAATGCAGGAACACGACCTTGGATGTAACTACGTCCAAGATCATGAAGAGGTTGCCTCTTTTACAGTAGCATAGCAAGATGTATATAAGTCCCCTGAAATCCTCTGCATGGTATAAAGATTACCCTTTATAATCCCCCAAGAGGCACAGTCAGGTCCAATGGGCGTTGCTGGTCTTGCTTCGGCGCCTTCTCTCACAGTAGAGCAAAGTATGCCAGTGCAGGAGGGTGATTGGGGAACACTGTATGGATGACTTATGATGTGTCATCAACATGAAGCAGGGCAGGAGGATGGCAATTGCAATGATAGAGAAGATAGCAAGGCCAGTGACACCCATCGGACTGGACCACGCCTAATAGGGGGATTATAAAAGGTATTTTTTGGGAAAGATGCCGTAAAGGTGGTGGCCATAGTTTATATTGGGAAAACCTGACAGATTCCCCTTAAGAGGATTAAGATAAACTAACATTGTACAACCCATTCACTGAAGTTATGTGAGGCATCAAAGTATACTTTTTTTGCACTGTGATGCCTCAGTGCTCTATTATCTGTGCTAAAGGGAATCTGGCAGCATGATGTAATCTGACAGCACCATAATTTAGAATCAGAGACTCTGATTCCAACTATGTGTCACTTACTGGGCTGTTTTGCTGTTTCAATACAATCAGCGTTTTATCAGCAAGAGATAATCACTCATGGATAACTGGCCTCTTGCATTCTAATTCAACCCCACCCCCACCACTGATTGGCAGTTCTCTGTCACTATACAATTTACACAGCTGTGTTGTGGGCCAGGTTATACACAGCTCAACAAATGTGTGCTGCTAGATCTGCAACAGACAAAACTGTGGCTCTATCATTGTTGCTTCACCAGTAAACTAAGTAATACATAGATGGAATCCGTGTCTAAGCCCCTTCCTCATGCTGCTGTCAGATTACATAGAAAAAAACCTGCTGACAATTATCTCTTTAACCCCTCTCTGACATTAGACGTACTATCCCGTCCATAAAACCCGTGACAATCTGACCATGGACGGGATAGTACGTCATAGGCAATCAGCTGCGCTCCTGGGGGGAGCGCAGCTAATCGCCGCCGGGTGTCAGCTGATTATCACAGCTGACACCCGTGACTGTGTGTCAGGAGCAGTCACGGACCGCTCCCGGCACATTAACCTCTAGCACACCGCGATCAAACATGATCCCGGTGTACTGGGGGCACAGGGAAGCATCGCGCAGGGAGAGGGCTCCCTGCGCGCCCCCCTGAGACCCTCAGACCAGCGCGATGTGATCGCGCTGTTCTGAGGGCTTCCTCCCTCCCAGGACCCGGATCCAAGATGGCGCCGGGGTCCTGGAGGGAGGCCTGCTGCACTGCCTGAGCGATCGCTGGTGTGAGAGTGTGCTGTGCACACTGTCACACCAGCGATCTGATAAAATACAGTGATGTCCCACCCTGGGACAAAGTAAAAAAGTTAAAAAAATAAAAATAAACATGTTATAAAAAAAAATCCAAAATAAATAAAAAAAATATATATATATTCCCCAATAAATTCATTTCTTCCTGTAAATAAAAAAAACAAAACAATAAAAGTACACATATTTGGTATCGCCGCGTCCGTAACGACCCCCCCTATAAAACTGTCCCACTAGTTAACCCTTTAGTGACCCCCTTAAAAAAAAAACGAAGCAAAAAATCAATGCTTTATCATCATACCGCCGAACAAAAAGTGGAATAACGCGCGATCAAAAAGACCGATATAAATAAACATGGTACCGCTGAAAACGTCATCTTGTCCCGCAAAAAACGAGCCATCATAAAGCATCATCAGCGAAATAATAAAAAAGTTATAGCTCGCAGAATAAAGCGATGCAAAAATAATTATTTTTTATATAAAATTGTTTTTATTCTATAAAAGCGCCAAAACATAAAAAAATGATATAAATGAGGTATCGCCATAATCGTACTGACCCGAAGAATAAAACTGCTTTATCAATTTTACCACACGTGGAACAATAAAAACGCCTCCCCCAAAAGAAATTCATGAATTGTTGATTTTTGTTCATTCTAACCTCCCAAAAATCGAAATAAAAAGCGATCAAAAAATGTCACATGCTCAAAAATGTTACAAATAAAAACGTCAACTCGTACCACAAAAAATAAGACCTCACATGACTCTGTGGGCCAAAATATGCAAAAATTATAGCTCTCAAAATGTGGCGATGCAAAAAACTATTTTTGCAATAAAAAGCGTCTTTTAGCGTGACAGCTGCCAATCATAAAAACCCGCTATAAATAGTAAATCAAACCCCCCTTTATCACCCCCTTAGTTAGGGAAAAATAATAAAATTAAAAAAATGTATTTATTTCCATTTTCCCATTAGGGTTAGGGTTAGGGTTGCGGCTAAAGTTAGGGTTAGGGTTGGCGCTAAAGTTAGGATTAGGGTTAGGGTTGGGATTAGGGGTGTGTTAGGGTTAGGTTTGTGGTTAGGGTTGGGACTAGGGTTAGGGGTGTGTTGGGGTTAGGGTTGGAGTTAGAATTGGGGGGTTTCCGCTGTTTAGGCACATCAGGGGCTCTCCAAATGTGACATGGTGTCTGATCTCAATTCCAGCCAATTCTGCGTTGAAAAAGTCAAACGGTGCTCCTTCACTTCTGAGCTCTGCCATGCGTCCAAACAGTAGTTTATCCCCACAATTGGGGTATCAGCGTACTCTGGACCCCAAGAGTTATTGTGCAATTTTTCCTATTTCTTCTGTTATCCTTGGGAAAATAAAAAACTGGGGGCGAAAATATCATTTTTGTACAAAAAAAAATATTTTTTTGTTTTTACGGCTGTACATTATAAACTTCTGTGAAGCACTTGGGGCTTTATAGCGCTCACCACACACCTAGATAAGTTCCTTGTGGGGTCTATTTTCCAAAATGGGGTCACTTGTTGGGGGTTTCCACTGTTTAGGCGCATCAGGGGCTCTCCAAATGCGACATGACGCACCCAGACCATTCCATCAAAGTCTGCAATCCAAAACGTCACTACTTCCCTTCCGAGCCCTGACGTGCGCCCATACAGTAGTTTTCTCCCACATATTGGGTATCAGCGTACTCAGGACAAATTGGACAACAACTTTTGGGGTCCAATTTCTCCTGTTACCCTTGTGAAAATAAAATATTGGGGGCGAAAAAATCATTTTTGTAAAAAAAAAAAAGATTTTTTATTTTTACGGCTGTGCATTATAAACTTCTGTGAAGCACTTCGGGGGTTCAAAGTGCTCACCACACATCTAGATAAGTTCCTTGTGGGGTCTATTTGCCAAAATGGGGTCACTTGTGGGGGGTTTCCACTGTTTAGGTGCATCAGGGGCTCTCCAAATGTGACATGACGCCCCCAGACCATTCCATCAAAGTCTGCAATCCAAAACGTCACTACTTCCCTTCCGAGCCCCGACGTGTGCCCATACAGTAGTTTTCGCCCACATATTGGGTATCAGTGTACTCAGGACAAATTGGACAACAACTTTTGGGTTCCAATTTCTTCTGTTACCCTTGTGAAAATAATATATTGGGGCGAAAAAATCATTTTTGTAAAAAAAAAAAAAGATTTTTTATTTTACGGCTGTACGTTATAAACTTTAGTGAAACACCTGGGGGTTCAAAGTTCTCACCACACATCTAGATAAGTTCCTTGAGGGGTCTAGTTTCCAAAATGGTGTCATTTATGGGGGTTTCCACTGTTTAGGCAGATCAGGAGCTCTCCAAACACGACATGGCGTCCAGCCAATTCTGCGTTGAAAAAGTCAGACGGCGCTCCTTCCCTTCCAAACTCTGCCATGCACCCAAACAGTGGTCTACCCCCACATATGGGGTATCAGCGCACTCAGAACAAATTGCCCAATAACTTTTGGAGTCTTGTTACCCTTGGAAAAATAAAAATTGGGGTGAAAAGATCATTTTTGTGGAAAAAATATGATTTTTAAATTTTACGGCTCTATGTTATAAACTTGTGTGAAGCATTTGGGGGTTCAAATTGCTCATCAAAAATCTAGATAAGTTCCTTAGGGGGTCTAGTTTCCCAAATGGGGTCATTTGTGGGGGGTTTCCACTGTTTAGGCACATCAGGGGCTCTACAAATGCAACATGGCATCCAAACTCAATTCCAGCCAATTTTGGTTGGAAAAAGTCAAATGGTGCTCCTTCCATTCCGAGCTCTGCCGTGCGCCCAAACAGTGGTTCCCCCCACATATGGGGTATCAGCGTACTCAGGACAAATTGTACAACTTATGTGGTCCAATTTCTCCTATTACCCTTGGGAAAATAAAAAATTAGTGACTAAAAGATAATTTTGTGGGAAAAAAATAGGATTTTTTATTTTCATGCCCGGGCATTATAAACTTGTGTGAAGCACTTTGGGCTTCAAAGTGAATACCAAAGATCTAGATAAGTTCCTTAGGGGGTCTAGTTTCTAAAATGGGGTCACTTGTGGGGGGTTTCCACTGTTTAGGCTCATCTGGGGCACTGCAAACGGAACATGACCCCCATTAACGTCTGCATTCCAAAACGTTACTACTTCCTTTCCAAGCCCTGCCGTGCACCCAGTTTCCCCCCCCCACATATGGGGTATCAGCGTGCGTACTCAGGACAAATTAGACAACAACTTTTAGGGTCCAATTTCCTTGGGAAAATTCAAAAATTTGGGACTAAAAAATCATTTTTGTGGAAAATTGATTTTTTTTTTTCACACCCAGGCTTTATAAACTTTTGTGAAACACTTGAGGGTTCAAAGTGCTCACAACAGATCTAGATAAGTACCTTAGGGGGTCTAGTTTCCAAAATGGTGTCACTTGTGGGGGGTTTCCACTGTTTAGGCGCATCAGGGGCTCTCCA
Source organism: Oophaga sylvatica (assembly GCA_033576555.1). Lineage (NCBI taxonomy): Eukaryota > Metazoa > Chordata > Amphibia > Anura > Dendrobatidae > Oophaga > Oophaga sylvatica. Next base: position 243,212,136 of record JARQOD010000005.1, read on the forward strand.
AACGCGACATGGCATCCAATCTAAATTCCAGTCAATTTTAGTTTGAAAAAGTCAAACGTCGCTCCTTCCCTTACGAGCTCTGCCGTGTGCCCAAACAGTGGTTTTCCCCCACATATGGGGTATTGGCGTACTCAGGAGAAATTGCATAACAACCTTATCTGTCCATTTTCTCCTTTTACCCTTGTGAAAATAAAAAAAAAGTTTGTAAAATATAATTTTTGTGGCTAAAAAGTAAAATATTCATTTTTTCCTTCCACGTTGCTTTAGTTACTGTGAAGCACCTGAAGGGTTAATAAACTTCTTGAATGTGGTTTTGAGTACCTTGAGGGGTGTAGTTTTTAGAATGGTGTCACTTTTGGGTATTTTCTGCCATATAGACCCCTCAAAGTGACTTCAAATGTGAGGTGGTCCCTAAAAAAAATGGCTTTGTAAATTTTGTTGTAAAAATGAGAAATCGCTGGTCAACTTTTAACCCTTATAACTTCCTAACAAAAAAAAATTTTGTTCCAAAATTGTGCTGATGTAAAGTAGACATGTGGGAAATGTTATTTCTTAACTATTTTGTGTGATATATTTCTCTGTTTTAAGGGAATAAAAATTCAAAGTTTGAAAATTGCAAAATTTTAAAAATTTTCGCCATATTTGCATTTTTTTCAAAAATAAACGCAAGTTATATCGAAGAAATTTTACCACTAACATGAAGTACAATATGTCACGAGAAAACAGTCTCAGAATCGCAAAGATCCGTTGAAGCGTTCCAGAGTTATAACCTCATAAAGAGACAGTGGTCAGAATTGTAAAAATTGGCCCGGTCATTAACGTGCAAACCACCCTTGGGGGTGAAGGGGTTAAAGTAAATTTGACATTTGGAGCAAGTTCAGAATTTTTCTAAAAATAAAGAACAGTCAGAAATACTCTTTAAAGGTTGAAAAGTCATTTAAATGGATTAAATGCACACATACATAATGTATAGGACAAGCAGAAAGAATTATCTCTAATCAAATCTCTTAGATAAATATGACTCACTAGTTTCGATATGTATCAAGCAAATCATGTGAAGTGTGTAATCTTGAAATATAACTTTTGCTTAGAACAATTAAAAGTCTGAGCCACCACTAAAATGTGCAGTAAAACAGCACAAATGTAACACTAGTTTTAGTCAACAGTAAAAGCAGATGGATGAGCTTTAATTTGGAGATGTTGGGTAAGGCCGCCAGAGTCACACCAGCATATGGCATCTCATGTGAGAGCATCGGATGCGATATGCTGATGACCCTCGGCTCCTGCTCTGCTGCCAGCGTGATCCGAGTGTCAGTGCTCTGTGCTCAGATTTGCTCACATGACAGGATCGGAGCACAGATGCGGAGGAGAGGGAAGAAAGTAATTTCTCCATCTCCTCTTCTGCCAGCATCGGCGGGAATTGCACTGCACTCGGGTGATATCTGAGTGCAGTGTGATGTTTCACTCGCACCCACAGACTTATATGGGAGCGAGTGAGCCGAGTCTCGCTGCCAATCTCAGCATGCTGCCGAATCGCATGAGAAAATAATCGAAGATCTGACCTGCCCCATAGTGTAACACTAGGCCGAGTACTATGGGATGTTTCATCGCACAGCGCTCGGCCGTGTTATACGGCATTGTGACTCCGGCCTAATGCTGAGTGGTCAGACTCCACCCAGTTTAATCACATACAAGAAACCCACTCCTTTATATATACAGATCCCTCCCAAATTTTAAATAATCCATCAACATTCTTGTAGTGTCACACCAATGGTACACAACAAATTCTTATATTCAAGATATGTACCATAAAGTATTACCTCTCAAATTGCTAAAGACATAGTACAAAGAACTGTTTTTCAGTATTCAGCAATAATAAATACAATTGTATAAGATAGAGGAAAAGGAACGTTCTCACCCATCACACAGATGAGAACTTCAAAGTCTCTGGGGTTTCCATTGGTGCTTCCTAGATTCACTTCATATCAGGGTGGCATATCTAGGATGCTTAATTAAGCCCTGTAGAGGGTATCAGACCCTAGGATCCCCAATAACTCTCACCCTACCAAGGGCAGTCTACTGCTGTCCCTTCATAGACATTGCCCTAGACACGTTTCCTCTACTGAAATTCATCAGGGAAGCCTATTGCAGCAATTTATATTAATGAAAAAGTATGGGCTCAAAATACTGAAGTATTAACTATGGAATAAACAACAGAAAAGTTATATATCTATATATATCAATAATTGGATTTCTAGCATGCCATCTAAATGTGTGGGATCTGACCACTGTCAGCATTATGCAACAACTCTCAATTACAGCTCATCCATCTGTTATTACTGATCACTAGTGATGAGCGATTATGCTCGTTGCTCGGGTTTTCCCTAGCATGCACGGGTGTCCTCCGAGTATTTGGGCGTGCTCAGAGATTTAGTTTCTGTTGCCGCAGCTGCATGATTTGTGACTGCTAGACAGCCTGAATACGTGTGGGGATTCCCTAACAAACAGGCAATCTCCACATGAATTCAGGCTGTCTAGTAGCCGCAAATCATGCAGCTGCGGCAACAGAAACTAAATCTTCGAGCACTTCCAAATACTCGGAGATCACATAAGCACGCTCGCGAAAACTGAAGCAATGAGCGTACTAGCTCACCACTACTGATCACTGATATTGGTGTCACTAAGGGCTCGTGCTGACGACATTGCTTTTGGTCCAAGTGCGATCCTACAAAACAGTCTGTCCGAGGAAAACATTGCAGCATGCTTGATTTGCCTACGGCATTCAGATCGCACTGGGACATGAAAGCCAATGAGTCCGTGGAAAACAATGGACTGATTTTCACAGACTGACAGAACGGAGAAAATGGAGAAATTTAAAATAACCAATAAATTTCGTTCAACCTCACAATTGTGTCCCACATGTTGTTGATTCTTCACCAAAAATTTACATTTGGTATCTTTATGTTTGAAGCATGATATGTGGGAAAAGGTTGAAAAGTTCCAGGGAGCCGAATGCTTTCGCAAGGCACTCTTCTCCCGATATTACGCTTGCCTTTTAAGAAAACACCAGTGATTGTCTTACTGCTGTCTCCAACATCATGTTATTCCTCTATCTCAAACTGAACCTGTCAAAAACGGAACTCCTCGTGTTTCCTCCCTCTACTAACCTACCTTTGCCCGACATCGCCATCTACGTGTGTGGTTTCACCATTACTCCCCAGCAACATGCCTGCTGTCTTGGGGTCATACTTGATTCCAAGCTTTCATTCACCGCCCACATCCAATCACTTGCTCGCTCTTGTTATCTGCACCTCAAAAACATCTCTAGAATTCGACCTTTTCTTACTTTCGACTCTGCAAAAACTCTTACTGTTTCCCTTATTCATTCTCGTCTGGACTATTGTAACTCTCTACTAATCAGTCTCCCTCTTACCAAACTCTCCCCTCTCCAATCTGTCTTGAATGCTGCCTCCGGGATCATATTCCTCACCAATTGTTATACCGATGCCTCTACCTTGTGCCAGTCATTACACTGGTTACCCATCCACTCCAGAATCCAGTACAAACTTATTACCCTCACCCACAAAGCACTCCATGGCTCAGCACCACGCTACATCTCCTCCCTTGTCTCAGCCTACCATCCTACCTGTGTCCTCCGTGCTGTTAATGACCTGAGGTTAGCATCCTCAATAATCAGAACCTTCCACTTCCGTCTCCAAGACTTTTCACGTGCTGCGCCAATTCTTTGGAATGCACTACCCAGGTTAATACGATTAATTCCCAATCCCCACAGTTTTAAGCGTGCCCTAAAAACACATTTGTTCGGACTGGCCTACCGCCTCAACGCATTAACCTAACTATCCCTGTTGGCCCATTCAATTTTTTTTTACCATAATCAGGTACCTTGTATTAAGTTCTCACCTGTTTTATGCATTTATTATCCCTCTGTGTCTGTACTGTTACATACTTTGGCTGTTAACTGGTTCATGCAGAATTACATGAACACCCAATTCTTACACTATGGCTGGTCCGAACAATGAAAACAATTGTTACCATCCACCTTCCGTGTCTCCCCTATTCCTCATAGATTGTAAGCTTGCGAGCAGGGCCCTCATTCCTCTTGGTATCTACTTTGATCTGTGCTTATTGTTATGTTGTACTGTCTATTGTCTGTACAAGTCCCCTCTATAATGTAAAGTGCTGTGGAATATGTTGGCGCTATAGAAATAAAATTATTATTATTATTATTATTATTATTACATATTGGTTTTAAAGATGTTTCCGTGCAGAATCAGAATTAAAATAATTTTGGCAAAATAGTTTTAATCAGTGCATGTTGGATTATTGCTAAGTTCTGCTAATTGCTAAAATGATAAAATCATTTTGCGGTGATTAAACATGAACTATCTTGGTGCTAAAGATACCTGTATTCATATCAATATTTATGTGTAATATAGAAACACATAAGGACTTACCTGGGGACCTTCTGTGACTGATCCAGATAAGCCTGGCTCCCCAGGAGACCCCTGTACACCTGGTAGACCTCTTTCTCCCTATTAAATTAATACTGAATATGTTAAATGGAAAGAGACTCATATGTACAAAAAATAGTCAGTATTATATGTATATCATATTTGTGTGGCTATGAATGCTTTCATACATGTATCTTTTTCTGTTCAAACTCAATTGACACAAATCTTTATAGACATTACTGAGTAAAAGCCTCATACCATACTTTAGTTTCATTAAAGGGATTGCCCCAAAACAACAGCAGCAGCTTTAACTTAATTATCATCTATTCACAAGATTAATGATTAATGGAGCACTTCTCCCACCAAAGTTTTTTTCTTAATATATTGCAGTCATCATATTATACAGCAGTGTGTACTTAGAATTGCTCATTTTGCCTTTCTACTCAGATAATTCTTCTCTTTTCTCTACTTTATGTAGAAACAGGAAGTCTCTTGTCCCTGCATTTATTATTCCCCTTTCCAACTCCTGACACAGAGGCTCTGCTCCTCCTGCCAGGAACTTTTGCAGTGATTCATGACATGTGCAGACAAAATTGGCCTCCTGTTTCTACATAGAGCTTAGAAGGATTCAGCTAGTCAGCTTTTAATAAGGTGATGTCACAGTCCTAATGGAAAAGAGAAGAGTTAGCTGGGTAGAAGGGCAAAATGAGCAATTGTAAGTACACAGTGCTATATAATATGATGACTGCAGCCTAGAGGATAAAAACTTTGATGGGAATGCTTCTTTAAATTCTGAGTGCTTGGGGTCTCACTGCTGGGACCCCCACTAATTCTAGGAATAGCTATGGTGCTGAAATTTGAATGAATGCATTGCTAGATGAGCATGCATGCCATTAATCAGTCCCTTATAAAATCTCTATGAAACCTTAAATGTTAGGAATCAGTTGTATTCACTTTTTGCCTCATCTTTGTAAAGATTTATAGAACCCTGAATATATGTAAGCGAACATTACGCAGTATGAGATGTAGATACACAATACCACTTCCCGTAATAAGATATACTACAAGGTTTCATGAATTCATATACTATAAAATGATACAAAACAAAAAAACTAACCACAGTTGCACTTTCAATAATTAAAAGCCTGTCCTCTCATATTTGCAATTATAAAACTAAAATATTATAATTGAAACCAACCTTAGGGCCTCGTGGACCAGGTGCACCAGACATCCCATCTGGTCCCTAATAATCACGAAAAGGGAGAAAAATATTCTTATGACGTTTTAGAATGTATTAGCATTATCTCTTTTTAACCAACTAATCGGGGAGAAGCAAGCAAAGACCCTTGATTCCAGCAATGTGTCACTTAGTAGGCTGCTTGCTGTAGTTCTCATAAATTCACTGTTTTATCAGAAGGAGATTATCACTAGTGGATGACTTGGCCTGCTGCAATGTAGTCCAGCTACAACCACATTAGCAATTGGCAGCTTCCTACCTATGCACATTGTACAAAGAAAGCCACCAATCTGGGGTGTGTGGGGCTATACAGACATCATATGAAAAGAAGTATGCAAATGCATTGGTATCACCATTAAAAATAAGTATTCATTACAAATAACATCAAAGGGACACAAGAAGACATAAACAATATAAAAACATTTAAAAAGTCTATAGGCTATGCATACAAAAATTCACGAGAAGCCCAACAATCCATGAATATACAAGCTTTTTAAAAGCTATACAGAGAGCTATACAAAATTCAACATATAGAAAATTGGTCGATCTGCAGCATATAAAACACTGAATTTATAAAAAAAATACAGCACACAGCCCATTAAATGACACATCACTGGAATTAGGGTCTTTACTAAATTGTGTTACTCTCAGATTGTGTAGCCAAAACCTGGTGACAGATTCCCTTTAAAATATTGCAAAGATGATAGCGCTATGCTGTCAGTCTACATCAATGATTTGTACCATTATGAAACATTTCACAGTCAGAACGAAGCTCAATTCTGATTATCTAAGACGTTCAATTGGATCTTCCTAAATGTCAGATATTTAATAATGACACAAGACTTGAACAAACATTCAAGACTGAAGCTTTTATATTGGGAGTCAATCATTATATTCAGTCAATTTACTATTTTAACATATAGATCTAAATAAAAGAATGATAGGATGAAAAATTTGAGACTGAAAAAAGACTGTTGGAGAGCTATGACCAAAAACTGTGCATATCTCATTCTATCTATCCATCTATACAACGCAAACACACACACAAATATATATAAGTATATATATATATATATACATATATATATATATACACAGACTTCGGGCTTATAATTGAATTAGTAGCTCGAATAGAATAATAAAGCATAAATTCTTACTGGTTCTCCAGGTAATCCAAATCCTGCTGGTCCAGGTTCTCCTTTGGAACCCGGAGGACCTGGAGATCCAATAGGACCACCTGAATCCCCCTTTGAAATAAATGATAAGTGTTTAAGCTTGTTCTTAAAGTATGGAAACACATACTATAAAACAGAATCCACATACCATTGCTTTCTATCATTTGTGCTAGAAGTTGTAATTATTTTGTACTATTTTGTTGAGGTGTAATATTGTGCTTAAATATTGATATAATTAGCGCATTAAATGGTCACAAAATCAGAAAAATACCTAAAAAATAAACATATTTAGCATAAACTTTATTACATTGCAAGAGACAACTTTCCTAATGAGAAAATCAAAGAAGCTATAGTTATTAAACAAGTGGGTGTTATAAATTATTAAAATGTTCAATACATTTTTCTTAGCAACTATTATTAAGTGAATTTTTTAGTTATTTTCTCTTAATTACATCCTAGTCATACAGCACAAGTCAACTATTCTTACATCTTATTCTATAATATCTGTCACGTTTCCACCCCTCAGGGTGTCTGGGATGCAGTTACTGACAGCTCGGCCATCCAATCCGGTACAGAGGCGTTGTTGAAGCTGTCAGTACTTTGATTGACAGCTTGGCCATCCAGTCTGGTACAGGGGCGTGCTGAGCTCTCAGTGTGTTCATTGAGAGCTCGACTATCCAATCTGTGACTGGGAGGCGTCAGCTGTCTCAAAGTGTTCACTATCCTGGGTGATTGCCATGCTTCTTAACTGAGCTACTTCTCCCAGACCTCTGCCAGACGTACAGTACAGACCAAAAGTTTGGAACACACCTTCTCATTCAAAGATTTTTCTGTATTTTCATGGCTATGAAATTGTAGAATCACACTGAAGGCATCAAAACTATGAATTAACACATGTGGAATTATACATTACACTTTACAAAAAAGTGTGAAACAACTGAAAATATGTCTTATATTCTAGGTTCTCCAAAGTAGCCACCTTTTGCTTTGATTACTGCTTTGCACGCAGAAAGGTGAACGGATGGACTCTACATGCCTGGTTCCCACCGTGAAGTATGGAGGAGGTGGTGTGATGGTGTGGGGGTGCTTTGCTGGTGACACTGTTGGGGATTTATTCAAAATTGAAGGCATAGTGAACCAGCATGGCTACCACAGAATCTTGCAGCAGCATGCTATTCCATCCGGTTTGCGTTTAGTTGGACCATCATTTATTTTTCAACAGGACAACGACCCCAAACACACCTCCAGACTGTGTAAGGGCTATTTGACCAAGAAGGAGAGTGTTGGGGTGCTACGCCAGATGACCTGGCCTCCACAGTCACCAGACCTGAACCCAATCGATATGGTTTGGGGTGAGCTGGACCACTCACCGCTTCAATTTTGAATAAATCCCCAACAGTGTCACCAGCAAAGCACCCCAGCACCATCACACCACCTCCTCCATGCTTCACGGTGTGAACTAGACATGTAGAGTCCAGCCGTTCATCTTTTCTGCGTGCAAAGCAGTAATCAAAGCAAAAGGTGGCTACTTTGAAGAACCTAGAATATAAGACATATTTTCAGTTGTTTCACACTTTTTTTTATAAAGTGTAATGTATAATTCCACATGTGTTAATTCATAGTTTTGATGCCTTCAGTGTGATTCTACAATTTTCATAATCATGAAAATACAGAAAAATCTTTGAATGAGAAGGTGTGTCCAAACTTTTGGTCTGTACTGTACATTCATCTAGTAGGTTTGTGCTTCCTGTGCCTTGAGTTCTGTATGCTTGATCATTTGCTGCCTGAACTTGGACTTCGTTCTGACCATCTGACTGTTTAACCCCTTCTGCTGTGATCCGTTATCCTCCTGGTATTCTGACCTCGGAACAGTACCTGACCACTCTTTTGTCTGTTCCTTCTGTTTATGAAGTACTTTCCTAGTTTCTGACTTTGGACTCCTAGACCATTCTGACTCACGGCTTGGCTGTGAGAAGTCACAATATCTTTATACTAAATTTAACAGTGAATCAGTTAGCAAGCGAACACAATCTGAAACGATTCACTAAATGTACAAGTAATTTTAAATTTACTTTTTAAAGGAGTTGTCCAGTTAAAACAAACATCAATGGTGATAATAACTTGTTAATTGTAAGGGTGCAACCTCTAGAACTTGCAGATTGGGGAAATATAATATTCGTTAGATTGCAGCAGCAGTGCGCATGCTCAACTTGCACTCCATTCATTCTCTTTGGAGATGTAAAGTATTGAGCTCAGCTTTTTCCAGCAGCCCCATAGAGAATGAATAGAGTCTAGGAATGTGGATGCAAGTTGCTTTTCTGGGAAAAAATATTTGTTTGGACTCCCACCAATTAGCAAGTTATTTTCTATCCCTTTGATAGGTGATAACTTATTTTAACTAAAGAGCAACTTTAACCCCTTCAAGACCCAGCCTATTTTGACCTTAAAGAACTTGCCATTTTTTGCAATTCTGACCAGTGTCCCTTTATGAGGTAATAACTCAGGAACGCTTCAACGGATCCTAGCGATTCTGAGATTGTTTTTTCGTGACATATTGGGCTTCATGTTAGTTGGAAATTTAGGTCGATAATTTTTGCGTTTATTTGTGAAAAAAATGGAAATTTGGCGAAAATTCTGAAAATTTTGTAATTTTCAAATTTTTAATTTTTATTCTGTTAAACCAGAGAGTTATGTGGCACAAAATAGTTAATAAATAACATTTCCCACATGTCTACTTTACATCAGCACAATTTTGGGAACAACATTTTTTTTTGTTAGGAAGTTATAAGGGTTAAAAGTTGACCAGCGATTTCTCATTTTTACAGCAAAATTTACAAAACCATTTTTTTTAGGGACCACCTCACATTTGAAGTCACTTTGAGGGGTCTATATGGCAGAAAATACCCAAAAGTGACACCTTTATAAAAACTGCACCCTCAAGCTACTCAAAACTACATTCAAGAAGATTATTAACCCTTCAGGTGCTTCACAGGAACTAAAGCAACGTGGAAGGAAAAAATGGACATTTTAATTTTTCCAACAAAAGTTTTCTTTTAGCATCAATTTTTTCATTTTTACATGGGCATCAGGATAAAATGGATCCTAAAATTTGTTGGGCAATTTCTCCTGAGTACACAGATACCTCATATGTGGTCATAAACCACTGTATGGGCGCACGGCAGGGCTCAGAAGGGAAGGAGCGCCATTTGACTTTTTGAATGGAAAATATGCTGGAATATTTAGCGGTTGCCATGTCGCATTTGGAGAGTTCCTGTGTGCCTAAACATTGGAGCTCCCCCACAAGTGACCCCATTTTGGAAACTAGACCCCCTAAGGAACTTATCTAGATGCATAGTGATCACTTTGAACCCCCAGGTGCTTCACAAATTGATCTGTAAAAAAAAGAAAGTACTTTTTTTTCACAAAAATTTTCTTTTAGCCTCAGTTTTTTCATTTTCACATGGGAAACAGTATAAATTGGATCCTAAAATTTGTTGGGCAATTTCTCCTGAGTACACAGATACCTCATATGTGGTCATAAACCACTGTTTGGGCGCACGGCAGGGCTCAGAAGGGAAGGAGCGCCATTTGACTTTTTGAATGGAAAATATGCTGGAATATTTAGCGGTTGCCATGTCGCATTTGGAGAGTCCCTGTGTGCCTAAACATTGGAGCTCCCCCACAAGTGACCCCATTTTGGAAACTAGACCCCCTAAGGAACTTATCTAGATGCATAGTGAGCACTTTGAACCCCCAGGTGCTTCACAAATTGATCCGTAAAAAAAAGAAAGTACTTTTTTTTCACAAAAATTTTCTTTAGCCTCAGTTTTTTTCATTTTCACATGGGCAACAGTATAAATTGGATCCTAAAATTTGTTGGGCAATTTCTCCTGAGTACACAGATACCTCATATGTGGTCATAAACCACTGTTTGGGCGCACTGCAGGGCTCAGAAGGGAAGGAGCGCCATTTGACTTTTTGAATGGAAAATATGCTGGAATATTTAGCGGTTGCTATGTCGCATTTGGAGAGTCCATGTGTGCCTAAACATTGGAGCTCCCCCACAAGTGTCCCCATTTTGGAAACTAGACCCCCTAAGGAACTTATCTAGATGCATAGTGAGCACTTTGAACCCTCAGGTGCTTCACAAATTGATCCGTAAAAAAAAGAAAGTACTTTTTTTTCACAAAAATTTTCTTTTAGCCTCAGTTATTTTCATTTTCACATGGGCAACAGTATAAATTGGATCCTAAAATTTGTTGGGTAATTTCTCCTGAGTACACAGATACCTCATATGTGGTCATAAACCACTGTTTGGGCGCACGGCAGGGCTCAGAAGGGAAGGAGCGCCATTTGACTTTTTGAATGGAAAATATGCTGGAATATTTAGCGGTTGCTATGTCGCATTTGGAGAGTCCCTGTGTGCCTAAACATTGGAGCTCCCCCACAAGTGACCCCATTTTGGAAACTAGACCCCCTAAGGAACTTATCTAGATGCATAGTGAGCACTTTGAACCCCCAGGTGCTTCACAAATTGATCCGTAAATAAAATAAAGTACTTTTTTTTCACAAAAATTTTCTTTTAGCCTCAGTTATTTTCATTTTCACATGGGCAACAGTATAAATTGGATCCTAAAATTTGTTGGGCAATTTCTCCTGAGTACACAGATACCTCATATGTGGTCATAAACCACTGTTTGGGCGCACTGCAGGGCTCAGAAGGGAAGGAGCGCCATTTGACTTTTTGAATGGAAAATATGCTGGAATATTTAGCGGTTGCCATGTCGCATTTGGAGAGTTCCTGTGTGCCTAAACATTGGAGCTCCCCCACAAGTGACCCCATTTTGGAAACTAGACGCCCTAAGGAACTTATCTAGATGCATAGTGAGCACTTTGAACCCCCAGGTGCTTCACAGAAGTTTATAACGCAGAGCCGTGAAAATAAAAAATCATTTTTTTTTCTCAAAAATGATTTTTTTAGCCCACTGTTTTTTATTTTCACAATGGTTACAGGAGAAATTGGACCCCAAAAGTTGTTGTCCAGTTTCTCCTGAGTACGCTAGTACCCCATATGTGGGGGGGAACCACTGTTTGGGCACACGTCAGGGCTCGGAAGGGATGTAGTGACGCTTTGAAATGCCGACTTGATGGAATGGTCTGCGGGCATCTTGTTACGTTTGCAGAGCCCCTGATGTGCCTAAACAGTAGAAACTCCCCACAAGTGACCCCATTTTGGAAACTAGACCCGGCAAAGAACTTATCTAGATGTGTGGTGAGCACTTTGAACCCCCAAGGGCTACACAGAAGTTTATAACGCCCGGGCATGAAAATAAAAAAATCATATTTTTTCCACAATCAGGATCTTTTAGTCCCCAATTTTTTTATTTTCCCAAGGGTAACATGAGAAATTAGACCCCAAAAGTTGTTGTCCAATTTGTCCTGAGTATGCTGATATCCCATATGTGGGAGAAAACTACTGTATGGGCACACGTCGGGGCTCGGATGGGAAGTAGTGACGTTTTGAAATGCCCACTTGATGGAATGGTCTTCGGGCGTCATGTTACGTTTGCAGAGTCCCTGATGTGCCTAAACAGTAGAAACTCCCCACAAGTGACCCCATTTTGGAAACTAGACCCCCCAAGGAACTCCTATAGATGTGTGATAAGCACTTTGAATCTCCAAGCCCTTCACAGAAGTTTATAACGCAGAGCCGTGAAAATATAAAATCATTTTTTTTCCACAAAAATAATTTTTAGTCCCCAATTGTTTTTTTCCCAATGTTAACAGGAATAATTAGAACCCCCAAAGTTGTTGTGCAATTTTTCCCGAGTACGCTGATACCCCATATGTGGGGATAAACCACTGTTTGGGCATACGTCGGGGCTTGGAATAAAGGGAGCACTGTTTGACTTTTTGAACGCAAAATTTGCAGGAATCAATGGTGGCGCCATGTCGCGTATGGAGACCCCCTGATGTGCCTAAATAGTGGAAACCCCTCAATTCTAACTCCAACCCTAACCCCAACACACCCCTAACCCCAACCCTAACCCCTACACACACCTAACCCTAATACAAACCCTAATCATAACCCTAACCCCAACACACCCCTAACCCTAATCCCAACTCTAACCATAAACCTAACTACAAGCCTAACCCTAATTCCAACCCTAACCCTAATTCCAACCCTAACCCTAATTCCAACCCTAACCCAAATTCCAACCCTAACCGTAATTCTAACCTTAACCCTAACCCTAGTTCTAACCCTAAGGCTGGGTTCATATTGCGTTTTACCAGCCCGTTCAACACGTAGCGGTGACCGGCTGGTAACGGTATAGCATAACGCGATCGCGTTATGCTATACCCGCTAGCGCAGATGAATCAGCAGATAATCAGCCGCGGATCCGCAGCAAAATCCGCCGCGGATCTGCAGCGAATCAGCAGCGAAATCCGCCGCGGATCAGCAGCGAAATCAGCCGCGGATCAGCAGCGAAATCAGCCGCGGATCAGTAGCAAAATCAGCCGCGGATCAGCAGCGAAATCAGCCGCGGATCAGCAGCGAAATCCGCTGCGGATCCGCAGCGAATCAGCAGCAAAATCAGTCGCGGATCAGCAACGAAATCCGCCGCGGATCAGCAGCAAAATCAGCCGCGGATCCGCAGCGAATCAGCAAGCACGAAATCCGCCGCGGATCAGCAGCGAAATCCGCCGCGGATCAGCAGCGAAATCAGCCGCGGATCAGCAGCGAAATCAGCCGCGGATCAGCAGCGAAATCCGCTGCGGATCCGCAGCGAATCAGCAGCAAAATCAGTCGTGGATCAGCAGCGAAATCAGCCGCGGATCAGCAGCGTAATCCGCTGCGGATCCGCAGCGAATCAGCAGCAAAATCAGTCGTGGATCAGCAGCGAAATCCGCCGCGGATCCGCAGCGAAATCCGCAGCGGATCAGCAGCGAAATCCACAGCGGATCAGCAGCGAAATCCGCCGCGAATTAGCAGCGAAATCCGCCGCGAATCAGCAGCGAAATCAGCCGCGGATCCGCCGCGGATCAGCAGCGAAGTCCACCGCGGATCAGCAGCGAAATCCGCTGCGGATTCGCAGCGAAATCAGTCGCGGATCCTCAGCGAAATCAGTTGCGGATCCGCAGCTAAATCAGTCGCGGATCAGCAGCGAAATCCGCCGCGGATCCGCAGCAAAATCCGCCGCGGATCAGAAGCGGAATCAGCCGCGGATCAGCAGCGAAATCAGCCGCGGATCAGCAGCGAAATCAGCCGCGGATCAGCAGGGAAATCCGCTGCGGATCTGCAGCGAAGTCCGCCGCGGATCCGCAGCGAACTCCGCCACACGTTGCGTATTTTGCTGCGGATCCGCGGCGTATTTTGCTGCGGATCCGCGGCGGATTTCGCTGCTGATCTGCGGCGGATATCGCTGCGCATCCGCGGCTGATTTCGCTGCTGATCCGCCGCGGATCAGCAGCGAAATCCGCAGCAAAATCCGCCGCGGATCCGCAGCAAAATACGCCGCGGATCCGCAGCAAAATCCGCAACGTGTGCACAGGGCCTAATAGGAAAAAAAAAAAAAAATCTTTATTTTTTTTATTTGTCCCTACCTATGATAAAGGGGGGGTTCATTTACTTTTTTTTATTTTGATCACTGTGACAGTTTATCACAGTGATCAAAATAAATTTTTGGACACTGGGGGGTGCACTGCGCATGCGCCCGCCATTTTCCAAGATGGCGGCGCCCATGAAGAGGCCCAGGCGGACGCCGGGACCGATCCAGGGACATCGGTGGATCGGGAGAGGTGAGTAGGGTGGTCGGAAGGTTAGGGGGGGGGGATCGGAAGGTGGGGGCACCGGAGCAAAGGAGGAGGGGAGCTGTTAGTGACGGCGGTGACCGATCGCTGCCATCTTTCGGTGGCGGCGGCCGATCGCCGCCGTGACTACGTGTGGGGGGTCAGGGCTCGGTGTCCAGCCATGGCAGATGCTATTGCAGCATCGGCCATGGCTGGATTGTAATATTTCACCAATTAAATTGGTGAAATATTACAGATTGCTCTGATTGGCTGTTTCACTTTTAACAGCCAATCATAGCAATCGTGGCCACGGGGGGGGTTAAGCCAACCCCCCTGTGGTGAAGCACAAAGGGTCCTGTAACTGCGGGTCAGGTGACCTTTGAGTGACCCCGGCCCGCAGGAACGCGATCCTTTCATGACGCAGGGTATGCGTCATAGGTCGGATTGGCACCGACTTTCATGACGCATACGCTGTGTCAAAGATCGGGAAGGGGTTAAAGCTAAATAAAAAGAATAAGTATAAAAAACATACCTTTTCTCCTTTGGTGCCTGGTTTTCCAGGTATTCCGTGTTCTCCAGATAATCCCTGTTGTAATAGTAAAATTTTGGAGTATTTCATATCTCTAAGTTTACAAATTCATGAACACACTTGAAAATACACTATAGGATTACAATATAAATTAATCTATACTACATTTTAAATAGATAAAGTCCCTTAATCACTTTATTCTTAAATTCAATTAAACCATAGGATGGAGAAAAACACTTAATTCACAGCTTTCAATTATTATGTTTCTTTTATTTCAATGGAATTCTGAAATATTTTGGCCTCCTTCACATATCCATATTTGCAGTACATGTGGCACCCACATGTACCCATTATAATCTATAGTACTATGCACATGTCTGCGTTTTTACATGGGCTGTGTGGCAATGTGAACCACACGGAGATATGTTCATATTTTTCTGGCAGCATGGATGACAAGAACCAAAACAAGTCCATGGGTTCGTGAAACATACTTGCAGCACATGGATAGCATGCATGTGCCATCTGTGTGCTGTACGTGTTTAATATTGCAAAGTATAGGAGAAGCTTTGCAATTTCATATTTTCTTTATCTACACCAGAAAAACACAGATGGTACACTGATGACACACTTATCCAAAACACTGATGACACCGGTACTGTTTTTTCATGTAGAGGTTTTATACAGTTGTGTAAAGGGGTACTTAGAGTATTCTGAGTCCCTGGAACAGTGATTCACAACATTTTTTAGTCTGATGGCCACATCTTTTTCTACTTTAGGGGGCTACAATAAAACTTAAGTTGCTTAATGTGGTATTAATATAGCATTGGTACTCAAGGGATTACTCACGTGGTTACTAAATAATGAAATTCTCATATATACTAATGTGTAGAATTGTTCTTTATTCCCTTTCTGCTGCTGTTGAAGTCCTATTCTATTAAATGGTATGCAAATCATTCACAAAAAAGATACAGTCATGGCCAAAAGTTTTGAGAATGACACAAATATTAATTTTTACAAAGTCTACTGCTTCACTTTTTCTAATGGCAATTTGCATATACTCCAGAATGTTATAAAGAGTGATCAGCTTAACAGCAATTACTTGCAAAGTCAATATTTGGCTAGAAAATGAACTTTATCCCCCAAAACACATTTCAACATCATTGCAGCCCTGCCTTAAAAGGACCAGCTAACCTCTTTTCAGTGATTGCTCCATTAACACAGGTGTGGGTGTTGATGAGGACATGGCTGGAGATCAATCTGTCATGATTAAGTAAGAATGACACCACTGGACACTTTAAAAGGAGGCTGGTGCTTGGCATCATTGTTTCTCTTCTGTTAACCATGGTTATCTCTAAAGAAACCGTGCAGTCATCATTGCAATGCACAAAAATGGCCTAACAGGGAAGAGTATCGCAGCTAGAAAGATTGCACCTCAGTCAACAATCTATCGCATCATCAAGAACTTCAAGGCGAGAGGTTCCATTGTTGCCAAAAAGGCTTCAGGGTGCCCAAGAAAGACCAGCAAGCGCCAGGACCGTCACTTAAAAGTGTTTCAGCTGCGGGATCGGGCTACCAGCAGTAAAGAGCTTGCTCAGGAATGGCAGCAGGCAGGTGTGAGTGCATATGCACGCACTGTGAGGCTTAGACTCTTGGAGCAAGGCCTGGTCTCAAGGAGGGCAGCAAAGAAGCCACTTCTCTCCAGAAAAAACATCATGGACAGACTGATATTCTGCAAAAGGTACAGGCAGTGGACTGCTGAGGACTGGGGTAAAGTTATTTTCTCTGATGAATCCCCTTTTCGATTGTGTGGGACATCAGGAAAACGCCTCATTCGGAGAAGACAAGGTGAGCGCTACCACCAGTCTTGTCTCATGCCAACTGTTAAGCATCCTGAAACCATTCATGTGTGGGGTTGCTTCTCAGCCAAGGGAATCGGCTCTCTCACAGTCTTGCCTAAAAACACAGCCATGAATAAAGAATGGTACCAGAATGTCCTCCAAGAGCAACTTCTCCCAACCCTCCAAGAGCAGTTTGGCGACCCTAACTATTCCTGTCCTGGGGTACTCTTGATGAGAGGCCAGAGTCTCTGACCTTACTATGCTCCTGTTAAACCTTGATCTGTCCCCTCCCTGACCCCATGAGGCATGGGACAGAAATGAAAGGTAAACTGGACACAAAGACAAAACAGGGATAACAGAAAACCTCTATTATACAAAAGCACTAACCAACAGAAGGGAGGACGATAGGTACAGGTAGGAATAAACTAAATGGGACCAGGGACCAGGAGATAAACACCCATGTACAGCAGCAAACCACAGAACACTACTACAACATCTGTACTCCAACCACTTAGCTTTAGCACACAGCACAGGAAGACAAATCTTTCACAGGCAGTGACAAGAAGGTCTGACCAGTTTTTATAGGAAGAGGTAATAACCAGATCAGAAGCAGCTGAAATGAAGTTGCATATTTCTGACCAGCATAGAAAGGGTCATTAACCTCTTCAGCACCAGAGGAAACTAAATTCATTTACTATGGGACACAAATCACACCATCTCTAAAGAAGACCTGCAATTCATTACCTGATGTGACCATCTAACTCCGGGTCTTCTAGTGGGATGTGACACCCTCGTGATACATGTAGCACCCTTACCGCTCCAATATCAGACATGTACAGCACACACATATCAGACACATACACTACTCACATCTTGAACACAGCACATACACACCCAGAGGTATACATATAATTGGGTATGCCTGCGCAGCCACACAGGGATCCAAGAATCAAGTTGGCCTCCTATCACCTTCAAACTTCAGACACATGCAGCTCACACACCACTGACATATGAGACAAATACAGCTCATACACTACTTGCATAGGCATTGAGGATTCTTCATTCTTTCAAACACCGCCAAAGTACAGTGATATCTCCAGTATAGTGACTAGGTAGTCTAGAGTCACAAAGAGTGCCTGCAGACCTTTCTTCTGAGGCTAGATGACTCCTTTAAGCTTATTTAAAACTCACTGCTCTCAGAAACACATTGTCCTGTGTAAACAGAGGAAGTGCTGTCGATAATACGATGTTCTACGCACACAAGGCAATCAGCTCTGTGTGCATGTAAGTGCAGGTGGTCTTTCTAATCAGGTCATTAAATTAAAGTCCATCTGTTTGCATATAGCCGCTTGGCAGTCATTTGAAAGCTTACCTTCTCTTGTAGGTTGGGCACATAGATCTTCACAGAATCTCCAAGTGTTAGGCATTGGGCAACGGCTGGATCCGAACTTGGATCTGAGGAGTCTGTGGGCTCCCATCCTGGTCCAGCCGGGGCAGATGCTGCTCAGCTTCGCCGTCGGTCGCGACGGCTAGCCAATACAAGAGAAGTACAGGCTGTTGCAAGGGTCTTTGTTCCTAGTAGCTTTAAGCATAGGTTGCAAAAAGGAACAGGGCTGCCACAGCCTAAGTCCAGGATTCCTTGCACTGAGCATGCCCGTGACGTGGCGGACCGTGATTGGTGATTTGATGTCAACTGATCCGGTGACCTGGCACCGCCTGATTGGCCACGGGTGATGTCATCAGTGATGCGATTAACGAGATAGCTGGGGGAGGGGCTTAACCCTTAAATAGCCTGGCTGCAGGCGCGGCGGTGCGGTCAGATCATATCGTATGGGTCGTGTTCATGTGTGGATGCATCTGAATCTGGGCTCCATGTGCTCTCTAGTTTTGCTCTCCGGGACTTGCCGATGCCAGAGTTAGCTCGGCTAATTAGCACAGGTCCTTCAGGCAGGTTAGTTGATGCTAGGCAGGTAAGCAATGTGGCGCAGTCTAGCTCTGAAAAAGGGTAGCTATACACTCCAAACAGACTGCGGGGCGTGTAACCTGGGCATTGCCTGCTAGCTGAACAGAGAGTTGCTCAGTCTGGTCGCACACCGGCTGGCAGCACGTAAGCCTGACGTGAGTCGCATGCACTTCCTAAAGGGCTGGCAAGTGGCTTCTGTGCAGTTAACAGGGCTACGTCTACGCCAGCCTACAGCACATCTTCCGTGATGTTAGTGCAAATACAATATCTTTCCTAGTGTGAAGTAACACAGGCAAGATCTTACCTTGCTGTTGTTAGTTTTCACCCTCAAACCCGAGGGGTGTTCGGCCGCAGCATCTCTAGCTGCACCGCAGACCCCAGGATTCGGTTGCTCCCTATTATTTAATAAAGTTGTTGCAACCGTCCCCTTAACAGTATCTGACCGCCAGGGTCTAGCCGAACATGGCTGACAATCAGCAGCTACAGCGCTACGTTCAGCAACTAGAGGCCAGACTTAGGTCTCTGGAGCAGGCCGCTCCGGTTGCTGATCTCACTGTAGTAGCTACTCAGGCAGCCGCACAAGCAGCAAGTCTCGTAAATAATGCTGCAATAGCTGCTAGAATTTCATTACCCCGTCTTGACCTCCCGGAAAAGTTTTCTGGAGACAGTAGATCCTGCAGAG
Source organism: Oophaga sylvatica (assembly GCA_033576555.1). Taxonomy (NCBI): domain Eukaryota; kingdom Metazoa; phylum Chordata; class Amphibia; order Anura; family Dendrobatidae; genus Oophaga; species Oophaga sylvatica. The sequence goes on from JARQOD010000005.1 coordinate 243,231,823, forward strand.
GGTTTATTAACCTATGCTCCATTCAGTTAGAAATGATGGAGGCACGGTTCCCCTCCGAAAGGGCTAAAGTGTGCTTTGTCATATCATTAATTTCCCACAAAGCCTTGGAGTGGGCTACTCCTCTGTGGGAACGGAATTATCCGGTAGTTGCTAATGCGGGTCTCTTTCTTAGAACCCTAAAAAGTGTGTTACTCGTTCCTCAGGTTACACATGATACAGCACCAATGACCTTAGACCAGGTTCCTCCTGGGAAGATGTTCGTTCCTCCTAAATTACAAAATAAAGTGCTCTTTTGGGCACATGCCTCCAAAATCGGAGGTCATTTTGGAGTCAAACGTACCACTAAGTTTCTCCAAAGGTCTTATTGGTGGCCTCGGTTGCCTCAGGACGTTAAAAGATATGTCCAATCATGTATCTCTTGTGCGAGAAAGAAATCGTCCCATCAGAGACAGTCGGCTGACACTTATCTCTGTCCAGACCCCGTATTATACCTGGGCGCTCCTGAAACCCATTTGCCTAACGAAATTCTCAGAACCCCAACTGGTTTCTGACACCAGGGGTAATAATTTCGAGGTACAGGCGTTTGTGGGGTCCAAGATGTCTCAGGGAAAAAGTTCTCTCCGGTACACTGTAGGGATCATGGTTCTGAGGACCGTTCTTGGAGACCAGTGGACCATATTCATGCCCCCCCGGCTCATTGAGGAATTTGAGCATCAGGTGGAAGGGATGTTAGAGGGGGGATAATGTTAGGCATCGGGCGATGGCTGGATCCGAACTTGGATCTGAGGAGTCTGTGATCTCCCATCCTGGTCCAGCCAGGGCAGATGCTGCTCAGCTTCACCATCGGTCCCAATACAAGAGAAGTACAGGCTGTTGCAAGGGTCTTTGTTCCTAGTAGCTTTAAGCATAGGTTGCAAAAAGGAACAGGGCTGCCACAGCCTAAGTCCAGGATTCCTTGCTCTGAGCATGCCCGTGATGTGGCAGACCGTGATTGGTGATTTGATGTCAGCTGATCTGGTGACCTGGCACCGCCTGATTGGCCACGGGTGATGTCATCAGTGGTGCGATTAACGAGATGGCTGGGGGCAGGGCTTAGCCCTTAAATAGCCTGGCTGCAGGCGTGGCACTGTGGTCAGATCATACCGTATGGGTCGTGTTCATGTGTGGACGCCTCTGAATCTGGGCTCCACGTGCTCTCTAGTTTTGCTCGCCGCGACCTGCCGATGCCAGAGTTAGCTCGGCTAATTAGCACAGGTCCTTCTGGCACATTAATTGATGCTAGGCAGGTAATAAATGTGGTGCAGTCTAGCTACGACAGAGGGTAGCTATACACCCTGAGCAGACTTCGGGGCGCCTAACCTGGGCATCGCGTGCCAGCTGAACAGAGAGTTGCTCAGTCCGGTCGCACACCGGCTGGCAGCACATATACCTGGCGTGAGTCGCATGCACTTCCTAAACGGCTGGCAAGTGGCTTCTGTGCAGTTAACAGGGCTACATCTACGCCAGCATACAGCACATAGTGCAAATACAATATCTTTCCTAGTGTGAAGTAACACAGGCAAGATCTTACCTTTCTGTTGTCAGTTTTCACCCTCATACCCGAGGGGTGTTTGGCCCCAGCATCTCTAGCTGCACCGCGGACCCCAGGGTTGCTCCCTATTAATTAATAAAGTTGTTGCAACCGTCCCCTTATCACCAAACCCCACCCCGATGCCCAGTAACCCCTTCCTTACAATCTGTTAGACCATGCCCATTTCTGTGGCTATGAGAAAGCAACTTTCACTGTGTCCAACATGATATACAGGACATTATACAAGTAGAGAAGGAACATCCCTCCTCTTCCACAGTGGTAGCAGTGTTCCTTCCCTTCAAAAGTTGTCTCACAGTGCAGGGATGTAACTATGTGAGAGGAGCCTCACAGTAACCAATCAGCACTTTGTGTTACTACCAGGGAGAGTGCTCAATGGTTAATGCAGAGTCTCTGCCATTGATAGATGCCTGTCATAACCACTGAGCGCTTTCTTCTGCAGGAAAGGAAAGTGCTGATTGGTCACTGATCAGTACAATCACTGTCAGCCCCCTGCATTCTTCAGGCTGTGACACATACACAACTGACCTCATAGGTTTGTAGCCTGCGGGTTGTGGACCCCTGCTGTCAACACTCCCTTGTCAGGTAACACAGGACCAAGGGCTCCTTCCCTGTTTGGGGTGCCCTAGCTCGCCCTGTTCTCCAGGTTACTTCTGAAGGTGAAGATGCCATGGCCATATTCCTTGCCTTATCTCTTGAATCTGCACTCTGTCTGTACCCTTACCCCACTCACGAAATAGGGAAGTAGCAGTGCACCGTAGTACACCAACCAAACAAACCAGGTAATACAAACAGGTGAAACGGAAAATATCAGGCATACAATACTCACATATAACAGAGGAATGCACCAGGGAATGGAGGATGGGATAAAACCAAAATAGGAGAAGAAAGGGAATTATCACACTCACAAATCCAAGCAACAGTCACAGATAAATCCATCAAACGTCTACAAATCCCAGCAACAGTCACAGATAAATCCACCAAACGCCTACTCTTATAAGCACCAACTGCTATCCTCCAAGTCATGCAGCATAAGCGCTCTCTGACGATGTGTGTCAATCAGGACCCAGTATATATAGCGGGTAGGAGTGGCTAACCATGCTCAGCTGAGAGCCTTTCCTCCTGGTGTTCTCAACATGGCAGATTAACCCCTGTACTGTCAATAGAAATTTACACTGTTTAAAAAGAAGGTGAAGTGCTTCTATTTAGGGCAGGATTAGTAGCAATCAGAAGCTGTGGTCTTCTGGCACCTCTCTGTCATGGTAACCGCATGACACCTGCACTACAGGATGGGCTCCTCAATTCAGGTTCCACATTTATTAGCTAAACTTAAAAGTGGTTACACCAGTCTTTATTCTTGAGTACCCAAAATCCCTGTGCATTTCATGGATAGTCCATTGATTTCAATATTATAGAGCAAATTGCCTCTTCTGAGAGAATGTTATAGTGAGCACAATTGAATGCTTCAGTTCTCCATTTCTCTTGTGGTTTTGTGTAGCCCAGCTGCGCTTGGTGCCACATGTACCCAGGAGGATGCATGAAAGGTAATTCACAATCACCTAAAAGCACACAACACTTCACATTTTTCCTGGTTCCACCAGAGGGAGCCCTTGAGTCAGTAGTGAGATGTAGGCAGTCTAGCTGAAAGTTAGCTAGTCGCTGGTGTTACCTCAGAACAGCAGAACATCTCAGAACGCAGTTACCTCAGACGAGCTGTGAGGGAGAGATAAGAACTCCTCAGAACACCGGGGAGAGACTCCTGTCAGATTAACCTGAGGGCTAAGGAAGTTGGAGTGAGAAGCTGACATCTACTGCTGCCTGTGCTTATCTTAAGTGTGCCAGTAGGACGACAGGCAAGTGGAGAAAGGAAAAGAGAGAGTGACAGAGGTCAACCAGCATTGATAGCTAACCTCCACTCTGTACTACCGGACACCGGGTCCGAGCTTGCTAGTATCTTCACAGCTAGTGGGAAAAACCGGAGACCCTAGACTTCAAGTTGCAGGGGCCCAGCAGTGCTGATACGTAACTGAGGTTAGGAAGACGGGGTCTGGCAGGTACCGCCATAGAGACACTGTTCTGTCCACAAGAAGACCTCATCACAAGATCAGCCGGGCGTAGCAAAGAGAAGGAGTTTAAACGTTGTTTTATGCAAGTTAGAAACTCACACACATCAAGAAGTAAGGAGGCCTTACACCTACTCAGTGATTACTGGATGTGCATCCTCCACCCTGAGCAGCTTCCCGAGATGTGCCTGCAAATATCACCAGTAAAGGTACGGGAAGAGACTCATTGTGTGTGTCTGCCTTATTGCTTGCACCCCCTGCACCGCCATATACCTCGAGGGATCAGTCTTACCTGTGGAAGACTTAACACCTTGCTGCTCAGTAACAACCCCTCAGAGGATTCACCCTGCAGCGCTGGTCACCCTGATCAGAAACCACAGGTGGCGTCACGAACATTTCTAAATCCCCTGTAAATATCCCCCTTGAATGAGCGCCCAGGGCAACGGACCGAGCTGCGCTACCCGTGACCTCTCCCCCATTGAAGTGAACAGGCTCGGTGCCGAGTACCCCATAAGCCCTGGTACGTGCTACTCATTTTTGGCGTCACAAACAGGATAAGAAGCTCGCTATATGTGAGTCCCGTGTGCCTAAGTGGACTGTTTTTGTGCAAGTGACTGTGTTACTGTTGTTGTGATTTTTGGCGCCAATTGTCCGCCATTGCCCGCCAAAGTACAGCGCTACAGCACAAAAAGAAGGGGCGTACCTGCAGAAAGCGCGCGGAGTCCCGGACACGCCCCCAACGCTGACGCGGCGGCAGGTCCTGTGAAGAGCTTCCGTGATCGCGCTGACGTCAGCGCCGGCGACGCAGGTCCTTCCACATCGCTGTGCCTGGCAGAGCTGCAGCCTTCAGGAGAAGGTAGGCCACGCTTAACTAGGGGGGTGCAGACATGTCGCAGCCGCAAGCTGACAGTGCGGCCGAGGGCGACCGCTCCAATGACTTACCCGCCGGCGCTGCCGCGCAGGATGGAAACGCTGGCCCCTCACCTGGTCCTGTGGCCCCGATAATACCGCTAACGCTCCCATACCTGCCTGGAGCAAAGTGGCTCCCTCAGTATAGTGGTAAGCCAGATACCCTGTAAGGGTTTAAACGCAAATATGCAGCATAATGGACATGTACCCTATGACAGAGAAACAAAGAGCTGCAGTGGTATTGGGACAATTGACTGGTGCTGCAGAAAGGGAAGTAGAGACTTGGACAGCTGCAGACCAGGAATCAGTGCTTTCAATTTTCTTAAAGCTACAGACTATTTTTGAGGACCGCACTGAAACAGATCTCCGGATGAGGTTTTACCAATGCTCCCAGAGACCAGATGACAGTATTAGGGACTACGCCTGCCAACTACAGGGGGCCCTGCGAGCTCTCAAACAGGTTAACCCTATAAGTGCCATTAATGAAAGCAAAATGTTGAAGGAACAATTTTTTATGGGGACTGAGGTCCCAAGCTGAAAGCAGAACTGTGCACTGGTGGTCCTTGGATCATCCTGACGCTACCTTTGATGCCTTAAAAGATATGGCTATAAAAGGACTGCGACCCCTGGAGAAGCCTGAGAGTGGCAACCCAGTATCACCCGGTGAAGCCACTCTAAAGCCAGCAGCATCCACCTTTTTCCCGCTGGTGGCGGAAGCCAAAACGCAGGTGGCGCCCCCTACTGAGTTGGACTGTCTGCGCTCAGAAGTGCGCCAGCTGACTAAAAACCTGGCCGCTGTAATGAGTGCCCTGCAACTGCGGAAGGAAGAAGGAGGAAAGATCCTGCTAGCTGACTGCCCAGAGGATGTCCCTTGGATGAACCGGAGGAAAAGGAGGACGTCGCCCCACCGGAGGAGGACAACGCCACCCCCAGGAGCGACCCCTGATCAGCACCATCCTCGCCGAGAGATCATCTGCTACCGTTGCAACAGAGAAGGTCATCTAGCCCGACAGTGTCCTTTAAACGAGCAGACCCTGGGTCCGAGGGCCAACACCCAGGAATAGACTCATCAGGCCCCTCAGACTGGAACAGCAGGTTTGTGGGAGGAAGACCTTACCTGTCCATCATCCTGGACGGGATCGCAATCCCTGCCCTGCTGGACACTGGATCTCAGGTGACCATCATACCTGATGTCCTGTATAATAAGTTTTGGTCCATGGACAGTCTCCAGCCCCCGAGCCCTGACTTTGCTGTGTATGCCTCTAATGGTCTCCCTGTTGATATACTCGGAGCCAAAAACGTGGACGTAAAGGTGGGCAGAGTAGAGCTGAAGGACCAGGGACTCATAGTAGTAAAGACTGTAAATGAGGAAAATGGCTTAAATGTGGTTTTAGGTACAAACATTATAAGTAACTGTCTGGGAGAAGTTGCGTTTTTGCTCCAACAGCTCCCTGAAGTTGTCAAGCCAAAGCAAAAGGGAGTGATCCAGAGGGAGATCCGGGCCCTGATGTGCCAGCAGCAAGCGAAGCTGACAGATGGTGAAATTGGTAATGTACGGGTGACAGACCCGAACCCCATTGTGATACCCCCAATGAGTGAAATGCTGATATGGTGTAGAGCAGCAATAGGTCTGAGAGGACAGAACTACCAAGCAGTAGTAGAGCCCCATTGTTCAGAGCACAGACCTACACTCTTGACTGCTAGAGGGGTAGTAGAAGTACGAAATGGGAGAGTACCAGTACGTCTTCTCAACTGGGGAGAAGATGAAGTGAATTTACCACGCTATGCCACAGTTGCTAAATTACATACCGTAGATAACAACTCTATTCTCACGACAGAGTCCTTAGCCTCCCGCCAACCAGCGGAGGATAATGACCCAGCAACCCAGGTGGAGGATTGGTGTCAGCAGCTCCATGTCGGGACAGACACCACTCCCTCCCACCAGAAACAGGGAGTACTACGGGTGGTACAGGAGTACACACAGGTATTTAGCAAACATCCACTTGACTTTGGGACAATTAAGGGAGTACAGCATCATATCCCTACAGGCAGCCATCCTCCCATCAAAGAGCGGTACAGGCCTATACCTCCAGCACACTACCAGAAAGCTAAGGAAATGTTGCGTGACATGAAGGAAGCAGGGGTGATAAGGGATAGTTGTAGTCCCTGGGCAGCACCTCTAGTCCTAGTTAGGAAAAAGGATGGAAGCATGAGAATGTGTGTAGATTACAGACAAGTGAATCGCATAACACATAAAGATGCATACCCTTTACCACGCATTGAGGAATCCTTAGCTGCCTTAAAAACTGCTAACTACTTTTCCACCCTTGACCACACTAGTGGGTACTGGCAAGTAGCTGTGGCTGAGGAGGATCGGGAGAAAACGGCTTTCACCACCCCGATGGGACTCTGTGAGTTTGACAGAATGCCGTTTGGACTCAGCAGTGCCCCGGGAACGTTCCAGAGAGTGATGGAGAGTTGACTGGGACATCTCAACTTTGAAACCGTGTTGCTGTACCTGGACAACATAATTGTGTACTCCAAGACGCATGAGGATCATCTGAAGCACCTGGCAGAGGTATTCGAGTCACTGTCCAAGTATGGGATGAAACTGAAGCCTTCAAAGTGCCATCTGCTCAAACAAAAGGTACAGTACTTGGGACATATTGTCAGCTCAGAAGGAGTAGCGCCAGACCCCGAAAAGGTCACTGCCATCCAGAAATGTCCGGAGCCGAAGAATCTTAAGGAGGTGCGCCAGTTCCTGGGACTGACAGGTTACTACCGGAGGTTTGTAAAGGACTACACCAAGAAAGCAGCGCCTCTGCAGGACCTTCTGGTAGGACAGCCCCTCAAGAGCAGAAATCCTCCATTCCACTGGGGTAAAGAACAAGCTGAGGCATTCAAAGAGATGAAATAGATCCTGACAGGCGATGAGATCTTAGCCTATCCTGACTACAGCCAGCCGTTCCTGCTATATACTGATGCCAGCAATGAAGGATTGGGAGCAGTCCTCAGTCAGAAGCAAAATGGCCAAGAAAAAGTCATCGCATATGCAAGCAGGAAGCTCCGGCCGACCGAGAGAAACCCAGAGAACTATAGCAGCTTCAAGTTGGAGTTCCTGGCGCTGGTCTGTGCCATTACAGAAAGATTCAAGCATTACCTAGCCTCCAGCAAGTTCACTGCTTACACAGACAATAACCCCTTGACACATCTTGAAACAGCCAAGCTGGGAGCCATGGAGCAACGTTGGATGGCTCGGCTATCGAACTATCAGTTCACAATCAAGTACAGGGCGGGCCGTAAGAATGCCAACGCTGATGCCTTGTCCAGAATGCCGCATGAGTCCGACACGGAAGAGGAATCGGATGACCTAGAAGAGATTGAGCTACCTGCATTCCACAGAAATGGGATGATCCACGAGCAACGAGCCTACAGGAGGCAGCGTGGTAAGACGTTAAACCCTTTACCTCACCACAGCTGGAAGGAGACCCAGAACAGTGACCCGGTTGTCAGCCACATCAAGGAACTGATAACTCAGGAAGGTTCCTCCTTGGAGAAGGATGCGTCTCAACAAGCAAAGCAACTGTGGAACGAGAGAAGCCGGCTGTTTATCTACCGAGAGAAGCTGTGCCGAAGGTACGTCAACCCCAGAACCCATGAGATGGTATGGCAGATAGTAGTGCCAAGAACAGACATCCAGATGGTGTTGGAAGCCTACCACGATCGAGCGGGGCACTTTGGCTGGAAGAAGCTGGAAACCCTGCTGAAGTGTCGTTTCTACTGGGTGGGAATGCGAAGTTCCATCGAGAAATGGTGTAAAAACTGTGCATCCTGTAGCCTCCGAAGAAAAGACTACAGTAGCCAGAAAGCACCCCTGCAGCCCATCAAGACGACTCGTCCCTTGGAGATCGTGGCTTTGGACCATGTCAAGTTGTCACCCAGCAGGTCAGGATACTCATATGCCCTGACAATGGTGGATCACTACTCCAGATTCCTGGTGGTCGCCCCTGTCAAAGATCTGACAGCTGAAACAGCAGCAAAGACGTTTCAGGCGTATTTCTGCAGACCCCATGGATATCCAGAGCAAGTGTTAACTGATCAAGGTCCTGCCTTTGAAGCCGAGTTGTTTAAGGAATTCTGTCATTTGTACGGATCTAAGAAGATAAGAACCACACTGTACCACCCCCAAACCAATGGTCTCTGTGAGAAGATGAATCACATAGTCATTGATCTGCTGAAGACGGTACCACTTGAGGAGAGGAATAGGTGGCCAGACCTACTACCTGACCTAGTAGATCTGTACAATCACATACCGGTGAGTTCCACCAACTGCACTCCAGCCTACCTTATGCGAGCAAGACCAGGAAAGCTGCCCATGGATTTGGAACTTGGTGTTGTAGAACCAGAAGCTGATGTTACTACTGAAGATTGGGACACGAACCGACAGGAACAGTACAGGAGAGTACAAGCCTGCGTGGAAGATAGTCTCAATAAAGTAAGGGAAAAGCAAGAGGAGAACTACAACAAAAGTGCGCCAGCTGAACCTTTTATGCCTGGAGAAATGGTGCTAAAAAGAAAAAGAAGAATGCACAAATTGGATGATCAGTGGGAAAAAGAGCCATATGTCATGCAAAATTCCAAGTTTGACAACAGGAAAACCTGTACCATTAGCAGAGATGGAGGAAAGACGACCACCACGGTATCCAGAGACCACCTTAAACTGTGTCCAGACATGTTAAAACTTCACGAGGAAGAACTTGTTATGGAAAAAGAGAAATCAGGTGAAGTCATACACACGGACTTAGGAGATTTTCCTGCAGATTGGCCTTGTATCGGGGATGCTGTGATTATTCCAGTACTTCAATTTTACCAACCACAAGAAGCGCTTCAACGTCCAGTTGAGCCAGTTGCCGCAGCAGAAGAAATAGTTCAAGAGGAACCTGCTCCTGTAGCACCTCCAGAAGTAGAGTCTCAAGAAATGGAACCTCAAGACGTGGAACTACCAGAAGAATCCCCTAGTGAAACAGAACCGCATTGCCCAGCCACAAGTGTGCTTGCCAGATCCCTAGAGAGGTTAAGGCAGTATTACAGTTTGCCAGCACGCAGGACAGATAGGCTAGATGCTACTGTACCTGACACCACACCACGTAGGTCAGTACGCACAACGAAAGGAAGGTTACCTGTTAGGTACCAAAAGTAGTCCTAGCAAATTAATCCAGTATGACCCAGACAGGGTTTACTGAACTGTACAAAGTTATGAAGAGAATTGCACTTTATTGAGAATATATCAAGAAAGGCACATCCAGCCCATGAATGGCAGCGCTTCCCAGGACTCACATCCAAAGATGATATTTCATATTTTTTTATTTAATAAGTTAAAATGGAGGAGATACAACGCGTTTCGGATACAGTATATATCCTTCATCAGGTATCATAAAAACACAGTACAAATCCTAATAATATAAAATTCAGTAACACTTATATATAGTGGCAAACCTTTTATCCCAGTCTCAGACACTTGATTTAGGGAGTGGACCAAGTTCAGGAGCACACCCACCAACTTTGACAGCATAGATGCAAGAAGAAAAAAAAAAGCATTCAAACTCTCTCTATGATATCATTCAATCCATTTGGATATAATGTTCCCAGACGATATATCCAAAAAGTTTCTTTCCGGTTTAAAAGAGCATTCCTATTTGCAACACCAGAGGGTATCTGTTCCACTGGAGTTACTTTTATGTTGAAAATTTTGTTATGTTTAATTAGCAGATGCCTTGAGAGACTATGTTTTAAAAACCCATTTTTTGCTCTATTTCTGTGACCATTAATGCGGGACCGCAGTGTCTGCACAGTGCGTCCCACATATTGCAAACCGCAACTGCATGTGATGACATATACAACATAATCACTGCTACAGCTGAGTCTTTGTGAAATCTCAAAGACTTCACCAGTATTGTTACATTTGATAGTTTTAGCCCCGTGATCTAGGATCCCACAGGTACAACATTTTTTGGAGGTGCATTTGAAAACTCCGGTTCCTTGAAAAACACCACTTGAAATTTGATCCGTACCTTTTTTATTTTTTTTTCCTTTTGAATCCAACTCTTTTTTTAATTTACTGGGGGCCACCAAGTTTTTCAAAGTTTTCCCCCTTCTATATGTAATCCCTGGTTTATCAGGAGATGTTTTCCCAAAACAGGGTCACGCTTCAAGATATACCAATATTTTGAAAGCACAGTTCTTATGACTTTATTTCCCCTATTGAATGTTGTCACAAAATTCAATTTCCAGCGATCAACACTTTTTTCTTTACCAATAGTCAAATTATCCCCCTTCCTATTTTTTCCTTTTAAACATTCCTCCTGTGTTTTTATTTTGTTAGCCCTATATGCACCATTTATCAAATTTTTTGGGTAACTTTTTTTCCTTGAATTTTCTTTTTAGAATTTTAGACTGAGCTACATAATCAGATTCTCTCGTACAATTCTTTCTTATATGAAAAAATTGGCTGTGGGGTATATTTACCTTCCACTTTTTGTAATGTGCACTGTTGAAATCTAAAAAGCCATTTGAATCCACCTTTATTGAGAATGTTATATGATGATAATGTTTACATGCTGAAGTAGTATACCCCAGTTGGGTAATGTGATATGTGAAATGTGTTTCTTTTAAAGGACTGCGTGGCTGAGGACTTTGCCAGCCCAAAAACTGTAATGTAAATAGTTGGCACTTCGGTGCTCCATCTTGGTTTTACGTAAACCATTCTACCTCAGAAGAAAAACCCGTATGGTGTGTCCTTGAGTGAGGTTTGCAGCAAAGAAGTCCTGCAGCCCACCCAGGACCCCCGTGGGAGGTTTGGTGCGGGTCCTCCACAAGTATCTTGTATTTATTGGTGTGAAAGTATTTGATATTTTTCTATTGCCATTTGTACACATTGTAACGTTTGAAGTGTCCTTACCTCCCGCAAGGGATGAGTTATGTTTATTGTTATGTTATAAAAATTGTTTTCTTTTTCAGCCCGGGAGTGCTGATATTAACTAGGGGAGGATGTGTAGCCCTGCTGCACTTGGTGCCACATGTACCCAGGAGGATGCATGAAAGGTAATTCACAATCACCTATAAGCACACAACACTTCACATTTTTCCTGGTTCCATCAGAGGGAGCCCTTGAGTCAGTAGTGAGATGTAGGCAGTCTAGCTGAACGTTAGCTAGTCGTTGGTGTTACCTCAGAACAGCAGAACATCTCAGAACGCAGTTACCTCAGACGAGCTGTGAGGGAGAGATAAGAACTCCTCAGAACACCGGGGAGAGACTCCTGTCAGATTAGCCTGAGGGCTGAGGAAGTTTGAGTGAGAAGCTGACATCTACTGCTGCCTGTGCTTATCTTAAGTGTGCCAGTAGGACGACAGGCAAGTGGAGAAAGGAAAAGAGAGAGTGACAGAGGTCAACCAGCATTGATAGCTAACCTCCACTCTGCACTACCAGACACCGGGTCCGAGCTTGCTAGTATCTTCACAGCTAGTGGGAAAAACCGGAGACCCTGGACTTCAAGTTGCAGGGGCCCGGCAGTGCTGATACGTAACTGAGGTTAGGAAGACGGGGGTCTGGCAGGTACCGCCATAGAGACACTGTTCTGTCCACAAGAAGACCTCATCACATGATCAGCCGGGCGTAGCAAAGAGAAGGAGTTAAACGTTGTTTTATGCAAGTTAGAAACTCACACACATCAAGAAGTAAGGAGGCCTTACACCTACTCAGTGATTACTAGACGTGCATCCTCCACCCTGAGCAGCTTCCCGGGACGTGCCTGCAAATATCACCAGTAAAGGTACGGAAAGAGACTCATTGTGTGTGTCTGCCTTATTGCTTGCACCCCTGCACCGCCATATACCTCGAGGGATCAGTCTTACCTGTGGAAGACTTAACACCTTGCTGCCCAGTAACAACCCCTCAGAGGATTCACCCTGCAGCGCTGGTCACCCTGATCAGAAACAACAGGTGGCGTCACGAACATTTCTAAATCCCCTGTAAATATCCCCCTTGAATGAGCGCCCAGGGCAACGGACCGAGCTGCGCTACCCGTGACCTCTCCCCCATTGAAGTGAACGGCCTCGGTGCCGAGTACCCCATAAGCCCTGGTACGTGCGACTCAGTTTTACTGCTGGGAAATTGTGTACTGCCCTCCTTGTAGCAAGGCACTGTATACAGAGATGAGTAGATTGAAATTCAAATTTGCTGGCATTCCCGAATTTTCCCAAACAATTCAATCCGCAGTGAATATAATTGCCACAAATTGCAATACTGCAAAATCTAATTGCCTGAAATATCCATGTATAGCACTCAAAGCTCTCTGATGAGTGTATTGAACCTGTTTTAACTTCTGAAATGCAAACACAGCGAAACAGATGTCTAAAGGCCCCGTCTCACATACAGTCATGGCCAAAAGTTTTGAGAATGACACAAATATTAATTTTTACAAAGTCTACTGCTTCACTTTTTCTAATGGCAATTTGCATATACTCCAGAATGTTATGAAGAGTGATCAGCTTAACAGCAATTACTTGCAAATTCAATATTTGGCTAGAAAATGAACTTTATCCCCCAAAACACATTTCAACATCATTGCAGCCCTGCCTTAAAAGGACCAGCTAACCTCTTTTCAGTGATTGCTCCATTAACACAGGTGTGGGTGTTGATGAGGACATGGCTGGAGATCAATCTGTCATGATTAAGTAAGAATGACACCACTGGACACTTTAAAAGGAGGCTGGTGCTTGGCATCATTGTTTCTCTTCTGTTAACCATGGTTATCTCTAAAGAGACACGTGCAGTCATCATTGCAATGCATAAAAATGGCCTAACAGGGAAGAGTATCTCAGCTAGAAAGATTGCACCTCAGTCAACAATCTATCGCATCATCAAGAACTTCAAGGAGAGAGGTTCCATTGTTGCCAAAAAGGCTCCAGGGCGCTCAAGAAAGACCAGCAAGTGCCAGGACCGTCTCTTAAAAGTGTTTCAGCTGCAGGATCGGGCTACCAGCAGTGCAGAGCTTGATCAGGAATGGCAGCAGGCAGGTGTGAGTGCATCTGCACGCACTGTGAGGCGGAGACTCTTGGAGCAAGGCCTGGTCTCAAGGAGGGCAGCAAAGAAGCCACTTCTCTCCAGAAAAAAACATCATGGACAGACTGATATTCTGCAAAAGGTACAGGCAGTGGACTGCTGAGGACTGGGGTAAAGTTGTTTTCTCTGATGAATCCCCTTTTCGATTGTTTGGGACATCAGGAAAACACCTCATTCGGAGAAAACAAGGTGAGCACTAACACCAGTCTTGTCTCGTGCCAACTGTTAAGCATCCTGAAACCATTCATGTGTGGGGTTGCTTCTCAGCCAAGGGAATTGGCTCTCTCACAGTCTTGCCTAAAAACACAGCCATGAATAAAGAATGGTACCAGAATGTCCTCCAAGAGCAACTTCTCCCAACCCTCCAAGAGCAGTTTGGCGATCAACAATGCCTTTTCCAGCATGATGGAGCACCTTGCCATAAAGCAAAGGTGATAACTAAATGGCTCAGGGAACAAAACATAAAGATTTTGGGTCCATGGCCTGGAAACTCCCCAGATCTTAATCCCATTGAGAACTTGTGGTCAATCATCAAGAGACGGGTGGACAAACAAAAACCTAAAAATTCTGACAAAATGAAAGCATTGATTGTGCAAGAATGGACTGCTATCAGTCAGGATTTGGTCCAGAAGTTGATTGAGAGCATGCCAGGGAGAATTGCAGAGGTCCTGAAGAAGAAGGGTCAACACTGCAAATATTGACTTGCTGCATTAACTCATTCTAACTGTCAATATAAGCTTTTGTTACTCATATGTTTGCAATTATTATATTTCTGTCTGTGATAAAAACATCTGTCAAACACACATAAAAACCAGAGGGCAGCAGATCATGTGAAAATATAATATTTGTGTCATTCTCAAAACTTTTGGCCATGACTGTAGTGAGATCGCTAGCGAGATCGCTGCTAAACAGCGATCTCAACAGCGATCTCGCTATGTCTGACACGTACCAGCGATCAGTTCCCTGCTGTGAATCGCTGGTCGTGTCATAAATGCCAGGACTTTTTTTGATCGTTGGTGTCCCGCTGGCCAGCACGCATTGCTGCATGTGACAGGCAGGAGACCAGCGATCTACTGGTAACCAAGGTACACGTCAGGTTTCCAGGCGCGGGGCTGTGCCTGGAAACCCGACATGTACGTTGGATACCAGCGAGCAGCAGCAGGGAGCTGGTAACCAAGGTACACATCGGGTTTCCAGGCACCGCACAGTGCCTGAAAACCTGACGTGTACCTTGGTTACCAGCTCCCTGCATCAGCGTGCTGGTATCCAACGTACACTGCGGGTAACTAGGCGACGTTACCCGCAGTGTTGCTGTCCTGATCGCTGCCTGAGCTGCCTGTTTGGCAGCTCAGCAGCGATCATGTAGCGACACACCAGCGATCCTGATCGTTGTCGGGATCGCTGGTGTGTCGCTATGTGAGACGGGGCCCTTAGTGATCTTAATCTATCAGGGAAAAACAAATGGGAAGTGGTGGAAACCAGTAGTCTGTTTAACCACTTTTTGCAGATTCAGACTTTGTAGGCTACTTAAATTTTGTAAATGACCCCAAAATTATCCTTTTTTTGCTCAGATACCTGCCTTGTTGGTGTTTATACACTGGTTGTACAAATAGAAGAAGTGTGTAGGAGATGGACAACACACAGAGGCAGGCAGATGGAATGGTCAATTCAATTATTAGTAGCAACCACAGATAATTGAAAGTCAGTATTGATCCATGGCTGATTAATTTTGAAAAATGTAATGTATTCCACACTTGCACAAGATAACCCAGTCTGGTTGGGTGTGACAAAGACAGTGGCCATGCTGAATCCCCTCAATGACAATAAACTGGAGGTTGGACATGACAGTACACTCATAGCAAACTATGTCACTTCTTACCACTGGTCCAATATACTGAACCAAAAATTAATTGGATTGGAGTTCAGGGTATTTGCAAGAAAAAGGACACAGTTCAGATACAACTGAAACTGGCTGGCTGTTCAGGTGATGGTACTCTGCTGCTGCTGAGAATTTATTCTTTTATGACAATTTTTCCCTTTCCTATCTGCCCTACCTAGAGACTGCAGAAACAGTGAAGTAAAGACTCCACAAGGAGCAAAGACTGGTCACCTGGTCATGCATGCAACTGGCTACCATTGATTGTGCAAAAGCTTCAACGATTAGGGAACACAAATTTCCTGGTTACATGCAAATTTTTTCCTCCCCAATTTTTTTTAAACAATTTCAGAAAAAAATTAACATTTTGTGAAAGAGAATTGCAGCCATGGTCATGTTCATGAAAGTGAAATAATTTTGGTGTGATAATTGAAAAATTTATTTGATTCTGAAAATGTTTCCATTTTCTGATCATCCCTATACAGTGGCAGCACACAGGGTTAAGGAAACACTCTGCAGGGAGTGCATAGTGGTCACCTAATCAAGCATGTGGTTAGCAACTGTCCACTGTGCAAAAGCTTCACTGATTTGGGAACAAAAATGTTCCTGGTAATACGCCAAGTTGATAGAATATAGACCAGCTTACCTCTATATATGGATTACTTTGACAAACCGACGCACAGTGCCACAAGGAATTAGAGACAAGCAATGCAGCTTTCATTCCTAATTTTCAAATATAAAAATCCATAATTTTTTTATTCATTTAAAAGCATGGTGATACAGTGCAGAAAAACTAATGTGTTTTGAAATTGGAAATGTTCTTAACTTTGGTATATGTGGAAGTTTAAAAAGATCTTACTGAATACCTCAAGTTTATATCTCTCCTTCACTTCCACCTATAAAACCACGCTTAGGTGACTGGAGAGCGGAAGGTAAATATTAGTATGTTAACGTAATAACGTGTTAAAAAACATGGGCAAAAATTCATAATACATATTGTATATGATAGCGATAGCAGGATATCCTGAATGTAGGAAAGGTATATAACAAAATGTGCATGGACTGTAATATTTGTATGTACACACATGGCTATTCGTAATATATAACAATGGCAGTCATTATGTATGCATTTGAGGACACCGATTGTATAATATGGGCACACAATGATCACCCTAAGTTGTGATCACCCTAAGTTGCAAGTTTAGCTATGGCATGGTTTGAGGAAATATCTATGTTCACCTCAAAGAATGCTTTCATCGCCTTGATCTGCTGGTATGGCAGACACATACACGACATCTTCGCCATTTGGTGTGGCAATGTGTCTGTCATACTGGGATTTTTTTGAGATTCTTTTTTAAGATTCCTAAATTATGGTTCAAACCTCAAATTTACTCACTTTTCTCATAACAAAATCTATTGTGTTCCTGGATGTAGAACTCCCAGGAGTGGAACACTCCTCACTCATTATTATTAACACATACAGGAAACCATATTCAGTCAATATCATACATTTTGCCTGTAGTCATCATTTGCCACATAATATCAAATCCATCCCAGTCGGAGAACTCACTAGGGCCAAATGAAATTGTAGCACTAATGCACTTTTTGAACAACAATTTATCATACAGTAGTCTGGAATGTATTGGAAAAATTGGCTTCCTCAAATTGAATTCTGGACAAAGAAACAACCTACAAAAAACAACTTTGGTCTTTTAATATACAGTGGGGAAAAAAAGTATTTAGTCAGCCACCAATTGTGCAAGTTCTCCCACTTAACAAGATGAGAGAGGCCTGTAATTGACATCATAGGCAGACCACAACTATGAGAGTCAAAATTAGAAAACAAATCCAGAAAATTAATTTGTCTGATTTGGCAAGATTTATTTTGAAAATTATGGTGGAAAATAAGTATTTGGTCATTAACAAAAGTTCATCTCAATATTTTGCTATATATCCTTTGTTGTCAATGACAGAGGTCATACATTTTCTGTAAATCTTCAAAAGGTTGCCACATACTGTTGGTTGTATGTTGGCCCATTCGCCCATGCATATCTCCTCTAAGCAGTGATGTTTTGGGCCTGTCGTTGGGCAACACAGACTTTCAAATCCCTCCAAAAGTTTTCTATGGAGTTGAGATCTGGAGACTGGCTAGGCCACTCCAGGACCTTCATATGCTTCTTACGAAGCCACTCCTTCATTGCCCTGGCGGTGTGCTTGGGATCATTATCATACTGAAAGACCCATCCACATTTCATCTTCAATGCCCTTGCTGATGGAAGGAGCTTTGCACTCAAAATCTCACGATACATGGCCCCATTCATTATTTCATGTACACGGATCAGTTGTCCTAGTCCCTTTGCAGAGAAGCAGCCCCAAAGCATGATTTTGCCACCCCCATGCTTCACAGTAGGTGTGGTGTTCTTTGGATGCAACTCAGCATTCTGTCTTCTTCAAACACAAGTTTTGTTTCTACCAAACAGTTCTACTTTGGTTTCATCAGACCATATGACATTCTCCCAATACTCTTCTGGATAATCTAAATGGTCTCTAGCAAACTTCAGATGGGCCCGGACATGTACTGGCTTAAGCAGGAGGACACATCTGGCACGGCAGGATCTGAGTCCCTGGTGGCGCAGTGTGTTACTGATGGTAGCCTTTGTTACGGTGGTCCCAGCTCTATGCAGGTCATTCACTTGGTCCCCCGTGTGGTTCTGGGATTTTTGCTCACTTTTCTTGTGATCATTTTGACCACATGGGTTGAGATCTTGCGTGGAGCCCCAGATCAAGGGAGATTATCAGTGGTCTTGTATGTCTTCCATTTCTTATTATTGCTCCCACAGTTGATTTCATCACACCAAGCTGCTTGTCTATTGCAGATTCAGTCTTCCCAGCCTGGTGCAGGGCTACAATTTTGTTTCTGGTGTCCTTCGACAGCTCTTTGGTATTCACCATAGTGGAGTTTGGAGTGTGACTGTTTGAGATTGTCGACTGGTGTCTTTTATACTGATAACAAGTTCAAACAGATGCCATTACTACAGGTAATGAGTGGAGGACAGAGGAGTCTCTTAAAGAAGAAGTTATAGGTCTGTGAGAGCCAGAAATTTTGCATGATTTTAGGTGACCAAATAATTATTTTCCACCATAATTTTCAAAATAAATATTGCCAAATCAGATAAGGTGATTTTCTGGATTTGTTTTCTCATTTTGACTCTCATAGTTGTAGTCTACCTATGATATCAATTACAGGCCTCTCTCATCTTTTTAAGTGGGAGAACTTGCACAATTGGTGGCTGGCTAAATACTTTTATTCCCCACTGAAGTTCATAGTTCAATAACATTAGAAAAATATTCTGCAACTATTCACCCATATTAAATGATGACCCCATTCTGAAATGAATTCTCAAAGATGGCATACAAATAATACCCAGACAAGCACCATCTTTTGGTAACATATAATCACCAAGTATGTATACTTTCACGGAAAATGTTTATATGTTCAGAAAAAAAAGTTTCCTTGATGCAGAAAATAAAAATGAATATCCCGTCAAGATTTTTTTTAAATTTCAACTTCGATCACGTTGTATATCTCATTGAATGTTCAGAATGTGATTTGAAATACATGCGTTGCACCACGAGAGGTTCAGAGAACATTTAAAAGACATTTACCAACCAATTAACAGGAATATTCCCAATGCTGCCAAACACTTTTTTAATAAACTTAACAGAAATGTATCTATTTATGTGGTACATGCTTTAGAACAGATACCCTTTTATAATCGGTGTGGTAACAGAGAACAATCTCTACATAACAGAGAGGCTTTCCGGATTTCTATGTTAAATACCATGGTTCCTCTGGGTTTAAATCTCAAAAATGTATTACCGTATATTACATTACTAATATATTTTTAGTGATTTTACACTATTAGTGTCCACATGTGTATACACAGATTCTAATGACTGCCATTATTATATTAGGAATAGCCATGTGTGTACAAATAATACTATCTTTGCACATTATTATATTTACATACTAATACTTATCTTCTTTGTTCCCCCTCCAGTCACCTAGGCGTGGTTTCATAGGTAGAAATGAAGGGGAGGAACAAAGTATTTAGTACAATCTTTTTTAACTTCAACATATAACAAGAATAAGACAGTTACCACTTTCAAAACGTGTTGTTTTTTCCTCTCACTGTATCACCATTCTTTTAAATTTATCAATAAATGATGCATATTAATATTTGAAGATTTCATCACTCATAGTGGATTGCTTATCTTTAATCCTCTTGTAATAGACTTATTCCCTTTTCCCAAATATTTCTCAACAATGTATGAAAAATTGATAATTTTTTGAAAGCATATTTCACTTAAATAATTTTAAGAATTTTAAACATTTTTGCTCTTTCTCACAATCTCGATCAGGATGCTACTGGGTAAATTCTGCCCAGATGCAGTCACCATGACCACTTGTATATTTTGGAGTACAGTTTCCATGTAATTAGACAACTGAAAGCAGGTGTTTGAAACACAAAAGGAGAACTGACAATTAAATTGAGGTAGAGGACGTGTATGGAAAGCCATAGGTGAGGATGATGGGCCTGGTGTCAACGACAAAGCATTACTAGCAAGACTTGTTACAAGAAAGACCTGTACCCAGCTTTTTTTTCATCAGCACAGTCTGCACACTGCAACAGATTTGTCCTCCGGCAACATGGAAAAGAATCCCCACACAAGAGATGCCTGCAAATAGGACTCACTACCACCACAACCATTGCCAGAGCTTTAAGGCACTCTTAAGCCTCCTACATCAACAACAGCTGCAATATCACATGCTCCAGCACTGACCACAGAAGAAGCAAATTTTGATCCAAATGCTGTTTTAGCCACACATTGCCTTTGCTGTGTATCATCAAAGCCAATAACCTTCTCCTCTGTTGACATCACCTCCTCAGTACCCATGTCTAGTTCTCTGGACTTGACCACCTCAGAATCATCATTATTGTCATCATCATCATTCCTGATTTGGATTACAGGTACCTCGATGTGAGAAATGGCTTGAGCTTCATGACCCCATGACCGATTCGCACATTCAGATTTGCCTTGGCCCAGAGGGCTCCTACCACTGACATTGCCCCTACCACCAAAGTTCACAGAGCCAACAGCACAGCCTGACATTAAAAATGTGTTCTTCATGCATTCTGGCCACTTATTTTCCAAAAATATAGTCTATTTCTTCCCATAAATAAACTGGAAGAAGTTGCGCTGTTTTAGTAAGTACCTTAACTTCAGTGTGCTGTGGTTTAGAGAACAGTGGGGCACAACAGTAAAAAATGTAATTGATGGAATGGAAATTAACCCTAAATAAAGAGGTTACTATGTAGGTAAACTCACAAGAAGTAATTTGCTGCAATAGCCAGCAGCATTGTTGTAATGCCTACAAATGTTAAATGCAACTAGTCAAACAGTTGTAAAACCTTAACCTTTTATTATTTTTTTTTTTTATTGCTTTTTTTTAAAGTCAATTTACTTTTAAATAATGTTGATTTTGTTCCCTTCAACCAAACTAAAACATTATTTTAGCACGGGGTTGGACTAGATGACCCAGGAGGTCCTTTCCAACTCCATCATTTTATGATTCTAGTAATCCAAAAAGACTAGGTTGCGGATTTGTGAAGTCTTTAAGGACTTCATTTGAGTGACCAAAGTGAATTTAAATAATGGACTTCATATATTTTATAACCCTACTAGATTCCTTCAATTATTATAATTTGCAGAAAGATCTACTTTATAATTTATAATTAATCTTTTATAAAAATCAAATCTCCCGATTCACTACATTCCTAATTAAAACATGCCATAATTTTAAATATTGTATATGATTGCAATTAAATAAAAAATATGCATACTGCTTCTCCTAGTGATCCTTTTGGTCCTGTAGATCCAGGTTCTCCTTGTGGCCCCTAAAACAATAAAAAATATTAATAATTAAAGGCTGAACAGCAGTGAATATATATTGCGCTAATAACGCTGAGTATCTTGTGGCAAGCTACATATTTACATAAGAGAACTGAATCCAATAAATTTATATTTAAAGGGCAAATTATACTTTGAAGGAATAATAGTAATAGGAATAGTACTAGTTTTCCTCATTATAGGACTTGTATCTTGTAGTTTTCCCCTCTAAAAGCTTTGTCTTTAATTTGCAATTGACTCTCAGCTATTGGGATGAGACTAACTGTTATGATGACTCGAATTTACTAAAAACACAGGATTCCTGATCGTTTTTATTTTTAGAGAAAAGAGGTTGTGGCATGTAAGACATCAAATAGCACTACGTAAGAGATCAAACAGCACTACTAAACTGTGTGTTTGTGAATCCAGCGTATGGAATCCCTCATCACTAACTGTCTGTCCTGCTTGTTTTATAACTTTGCTCCTCACTCCTCCTTTTGCCTCCATTATCCAATGTGTATAATGACAAGTGTAACTTGTGTATGCCCTCATCATCTCCCTCCTTGATTACTGCAACACCCTCCTCTGTGGCCTCCCCGTCAACTCTCTTGCACCACTCCAGTCTGTCTTCAACTCTGCTGTCCGACTAATCCACCTCTCTCCTCTCTACTCCCCTGCTTCTCCCCTCTGCAAATCCCTCCACTGGCTCCCAATTCCCCAACGAATCCAGTTCAAACTACTAACACTGACCTACAAAGCCGTCCACAACCTGTCCCCTCCCTATATCTCTGAACTAATCTCCCAATATCTTCCTTCATGTAATCTTCGATCCTCCCAAGACCTCCTACTATCCTCCACACTTATTCGTTCCTCACACAATCGCCTCCAAGATTTCTCCCGAATATCCCCCATCCTCTGGAATTCCACGCCTCAACATGTCCGATTATCCACCACCCTTGGATCCTTCAGGCGGAACCTGAAAACCCATCTCTTCAGGAAAGCCTACAGCCTGCAATAACCATTCTGCCGCCTCGCCACCACCCGAGCTTCCGCCTCACCACCACCACCCGAGCTGCCTCCTCGCCACCATCACCCAAGCTGCCGCCCCGCCACCACCACCAGAGGTGTCGCCTCGCCACCATTACCAGAGCTGCTGCCACGCACCACCACCAAGCGCGCTCACCCACCACCAAGCTGCCGCCTCACCACCACACCGGAGCTGCTGCACCGACTCTGTCCTCTCCCCAGTACCGGAGCTGCGACACCTCTCACCTCTGTCTCTTCATTTTGTAAAATTGTAATCGAAGACGGTTTTATCTATAACTTTGTAACCCCTTCTCATGTACAGCACCATGGAATTAATGGCGCTACATAAATAAATAATAATAATCATAACATGACAGTCCATCTTGAATTGATCAATAAGAACTTGAGCTGTTTTTAAAGTTTGTTAAAAGTACAGATCCCATTTAAATAACCAATATGGTTAGTTGCTACTAAAATGGATGCATTCCAACCAGCTAGTACAATGCTTTGTTAAGTATAAAAACAGTATATAACTTACCTGAATACCAGGAGCACCAGCAAATCCTGGCAATCCTGGATGCCCTGGTTCACCCTTTATTAGAAAATCAAGTAAACATTAATAACACTTTTATAGTACATGAACACTGTAAATAAAACAGGTATACTGTCTAATACCCAAATAGGATTTAGCAACAGAATACAACTACAGCACCTATATATGCTTTCAAAGCAGGTGAGCTGAGCATACTCTATGTTGGCCTATGATACTAATCCATTTAGCTTTGACAGAGTATCAAAGGAAAAATGTTTTTGTACTGAATGTTTGGATGAGGTTGAGATCACAGAATAATAGTAAGGCCAATAAGGTATATTTTGATCATTACTTTACTTCGATATTGGAAACCCCAAACCAGGAATTGGTCCAAAATGTGGGAGAAGTACAGTGGGTAGGAAAGTATTCGGACTAGTGATGGGTGAGTAGCATCGTTACTCTGCTGATCTCCTAGTATTTTGGCGTGCTCGGAGATTTAGTTTTCGTTGTCTCAGCTGCATAATTTGCGGCTGCTAGACAAGCTGAATACATGCGGGAATTCCCTAACAAACAGGCATTCCACACATGTAATCAGCCTGTCTAGCAGTCACAAATCATGCAGCTGAGACGACGAAAACTAAATCTCCTAACACGCCAAAATACTCAAAGACCACCCGGCTCTTAGAAACCCGCTATTTACCTTGGTTACCAGCTCCCCTGCACCAGCGCGCTGGTATCTAACGTACACATCGGGTTTCTAGGCGTCGGTGCCTAGAAACCAGATGTTTACCTTGATTACCAGACCCAGCTCGCTGATCGCTGGTCTCCCGCCTGTCACACGCAGCTATGCGTGCTGGCCAGCGGGAGACCAACAATCAAAAAAATGTCCAGGACATTCAGCGATGATCAGCGATACCCAGCAGGGGGGCTGATCGTCGCTGCATGTCACACACAGCGATATCGCTGGGGAGATCGCTGTTGCGTCACAAAACTTGTGACTCAGCAGCGATCTCGCTAGCGATCTCGCTATGTGAGACGGGGGCTTTATGTCAGCTTTCCCTCCCCCTCTTAAGCAGATGACTTAGACCAGATAAAGAGGCCATGTGGTGGTCTTACTGCTGCTGCTTTTTCAAATTGACTTTTTAAATAGTCACTTGTTTTTACAGGAGAACAACTGTTTTTGGAACAAAAACTGAGTTGAAACTGGGAGGAAACTCTTCTAATCCTCTTCCTACTCTCAAAACTCCAATCATTTTCTATTCCAAAAGCTCAGCAAAATTACTTGCATGAATCCTTAATATCAATACTCTCATCTACTGTTGTGCTCAAAAGTTTACATACTCCAGCAGAATTTTTGCTATGTTGGCCTTTTTTCAGAGAATATGAATGATAACACCAAAACTTTTTCTCCACTCATGGTTAGTGGTTGTGTGAAGCCATGTATTGTCAAACTACTGTGTTTTCTCTTTATAAATCATAATGACAACCCAAAACATTCAAATGAACCTGATCAAAAGTTCACATACCCTGGTGATTTTGGCCTGATAACATGCACAGAAGTTGACACAAAAGTGTTTGAATGGCTACTAAAGCTAACATCCTAACCTGTGACCTGTTTGCTTGTAATTAGCGTGTAAAAGCTGAGTGAGTTTCTGGGATAGAGACAGACTCTAGCATATTTCATCCAGCCACAGATGTTTCTGGATTGTGAGTCATGGGGAAAGCAAAAGAATTGTTAATGGATCTATGGGAAAAGTAGTTGAACTGTATAAAACCGGAAAGGGATACAAAAAGCTATCCAAGGAATTGATAATGCCAGTCAGCAGCGCTCAAACTTGATTAACAAATGGAAAATCAGGGGCTTTGTAAAAACAAAACCGCGGACAGGTAGACCAGCAAAAGTTTCGTCCACAGCTGCCAGGAAAATTGTTCAGGATGCAATGAAAAACCCACAAATAACAGCAGCTGAAATACTGGAGTCTCTTAAAACTAGCGGTGTGGCTGTTCAAGATGCACAATAAGGAGGCACTTGAAGAAAAATAGGCTGCATTGTCGAGTCGCTAGAAGAAAGCCATTACTGCGCAAATGTCACAAGGTTTCTAGCCTACAATATGCAAAACAGAACAGAGACAAGCCTCAAAACTTCTGGAACAAGGTAATTTGGATTGATAAGGCCTAAATTGAACTTTTTGGTCACAAACATAAATGTTACATTTGGAGAGAGGTCAACAAGGCCTATGATAAAAGGAACACCATTCCTACTGTAAAGCACGGAGGTGGATCGCTGATGTTTTGGGGATGTGTGAAGGAAAGATCAATGCAGCATGTTATCAGCAAATACTGGAGGCAAATTTGCAATTATCAGCCCAGAAGCTGCGAATGGGACGTACTTGGAGGTTCCAACATGACAATGATCCAAAACACAGGGCCAAGTCGACCTGTTATTGGCTACAGCAGAACAAAGTGAAGGTTCTGGAGTAGCCATCTCAGTCTCTTGACCTCAATATCATTGAGCCACTCTGGGGAGATTTCAAGAGCGCGGTTCATGCTAGACAGCCCAGAAATTTACAGGAACAGGAGGCTTTTTGCCAAGAAAAGTGAGAAGCTTTTCCACTGGAAAAAATAAAGAACCTCATCCACAACTACCACAAAAGATTTCAAGCTGTTATTGATGTTAGAGGGGGCAAAAAACACGATATTAAGAAATGGGGTATGTAAACTTTTGATCAGGGTCATTTGGATGTTTTGGGTTGTCATTATGATTTAAAAAGAGAAATCACAGTTTGACAATAAATGGCTTCACCTAACCACTAACAATGAGTGGAGAAAAAGTTTTGGTGCTATCATTCATATTCTCTAAAAAAAGGCCAAGAAAGCAAAAATTCTGCCGGGGTATGTAAAGTTTTGAGCACCACTGTTTATATGCAGCAACATCCTGCAGAACATCGTTTTTCTCATCTTTATATAGCTCATTTTGCAGTATATCACTTTACTCACCCTGCCTCTGTACACAGACCTATTTTGCAGAATATCACTCTTCTCATCCCTGGTATACAGCTCCATCCTGCAGTACATCACTCCTCATCCCCTGCATGTAGCTCTATCCTGTAGTATATCACTTCTCTCAGCCCCTACATATAGCTCTGTACTGCAGTATATCCCTCCTTGTAGCCCCTGTATACAGCTCCATCCTGCAAAAACACCTCTCTGTTAGCTACCTGCATAAACTGCTGACTCTTCGTGGTATGAACTCCACACTCTAATGTGGGAGTCTCCACCCCTTACAAAGACATCACCTCTAAGAGAAGAAGTTCTATTATAGGCATTACTATGAGGAGCAAGGAAGAATCTCCTGGATGCAGCAAATCAGACAATCCTGCTGCAGCCGCCTGACAAAGAGCGACTCCAGAAGATGAGCAAAGCAGTTGTTTACCCTCCATATCGTCCATTCTTCCCTCCATGCTAACTATGCCCGAAATGCCCCTCCAGTTAGGTCTTTGGATTGACTGTAGTGGTCACAAGAATGGTGGACGTGATGCCATCAATGCTGGACAGAAGACACCAGAGTAGCAGTGCCGTAGCAGCAAGGGATTGAACAGATAAGTAATTTTTTTAGTACATTTTCAGCTCATGGCTAATTCTTTTCATCTTCAACAAATCCTTGTAACTTCCTTATTACTTATTATGGTATGGAAATGTGTGATGTGGCAACCTGAAAAAAACACTATATTGTTCTTATTTTTTTATTATAATGAGTGAGCAGAAGTGCTGAAAAATTAGAATAGTATATTGATTTCTTTATTTTTCAGGTTGCCACACAACACATTTCCATACCAAAAATAAGTAATATTTAAGTTACAAGGCAGTCCCTTTCTCAGAGTCTGAACTTTTTGCCAAGAGGAATGGTTAATTTTCAGTCTAAAAAACCTAAGACTAGGGTTAATCGCATCTAAAAAGATTTGAGTTTAGCAAATAACACGGATTTTCCAGGAAAATTTTATTTACGTCAAAGTAGTATGATGTAGTTATACTTCTTCATTATACTCTGTGATATTTCTAGACCTCAGAACATAATTAACGTAGGATGTAAAAAAAAGAAAAAACCGAATACTCATCTAACCGCTCACGCATCCTGCCATCTAGTCTTCCATGCCTCTTCCCTTCTTTTTGCATTCATCTGTTGCAAACATCTTCTTCAGCCTACTTTACTCTACAGCAGGTTCTTCTGGCATGACTAGAACTTTGGTGTCACTGGGTGCTGTACATGTACTGCCTGAGCAGTAATCAGCAAACAGTGACATAAGAGGCCTGCTCGGTGATGAAAGGGCCAGCACAGATTAAAGCAGGCCAGAGAGGATGTATTTGACATAGAAGGGTGAGGGAACGAAATGCAAAGGACCAGATGGTGGGCTGCAGGGGCAGCAGGACAGATGTGTGGTGAGTTTATTATATTTTGTAAGCTTTTGCCCTCTTTGGTTCAGCAAAATGGCAGCAGCAGCTGACTACTATATTGCTGAATTCACACTGAGTGAGTTGCAAAAAATCATGTTATGGAAAACATTAATTTTTATAAATGTTGTGAGACAGTGAAGGAATATGTGTTGAATGAGGTGTATATTTCATCTAAGTACCTTGCTGACTGGTATGAGCGAAATGTGTGGCTTTGCAAACCTGGTGGTAAAGAAAGGTCACTACACCTGCCATTCAGTACACGCTTGCAGCTCAGACCTGAATCCACTCAGGTGTTGATTAGGAAGCCAGAAGTAGGTGCTTGGGAGCACAGTCAGAGAGCTCATTCAGTCTGGACAGGAGTCCAGGCACGGAAGGAGACTCCGGGAGGTGGGCTCTCTCTGTCTGGGTGCTCGAGGTACCCCGGACACAAAGAGGAGACTCTGCGACACTCCATGCTGGTGACTACTGAATAGGAGGTGATCTCTCTCAAGTCTGGACGTTGGAGTTGCCTTCAGACATAAAGAGGAGAGTCTGTGAAACTCCATACTGGTAACATATATCATATGTGTTGTTTTGGGCCCAGGCTGGTAGAGCCGGGTTCCTGTTAGAAAGGGACATTTCATGTGTGTAGTGAGTAGCCGAGGGGCTTAGGTTTTCTTTTTATGATTTCGTTTTTATCACCTACTGTTTGCTGTGGACTTTAATAAAGCTGGTTGCGGCCAGTTTTACACCAGAACTGCTGTCTGAGTGAACTGTTTATATGCCATTCTGTCTACCCGGACAGCGATCCCAGAGCTATATCCCCTGAAAAGCTTACAATTGGTGGAGAATGCTGGGGCAGCGCAGTGGCTGATACAGTTAGTGCTGGAGTGTGCCTGTAGCACAGTGGATTAGAGACAGCAATAAAGGTGAAGTCTGTTGAAATAGCAGCAGAAAAAAAAAGTTTGTCAGCAAGAGAAACGTCTATGGAAGCAGTCTTGGAGAGACAGTGGCTCTGATAGGGTCTGCAGAGAGAAAATGTATGCACAGCAAAGCTGAACTTGTTGTGAAAATTACTGTGGAATGTGCAGCAGCAAAAGAAACGTCTGTGGAGCAGTCTTAAAGAGACAGTAGCCCTAATAGACTTTGCAAAAGAAAAAAAAAAAAAAAAAGGGTGTTTGCACAGCAAGGCTGAATTTTCTGTGGAAAAAAGCTGTGTAGTGTGTATGTCTTGACTGAAGTCTGCCGTTGTGAAGACAGAGAAGTCTGACAGCATGGAGACGCTGTATGAACAAATGGCGCAAGTTAATATGCAACATAAGACTGCTGTGATTGAGACAGATGAGTCCGGCAGTATGGAGGAGCTCGTTGAGTACCTGGTGCAGGCCCAGCGAAGCATGCAGCAGAGCATGGAGCAGCAGCGCCTGCAGCACCAGCAGCACATGCAGCAGGTCCAGCAGCAATTCCTGCAGCAGCAGGAGAATAACCGGTTATTTGTTGAGCGGATGGCAGCACAAAAAAAGGATTTCGGTGCCGCGTCCCGAAGTAATGTTGTGAAGGCACCTGCGTTGTCCGCTGTAAAGAAAACGGTAAGACGGACTTTAAGAAAGATGATGCCTCATGACAATGTGGAGGCATATCTCAATAGATTTGAAGGACTGGCAGAGAAGGAGAACCTGCCACTATCTGAGTGGGCCATGATGGTCGCACCCTATCTGACTGGAGAACCCCAAAGGGTCTGTGCTGACCTGAGCGAGCAGGACAGCAGAGACTATGCCAAGCTGAAAGAGGAGATTCTTGCCCGGCTGGGTGTTACGGTTGCAGCCCGTGCCAGGAGAGTCCATGACTGGAGATACAGTTGGGAGTCTGCCGTCAGCAACCCTGCCCAAAGGGTCGAAAAGGTGACAGTGGACCGCTACACCCGAGCACTTCCTCCTGAGGTACAGAGAGAAAGGTACTTTGACCCCAAAGACTGCCTCCGTGACCAGCCGTCTGAGCGGACGTCACTTCAGAGTTCCCGGACGTCGAACTCTCCCGGTAAGAGCGTTCCAGCTGTTGGGGACATGAGGTATGCTGATAAGCGGGTTCAGGCCCGAGGGGACATGTGGGTGGAAAAGTGTGATGGACAGGGTTGGAGATGTCATGAAATTGCAGCCAACTGTCCAATAGAGGGGGAGCCTATGTGTTGTGATGTTGGCGGATCCCTCTCTCTCTGCGCAGAACCTGTGTGTGTGTCCACCTCAGCCGAAGAGACTGGACCACAGGGGTCCCCGGTGGTTGTAAATGACTGCCCAGCGCAGGCCCTCTTGGACTCAGAGAGTCCAGTGACTTCCGTATGTGACAGCCTGATTGATAGGGACTTCATCCCTGATAAGCACCTGAGTATGGTGTGTATCCATGGAGACACCAAAGTCTACCCAGAGACTGCCGTGGACTTGGTCCCTAAAGTCGGGGAGGTTTCATATGAAGTGGGGATAGTGAAGAACCTGGTGTACCCCGTCATATTGGGTAATGACTTTCCCCGGTCTAAGGATCTCTGGGGGAAAAATATTTCTGAGGGACAGTGTGATGAAGCTCCTACTGAGGGTCCGCAGTCCCGAGGGGCGGAACACAATGCTAGTGGGCCGTTAAACTTATGTGATAATGATGATGACCATGATAATATTGATAATGATAATGATGATCATGATAATGATGATGACCATGATGATGATGCTGATATTGATAATGATGATGATGCTAATCATAATAGTGATGATACTGATGATGACCGTGATAAAGATGAAATTTCTTTGCAGGTGATGTTGGGAGACGAGGATGGTGGTTCTCGGGAACCGAGTGTCCCTGACCTGCCTGTCTCCTGTGACAATTTTGGGAATGAGCCGGTGCGAGACCCTACTCTTAAAACGGCACAGAAAAATGTAATTGTTCTGAATGAGGTTCCCCAAGAGCCTGGCTCTGAGGAGAGGTTTCCTCATGCTGCCATGAACAATAACCTATTGTATAGGGACACTGAAGTCCAGGGAGAGGTCGTGAGTCAGCTCCTGGTACCTGAGCTATATGGAAGTATAGTGCTGGGGTTGTCACATAGTCACATACTTGAGGGACCACCTGAGGGAAACCAGGGACCAGATGGTGAAGTTAATGTTGTGGATGACATGTTAACTAAGGTTCCAGATCAAGATGTGAATGAGAATGAATTGTATAACCCTGACAGTGAGCCGGATGTGAATGAAAATGAAGTGTCTAACCCTGAAAGTGAGCCAGATGTGGCTGAGAAAAAGGGGTCAGACAGGGATAGTGGTAGTGATAGTGAATCATCTGATGACAATAAAGCAACCAGTGCAAATGAGGAAGGCATGGTAGCAGAGGAGATTGAGAGTCCTGAGAGGAAGGCTGAGGCTGACCTTGCAGTCGGACGGAAGATGGCATCTGAAGATGTTTTACAGTTGGCCGGTTCCCTGGCGAAGACTAAGGTGAAAGACAGGACTCTGAAACTAAACACAGCACAAGTAGATGCTGTTGAAAATGAGAAGTTATCAATGTATGGTGTGGACCTGCATCAGGCCAAGGACTCTGAAGGTGATGCTGCAGAGGTGGAAAAAGCCATGGAAGTGGTGGACACCAAACCAGGTGCCTCACCAGAAGCTGAGGTCTCAAGTGAAGATGTGGGGAATGACTCTGCCCCGGAATCTGTTTTTGCCGGAGACAGCGGCGTGGACGGTGTACTGTCCGGATCCGTGGCTGCAACTCGCGAAGCTCGGGCCGGAAGTTCGGCGCCCGGTGCTCCATCGGAGTTCCCGAGCGACACAAAGGATCTGGATAAATCTCAAGATGAGATTTTGAGATCTCGGGTTGGCCTTGGTGAGCTCAGGCGCATTTTCATGGAGTCTACACCTGAACCACGTCCCAGTGAGTGGGAGGGGCGATGTGTCGCTCCGTTGCCGCTGCAGACACACGGGAGCTCAGATGGGATGCAGAACGTGGTGGAAAAGAAGACTGATGGTAGGGCTTCTGAGCATGTCCTACCAGAAGAGCCTGAAGAAGGGGCCGAAGACGTAAAGGACGTCCAACAACTACAGGAGAAGATGCGTAGCCATGAGGATCTCCTGGAGAAAGAAGTAAGAGCTCTGAGTCTTATGCAAAGTGAGCCTGTACCAGAAGAGGATAAATTATGTGTACCGACCAAGAAAAACGATCAGCTCCCTCTACAGTGCCAATCGTTTGAACAGTGTGGCTCAAAATGGTCAGAGACCATGACAGAGGCGCTTAAGTTCTGTGAAATAGAATTTATGAATCAACTGATATTTAAGAAAGTAGATGGGTTAAAAAAGGTTCAGGGGGAATTAGAGAAAACCCCTATACCTCCTGTGACAGTTGGTGACACAGGGTCAGTGCCCCAAAAACAGGAGGTACGAAAGTTTCTGAGGAAGAATCAGCAGAGGTGTTCTGACGTGCCTGGTCGTACTTATCTGGTGAGCCACTATACCGAGACTGAGGCTGGCACTAAGGTCAAGCTGAAACCGTGCAGGACACCCGAGGCCCGCAGAGAGCATAGGCCTGGGATGGTACAGCATAGTGCGGTTGCTTTAGGTGAAGATACAGATGACAATGGTGAAGATAAACTTGGTGTTGGCCATAACTGGTCCGGAGTTCACTGTCTCTTTAGGATTGTTGACCAGCCCTCCGGTCTGGATGACCAGCCCTCCGGTCTGGAGAAGAGGGGGGGGATATGTGAGACAGTGAAGGAATATGTGTTGAATGAGGTGTATATTTCATCTAAGTACCTTGCTGACTGGTAAGAGCGAAATGTGTGGCTTTGTAAACCTGGTGGTAAAGAAAGGTCACTACACCTGCCATTCAGTACACGCTTGCAGCTCAGACCTGAATCCACTCAGGTGTTGATTAGGAAGCCAGAAGTAGGTGCTTGGGAGCACAGTCAGAGAGCTCATTCAGTCTGGACAGGAGTCCAGGCACGGAAGGAGACTCCGGGAGGTGGGCTCTCTCTGTCTGGGTGCTCGAGGTACCCCGGACACAAAGAGGAGACTCTGCGACACTCCATGCTGGTGACTACTGAATAGGAGGTGATCTCTCTCAAGTCTGGACGTTGGAGTTGCCTTCAGACATAAAGAGGAGTATCTGTGAAACTCCATACTGGTAACATATATCATATGTGTTGTTTTGGGCCCAGGCTGGTAGAGCCGGGTTCCTGTTAGAAAGGGACATTTCATGTGTGTAGTGAGTAGCCGAGGGGCTTAGGTTTTCTTTTTATGATTTCGTTTTTATCACCTACTGTTTGCTGTGGACTTTAATAAAGCTGGTTGCGGCCAGTTTTACACCAGAACTGCTGTCTGAGTGAACTGTTTATATGCCATTCTGTCTACCCGGACAGCGATCCCAGAGCTATATCCCCTGAAAAGCTTACAATGTATAATTTTTAGAATTCAATTCCACTAGAATAAATTTGTTCATCTTTACCTAACACATCTAGTGGTAACATGGTCACCCACTATAATATTGTGTACTTAAACTATATGCACTAGCACTTTGTTTCATACTGCTATTGTGGCTTCCATTTTTCTTGAGCTTCATAATGCATTAGATAAATTCCCTTGACAATTAATGGGATCTGTCAATTTTTTTTTACTGGGTTGCGTAATGCAGCAGGTAGCAATGGAAACCTGACAAAATTGTGAACAAGACCTTAAATATTTCACCTTCAAGTTTGATACATTACCTTTAATCCCAGCTCTCCTTTAGCTCCAGGTTCTCCCTTTCAATGAAAAAGAAATTCCAAGTTGTAATTATTAAAACTATTTCAATAGATACAGCTAGAATGAAAACATTTAAGCTTAATACACAATGCAGAACCGCAATAAATTTTATAGGCGTACACACATTTTGAGCTCATTAATATAGCATAATGAAAAAATATTATGCCATGTGTTGTGAACTATAAATGGTTTTAAATCTTTGTCTAGAAGCATAAATCTGATATATTGATATTTAACCATCTATAATGCTTTGAAAAATTATGCCTATTTGCCTGTAGTTTTCTTCAATCAGGACTGATATAAATCATGATCATACTGCTCAAATTGAGGCGTTCTACTTGCATTTTTTTTAAATTCCCACTTTATAAGGATTTACCAATAATTTCTGGATCAGCACTACATGACAAAATAAATGCTTGCACATTTAATTTCATTGTCAATCACATAAATTATTTTATTTACTTTGTTCTTTTAGGTTTCCAGTATTTTTGTGGCATGACTCGTTGTGCTTTCATACTCGTGGTAGCATGAGACGGACTCTACAACCCACACAAGTGGCTCAGGTAGTGCAGCTCATCCAGGATGGCACATCATTGCGAGCTGTGGCAAGAAGGTTTGCTGTGTCTGCCAGCGTAGTGTCCAGAGGCTGGAGGCGCTACCAGGAGACAGGCCAGTACACCAGGAGATATGGAGGGGGCCGTAGGGGGGAAACAACCCAGCAGCAGGACCACTACTTCTGCATTTGTGCAAGGAGGAACAGAAGGAGCACTGCCAGGGCCCTGCAAAATGACCTCCAGCAGGCCACAAATGTGCATGTGTCTGCACAAACGGTTAGAAACCGACTCTATGAGGATGGTCTGAGTGCCCAGCGTCCACAGATGGGGGGTTGTGTTCACAGCCCAACACAGTGCAGGACGCTTGGCATTTGCCACAGAACACCAGGATTGGAAATGCGTCACTGGCGCCCTGTGCTCTTCACAGATGAAAGCAGGTTCACACTGAGCACAAGTGACAGACATGACAGAGTCTGGAGATGCCATGGAGAGCGATCTGCTGCCTGTAACATCCTTCAGCATGACCAGTTTGGCAATGGGTCAGTAATGGTGTGGGGTGGCATTTCTTTGGAGGCCGCACAGCCCTCCATGTGCTCCCAGATGTAGCTTAACTGCCATTAGGTACCAAGATAGATCCTCAGACCCCTTGTGAGACCATATGCTGGTGTGTTGGCCCTAGGTTCCTCCTAATTGCGGACAATGCCAGACCTCATGTTGCTGGAGTGTGTCAGCAGTTCCTGCAAGATGAAGGCATTGAAGCTATGGACTGGCCTGTCCATTCCCCAGACCTGAATCTGATTGGCACATCTTGGACATCATGTCTCGCTCCATCCACCAACGTCACGTTGCACCACAGACTATCCAGGAGTTGGCGGATGCTTTAGTCCAGGTCTGAGAGGAGATCCCTCAGGAGACCATCCGCCGCCTCATCAGAGCATGCCCAGGCATTGTAGGGAGGTCATACAGCACGTAGAGGCCACACACATTACTGATATCATTTTGACTTGTTTTAAGGACATTACATTCCACTTTAATTTTTGTGGGTGACTCCAAATACAGGCCTCCATTGGTTAATAAACTGATTTCCATTGATGATTTTTGTGTGATTATTTTGTTGTCAGCACCTTCAACTTTGTATAGAACAAAGTATTCAATGAAATATTTCATTCATTCAGATCTAGGATGTTTAATTGAGTGTACCCTTTATTTTTTGAGCAGTATATATATATATATATATATAATATATAATACAGTGCCTACAAGCAGTATTCAACCCCCTCAGTTTATGGTTGACACAGCGAATTAAAAATTTGGGATTGTGACATTTGTACGAAACACCTGGAAGTGGGAAAGCACGCACAAAAAATTTTATTTTAATTTTTTTT
>JARQOD010000005.1:243267133-243307182 GCA_033576555.1 Oophaga sylvatica
GTCCAGTGACTTCCGTATGTGACAGCCTGATTGATAGGGACTTCATCCCTGATAAGCACCTGAGTATGGTGTGTATCCATGGAGACACCAAAGTCTACCCAGAGACTGCCGTGGACTTGGTCCCTAAAGTCGGGGAGGTTTCATATGAAGTGGGGATAGTGAAGAACCTGGTGTACCCCGTCATATTGGGTAATGACTTTCCCCGGTCTAAGGATCTCTGGGGGAAAAATATTTCTGAGGGACAGTGTGATGAAGCTCCTACTGAGGGTCCGCAGTCCCGAGGGGCGGAACACAATGCTAGTGGGCCGTTAAACTTATGTGATAATGATGATGACCATGATAATATTGATAATGATAATGATGATCATGATAATGATGATGACCATGATGATGATGCTGATATTGATAATGATGATGATGCTAATCATAATAGTGATGATACTGATGATGACCGTGATAAAGATGAAATTTCTTTGCAGGTGATGTTGGGAGACGAGGATGGTGGTTCTCGGGAACCGAGTGTCCCTGACCTGCCTGTCTCCTGTGACAATTTTGGGAATGAGCCGGTGCGAGACCCTACTCTTAAAACGGCACAGAAAAATGTAA
Source organism: Oophaga sylvatica (assembly GCA_033576555.1). Lineage (NCBI taxonomy): Eukaryota > Metazoa > Chordata > Amphibia > Anura > Dendrobatidae > Oophaga > Oophaga sylvatica. The sequence goes on from JARQOD010000005.1 coordinate 243,267,740, forward strand.
TTGTTCTGAATGAGGTTCCCCAAGAGCCTGGCTCTGAGGAGAGGTTTCCTCATGCTGCCATGAACAATAACCTATTGTATAGGGACACTGAAGTCCAGGGAGAGGTCGTGAGTCAGCTCCTGGTACCTGAGCTATATGGAAGTATAGTGCTGGGGTTGTCACATAGTCACATACTTGAGGGACCACCTGAGGGAAACCAGGGACCAGATGGTGAAGTTAATGTTGTGGATGACATGTTAACTAAGGTTCCAGATCAAGATGTGAATGAGAATGAATTGTATAACCCTGACAGTGAGCCGGATGTGAATGAAAATGAAGTGTCTAACCCTGAAAGTGAGCCAGATGTGGCTGAGAAAAAGGGGTCAGACAGGGATAGTGGTAGTGATAGTGAATCATCTGATGACAATAAAGCAACCAGTGCAAATGAGGAAGGCATGGTAGCAGAGGAGATTGAGAGTCCTGAGAGGAAGGCTGAGGCTGACCTTGCAGTCGGACGGAAGATGGCATCTGAAGATGTTTTACAGTTGGCCGGTTCCCTGGCGAAGACTAAGGTGAAAGACAGGACTCTGAAACTAAACACAGCACAAGTAGATGCTGTTGAAAATGAGAAGTTATCAATGTATGGTGTGGACCTGCATCAGGCCAAGGACTCTGAAGGTGATGCTGCAGAGGTGGAAAAAGCCATGGAAGTGGTGGACACCAAACCAGGTGCCTCACCAGAAGCTGAGGTCTCAAGTGAAGATGTGGGGAATGACTCTGCCCCGGAATCTGTTTTTGCCGGAGACAGCGGCGTGGACGGTGTACTGTCCGGATCCGTGGCTGCAACTCGCGAAGCTCGGGCCGGAAGTTCGGCGCCCGGTGCTCCATCGGAGTTCCCGAGCGACACAAAGGATCTGGATAAATCTCAAGATGAGATTTTGAGATCTCGGGTTGGCCTTGGTGAGCTCAGGCGCATTTTCATGGAGTCTACACCTGAACCACGTCCCAGTGAGTGGGAGGGGCGATGTGTCGCTCCGTTGCCGCTGCAGACACACGGGAGCTCAGATGGGATGCAGAACGTGGTGGAAAAGAAGACTGATGGTAGGGCTTCTGAGCATGTCCTACCAGAAGAGCCTGAAGAAGGGGCCGAAGACGTAAAGGACGTCCAACAACTACAGGAGAAGATGCGTAGCCATGAGGATCTCCTGGAGAAAGAAGTAAGAGCTCTGAGTCTTATGCAAAGTGAGCCTGTACCAGAAGAGGATAAATTATGTGTACCGACCAAGAAAAACGATCAGCTCCCTCTACAGTGCCAATCGTTTGAACAGTGTGGCTCAAAATGGTCAGAGACCATGACAGAGGCGCTTAAGTTCTGTGAAATAGAATTTATGAATCAACTGATATTTAAGAAAGTAGATGGGTTAAAAAAGGTTCAGGGGGAATTAGAGAAAACCCCTATACCTCCTGTGACAGTTGGTGACACAGGGTCAGTGCCCCAAAAACAGGAGGTACGAAAGTTTCTGAGGAAGAATCAGCAGAGGTGTTCTGACGTGCCTGGTCGTACTTATCTGGTGAGCCACTATACCGAGACTGAGGCTGGCACTAAGGTCAAGCTGAAACCGTGCAGGACACCCGAGGCCCGCAGAGAGCATAGGCCTGGGATGGTACAGCATAGTGCGGTTGCTTTAGGTGAAGATACAGATGACAATGGTGAAGATAAACTTGGTGTTGGCCATAACTGGTCCGGAGTTCACTGTCTCTTTAGGATTGTTGACCAGCCCTCCGGTCTGGATGACCAGCCCTCCGGTCTGGAGAAGAGGGGGGGATATGTGAGACAGTGAAGGAATATGTGTTGAATGAGGTGTATATTTCATCTAAGTACCTTGCTGACTGGTAAGAGCGAAATGTGTGGCTTTGTAAACCTGGTGGTAAAGAAAGGTCACTACACCTGCCATTCAGTACACGCTTGCAGCTCAGACCTGAATCCACTCAGGTGTTGATTAGGAAGCCAGAAGTAGGTGCTTGGGAGCACAGTCAGAGAGCTCATTCAGTCTGGACAGGAGTCCAGGCACGGAAGGAGACTCCGGGAGGTGGGCTCTCTCTGTCTGGGTGCTCGAGGTACCCCGGACACAAAGAGGAGACTCTGCGACACTCCATGCTGGTGACTACTGAATAGGAGGTGATCTCTCTCAAGTCTGGACGTTGGAGTTGCCTTCAGACATAAAGAGGAGTATCTGTGAAACTCCATACTGGTAACATATATCATATGTGTTGTTTTGGGCCCAGGCTGGTAGAGCCGGGTTCCTGTTAGAAAGGGACATTTCATGTGTGTAGTGAGTAGCCGAGGGGCTTAGGTTTTCTTTTTATGATTTCGTTTTTATCACCTACTGTTTGCTGTGGACTTTAATAAAGCTGGTTGCGGCCAGTTTTACACCAGAACTGCTGTCTGAGTGAACTGTTTATATGCCATTCTGTCTACCCGGACAGCGATCCCAGAGCTATATCCCCTGAAAAGCTTACAATGTATAATTTTTAGAATTCAATTCCACTAGAATAAATTTGTTCATCTTTACCTAACACATCTAGTGGTAACATGGTCACCCACTATAATATTGTGTACTTAAACTATATGCACTAGCACTTTGTTTCATACTGCTATTGTGGCTTCCATTTTTCTGAGCTTCATAATGCATTAGATAAATTCCCTTGACAATTAATGGGATCTGTCAATTTTTTTTTACTGGGTTGCGTAATGCAGCAGGTAGCAATGGAAACCTGACAAAATTGTGAACAAGACCTTAAATATTTCACCTTCAAGTTTGATACATTACCTTTAATCCCAGCTCTCCTTTAGCTCCAGGTTCTCCCTTTCAATGAAAAAGAAATTCCAAGTTGTAATTATTAAAACTATTTCAATAGATACAGCTAGAATGAAAACATTTAAGCTTAATACACAATGCAGAACCGCAATAAATTTTATAGGCGTACACACATTTTGAGCTCATTAATATAGCATAATGAAAAAATATTATGCCATGTGTTGTGAACTATAAATGGTTTTAAATCTTTGTCTAGAAGCATAAATCTGATATATTGATATTTAACCATCTATAATGCTTTGAAAAATTATGCCTATTTGCCTGTAGTTTTCTTCAATCAGGACTGATATAAATCATGATCATACTGCTCAAATTGAGGCGTTCTACTTGCATTTTTTTAAATTCCCACTTTATAAGGATTTACCAATAATTTCTGGATCAGCACTACATGACAAAATAAATGCTTGCACATTTAATTTCATTGTCAATCACATAAATTATTTTATTTACTTTGTTCTTTTAGGTTTCCAGTATTTTTGTGGCATGACTCGTTGTGCTTTCATACTCGTGGTAGCATGAGACGGACTCTACAACCCACACAAGTGGCTCAGGTAGTGCAGCTCATCCAGGATGGCACATCATTGCGAGCTGTGGCAAGAAGGTTTGCTGTGTCTGCCAGCGTAGTGTCCAGAGGCTGGAGGCGCTACCAGGAGACAGGCCAGTACACCAGGAGATATGGAGGGGGCCGTAGGGGGAAACAACCCAGCAGCAGGACCACTACTTCTGCATTTGTGCAAGGAGGAACAGAAGGAGCACTGCCAGGGCCCTGCAAAATGACCTCCAGCAGGCCACAAATGTGCATGTGTCTGCACAAACGGTTAGAAACCGACTCTATGAGGATGGTCTGAGTGCCCAGCGTCCACAGATGGGGGGTTGTGTTCACAGCCCAACACAGTGCAGGACGCTTGGCATTTGCCACAGAACACCAGGATTGGAAATGCGTCACTGGCGCCCTGTGCTCTTCACAGATGAAAGCAGGTTCACACTGAGCACAAGTGACAGACATGACAGAGTCTGGAGATGCCGTGGAGAGCGATCTGCTGCCTGTAACATCCTTCAGCATGACCAGTTTGGCAATGGGTCAGTAATGGTGTGGGGTGGCATTTCTTTGGAGGGCCGCACAGCCCTCCATGTGCTCACCAGATGTAGCTTAACTGCCATTAGGTACCAAGATGAGATCCTCAGACCCCTTGTGAGACCATATGCTGGTGTGGTTGGCCCTAGGTTCCTCCTAATTGCGGACAATGCCAGACCTCATGTTGCTGGAGTGTGTCAGCAGTTCCTGCAAGATGAAGGCATTGAAGCTATGGACTGGCCTGTCCATTCCCCAGACCTGAATCTGATTGAGCACATCTTGGACATCATGTCTCGCTCCATCCACCAACGTCACGTTGCACCACAGACTATCCAGGAGTTGGCGGATGCTTTAGTCCAGGTCTGAGAGGAGATCCCTCAGGAGACCATCCGCCGCCTCATCAGGAGCATGCCCAGGCATTGTAGGGAGGTCATACAGGCACGTAGAGGCCACACACATTACTGAGTATCATTTTGACTTGTTTTAAGGACATTACATTCCACTTTAATTTTGTGGGTGACTCCAAATACAGGCCTCCATTGGTTAATAAACTTGATTTCCATTGATGATTTTTGTGTGATTTTGTTGTCAGCACCTTCAACTTTGTATAGAACAAAGTATTCAATGAGAATATTTCATTCATTCAGATCTAGGATGTGTTAATTGAGTGTACCCTTTATTTTTTGAGCAGTATATATATATATATATATATATATATATATATATATATACAGTGCCTACAAGCAGTATTCAACCCCCTGCAGATTTAGCTGGTTGACACATGCGGAATTAACTTGGCATTGTGACATTTGTACTGTAGATCAGCCTGGAAGTGGGAAATGCACTGCAGCAAAAAATTTTATTTTAATTTTTTTTTTTTAAAAAAGTTAAAAGTTAATTCAGAGTGTCATTTATTATTCAACCCCTCAAACCACAAGAATTCTGTTTGGTCCCCCTAAAGTATTAAGAAGTAGTTCAGGCACCAAGAATAATGAGCTTCACATGTGTGGATTAATGATCTCTTTTGCCAGCCTTTTCTGACTATTTAAGACCCTCCCCAAACTTGTGAACAGCACTCATACATGGTCAACATGGAAAGACAAAGAAGCATTCCAAGGCCATCAGAGACAAGATCGTGGAGGGTCACAAGGCTGGCAAGGGGTACAAAACCCTTTCCAAGGAGTTGGCCCTACCTGTCTCCACTGTTGGGAGCATCATCCGTAAGTGGAAGGCTTATGGAACTACTGTTAGCCTTCCACGGCCTGGACAGCCTTTGAAAGTTTCCTCCCGTGCCGAGGCCAGGCTTGTCCGAAGAGTCAAGGCTAACCCAAGGACAACAAGGAAGGAGCTCCAGGAAGATCTCATGGCAGTGGGGACATTGGTTTCAGTCAATACCATAAGTAACGTACTCCACCGCAATGGTCTCCGTTCCAGACGAGTCCATAAGGTACCTTTACTTTCAAAGCGTCATGTCAAGGCTCGTCTACAGTTTGCTCATGATCACTTGGAGGACTCTGAGACAGACTGGTTCAAAGTTCTATGGTCTGATGAGACGAAGATCGAGATCTTTGGTGCCAACCACACACGTGACGTTTGGAGACTGGATGGCACTGCATACGACCCCAAGAATACCATCCCTACAGTCAAGCATGGTGGTGGCAGCATCATGCTGTGGGGCTGTTTCTCAGCCAAAGGGCCTGGCCATCTGGTCCGCATCCATGGGAGGATGGATAGCACGGCCTACCTGGAGATTTTGGCCAAGAACCTCCGCTCCTCCATCAAGGATCTTAAGATGGGTCGTAATTTCATCTTCCAACAAGACAACGACCCAAAGCACAGAGCCAAGAAAACCAAGGCCTGGTTCAAGAGGGAAAAAGTCAAGGTGTTGGAGTGGCCTAGTCAGTCTCCTGACCTTAACCCAATTGAAAACTTGTGGAAGGAGCTCAAGATTAAAGTCTACATGAGACACCCAAAGAACCTAGATAACTTGGAGAAGATCTGCATGGAGGAGTGGGCCAAGATAACTCCACAGACCTGTGCCGGCCTGATCAGGTCTTATAAAAGACGATTATTAGCTGTAATTGCAAACAAGGGTTATTCCACGAAATATTAAACATAGGGGTTGTATAATAATTGACCCACACTTTTATGTTTAAAATTTATTAAAATTCAACTGAGCAACATAACTTTTTGTTTTGTAAGATTTATGCTTCTGTTAATAAATCCTACTCTCGTTTGCAGTTTGAAGGCTCTAACTTATTTGCATCTTATCAAACCAGCTAAATCTGCAGGGGGTTGAATACTACTTGTAGGCACTGTATATATATATATCTATAATATAACGCTGGGAGCGTCACTCTGTCTGAAGCCTTTATAGACTGCGCAAGCGCGACACGCCTGCATAGTCTGGCTCCAGACAGAGTGAGGAATCCAGCGGAGAGTACTCTGTATGGCGCCGGAGATGGCGGTATGCATACTGGATGCATACCGCGATCTCCGGCACCATACTCACATACTTACCTGACCGGGAGGAGCGTTGCCACGGCGCTTCTCTTCTCCCGGGCAGGAGATCAGGAGTGCGCATTGGAATCGCGCATGCGCATAGCGCTATCCGGCGCCATTTTGCTGAAGACACATTTACAGTGTGTCTTCAGCAATATGGTGCCGGACCACGCGGTATGGGTATGCGCATACTCTGGCGCCGCTCTCCTCCCCTGGCGTCCAGCAAAACAGCGCTGGAGCACAGGGATGAAAGGTGAGTATAAATGTTTGTTTTTTTGGGTGTACAGTATGTGTGTAATAGTGGTGAGGGGACTATGCATATCAGGATAGGGGGGTGAGGGGACCATGCATATCAAGATAGGGGGGTGAGGGGACCATGCATATCAGGATAGGGGTGAGGGGACCATGCACATCAGGATTGGGGGATTAGGGGGGGCCATGCATATCAGGATAGGGGGTGAGGGGACCATGCACATCAGGATAGGGGGATGAGGGGACCATGCACATCAGGATTGAGGGGTGAGGGGACCATGCACATCAGGATTGGGGGGTTAGGGGACCATGCACATCAGGATTGGGGGTGACGGAACCATGCACATCAGGATTGGGGGGTGAGGGGACCATGCATATCAGGATTGGGGGGTGAGGGGACCATGCATATCAGGATTGGGGGGTGAGGGGACCATGCACATCAGGATTGGGGGTGAGGGGACCGTGCACATCAGGATTGGGGGGTGAGAGGACCATGCACATCAGGATTGAGGATGAGAGGACCATGCATATCAGGATTGGAGGGGTGAGGGGACAATGCACATGAGGATTGGAGGGTGAGGGGACCATGCACATCAGGATTGGGGGGTGAGAGGACCATGCACATCAGGATTGGGGGGTGAGGGGACCATGGACATCAGGATTGGGGGTGAGAGGACCATGCATTCCAAGATTGAGGGTGAGGGGACCATGCACACCAGGATTTGGGGTGATGGGACCATGCATACCAGGATTGGGGGGTGAGGGGACCATGCATATCAGGATTGGGGGTGAGGGGACCATGCATATCAGGATTGGGGGGTGAGGGGACCATGCATATCAGGATTGGGGATGAGGGGACCATGCACATCAGGATTGGAGGAGTGAGGGGACCGTGCACATCAGGATTGGGGGATGAGGGGACCATGCATATCAGGATAGGGGGTGAGGGGACCATGCACATCAGGATAGGGGATGAGGGGACCATGCACATCAGGATTGAGAGGTAAGAGGACCATGCACATCAGGATTGGGGGATGAGGGGACCATGCATATCAGGATTGGGGGTGAGGGGACCATGCACACCAGGATTGGAGGGTGAGAGGATCATGCATTCCAAGATTGGGGGGTGAGGTGACCATGCATACCAGGAATGGGGGGTGATGGGACCATGCATACCAGAATTGGGGGTGAGAAGACCATGCATATTAGGATAGGTGGGTAAGGGGACATTGCACATCAGGATAGGGGATGAGGGGATCATGCACATCAGGATTGGGGGGTGAAGGGACCATGCACATCAGGATTGGGGATGAGGGGACCATGCATATCAGGATTGGGGGGTGAGGGGACCATGCATACCAGGATTGGGGGGTTAGGGGACCATGCACATCAGGATTGGGGGTGACGGGACCATGCACATCAGGTTTGGGGGGTGAGGGGACCATGCATATCAGAATTTTGGGGTGAGGGGACCATGCATATCAGGATTGGGGGGTGAGGGGACCATGCACATCAGGATTGGGGTGAGGGGACCGTGCACATCAGGATTGAGGGTGAGGGGACCGTGCACATCAGGATTGAGGGTGAGAGGACCATGCATATCAGGATTGGAGGAGTGAGGGGACCATGCACATCAGGATTTGAGGGTGAGGGGACCATGCACATCAGGATTGGGGGTGAGTGGACCATGCACATCAGGATTGAGGGTGAGAGGACCATGCACATCAGGATTGGGGGTGGAGAGACCATGCATTCCAAGATTGGGGGTGAGGGGACCATGCATACCAGGATTGGGGTGATGGGACCATGTATACCTGGATTGGGGGTGAGGGGACCATGCATATCAGGATTGGGGGGTGAGGGGACCAACCATATCAGGATGGGGGGGTGGGTGGACCATGCACATCAGGATAGGGGGTAAGGGGACCATGCACATCAGGATTGGGGGGTGAGAGGACCAAGAATTCCAAGATTGGGAGGTGAGGTGACCATGCATACCAGGTTTGGGGGGTGATGAGACCATGCACATCAGGATTGGGGGGGTGAGGGACCATGCACATCAGGATTGGGGGGTGAGAGGACCATGCATTCCAAGATTGTGGGTGAGGGACCATGCATACCAGGATTGGGGGGTGATGAGACCATGCATACCTGGTTTGGGGGGTGAGGGGACCATGCACATCAGGATTGAGGGGTGAGGTGACCATACATATGTGGATTGGGGAGTGAGGGGACCATGCACATCAGGATTGGGGGTGAGTGGACCATGCACATCAGGATTGGGGGGGTGAGGTGACCATGCCCATCAGGATTGGGGTGGGGGGCCCATGCACATCAGGATTGGGGGTGAGGGAACCATGCACTTCAGGATTGGAGGGTGAGGGGACCATGCACTTCAGGATTGGGGGTGAGGGGACCATGCATACCACGATTGGGGGGTGAGGCGACCATGCATATCAGGATTGGGGGGTGAGGGGACCATGCATATCAGGATTGGGGTGAGGGAACCATGCATATCAGGATTGGGGGGTGAGGGGACCATGCATAATCAGGATTGGAGGGTGAGGGGACCATACATATCAGGATTGGGGGCTGAGGGGGTACCATACATCCTACGATAGGGATGAGGGGGGACCATGCATACCAGGATTAGGGGGTGAGGGGACCATGCATACCAGGATTGGGGGGAAAGGGGACCATGCATTCCAGGATTGGAGGGTGAGGGGACCATGCATGAAAGGATTGGGGGGTGAGGGGACCATTCATACCAGGATTGGGGGGTGAGGGGACCATGCATTCCAGGATTTGGGGGGGACCATGCATTCCAAGATAGGGGTGAGAGAACCATGCATACCAGGATAGGGGGATGAGGGGACCATGCATATCAGGATTGGGGGTGAGGGGACCATGCATATCAGGAAGGGGGCGAGGGGACCATGCATACCAGGATGAGGGGGTAAGAGGACCATGCATACAAGGATTGGGGGGTGATGGGGCCATGCATACCAGGATTGGGGGATGAGGGTAACATGCATACCAGGATTGGTGGGTGAGGGGACCATGCACATCAGGATTGGGGGTTAGGGGACCATGCACATCAGGATTGGGGTGAGAGGACCATGCACATCAGGATTGGCGTGAGGGGACCATGCACATCAGGATTGGGGGATAAGGGGACCATGCATATCAGGATTGGGGGTGAGGGGACCATGCATATCAGGATTGGGGGGTGAGGGGACCATGCACATCAGGATTGAGGGTGAGGGGACCATGCATATCAGGAAGAGGGCGAGGGGACCATGCATACCAGGATGAGGGGGTGAGAGGACCATGCATACCAGGATTGGGGGGTGATGGGCCATGCATACCAGGATTAGGGGATGAGGGGTAACATGCATACCAGGATTGGTGGGTGAGGGGACCATGCACATCAGGATTGGGGGTTAGGGGACCATGCACATCAGGATTGGGGTGAGAGGACCATGCACATCAGGATTGGCGTGAGGGGACCATGCACATCAGGATTGGGGGATAAGGGGACCATGCATATCAGGATTGGGGGGTGAGGGGACCATGCATATCAGGATTGGGGGGTGAGGGGACCATGCACATCAGGATTGGGGGTGAGTGGACCGTGCACATCAGGATTGAGGGGACCATGCACATCAGGATTGAGGTGAGAGGACCATGCATATCAGGATTGGAGGGATGAGGGGACCATGCACATCAGGATTGGGGGTGAGGGAACCATGCACATCAGGATTGGGGGGTGAGAGGACCATGCACATCAAGATTGAGGGGTGAGGGGACCATGCACATCAGGATTGGGGGGTGAGAGGACCATGCATTCCAAGATTGGGGGTGAGGGGACCATGCATACCAGGATTGGGGGTGAGGGGACCATGCATATCAGGATTTGGGGGTGAGGGGACCAAGCATACCAGTATTGGGGGGTGGGTGGACCATGCACATCAGGATAGAGGGGTGAGGGGACCATGCACATCAGGATTGGGGGGTGAGAGGACCATGCATTCCAAGATTGGGAGGTGAGGTGACCATGCATACCAGGATTGGGGGGTGATGAGACCATGCACATCAGGATTGGGGGGTGAGGGACCATGCACATCAGGATTGGGGGTGAGGTGACCATACATATGTGGATTGGGGGGTGAGGGGACCATGCACATCAGGATTGGGAGGTGAGGGGACCATGCACATCAGGATTGGGGGGTGAGGTGACCATGCCCATCAGGATTGGGGGGTGGGGGGACCATGAACATCAGGATTGGGGGGTGAGGGGACCATGCACTTCAGGATTGGGGGTGAGGGGACCATGCATTTCAGGATTGGGGGGTGAGGGGACCATGCATACCAGGATTGTGGGGTGAGGCGACCATGCATATCAGGATTGGGGGTGAGGGGACCATGCATATCAGGATTGGGGGTGAGGGGACCATGCATATCAGTATTGGGGGTGAGGGGACCATGCATAATCAGGATTGGAGGGTGAAGGGACCATACATATCTGGATTGGGGGCTGAGGGGGTACCATACATCCTACGATTGGGATGAGGGGGAACCATGCATACCAGGATTGGGGGATGAGGGGACCATGCATACCAGGATTGGGGGGAAAGGGGACCATGCATTCCAGGATTGGAGGGTGAGGGGACCATGCATGCCAGGATTGGGGGATATGGGGACCATGCATGCCAGGATTGCGGGGTGAAGGGACCATGCATACCAGGATTGGGGGGTGAGGGGACCATGCATTCCAGAATTTGGGGGGGACCATGCATTCCAAGATAGGGGTGAGAGAACCATGCATACCAGGATAGGGGGGTGAGGGGCCCATGCATATCAGGATTGGGGTTGAGGGGACCATGCATATCAGGAAGGGGGCGAGGGGACCATACATACCAGGATGAGGGGGTGAGAGGACCATGCATACCAGGATTGGGGGTGAGGGGGCCATGCATACCAGGATTGGGGGATGAGGGGTAACATGCATACCAGGATAGAGGGGTACCATGCATACCAGGATTGGGGGTGAGGGGACCATGCCTAACAGAATTGGGAGGTAAGGGGTGCCATGTATAGCAGGATTGGGGATGAGGGGACCATGCATACCAGGATTGGGGGTGAAGGGTACCATACATCCTACGATAGGGATGAGGGGGGACCATGCATACCAGAATTGGGGGTGAGGGAACCATTCATACCAGGATTGGGGGGTGAGGGGACCATGCATACCGTGCTTGGGGGTGAGGGGACCATGCATACCAGGATTGGGGGTGAGGGAACCATGAATACTAGGATAGGGATGAGTGGGTACCATGCATACCAGGATTGGAGGATGAGAGACCATGCATACCAGGATGAGGAATGGGGTACCATGCATACCAGATTTGGGTGAGGGTGAGGGGACCATACATACCAGGATAGGGATGAGGGGTACCATGCATACCAGGATAGTGATGAGGGGTGCCATGCATACCAGGATAGGAGGGGGGCAGAACATACCAGGATGGTGGACCATATACCTATAAAAATGCTTGCCACCCGGGCGTAGAACGGGTTCATAGCTAGTATATATATATATATATATTCAGGGAACTGATAAAGAATAAAAAACATCCTCCACATACAAAGTAATAATCAAAACTATTTAGCTTTATTAAATATACATCATAAAAACACGGTAACAATGATGTTCCTTGCATTTTGGCCTTTGCATTATGGAATACAAAGAGTTCAATTTTGGTCTCATCTGATCAGACTTTATTCTCGTAGTATTTCACTAGCTTATCTAAATGTTATTGTGCAAACTTAAAACATGCTTGAACATGCTTTTTTTTCATCAATGGAGTCTTGCATGGTGAGCATGAATAAAGGCCATGGAGGTTGACTGCATTACTTCTAGTTTTCTTTTAAACAATTTTACCTGCCAGGTCTTTCTGTAGCTCTCCAGTGGTGGTACATGGCACTTGAGCAACTCTCCAGATAATTGTGTTCACTCCTCTGTCTGAAATTTTGCGTGGAGCACCTGGTCATGGCTGGTTTATTGTGAAATTATGTTATTTCCACTTCCAGGTTATGGCCCCAACAGTGCTCACTGGAACCTTCAGTAGTTTGGAAATTCTTATATAACCAATGCCATCAATATGTTATGCAACAATAATGTTGCAAAAGTCTTGATACTGCTCACTGGTTTTACTCATCAAGAAATGTTTCTTATATGGAACTTTGGTAATGAAACACTTTTTATAAGCAATCTGTTGAACCAGCTGATATTTTTTATCACTAAGCTGCATGATTTCTTTCTAATTACTTAAAGATTTTAGCAGGTGTCATGACTTTCCACGGCTTTTTGCACCTCTCTTTCTTCATGTGTTCAATACTTTTTACCTGTGTATTTTGTCATCGTTATATATTATATTATATTTAGTCATTATATATAAATATATATATATATATATATATATATATATATATATATATATAGCAGGTGAAATAAGTATTTAACACATCATCAATTTTCTAAGTAAGTATATTTCTAAAGTAGCTGTTGACATAATATAATACTCACCAGATGTCGGTAACCGCCCATCCAATCCACACAGGCAAAAATTAAACAACAGATGTCCATAAATTAAGTTATGTGTAACAATGAGAAATTACACCGTAAACCGAACACGACCAGGTGCTCCCCACAAGATTTCAGACAGAGGCGTGAAAAGAATTATCAGAAGAGTTGTCCAAGAGGCAAGGACTTCTTGTGAGAGCTACAGAAAGACCTGGAGTCAGCAGGTACATTTGTTTAAAAAAAAACTATAAATAATATACTTAATCTCCATGGCGTGAGTGCAGTCTCACTACGCAAGATTCTATTGTTGATCATAAAGCATGTTCAAGCTCGTTTAAAATTTGTTCAACAACATTTAGATAAGCCTGTGAAATACTGAGAGAATATAGTCTGGTCAGACCAAAATTGAACTCTTCGGATGCCATAATACACATCATGTTTGGAGGCCAAAAGGCACTGCATATCACCCCAAAAACACCATACCAACAGTGATGTTTGGAGATGGTAACATTAGGGTGTGGTGCTGTTTTTCAGCATATTGCACTGGTAAACTTCATAAAATTGAAGGAAGGATGAATGGATAAATATACAGATACATTCTTGATAAAATCTGCTGCCATGTACCAAGATGATGAAGATGAAATGAGGGTGTACATTTCAGCAAGACAATGATACCAAACACACTGCAGAGGAGACACCTAATTGGCTTCAGAGGAAAAAAAATGAAGCTGCAAAAATGGCCCAGCCAATAAACAGACCTGAATCCAATAGAAAATTTAAGCAATGAACTAAAGCTCATAGAAGGAGCCCACGGAACTTTCAGGATTTGAAGTGTTTGAAGAATTGGCCCAAATTACACCTGAGCAATGCATGCAACTAGTTTCTCCATTCAGGGAATGTTTTGAAGCTGTCATCTCCAACAAAGACAGTGTACAAAGTATTAAATACATTGAGCATGTTTAATTATTTTTCCATGTGTCATTTCTCATTATTATACATAGCTTAATTTATGGACATCTACAGTTTGATTTCAGTTTGAGATGCTGCACAACTCGTATCTGAAGGCAATTGTCTATGCTGTGAAGAACGAGATGTGCAGCAACTGAAACAACGGATACTGGAAGCCTGTGCTAGCATTTCTTCTGCGGTGTTGATATCCATGTGTCAAGAGTGGGAGAAGAGGGTTGCATTGACAATCCAACACAATGGACAGCACTTTGAACACATTTTCTAAGTGGTCATAAACTTGTAAATAACTCATGAAAGAATAAAGTTACATTAAAACCAAGCATACTATCGTTTTTCTTGTGAAATTCTCAATAAGTTTTATGTGTCACATGACCCTCTTCCCATTGCAAAAAATAAAGTTGGATCCAAAATGGCCGACTGCAAAATGGCCGCCAGGGTCGCCACCCATCTTGAAAAGTTTTCCCCCTCCCATATACTAATGTGCTACAAACAGGAAGTTGATATCCCCAACCATTCCCATTTTATTTAGGTGTATCCATAAAAATGGCCATCCTGTATATTAATATCTATCTATCTATCTATATATATTTTTTTTTGGAGTATTATTTTAGATGGTGACCAGTCCAGACAATCCCTATGAGGATTACAAAACATCAGCAACACAAATCTTTCTACAGCTGATGAAGTATCAGTGTTTTAAACGTATTAGCCTGAAGTCAATGCATTTAGCTAATAGCGTGTTGTCTAGATTAGTGTTTCTAATGTTTCTACACGAAGTAAAAAGTAACCCTAAAGCAACTGTATGATAATACATGATTTTCTAAATTGAAAGCATAATTTGCTGACAGTGCCAACACTCTCCATAGATTATGTGCTCTCTCCGTGGTAAATGCTCTGCAGCATGACAACCGAGGCTCTATACTGTACTGAACACATCTGTATAACTCTTATATCAGCAGTGAGAAATATTAGCACTTTGTAGTAGATTTTTAGTTTCTGAATGTAAACAGGAATGTGCCTATTAACCAACAGCCAATACGGATATTTAAAAAAAAATTGATACCTTGTAATATTAAGTATATTAAAAATGATACAGAATTTAATAATCATTGTACCACGATTAAGATGCTGGACCATAAACAACATTTATTACCTATTCACAGGAAATCTACTTGGCTGTGTCTATCCTATAGATACTGAATGGTTTGTGTGTAGATGGGACACATGGCACCTCTATTATGATGGGAAGGGGTTTTAGCAATGAAACGCCCATTGATCATACATTTATCACCTATCTTATTTTGAAAATAGTTTAGAATGACGCTATTTACTTTATCATAAAATGTAATTAAAAATGAGGAAAAATTCTGAATAGTGTGAAACGGTGAAATAAATGCAATTCTGCCATTGCGTTCTATTTATATGGTAATCAAAGTATGGCAAAATGACCTGGAAATATGATTATGAAGGAACGACATCAATTCCAAAAGTATATATTTTCATATTTTGCTGCGTGTCTGACCCTTAGTTCCAAAGGATATTTTCCTAAAAATTCTGCATTTAAAGGTAGGCAGTAAAGTGAAGCAGTTATTTGTTCATGAAGTCCAACTATAGAACAATTATTAACATTTTGACCCTGAATTCAAAAGAGACTCATTGACGCCCCTCATCAATGCGCCACACAGCTAGCAACAACAGTCGCATCCGCTATAGCACTGTTACAGATTACTACACATTGTCACTACAGCAATCCGCACCATTCTAATGAAGGTCAAGATTCAGGGCTGAAACATTAATTGTTCTGAATAGTTTGGGATTTAATGAATAAGTATCTCCTACACTTCACTGCATACCTTCGGAGTGCCGAATTTTTCATATATTTGGATTTACGAGCACCATCTTGGCACCTGGTATGCTATCCCAAGGGTCGGTTATTAATATGTTATTTGTTGCCTGTGTGAAAAGATAACCAGGAAAATCACTAATTTATTTGGTTCTGTAATAGAAGATTACCCTAAGATATACCACATATTTTTATTTGCTCAGATTTAGAAAATAGAACATCATCCAGCCATTGGGATAGAATAATTTGTTTGTGCGATTGGCATTGATTATTTTCTAATCAAACAATCTCTCAGTCATTTAGAAAGTCCTATATCACTGCAGCGGTTTTGAAATACTTGCGAGCAAATCCAATAATCCATAAAAACACATTAAAGCTTGAAACAGATTAATTGATTCACTTTCAATGCCAAAAATATTTAATCTGAAACCATTCTATAAATGATACAATTTGGAGCTTAAATAATATGTCTCAGTCTTACTCACAGGGTCACCTTTTTCTCCTTTTGTGTCAGACACGGTCTGTAAGAGAAATGTGGTGAATAGTTATTGCATACAAATTCCTTCTCAATAAGAAAAATAAAAACAATAACATACTAATGCATTACATAAAAGAAAACCCTATTGCTTCAGATCTTTAGATATTATGTAATAATAATAGCAATAAAAACACAGAGGGGTCAACATTTTCGATCTAAAGGAGTTTTCTGATTTTCAGACCATGTTATCACACTACTGATCAGTTAATAAATAAGCAAAATGCTCACTTCTCAGCTGATCAGATTCATTGTTGTCGGCAGCACATGCCCTAGGTAAACAGGAGATGTGCTGACAACATTCAGGCTGTATGGTGACAAAAGGATAATAATCTTTTATTTTTTAATAATCTTTATATATAGCACTAACATATTCCACAGCGCTTTACACACATTATCACCACTGTCCCCGAAGGGGCCCACAATCTAGATTCCCTATCTGTATGTTTTTGGAATGTGGGAGGAAACCCATGCAAACATGGGGAGAACATACAAACTCCTTGCAAATGTTGTCCTTGGGAGGGATTCGAACCTAGGACTCCAGCGCTGCAAGGCTGTAGTGCTATCCACTGAGCCACCGTGCTGCCCTTGAGCCACCGTGCTGCCCTGGGATTGTATTAAAAAAATGATGTCCCTTTAAGTTTATGCTAGCCCATATGAATAGCCAGTATAAGAGTACTGATTGACTTGTAATTAGATGATCGGCACTCATTACAGTGGCATGTAAAAGTTTGGGCACTCCTGGTCAAAATTACTGTTATTGTGATTCGTTAAGCAAGTTGAATATGAAATGATCTCTAAAAGGCCTAATGTTAAAAATGACACATTTATCTTGCATTTTAGGCAAAACGAAAAACATATTGTCATTAGAGTTGAGCGATACTTTCCGATATCCTAAAGTATCGGAATCGGAATGGTATCGCCGATATCACTAAAATATCGGCGATACCCGATACCGATACCGGAAGTCCCATGTAAGTCTATGGGAACAAAATATCGCAACTAAAAAAACCCCATTCTTTCCTTGTAAACACTAAATATACACACATAGAATACATATATATATATATACATGTCATTGTGACATATATATATATACATATATGTATAGTTTATACACTTCTACATAGTAAAATATCCTCTGATTCAATTGCCGGGTAAAGCCGGCTTCAGTGAAAAGACAGAAGCACCCGACATGAAATGACACTTGGTGTACATAGGGTTAACCATGTCTTTTCATGTCCTTTGCTATCTAATTTGCACAAACAATTAAATCAGTCTATGTGTGCAAAATTTCACACCTGTAGGGGTTAATTAAAGGTGTAAATTCGTTGTAAAAAAAACAGACTTTTTTGCTACGAATTTACACCTTTAATTAACCCCTACAGGTGTGAAATTTTGCACACATAGACTGATTTAATTGTTTGTGCAAATTAGATAGCAAAGGACATGAAAAGACATGGTTAACCCTATGTACACCAAGTGTCATTTCATGTCGGGTTCTGCATTTTCACAAAAGCCGGCAATTGAATTAGCGGCTATTATACTATGTAGAAGTGTATGAACTACAAATATAAATATATATATATATATGTGTCACAAATTCAATGACATGTATATATATATATGAGGTGTAAAATTGCTGAAAAAAAATGCGTGGGCTCCCGCCCTATTTTCGCAACCAGACAGACAAAGCCAGTGAGTGGGGGCAGATAATAATAGCCCAGAGAGGGACCATTATTTTTGCCCCCCCCCGGCTACTAACATCTGCCCCCAGACACCCCAGGAAAGACAAATCTATAATTAGATTCGCCCTTTCTGGCACTTTGCCCGTCTATTCCCATTGCCCTGTAGCGGTGGCGAATGGGTTAATAAGGGGTTAAAATGACCTTGCAATTGAAAGGTCACTTTAAGCCAGGTTAATAATTGAGAGCTGTCAATTAGACAACTATCAATTATTAATCCTATTGCATGAAATAAAAATAAAACACACACACTTTAATTAAAAATCATTTTAATGAAATAAAGACACATGTTTTTGACCATCTTTTATTTTACTGCAAAAACCATTTCCTGTAATAAAAATAAAATAAAAAAGCAAAATTATTCTTACCTATCCCATGCACAGTCAGGTCCCACGGTGTAATCCTTCAGAAAGGGTTAATGTTTACTGCAGGGACCGCAGCTAATGCTGCAGCCTCACAGTAAACCCCAAATGAATGAGTTCCTCTCCTGCCTGACAGGAGAGTAAAGGCTGGGTGTCACATAACGATACACCAGCGATCCCGACAACGATATGCACTTGTCAGGATCGCTGGTGTATCGCTACATGATCGCTGCTGAGCTGCCAAACAGGCAGCTCAGGCAGCGATCTGGGACAGCGACACTGCGGGTAACATCGCTTAAGGGCCCGTCTCACATAGCGATATCGCTACCGAGATCGCTGCTGAGTCACTAGTTTTGTGACGCAGCAGCGAGCTCACCAGCGATATCGCTGTGTGTGACATTCAGCGACGATCAGCCCCCCTGCCGGGTATCGCTGATCGTCGCAGAAATGTCAGGACCTTTTTTTGATCGCTGGTCTCCCGCTGACAGGCACGCATCGCTGCGTGTGACAGGCGGGAGACCAGCGATCCGCTGGTAACCAAGGTACACAGCGGGTTTCCAGGCACCGCGCAGCGCTTGGAAACCCGCTGTGTACCTTGGATACCAGCTCCCTGCATCAGGGCGCTGGTATCCAAGGTACACAGCGGGTTTCTAGGCACAGCCCCGCGCCTGGAAACCCGCTGTGTACCTTGGTTACCAGCGGATCGCTGGTCTCCCGCCTGTCACACGCAGCGATGTGTGCCTGTCAGCGGGAAACCAGCGATCAAAAAAAGGTCCTGACATTTCAGCGACGATCAGCGATACCCGGCAGGGGGGCTGATCGTCGCTGAATGTCACACACAGCGATATCGCTGGTGAGCTCGCTGCTGCGTCACAAAACTAGTGACTCAGCAGCGATCTCGGTAGCGATATCGCTATGTGAGACGGGCCCTTAAGTGGAAAGCTTAATTGATTGCTTTCCACTTTCACTTCAGGTCAGCCAGGGACACAATCAGTGACGTCAGAGGGAACTGATTAACAAAAATAGGGGTTCCCTTCGAAAAAAAAATGGCGTGGGGTCCCCCCTATTTTTGTTAACCAGCCAGATGAAGCAGACCGCTGAGGCCTGGATTTTCAGGCTGTTAAGGAGCCAAGATCCATGGACCTTGCCAGCCTGATAATACTAGGCCACAGAAGTCTGCATATCTTGGCTGATTAACAAAAATAGGGGATCCCCTCGAAAAAAATTGGCGTGGGGTCCCCCCTATTTTTGTTAACCAGCCAGATGAAGCAGACCGCTGAGGCCTGGATTTTCAGGCTGTTAAGGAGCCAAGATCCATGGACCTTGCCAGCCTGATAATACCAGGCCACAGCAGTCTGCATATCTTGGCTGATTAACAAAAATAGGGGATCCCCTCGAAAAAAATTGGCGTGGGGTCCCCCCTATTTTTGTTAACCAGCCAGATGAAGCAGACCGCTGAGGCCTGGTTTTTCAGGCTGGTAAGGATCCAATATCCATGGACCTTGCCAGCCTGATAATACCAGGCCACAGCAGTCTGCTTAGCTTGGCTGGTTAACAAAAATAGGGGATCCCCTCGAAAAAAAAACGGCGTAGGGGTCCCCCTATTTTTGTTAACCAGCCAAGTAAAATGCAGACTGCTGCGGCCTGGTATTAAAAGACTGTCAAGGCCCATGGATTTTGGCCCTCAACAGCCTGATAATACCAGGCTACAGCAGCCCCACATTTGGCGCATCAAAAGATGTGCCAATTGTGGCACTTTACCCGGCTCTTCCCACTTGCCCTGTAGCGGTGGCAAGCGGGGTAATAAGGGGTTAATGTCACCGTTGATTGCACGGTGACAATAAGCCCGGTTAATAATGGAGAGGTGTCAATAAGACACCGATCCATTATTAATCCCAAAGTTATTAAATGTGTAAAAAAAAACACAGCAAGAAAAAAGTATTTTAATGAAATAAAAGAGACAACACAGTTTTCATTAATTTTATTGTACTCTCATTCCTGCGACGCCATCGATCTCCTGTAAAAAAAGAAAAAAAAACAAACCAACAGTATACCACCTGTTCGACGCAGTCCATAGTAACGACAGTCCCACGACGATCCAGCTCTGCTACATCGCAATGACAGGCAGAGCCTGTCATCGCAACGCAGCACAGCTGATTACCTGCTTCCCCGGCGGTGACGTCATCGGACTGACTGCTTTACGGCCGGGATTACCCAGCAGTCACTGCAGTTATCGCGAGAAACTGCATGTGACCGCCGGGGAAAGAAGATTGCGGCCATCAAGCAGTCCAGGACGTGACCGCCGGAGATCTTCTGCCAGGTAAGTGCCGCTGACTCCTGACAGACCCGACCGACGGACACTGACAGTGACAGTGACAATCCCGATTCCGGTATCCGATATGACGAAAATATCGGAACTCCGAATCGGAATTCCGATACAGCTAATATCGGCCGATACCCGATATTTGCAGTATCAGAATGCTCAACCCTAATTGTCATTTTTTACATTTTAAAACTTACAATAAGTAAAATGAGAGGATGCAAAAGTTTGGGCCCCATTGGAGATTTGTGTGCTCAGATAACTTTGATCAAGGTTTCAGACATTAATTATTCTGTTAGGGTTATGGCTTGTATACTATCATCGTTAGGAAAGGCCAGGTGATGAAAATTTCCCAGCTTTATAAAAACCCAGCCTCATCTAACCTTGTGCCAAATAACAGCAGCCATGGTTTCTTGTAAGCAACTGCCTAGCACTCTGAAAATAAAAATGGTGGAGGCCCACAAAGCAGGAGAAGGCTATAAGAAGATAGCAAAGCATTTTCAAGTTGCTCTTTCCTCAATTTGAAATGTAATTAAGAAATAGCATTTAACAGGAACAGTGGAGGTCAAGATAACGTCTGGAAGATCATGGAAATTTCAGTGAAAGCTGCTTGCAGGATTGATGAAGAAGCAAATAATACCCCTGCTTGACTGCAAAAGACCTTCAGAAAGATATAGTAGACTCTGGAATTGTGGCATATTGTTCTAATATTCAGAGACATCTGCACAAAAATGGCCTTCATGGAAGAGTCATCAGAAGAAAACCCTCTCTTGTATGCCACAATAAAATTCAGTATCAGAAGTATGCAAAAGAACATCTGAACAAGCCTGATGAATTTTGGAAGCAAGTTCTGTGCTGTCATGATCCAGACCAGATTTTGAGTTTTTGAGTCCTATTTTGCCTTTTCCCCGGTCTGGTCATATCAGGGGTTAACCTTGCTCAGTCTCTGTCTGGGTTCAGGTTGGCTATTTATCGTTGCTGCTTCCTGCAGGTGGTGTCGGTTATAGTTTTTGCCTAGGGCTGCTGTAGCTGACTCTGATTGCTCTGATTTGTCCACCTGTGTTTGCTGTCTGTACCCCTGTCTCTGCTTTCCCCATTCACGTTTTGACTCAGTGTTCCCCTTTAGTGTATTTATCTCCTGGTTTGGCTTGGCTTGTTTCCTGATCTGCTTCTGTCTTTCGTATTTTGGCTTATCCGCGCCTGAAATGCTCGGCTTGCCTCTGACACTGAGTTTGTTTATTCTGATTTGTACTGCGCTACAGTGTGTTGCTTGACTTGGCCTGTTTGACTACTCTTCTGCCACCTGTGGTAGCCTTGCTGCTGCATTGCAAGCCTGCTCTGTTTAGGTGCAGTTCTGCATTCTCTACTGCCATCTAGTGGAGCCTGCACCTATCTGCATTGCAGTAGCCTGACATGTGCACCGATGAGGTGAAAATAATACTCTTTGGCCACAATTATCAAAGCTGTGTGTGGACAAAAAAGGGAAGAGAATTTTAGGAAAAGAACATCTTGCCAATCACTAAGCATGGAGGTGGATCAATTATACTTTTGGGTTTTGCTGCAGCCAATGGCACGCGAACATTTCATGGGTAGAGGGAAGAATGGATTCACTGAAATTTCAACAAATTCTTTATGCAAAAACTATCTGTAAAAAAGCTGAAGTTGAAACGAAGATGGCTTCTATAAATAGATAATGATCTTGAACACATATCAAAATCATTGGCGTTAAACTGTCATGAGTAGATCATAGCTCCACCCTTGGCTGTTAAGCTGTTAAATTCCACTGTCTGTCACAGCAGCATTTAAAGGCCCAGTGGTGGACCAGCAATGTGACCTTGGGGTGCAAATGGGTTAGCATGATAGACGGAGGTCTGATGAAGACCCCGTGACTGTCATAAGGGTTACCCTGTGAAAGCCAGCCTGCAGCTGGTGTTCATAGGAGACCATAATTTCTCCCATATACAGCAATAATCCGGTTGGGAAGATGATATAAACTATCCTTAAAATCTTCTGTGCCAGCATCATCAGAAGAATGTACATAAACCTCTGAGATACAGATTGCAGTGTTGCATTCAATAAGAGGCATATGCAGATACATCAATTTCTGTTCAACACAGATTTACAACCTGGCTTCATGCATGAGCGATAATGGTAAATTGAATTATTTTATTGCATTTATTTGCAACTTTCTTTAATTATTGCTAAATAATTTACAGTAAGAAAAATGAAACTCATCGCTACTAATGAGCTGATCCAATCAGAGATGAATTTCCTGAAATTTGCAGGTGCCCACTAACAGTTTGCTATTTGATTCTTGCAGATTAATCACCCCAAAAAATACCTACTGCAATTTCACACACTCTTGAAGAGTCACAAAGTGGGTTAATGATTACAGGATCAGCTAGTCAGGGTTCCCCATAATGCCCTGCGGCTCTCACATCACATGTTCTATTGCAGCAAATCATGGGGGGGCTATCACAGCCAGTATAAAAGATTAGGGCTGGCCAAGTAGCACCATTTAAAGCTTTTTTTGAATGTAGGTGTAGGAGTGGTAGAGCTGATGGTCTGCTCCACGACACTCTAAGGGGTTAAACTTATTTTATATTCATGCATGTTGTCAGGGCCAACACCCACTGTGGCTGCTGTCTACCCTAGGCAGGGTTAACTGTAATGGCCAGCCTAGTTTGGGGAGAAGGAACTGAAAGTTAGTGCCAAATTCAGGAAGTGACAGTTCAGTGGAGGGCAGTAGTGTGAAATGACAGTAGCAGTCTCATGCATTGGGCTGTTAGGGAAAACATGGGCCTAACACTCGGTAAAGTGGATTGCCAAAAATACTCTTCTGCTTGATTCCGTCTATCAGCCTGGGGGAACATTGAGATGGATGTTGGGGGTCTTTGGAGAACTCAGCCTGTGAAGTTACAGAAAAAGATGGACTCAGACTCTGAGACAGGAGGTGCTGCAATCTAGGTGCACTGCCAGTGATGGAGAAGCATGGGCGTACCCACCGTGGGGCAGGGGGGGGCAGTTGCCCCCCCTAGGAGCAGGGGCGCGCCGTGCCAAGATGAGGGCATCAGCATCAGCCGCCCCTTTAAAAGGTGCTTCTGGGCTGGCTGCGACGCACATGCCACATACTAGACTGTATGGGCTCTTTCAAGGTGTGACATCGTTCCCGGGGGCGTGTCATACCAATAGGGGGCGTGTTCTGCAAAGCCAGGAAGAGAAGCAGACATTAGACACTGGTTTCTGCAGTCTGATGCCGGCGTCTGTGGACTGCAGGAGGGAAATCTGAGGTCAGAGTCCTCAGTGACACATAGGAGGATTTATTAATTAATGGGTTAATGTCTCCTTAGATTTTTGGTTGACTGGGTTTAATACTTGGGGCTGTGTAGTGGGGTTTGAGGGGGTGAATGCACGCTTGTGCGGTCTGATTGTGCCCCGAGGGGTTAATGCACACTTGTGGGGGTCTGTGTGTGCTCCTATGGGGTTTAATGCACGCTTGTGGGGTCTGTGTGTGCTCCTAGAGGGTTAATGCACAGCTGTGGGTCTGTGTGTGCTCCTATGGGGTTATGCATGGAGCCCATACAGTATATATACCTGACAGCGGCTCATACAGTCTGTATCTACAGTAATGTATACCTGACAGGAGCCGTACAGTCTATATATACAGTAATATATACCTGACAGGAGCCCGTACAGTCTATATCTACAGTAATATATACCTGACAGGAGCCCGTACAGTCTATATCTACAGTAATATATACCTGACAGGAGCCCGTACAGTCTATATCTACAGTAATATATACCTGACAGGAGCCCATACAGTCTATATCTACAGTAATATATACCTGACAGGAGCCCGTACAGTCTATATCTACAATATATATTACCTGACAGGAGCCCGTACAGTCTATATCTACAGTAATATATACCTGACAGGAGCCCGTACAGTCTATATCTACAGTAATATATACCTGACAGGAGCCCGTACAGTCTATATCTACAGTAATATAACCTGACAGGAGCCCTACAGTCTGTATCTACAGTAATATATACCTGACAGGAGCCCATACAGTTTATATCTACAGTAATATACACCTGACAGGAGCCCGTACAGTCTATATCTACAGTAATATATACCTGACAGGAGCCCTACAGTCTTATCTACAGTAATATATACCTGACAGGAGCCCAGTACAGTTATATCTACAGTAATATATACCTGACAGGAGCCCGTACAGTCTATATCTACAGTAATATATACCTGACAGGAGCCCGTACAGTCTATATCTACAGTAATATATACCTGACAGGAGTACCTAATCTACAGTAATAATACCTGACAGGAGCCCATACAGTCTATATCTACAGTAATATATACCTGACAGGAGCCTACAGTCTATATCTACAGTAATATATACCTGACAGGAGCCATACAGTATATATACCTGACAGGAGCCGTACAGTCTATATCTACAGTAATATATACCTGACAGGAGCCCTACAGTCTTATATCTACAGTAATATATACCTGACAGGAGCCCGTACAGTCTATATCTACAGTAATATATACCTGACAGGAGCCTGTACAGTCTATATCTACAGTAATATATACCTGACAGGAGCCCGTACAGTCTATATCTACAGTAATATATACCTGACAGGAGCCGTACAGTCTATATCTACAGTAATATATACCTGACAGGAGCCCGTACAGTCTATATCTACAGTAATATATACCTGACAGAGCCCGTACAGTCTATATCTACAGTAATATATACCTGACAGGAGCCCGTACAGTCTATATCTACAGTAATATATACCTGACAGGAGCCCATACAGTCTATATCTACAGTAATATATACTGACAGGAGCCATACAGTCTATATCTAGTATATATACTGACAGGAGCCTACAGTCTATATCTACAGTAATATTACCTGACAGGAGCCATACATTCTATATCTTCAGTAATATATATCTGACATACAGGTGCTGGGCTGGGGCTGATGTATATACAGGGGCTGGGCTGGGTCTGGTGACGTATACAGGGGCTGGGCTGGGGCTGATGTATATACAGGGGCTGGGCTGGGCCTGGTGACGTATACAGGGGCTGGGACTGATGTATATACAGTGGCTGGCCTGGTGGTGATGTATATACAGATGCTGGGCCGGTGATGTATATACAGGTCCGACCGTCCTGGTCTGGGCCTGGTGACGTATACAGGGGCTGGGCTGGGGCTGATGTATATACAGGTCCTGGGCTGGTGTCGGTGACGTATACAGGGGCTGGCATGGTGGTGATGTATATACAGGTGCTGGGGCTGATGTATATACAGGTGCTGGGCTGGTGATGTATATACAGGTCCGACCGTCCTGGGCTGGGGCTAGTGACGTATACAGAGACTGGCCTGGTGGTGATGTATATACAGGGGCTGGCCTGGTAGTGATGTATATACAGGGGCTGGGCTGGGGCTGATGTATATACAGGTGCTTGTCTGGGCCACATTATTAAAAGAAGGAGACAATGATGGGGCATATAACTACAAGAAGGAGACAATGATGGGGCATATTACTACAAGAAGGAGACAATGATTGGGCATATTACTACAAGAAGGGGACAATGATGGGGCATATTTCAGGGTGGAATCTGCTTGCATTCCATGCTTAAATCTATCTATCTATCTATCTAAAAAGAAGAAAATTAGAGCAGCACAAAGAAAGAGTCCGGGTGCAGAGCCCCCCCAGGCAAATACCAAACATCAATTATAGAAATCCAGACAAATTGAAGGCAGCACACCGTCTGTAGTGAAAAAAAAGCTATTTAATAAGGCCAAAAGGCGACGTTTTGGTCCAAACAACAGGAACCTTTCTCAAGGCTTAAGAAAGGTTCCTGTTGTTTGGACCGAAATGTCGCCTTTTGACCTTATTAAATAGCTTTTTTTTCCACTACAAACTATGTGCTGCCTCCAATTTGTCTGGATATCTATCTATCTATCTATCTATCTATCTATCTATCTATCTATCTATCTATCTATCTATCTATCTATCTATCTATCATTCATTTTTTTTCCCATAAAGATCAATCCAATTGCTGTGTTTAGAAAGGGCAGTGTGAATGGCTCAGTGTCAGTGTGTGATAAACACGCATGAGCTTGAAGTCCCCCTGCTGAACAGAAGAGAAGACTGCAAAGGTAAGCCTAAAATCAATGAATTGTTTACATAATAGGATTGATCATGGTGGTATTTCTCCTTGTATGTGATATTATTGGTCTTGGTATAAGGAATTATGTTGTGTATGGCGGTCATTTGTTTTCGTTTCGTTTTATTCACATTTTTCGTTCTAAAATTTTACAACCTGAACGACCATGGCTTGCCCCCCCCTAGTTTTGATCCTGGGTACGCCCATGTGGAGAAGACTTCCTAGTGTTAGTGAATATAGCAAAAGGGACACTCTACTTGTACCAAGAACTAGGGCTGAAATTGTGTCCGGTACCTGTGGGAAAGATGACCACCTTTTGGGCCTTATCCTATATGCCTGTTTGCAAAGACTGCCAATTGTCCAGTAAAGTTTCATTGTTGTTATCTGTGTTCCCTGGATTGATTTCTGTCAAGGTTACAAAAGATGAAAACCCGGAGAAAATGGAGGCCTGCATGCCAGAAGTAAGGGTGATGTACCCCACAAACAGCAACACACCGGGATGGGGATACGTATTGTCTATAGAGTGCCAGAGCGAGTGGGAGCAGTAATTTGCCCATGATTACATTGCCTGGGCACTTTACAAAGGGATAGAGGTCAAAACATGGCTCATTCCACATAGGGACAGAAAAAGGCATTAGTGTTGAAGAATATTTAGATGCAACTATTAGAAGATAGAGATATGGTAGGGGAAGCAGCATTCTCAGTGTAATTGCTTGATGCCTTAAAATTACAAAAGGTTCTCATCCTTCTTACAGTACAAAAGTCTGGAGTCCCTCTTTTTTCTCTAGCTCTCTCTTCTTCCCATAAGGCTTTATTAACAATAAAATATATTGGATACAGTATTGGGGATGTGAAAATGTTATATACTGTACACTTTTCCAAAGTAATTGGACTACTTAAGATTTGCTGCAAATTAAAGTTTTTTGAAAAATTTACTGAACCTGGAGATTTTGAATTTCAAAATGTTCGATCGTCTCTACTAATCATGCATTTTGAAAAAGACTCAGCAAAAATGTGGGATTCTCTATTTCTCTTTGTCTAATTATATTGTGCTTTAAAATAAAATTAATCAGAATAATTTAGTATATTTTAGTTATTAATATAGAAATTTGGAAGAGCACAGTTTATTTTTATACCATACTACTTTATGATAGCAGCTTACAAATAGTAACTAAAGGAGTCTGAATTAAAATCGGTGCTACAAAATCCTACAATATTTTCCTAGAATTTCCAATTCATCAAAAAATTGTTATGAATTGATAATTAGCAAGTGATATTGTTGTCTCTTGCTCACTATGATTTTGATGGCCTGTAGTCACCAGCAACAAATTCATCTCATTTCAAGATTTAACCAAAATAGATCTACAAACTACTACTAATTATTGGATAACTAAAAAATTATTTTCGCCTAATGTTTTTTTCTATCCAGATTATCTGACAGCACATATTTTGAAGTTAAATCTTGACTGACTCACAGAAAACACTGGCCACATTAATAACAATGCCATAAGGACATGTCATTCATTAAATATGCTTTTCAAGACTAATGAAAATAATTTGGCAGGTTGTATTATGAAACAAAACCTAACAAAACCTCAATATGCACTTTGAGTAGGGAAAATAAAAAGTTTTACACCTATGATAGAAAATCACAGAAATTCAGATCTGTTAAGCCTCATATAATTTAGTAATTATTATGCAATGATATCTCTACAGGGACCAATTTACATTTTGCCTCTAAATAAGCTTGACCACGGAATTGGATAGAAGACCTGATAACACCATTTTAAACAGAAGAAATCTCAATAATGGGTTTTGTCTGAGATTTGATGCCAGATGGAAATTGCATGAAATACAGATAAGCTTAACATATCGTTACTGCCAACTTGGAGGTCCCACTGTGATTCTAAGCACTAGGCTGGCATTCTGCTCTTACAGCCAATATGGCCAACTTTTTATTTAACTATCTTTATCCCTCAGTTACAACATCCTGAATTCTCAAACTTTCCTTTAATCAGAGATTTATAATAAGTTTTAACTGGAAAAAAAGCAAACTTTTCTTAATTTTTTATCTAAAAAGGTTGTTGACTTAGAAAATAAAATCTACATCTGCTATGACAAAGATTTAAGCCAGAATTATTGTCATTTTCTGGCTTTAGTTTTATTAAATCTATTCAAAATTGTAGGCCAAAAAAGTTAGAGAAAAAACAAACATTAACTGATTACTACATGTAGGCCTATACTGATAGAGACCTTTATAATTTACGGAATTTTATACTGTATGTGTCCCAAAACCAAGAGCTATAGGTCAATGTGTAATATTAATGTGGTAATTTCACAACTCTAAATGAAGCTTCAATGGACAAACTTGACAATAGCTAGTCCACTTAGCATGTCCCAGAGTCACCCTGGCCTTCCAGACTTACAACAAGCCATTTTGTTTACAGAGCAGAAGTTAACGCTTGGAGAGAGTTGGCAAAGAATAGTCAAAGAGCTGGGTCAGTAACAGAGGGATGAAACAATGGACAAAATCAGTAGGCAGGGACATAATTCAGGGTCAGGAAAAAGTATCAATCCAAGGGTCAGACAAAAGAGATCAAGATGGGTCAGGTAACACAACAAAGACAGCAGCATATAATGCACCAGAGTAAAGTAGAACATATATCTGTCACTGAGTAAGTAAACAGGGAAGGTTTAAATAGAAAGAAAAACAAAAACAATGACGGGGCAGAACTAGTGATAATGTGTGGTTCCTCTTCGTTGCTGAATGAGATCCAAAGTAAAATCCCAGGAGACACAAAAGAAACAATGATGACTATGGTTATATCCTGATGAAGAAGTCAAATACCTTTGAAACGCATTGATGATAGAATCGCATGAAGTTACTTTTTGTCTCACGCAATTTTACTTTAGGTCTCCATCAGCAGCACAAATGCAATATGCTGCCCCTCACTGAAAAATTGCTGTTTTAATTCATATGCAAATGAGGCTTAAGTGCTCTAGGCATGATCAAAGAATTATTTTTCAGAAGAAGGAAAATTCAGCTCCCGGAATAAAATTCAAAAAATATTTATTATTAACAATAAAAAATTGACATGGCTATTATGTTCATCTTGGCGGCATAACCTACATGGGATTACCGCATAGTGATTGACCAAGAGGATCTGAACGCGTTTCAAGCACCAAGACATTTAGCAGAGACGCGTCCTTGCTCGGATCAGCTGCATTCTACAGAGGATATTGAGAGGTGAGCTGAACTAATCCTTATTCACATCATATTCACATATGATCAAAGAATGTTCCAAGTCTCTGCTTACCTCGCTTATTTACTGCTCAATAGTGAGATGTCAGTCAATTATAGAAGGCGAGTCTGAGTGGCGAAAAGTGCAAGGGTGATAGAGGCATGGAAAGTACTTTAATAAGTAAACTTAAGCCTAATTTACATATGAATTAAAAATTCAATTTTGCAGTCAAGGTTGCAAACCTCAAGGTATAGAGAACATTATCTTTCAGATTCAGCAACAAAATCATATACAGTTGACACCAGAAGTTTACATACACTATATAAAAAGACACATGTGCATGTTTTTCTCAATATCTGACATAAAATCAAAATAAACCTTTCCTGTTTTAGGTCAATTAGGATTACCATAATTATTAATATTTTCCAAATGCCAGAATAATGAGAGATAGAATGTTTTAAGGCATTTTTATTGCTTACTGCAAAGTCAAAAGTTTACACACATTTCATTAGTATTTGGTACAATTGCCTTTAAACTGCATGACTTGGGTCAAGCGTTTCGGATATCCTTCCACAAGTTTCTCACAATAGTTGGTTGGAATTTGGGCCCATTCCTCCAGACAAAACTGCTGTAACTGATCCAGATTTGTAGGTTGCCTTGCTTGCAGTTGTCTTTTCAGCTTTGCCCATAAATTTTCAATAGGATTGAGATCAGGGCTTTGTGATGGCCACTCCAAAATATTGACTTTGTTATCCTTAAGCCACTTTGTTACCATTTTGCCAGTATGCTACTGGTCATTGTCCATTTGGAAGACCCATTTCCACCCAAGCTTTAACTTCCTGGTTGATGTCTTGAGATGTTGCTTCAGTATTGCCACAATCTTCATTTCTCATGAAGCCATCTATTTTGTGAAGTGCACCAGTCCCTCCTGTAGCAAAACAACTGCACAACATGATGCTGCCACCCCTGTGTTTCACAGTTGGGATGGTGTTCTTAGGCTTCCAAGCTTCTCCCTTTTTCCTCTAAACAATGGTCATTATGCCCAAAAAGTTAAATTTAGTTTAATCAAACCACAGGACATGTCTCCCAAAATTAAGGTCTATGTTCCTGTGTGCATTTGCAAACATTAATCTGGCTTTTTTATGTTTCTTTTGGAGTAATGGCTTCTACCTTGCAGAGTGGCCTTTCAGCCCATGCTGATACAGTACTCGTTTCACTGTGGATGGATATTGACACTATCTTACCAGCTTCCGCCATCATCTTCACAAGGTCTTTTGCCTTTTGATTGGGTTGCTATGCACATGTTGGACCAAAGCACGTTCATCTCTGGGACACAGAACCCGTCTTCTTCCCAAGCAGTATGATGGATGGACTTTCTCATCTTGTTTGTACTTGCGTATAATTGTTTGTGCCGATGAACAAGGCACCTTCAGGTATCACTAAATTGTACCCAAGGATGAGCCAGACTTGTCTAAATCCATAATTCTCTCTCTGATATCTTGGCTGATTTACTGAGACTTTCCCTTGATGCTACACAAAAAAGCAGTGTGTTTCAGGTGTGCATTAAAATATATTCTGCAGTTGTGTCTTTAATTAACTCAGATGTTGCAAAAAAACCTTTTTTTTGGCATAGTAATCTTAGTGTATGTAAACTTTTGACTTTGCAGAAAGTAATAAAAATGCCTTAAAACATTTCTCTCATTATGGCATTTGGCAAATATTAATAATTATGGTAATCCTAATTGACCTAAAATGGGAAAGGTTTATTCTGATTTCATGTCATGTAGAAAAACATGCATATGTGTCTTTTTATATACTGTATGTAAACTTCTAGTTTCAACTGTATACATTTTGGTGGGGTAGGTGTATTGTTTAAAAAGTTTTTGCTATGTAATCCGAGAGCAGCATGATATAGGAGCAGAAACCCTGATTCCAGTGATATGTCAATTACTAGGCTGTGTGTTGCTCTCAATAAAATCAGTGTTTTATCAGCAGGAGATTATCACTTCAGGACTAGGTGTTTTGTGCATGCCAGTCAACTTATCAGTGTAACCCAGCACCCACAACTGATTTGCAGCTTTCTGTCAATGTACAATGTACATAGAAAGTTGCCATCAGTGGTGTGGGTGTGGTTATGCAGAGCTCAGCATACCAAGCACTGCTAGATCAGCAGCTGAGAAAACAATGATCACATCAAAATAACAGCAGGAAAATCAGCAAGTGACATATTGCTGGAATCAGGGTCATCCTGCTACTCTCAAATTACATACAGGAGCGCAGCTAATGAGGCGAGTTGAGCCTTTTATCTCAGTGAAGCTAGGAGGCGGCAGAGCGGCACTCAGAACACGTGGTACTGACTCTCCTTATCCATACCTCCCAACCGTCCCGAATTTGAGCGGGACAGTCCCGATTCTAACCCTCCCACCAGCTGTCACGGTGGGAACACAATGTGTCCCGCAGTGAGAGAAGCCGCAACGCCCCCCTGCACTCCTTCCTGCCCTCCCAGCTGTCCAGATTATCACAGCGAGCATTTACCATTGTCCTCTGTAAATGTGGGACCAGGACCTGTGATGAGGTCACCGGATGGGAGGAGTTAGGTGTCACATGATCAGGCTTCTGTGTGCAGGACTCTGCTGTGCTGGTCCTCATGGTGCTGGATGATGGTAACTTTATGTGTGAGGGGTCAGGAGGGTTACAGTGTGGATTAACAGAGCCATGTGTGCGATGTAGAGCAGAGCGGTGGCGAGGTATGATGCGTGTGTGATGAGGTGTACGGAGCAGAGCCGTGTGTGCGAGGTGTAGAGGTGGCGCTGTGTGTAGGTACGGAGCGGGCCCCGTGTGTAAGGGTGTACGAGCGAGCGGTGTGTACGGTGTACGGAGCAGAGCCGCGTGTGTACGAGGTGTACGGAGCGGAGCCGCATGTGTATGAGGTGTACGGAGCGGGGCTCCGTGTGTACGAGGTGTACGGAGCGGAGCCATGTGTGTACGGGGCCACAAAGCCACGTCGGCAGCCTCATCACGTTCCACCGGAAGTGACGTGCTGTAAGTCAGCTGAATGCCGGAAATGACCGCTGATCTCATTTCCGGCGGTCAGCTTACAGCAGCAGGTACTGTAACTTGTTCTCGGAAGAGTCTTCAGAACGGTGACGCATCGAGCCGAGAGATCTGTTGGAGTGAGAACCGGGTATTGTATGGAGCGCTGCATACAATACCCGGCTCTCACTGAGCAAGACAGGCAGGATGTGGGGATCTCATCATGGGATCTGTTCAACAGATGATGAGATCCCCAGATCCTGCCTGTCTCACTCAGTGAGAGCCAGGTATTGAATGGAGCGCTGCATAGCTGAAGAAATCCCCACATCCTGGGGAAATGAGGTCAGCGGTCGGGACAGCGGAACAGGGACCCAAAATCGGGACTGTCCCGCTGAAACCGGGACGGTTGGGAGGTATGTGTTTATGATTATTGTTTATGAAACAGTGTGATCTTGGTGCCAGCTGGAATTGCTGCCTTACAGAGCTGCTCTGTCTCCTATTGAGTGGCCATGGCCAGCTACTGCACATTTTCCCCCCTATTCAAATCAAATACACTATAGGGCCTCATGTATCGTCACTGTGCACTATAGGGCCTCATGTATCATCACTGCATTATAGGGCCTCATGTATCATCACTGTGCATTATAGGGCCTCATGTATCATCACTGTGCACTATAGGGCCTCATGTATCATCACTGCATTATAGGGCCTCATGTATCATCACTGTGCACTACAGGGCCTCATGTATCATCAATGTGCACTATAGGGCCTCATGTATCATCACTGTGCACTATAGGGCCTCATGTATCATCACTGTGCACTATAGGGCCTCATGTATCATCACTGCATTATAGGGCCTCATGTATCATCACTGTGCACTACAGGGCCTCATATATCATCAGTGTGCACTATAGGGCCTCATGTATCATCACTGTGCACTATAGGTCCTCATGTATCATCACTGCATTATAGGGCCTCATGTATCATCACTGTGCACTATAGGGCCTCATGTATCATTACTGTACATTATAGGGCCTCATGTTTCATCACTGTGCACTATAGGGCCTCGTGTATCATCACTGCATTATAGGGCCTCATGTATCATCACTGTGCATTAT
Source organism: Oophaga sylvatica (assembly GCA_033576555.1). Classification (NCBI taxonomy): domain Eukaryota; kingdom Metazoa; phylum Chordata; class Amphibia; order Anura; family Dendrobatidae; genus Oophaga; species Oophaga sylvatica. The sequence continues at coordinate 243,302,379 of JARQOD010000005.1, forward strand.
AGGGCCTCATGTATCATCACTGTGCACTATAGGGCCTCATGTATCATCACTGCATTATAGGGCCTCATGTATCATCACTGTGCACTACAGGGCCTCATATATCATCAGTGTGCACTATAGGGCCTCATGTATCATCACTGTGCACTATAGGGCCTCGTGTATCATCACTGCATTATAGGGCCTCATGTATCATCACTGTGCATTATAGGACCTCATGTTTCATCACTGTGCACTATAGGGCCTCATGTATCATCACTGCATTATAGGGTCTCATGTATCATCACTGTGCACTATAGGGCCTCATGTATCATCACTGCATTATAGGGCCTCATGTATCATCACTGCATTATAGGGCCTCATGTATAATCACTGTGCACTACAGGGCCTCATATATCATCACTGTGCATTATAGGGCCTGATGTATCATCACTGTGTACTATAGGGCCTCATGTATCATCACTGTGCACTATGGGGCCTCATGTACCTTCACAACAGTGAGGATCTTATGCTCGCCCCTACAAAGTATTGCACGCTCCTACCAAAGATTTATCCAGCTGATAAATCCGTGGCTCAGAGGCAGGTAGTGGTAAGTGTTATGTTCTGCTACAAGCACTAAGGAAAGAAAGGGATGTCTGTCCCTACAATAGAACTAAGCTCAATCCCTACGATGTAACAGCGAACCTGATCCTGCGATCAGACCCGCTAAAGTCCTCAGCTAGTCTGAACGAAGACCTATAGATGCGAGGAAGGGATCCCTACAAGCACTAGGGACTGGGATAAAAGATGGACACCTCCTAACAGAAGTTGTAGCAGTAAAAAGAAAAACAAAGCAACATAGAACATAGAGGTCTGAAGACCAAGCAAAACTATTTGAGTAAGGTAACAAAGCACCCGGCTAGCTTAAGAGTAGAAATTACAATGTAGTCCAGCAAAGCCATAAGGGCGGAGCAGGATTAAATAGGCCACAAAGGTCATGTGAGCAGCAAGATAGAAAAAACCTAACGGGAGAGTTCTAACAGTACCCCCCTTCTAAGAGGATCATCCAGATCCCCTAGGCCCAGGCTTACCCGGAAACTTCTTGTGAAACGCTCTGACAAGTCTGGACACAGAAACATCATCCGCCCTCACCCATGAATTATCCTCGGGTCCAAAACCCTTCCAAGCAACGAGATACTGAAAACTCCCTCTATACCGTCTAGAATTTAGGATGCGGGAAATTTCGTATTCCCCGTCCTCCACCACCGGGGGAACAGTGACAGAGGCGTCTCCATCCGACACATCAGCTCTTTCCAACAGAGAAACATGAAACACCGGATTAATCTTCCAGGAGGTAGGAACCTCCAACCTAACAGCCGATTAGTTAACAACCTGAAGCACCTTAAAGGTCCCTACAAACTTGGGACCCAATTTTTTAGAAGGAATCCTCAACCTCAGATTCTTAGAGGAAAACCAAACCATGTCACCAATAGCAAACAAAACCTCTTGCCGTTTCCTATCAAAGTACCTTTTAGATTTTCTGTTAGCCTCCTAAAGATTACCACGCACATCCGTCCAAACTCTCTCCAAATCACCAGAAAAATTCTCCTCTTCAGGCACGGCCGATACCAATTTGGAGAATGACCCAAACGACGGATGTCTCACAGTACAACAAAAAAAATGGCGAACAACCAGCAGAAGAGGATGTATGGTTGTTAAGAGCGAATTCAGCAAGTGGCAGAAACTCAGACCACCCCTCTTGATTGTCTGCCACAAAACAGCGCAAGAACTGCTCAACATCCTGATTTTTCCTTTCTGTCTGGCCATTAGACTCAGGATGATATCCGATGAAAACGACAAATGAACTCCCAACCTGTCACAAAAGGCGCGCCAAAAACGAGCCACGAACTGAGGTCCCCTATTAGAAACAATGTCAGTAGGAACGCCATGTAGTCTGACAATCTCCTTGACAAAGGCCTTAGCGAGAGTCTTAGCGCAGGGCAGTTTGATGAAAGGAACCAAGTGACACATCTTGCTAAAACGGTCCACGACCACCCAGATGACAGTGAAACCCACAGAGGGGGGAAGGTCAGTAATAAAGTCCATAGCCAAATGTGTCCAAGGAGCACTAGGAACCTCCAGAGGGCAAAGCAACCACGCAGCAGGAGTATGTGAAGACTTAGATCTAGCACACACAGTACATTGACGCACCCACTTAATGATTTCCTTCTGCCATCCAGGCCACCAAAAACTGCGACCCACAAGTCTCTTGGTCTCAGAGATTCCAGGATGACCTGCCAACCGAGACTCATGACACTAAACAAACAAATCTCTCCTAAAGGTCCCAGGCACAAACAACCTCCCATAGGGAGTGTTAGATGGGGCATTCTCCTGTGCTTTAAGAATCTCATCTTCCAACACAGAGTCCAAAGCAGCAATCACAACCCCCTCCTGCAAAATGCTCTCGTCCTCCTCAGCACCAACCATGGGAGAAAAGATGCGCGACAAAGTATCGGCTTTCACATTCTTAGTACCTGGGATGTAGGTAACGGAAAAATTAAACCGCGAGAAAAACAGTGCCCACCTAGCCTGAAGGGCATTCAAGCGTTTGGCAGCATCAAGATAGATCAGATTTTTATGATCAGTGAAAACCTGAACGGGAAATTCAGCACCTTCCAAGAGATGCCGCCAGTGTTCAAATGCGAGTTTAATGGCCAACAATTCCCGATTACCAATATCATAATTCAGTTCAGTCTCAGAAAAATTTTTTGAAAAAAATGCACAAGGATGTACTCCATCCGTGTTTTCCTGAGACAACACCGCGCCGACCCCCACAGAAGAAGCATCAACCTCAACCAAAAACGGTTTAGTCACATCAGGCTGCATAAGGATGGGAGCAGAGCTGAACCTCTCCTTTAAAAACACAAAAGCTTCAATGGCCTCAGTAGTCCACTGAACCGCATTAGCACCTTTCCTGGTGAGATCGGTCAGTGGTTTGACAATAATAGAACATTTTTTAATGAATTTTCTATAATAATTGGCGAAACCCAAAACTTCTGTAACAATTTCAAACCAATAGGCCTAGGCCATTCCTGCACAGCTTGAACTTTCACCGGGTCCATCTCAAAACCTTCGCTGGAGATAATGTAGCCCAAAACACTAATTCTCTGTACAGCGAACTCACATTTCTCCAGCTTAGCAAAAAGCGAATTGTCACTCAATAACTGTAAGGCTGGAGTCACACACAACCACAAAAAATCGGTCCGTTTTAGACGGTCGACAATCGGATCAAAATAAAAACATCACACATCCTTCTGGCATCCGATTTTCCTTCAAAGATGCGATTTAATCGCATGTGTGTGTACCTTGTAACATCCGATTTTCATCCGACTTGCGAGATTTTCTCGCAGGCTTGCAAAACTGACATATAATGGATCCAAAAGAATAGTATTTAAATGCCAAAAGAAAGAATAGATATATACACATAGAGCATATATATATATATATATATATATATATATATATGTCATTGTGACATATATATATACATATATTTATAGTTCTTACACTTCTACATACTGTTATAGCCGCTAATTCAATTGCCGACTTCAGTGAAATCACAGAAGCCGACATGAAATGATACATTGTTTCCACACATTTAACCATGTAATTTCATGTATTTTTATATATGTTTGAAACATACAATTACATGAGTATATGTGTGCTAAATTTCAGACATGTAGGGGTTAATTAAAGGTGTAAATTCGTTGAAAAAAAAATGCGTGGGCTCCCGCTGTATTTTCTCCACCAGACAGACAAAGCAAGCGAGTGGGGGCAGATAATAATAGCCTAGGGAGGGTACATTTTTTTTGTGCCCCCTGGCTACTAACATCTGCCCCCAGACACCCCAGAAAGCGCAAATCTATAATTAGATTCGCCCTTTCTGGCACTTTGCCCGTCTATTCCCATTGCCCTGTAGCGGTGGCGAATGGGTTAATAAGGGGTTAAAATGACCTTGCAATTGAAAGGTCACTTTAAGCCAGGTTAATAATTGATAGCTGTCAATTAGACAACTATCAATTATTAATCCTATTGTATGAAAGAAAAATCAAACACACACAGTTTAAAAAAAATAAGTTTAATTAAATAATCACACAGTTTTTGACCATATTTTATTTTCCTGCTAAAACCATTTCCTGTAATAAAAATAAAATAAAAAAGCAAAATTATACTTACCAATCCGATGTACAGTCAGGTCCCACGGTGTAATCCATCAGAAAGGGTTAACAGGTTACAGGTCGCAGAGAGCTAATAATGCTGTCTCAGACCTGTATTCCCCTGAATGAATAACTTCCTCTCCCAGCGAAAGTAGAGGAATAGATTCATGAATGGAGCGTAATTGATTTATTGGCAATTTAACTGTAGTGACCTGACCTAAAGGGAAAGTGGACACAATCAATTAAGCTTCATTCATGAAACACATCCTCTCCTGTCGCCAGGAGAGGAACTTATTCATTCAGGAGCTTTGAGCTGAGCATGCAGGATTACTTGCACAGCTTGGCTCAAAGCTAGTTAACCCTTTGTGAAGGATTACAGCGTGGGACGTGACAGATCGGCGGAATAGGTAAGAATAATGTTGTTTTATTTCTTTTTCTTTATTTTAGGAGATCAATGGCTTCGCACGGATTAAGTGTTATAATAAAATATGGTCAAAAAAATGTGTTTTTATTTCATTAAAATTATTTATTCTTAAAGTGTGTGTTTTTTTTATTTACTTCAATAGGATTAATAATTGATAGTTGTCTAATTGACAGCTATCAATCATTAC
>JARQOD010000005.1:243307282-243395007 GCA_033576555.1 Oophaga sylvatica
AGAAAGCCCCCGTAAAAAAAAAAAATCCTTTTTTTTTTTAAAAAAAAATGATTTTTTCCCCCCCCAATTTTATTTTCAAAAGGGGACAGGAAAAAAATTGGACCCAAAAGTTTTGTCCATTTGTCCTAAAAACCCTGAACCCAAATGTGGGAAAAAAACTACTTTTTGGCCATGTCGGGGCTCAAAAAGGGGAATAGGGACTTTTGGGGTTTGCAACTTGATGGAAATGTCTGGGGGCGTCATGTCGCATTGGAGAGCCCCTGATGCGCCTAAACAGTGGAAATCCCCAACAAGTGACCCCTTTTTGGAAATAGACCCCACAAGGAACTTATTTAGATGTGTGGTGAGCGCTATGAGCCCCAAGTGCTTCACAGAAGTTTATAATGTACAGCCGTAAAAACAAAAAAAAAATCTTATTTTTTTACAAAAAAAATATTTTCGCCCCCAGTTTTTTTTTTTCCCCAAGGTAACAGAAGAAATGGAAAAATTTTCACAATACTCTTGGGGTCCAAGTACGCTGATACCCATATGTGGGGAAAAAACTACTGTTTGGAAACGCATGGCAGAGCTCAGAAGTGAAGGAACACCGTTTGACTTTTTCAAAGCAGAATTGGCTGGAATGGAGATAAGATGCCATGCCCACATTGGAGACCCCCTGATGTGCCTAAACAGCGGAAACCCCCAATTCTAACTCCAACCCTAACCCCAACACACCCTAACCCTAGTCCCAACCCTAACCCCAACCCTAACCCAACCCAAAAACCTCTAACCCTAATCCTAACTTTAGCGCCAACCCTAACCCTAACTTTAGCCGAAACCCTAACCCTAACCCTAATGGGAAAGGGAAATAAATACTTTTTTTTATTTTATTATTTTTTCCTAACTAAGGGGGTGATAAAGGGGTTTGATTTACTATTTATAGCGGTTTTTATGATTGGCAGCTGTCACGCTAAAAGACCTTTTTATTGCAAAAAGTAGTTTTTTGCATCGCCACATTTTTGGAGAGCTATAATTTTTGCATATTTTGGCCCACAGAGTCATGTGAGGTCTAATTTTTGCGGGACGAGGTGACGCTTTTAAATTTGGTACCATTTTTGAGCACGTGACATTTTTTGATCGCTTTTTATTTCGATTTTTGGGAGGTTAGAATGAACAAAAATCAGCAATTCATGAATTTCTTTTGGGTGAGGCGTTTTTATTGTTCCGCGTGTGGTAAAATTGATAAAGCAGTTTTATTCTTCGGGTCAGTACGATTATGGCGATACCTCATTTATATCATTTTTTTATGTTTTGGCGCTTTTATAGAATAAAAACAATTTTATATAAAAAATAATTATTTTTGCATCGCTTTATTCTGCGAGCTATAACTTTTTTATTTTTTTGCTGATGATGCTGTGTGACGGCTCGTTTTTTGCGGGACAAGATGACGTTTTCAGCGGTACCATGTTTATTTATATCCGTCTTTTTGATCGCGTGTTATTCCACTTTTTGTTCAGCGGTATGATGATAAAGCACTGATTTTTTGCTTCGTTTTTATTTTTTATTTTTTAAGGGGTTCACAAAGGGTTAACTAGTGGGACATTTTTATAGGGAAGGTCGTTACGGACGCGGCGATACCATATATGTGTACTTTTATTGTTTTATTTTTTTTATTTACAATAAGTAATGAATTTATTGGGGAATATTTTTTTTTTTTTTTTTTTTTTTTTTGGATTTTTTTTTACACATGTTTATTTTTACTTTTTTTACTTTTTTACTTTGTCCCAGGGTGGGACATCACTGTATTTCATCAGATCGCTGGTGTGACAGTGTGCACAGCACTCTGTCACACCAGCGATCGCTCAGGCAGTGCAGCAGGCTTCTCAGTGCCTGCTCTCGGCAGGCACTGAGGAAGCCGCCTCCCTCCAGGACCCCAGCGCCATCTTGGATCCGGGTCCTGGAGGGAGGAAGCCCTCAGAGCAGCGCGATCACATCGCGCTGGTCTGAGGGTCTCAGGGGGCGCGCAGGGAGCCCCCACACTGCGCGATCCTCCCCTGTGCCCCCAGTACACCGCGATCATGTTTGATCGCGGTGTGCAAGGGGTTAATGTGCCGGGAGCGGTCCGTGACCGCTCCTGACACACAGTCACGGGTGTCAGCTGTGATAATCAGCTGACACCCGGCGGCGATTAGCTGCGCTCCCTCGGGGAGCGCAGCTAATCGCCTATGACGTACTATCCCGTCCATGGTCAGAATGGCACGGGTTTTATGGACGGGATAGTACGTCTAATGTCAGAGAGGGGTTAATCCATCGTAGACAAAAAAATACAAAAAAAAAATACGAGAGAGATCCAGCATATTGAAAAAAATTATTTTGGTTTTATTTTCTCGCAATATAGCGGTAAGGATTGGCATGTCCAAAACTTTTATAGAAGTTCCATCAGTGCATATGCATTGACGTGTTTTGAGGCATATGACTCATACTCTTATGAGTAAGAGACATATGCCTCGAAATGCGTCAGCGGGACTTGTATAAAAGTTTTGGACATCCTATCCTTTACTGCTATGTTTTTAGTTGCAAGAAAAGAAAGACATTTTTTTATTTGATGTGCTGGATCCTCTCTCTCTTTTTAGGAATAAAATACTCCAACTGTTATGAATGTGCTAGAGATGGTTTCTGAGCAGAGGCTCACTCTGGTGGTTACAGACAGTACTGAACCTTTCAGCGAGGAATGGCAATATGGGTTCACTGACTGGTCTGATATAAGGGAGGTTCCCTCCCATGATGGTTGCCGGTGACCAATTGTTCTTGTCTCCATTGTGGTTCCTGGTTCATTTGGAAGTTTGCTGGAGTCTTGCCTGCATCTCCTGCTTTCAGATAAGATATTTTTTGCTTTTCTTTTTGTGCTTGCTTTTTGCATTGTTTTCTGCACTTATGTGGAGGTCAGCCAGGTCCCCTCCTGGGGCCTGAGCTCCTCACAGTTTATCTGCAGCCACTGTTATTTGCTCATTTGCTTTTTCCTGTTTTTTCAGTGGCTGCAGCTTGGTTTTGTTCACACTGAGATCTGATTTAGCGGGTGGCGAGATCGTGTGATCTCAGTATTTTGTAATCAGAATTGTTGGATTTTTGTAGGGTTTTCTGGGTTGCAGAAAGTAATCTCTCCTTTCCTATCCTATTTAGTCAGCTTGTGGCCCCAGCGTTTGCTCAATCTATTTTCTGCCTATGTTTGTGTTTTCATCTTGTCTAACCGCCATTATATGTTTGGGGGCTTCCTATTTTCTTTGGGGATCTGCTACGGGCAGATAGCTTTCATCTTTCTGCCTTTAGGTGTAGTTATCTCTCAGGCTGTGACGAGTCGTCTAGGATCAACGTAGGAATGCTCCACGGCTACCTCTAGTTGTTTCGTTAGTTTAGGAATCTGCAACCCACCAGTTACCAACTTCTCAGGTGTTCTGCTGCCCTGCTGTTGTTCCTGTCCTCCTCAGCTACCGAAACGTAACATCCAACATGCACACTTGTAAAAAATCTGTGTTGTGACCACTAGAAATTGATCTGAATGTTGCTTCTATTCGGGCCACCTTTCTACAGATTGGCAGTAATAAGCAGACTGAAAACTTTACTAATCCTAATTGTGATTACGGGAACTTAACAGTACTGAAGTAGTCAATACATAGTGCACCATGATCTTATTATATATCAGGGAAAGCTCCATATTATTGATTCTGCTTGCATCTTAGAAACTATTTGAAATGATAGGGACACTTTAAATATGATGCTAACATTGTATAGACTGTTGATGGCTGGTAAACAAGGGAGAGTTGGACCCGTTCCTAAGAGGCAAGGTGAATATGTTGGCATTGAGTTTTGTATTTACCTTATTTAATATGCATATAGCTTCCCAAAGGGTTAATTATATGCAGGATCTTAATGAACCAGAAGTCTGAATCAAGAACATTTCATGTTATAGAACCTTATAGTGTTTTAATGACAACCTTGAGACCCTCCTTGGAACGTGGGGACATACACGGGCTTAAAAATATGATAAACTGTTAAAAAATTAAATTAGTATGCTATATGAAAAATCACAATAAGGGCCCAGTCTATAAAAACACTATAAAGATAAAAACAGCTGTGTCTGCATGGCGTATTAATTCTACAGTGATTTACAAAGTGACTTTATAGACTTGAATAGAACCACCCGTGGAGCAAAGTGCTGCCAGAAACAGACATCACATGAACAAATAGGCTGTGCACAATTACTAGACATTTGCAGCAATGGAAAAAAAGGGAAAAACATGTGAAAAACAAACATTGTATATATTATGTCAATTTTTACCTTATCTCCTTTATAGCCAGGGAGTCCATCCAGTCCTTGTAAACCCTAAATAGAAAAAAAATGTATAATTTTTTAGTACAATGCTTTTATAGTTTCTATAGTAAAAAATTAGACATTCTTTTATAACAGCATTAGGGCATAATCAATTATTTAAAATTTTGCTTTTTTACAATGTTTATCACATAGGATAAAATCAGAGCATTATTATGTACTAGATGGTGGCCCGATTCTAACCATCGGGTATTCTAGAATATGTATGTAGTTTATTTATGAAGATTTAAGAATAATGCAATGAATACACAGTATATTTCGGGTAAAATATATACATTATCATAGAACTAGCTTCTGATCTGCTGATGGTAGCCGCATGGAGGTCAGCGGCGCCGCCGGTCAGGGTACTTCTGCTGCGAGCAGCCGGGAAATGACCGGCTAGCGTCGGTCATCTCCCGGCTGCATCGTCGCTGACCTCCGTGCGGCAGATAAGCCGCTAACGGCCGCCATCATTTTTCTGAAAACCCGCATCGCTGATTGGCAGCGGCCGGACCAATCAGCAACGCGGGATTTCCTGGACAGAAAGACAGACAGACAGATGGGATAAGACGATTATATATATTAGATGTTGTCTAGTTTCATGTTAATACTAATTAGCGTTGTTTGGAACTCTTCCCAATCTGATTCATCTTGTTTAAGCCACACATCAAACGTATATGCAGATGGGGACAATACATTAACATATTTTAAGGATTTTACTTCTGGTGCATATTTGGAATAAAAAATTAACTTTGATAGACTTTTTTTTCTCATGAATTTCTAATGGAGAAGTACCAAATTTGTGACGAAAAATGGGATTATTTTACGACAGGTAACTAAGCCTATACACCATGACACTACTTGTGCGTCATACAACACTTTATGAACCGTCCTAGAATTCTGTTTTCAATAACATACAGCAAAAGCAGAGATGAGGATTGTTATATATTTCTTGTATAAAAAAAAACATAATAATGAAATTACTTTACAGAGTTCAATCTGAAGTCAAAGAAGTGCAGGAGTAGGTAAAAATCTTCATCGGTTGCAATGATATGATTTTGAAGCTTGGAGGTCAGTAAAAAACTGATGCAAACTCTTGTTTTCCAAAACTCTTGTTTATCTTTTTTTTCAATGAGCTTTCAACAATTGCAGAGGAGAAAAAAAAGTCTAATTACATTCCTAATGTAGAAGGATTTTTAGATCACAAAACATTTATATCTACAAGGCTAGGTTCCTATAATAAGTATTTGGTGTGTTTTAGATTTTGCAGACTCTGCAGCATTCCTGCTCCAATAAGAAAAATATGTTGCTTGCGTTTTTCATTGCATTTTTACTGCATTTTTTACATGTGGTTTTATTGCAATTTTTCTGCTGCAGTTTTTGCATTCCTGCTGGTACATCATGTTTTATTCAAAATTGCTTTATTTTGGATACTTCCCTTTACTTAGCTTTGATGAAGCTTTCTTGATTACGTTTTGTGTATAATACATGAATTTTTTAATGTGTTTCCACTGCGGAAACGCAATTAAATCATATGTGCTTTTCTTCTGTAGATTTCCGCATCTCATTCAAATCAATGAGATAAAATGCATAATTATAGCAAAAGAAAATGACTTTGAAATTTAAAAAAATGCACCGAAGAGTCAGTTTCTTCAGTGTAAAAAAGACAAACAAATAAAACACAGCAGGCATGAGATTTTTTATAAATCCCATTCACTTCACTGGAATTGTAATATGCTAGATTTTTTCACAGAAAAAATATATGCAGCATAAAAATGTACCAAATATTCATCAAGGGAACTTAGCCTAACATACAAATTGCAAATTGAAGACCTGATTTCATAAATGGACATACCATTGGCGGAACCTAGGAAGCTGCATGGGGCCCAAGAGGTAATGGGACACATTTCCACTTCAAAAGCATGTGGAATTTTGCATTATGATGAGCTATTACACTGCAAAGTTCACATATATTGTACTGGAGCCATCTTCTGTCAGTTATGATTTTTCATGAGGCCTAGCCGCGATGTCTCACGTAACTTCACAACATGCATCACACTATGATCTCATGACGTCACAGAGCCTTGTAAATGCCAGAAGTACACAAGGTGTTGGCTCGAGTTATGCAATGCTTAACTTTAGGAAGCACTGTTAGCTAACAATGAGAATTGCCATAAAGTAACATGGGAATTGACGTCCAATCTTCTAGCTATATTGGCTAGCCCACCTACAAAGGTTTCCATATAGGGGAAAGCCCTTCCAACTTCAAATACTCCTAATATACAAATTAACCCAACGTTTTCAAACTTGCTCAGTTAAACTAGTTTGTTGGGGTATACCATGATGTTTGTTATTTTATCTTGCAGTGCTGATGTAGTCATGTTTAGTATTATGATGATTTTTTTGTGGCTTTCTAATGGACTTTAGAATTTGTGCAAACTGTTGGAGTTTAACAGCCAGGTCATTTAGGGAAATAGTGTCCCCAAACACCCTCAGTGTGGGTGTAGTGCTGGGGTAGCCGGAGTAAGAGCACCATACATAGGTACAAAGAAGTTGTTTTGCATTGGTCTCTGATAAATGCTGGAGTTCTGGAAGTTACCTTATATGAATTACACATTATTGGCATAGCTTAAAGACAAATTATCAATGGTGTAGCCCAGAAAACCACCTTAATTCTGTGAGTAATATACAGTACATATAACATGGAAATCTGTTACACTAAAAATTTTGCATCAGTTTAGTTCTGTAGACTTCAACTAAAACTTGCACAATATGATATGATGTTATTTCCATGGCTTGTCTAAAAGTTACATTCTCATCAATGCCAGGACACAAGATTTTCTAGCAGAATATTACTCAAAGCATCACATTCCCAGCATTGCTTTACCCCAGTTAAGCGACACCCTCCATATGATGTAAAAACAAATGTGATTTATTAGATCACCCATGATTCTTATAAGTATGTGCCTCTTTGACCAGTTTGTTATTACACAGCGTTAAATGCAAAAAACTTCAATACACTGTGTTCTAGTACCTTTCTATTTTACAGAAATTTGTGCTACAGTAGCAATTGTGTGGAATTAGACCAGAAAGGCTACCTTTGGGCCCTATGCAAAAATTAATGAGCCTTGTCATTGTGTTACCGATTGACCTTCCTCGGATCAATTTTGGTAGGTACCATTACAACACCCCACAAAATTGGCTTTTTTGGAGATGCTCTGACCCAGTCATCTAGCTATCACAATTTGGCCCTTGCAAAGAAAATCAAATTGTTTCATTTGCAATGCATCAACTTCAAGAACTGGCTGTTTACTTGCTGACTATTATACCACACCCCTTGACAGAGGTCATTGTAATAAAAAAATGTTATTCCCTTAACCTCACAGTGGTTTTAATTTTATGGTTTGTTTGTGTATGAAAGTGTTACTCTCCTGTCCTAGCTCAAGCACTGTTTCTTAGTTCTTCTCAGTTCTTCTTTTGTGCAACTCTGTGCAAGATTTTTATTGTAACACAGCAGCCTCCTTTGACATCATCACCCAAGTGTTTTTTTAAGGGAACCTGTTATTTGATTAATGATGCCCGAACAATTGAAGTCAAATATATTTTTCTCTGAACAGTTGGGGACAGCAAGGTTGATCAAGACACATTCAGCATCACCCCAGCTGGACTTTCCCCTCATCACTCCAAGTGATTGATAGATCTCTCGTATATGTGTACGTAGATAGAGAACATGCAATACTCTGAAAAAAGAGCTTGGACCGCACCTCCAAAAATTCATACATTGATCTTATGTCACTAGGCAAAAATACATATTACTGAACATGAGGTTCTTAGTTTAACATTCTGATCAGACTGTATGAAGCCCACCACCACATCCTGACGAATCTCTCAGTGGGTCCTAACTTATTTTGCCTTAAAGGAGCAGCATCGTGTACTAACCTCCGTCGCAGCGACAATGCACCTGCAGGGCAGATGGCTTGGTGCCTCACAGCACCCATCCTGCAAGACTGAGTCCCCATGACTCCAGACTGCACCAACCCACAAGCACAAATCGCAGCAACACCAAATGAAAGGAGCCATAAAACTCACCTTCCCCAAGCTCCCAAATGAGAGCATAAATAGGCTGGAACCCCTTTTTTTGCAGTCTCCTGTTGATTTAAAATAACCTGTGCCAAATGGGAGGAGTGCTGGTCCAACAAATGGGACAGAGCATGCAGTACGCTGAAAAGGAGCATGGACCGCACCTTCAAAAAATCTTATATTGATCTAATGCCGCCAGGCAAAAATATATATTACTGAACATGAGATTCTTAGTTTAATATTCTAATCAGACTGTATGAAGCCCACTGCCAAGTCACGGCGAACCTCTCAGTAGGACCTAACTTGTATTACCTTAAAGGAGCGGCATTGTGCGTTAACCACCGCTGCAGTGAGAATTCACCAGCAGGGTGGGCAGCCTTGTGCCTTCCAGTGCCCATCCTGCAAGACTGTGTCCCCATGACTCCAAACTACACCGCCCCTCAAGCACAAAACCAAGCAACAATGACCACCACACAGCACTCACAAAAAGTGAAAGGAGCCATTAAACTCACCTTCCTCAAGCTCTCAAATGAGAGCAAATATAGGCTGGACCCCTTTTTGCAGTTTCTTGCTGATTTAAAATCACTTTTGCCAAATGGGAGAAGTGCTGTACCAAGAAACGGGACAGATCATGCAATACGCTGAAATTTTTGCTGCGATGGTGGTTAGCACATGACGCCACTACGTTAAGGCAATAAAAGTTAGGACCGACTGAGAGGTTTGCCATGACATGGCAGTGGGCTTCATACAGTTTGATCAAGATGTTAAACAATGAACCTCATGTTCAGGAATTTATATTTTTACCTAGAAGCATTAGATCAGTGTGTGATTTTTTGAAGGTGCAGTTCATGCTCTTTTTTTGAGTATGACACAAATAGAGACCTGACAATCACCTGGATAGCATGACGAAAAGCCATCTGGGGCAGCAATGGACTAGTCTTGTTTCTCCCTAAGGTCCCTGGCCGGCTATTCAAACTATACATTATTTTCAAGTATTGGAGCTTTTCAGGGAAAAATATATCTGACTGCAATCGTGCAGCCAACCTTCTTATTCATGCTGCCTGTGGTTTGGCAGCATATATTGATTGAAAGGTACACTTTAAAGCCGACTAAGACAGCTATGTACTGTCTAAGTATTAACTCAGCATCGCATTCAGTTACCATATGTACATCAGGAGTTTGTCTCACCATCCACTTTACTCAGTTGGCTAATAATCTCATTAACAAACTCCAGCTTGGAAGCATAAAAAACTCTTCTGTGTTAATACTGGTGCTGTTTACACTCCTCCTCTGCAACAGTGTGAAATCTTCTCTGCAAGTTAGTTTCCAGTTTTCCTGTCACTGCTGCCTTTTCATTACCATTTGTGTTCTTATTGCATGTGTTACGGCCATTGACCATCTGTCTGCTGATAGTATACAACTCCTGAGACTATCCACACTCCTGGCTTTGTCTTTTCTGGTGTTTCCTGCTCGGCTTGCCTGAATGCAATCCTGCATAACCCTCTGTCCTATTCGTTATTGATCCACATGCCATCTGGCAAGCTGTACTGTACCATCACCTTTGGAATGCATTGATCACAATGACCTACAGCTTAGAGAATTCATTACTCTAAGTGAGCCCTTAGCAAAAAGTTTGTGAAATGATGATTTGTAGCCATTTAATGTAGATACATAAGATTTTTAGCCAAAGAAATTTATATCAGTTGTTTTTACCTATGTATCTAAATTTAGGATGTACAAGCGCCTACACAATGAAACATCATGTAGTTATGTGAATATCTGTCATCTATTGTACATGATCATTTTCATAACTGCCATCTACACAATCTTTTCCATTTATCATAGTCCATTAGTTAACAGAAGTTTAGTGACATATACTGTATGAAAATTGTTCTGTACAACTTCAAGGCTTAAATTATTCTGAAATAATACTTTTCATTGTTCTTTCCAAACAAATATGCACACTTATATACATGTAACAGAAAATAACACTTCTCTTAGTGCTGCAGCAAAAAAAAAAATCCATTTGGCAATGTGTTTATCTTTCTCTGCTGCTTTGCAATAGTGATAATTCTGCAATTTATATTAAGGTAACATTTTGTTAAAATGTAACAAACAGAGGGGGCAAAAAAAGGGCTATTTGAATGGTTTAGCTAGAAACAGTGAGACATTTCAAGCAGAACCTTATTTTAAATTTACCCTGCCGAAAGAACAAAGCTTCAGTATTCCCATTTAACCCCTCCACCATGAGCATGTTTTTTACCTTCCTGACCAGGCCAAATTTTACAATTCTAACCAGTGTCACTTTATGGGGCAATAACTTTGGAATGCTTTGTACCCTAGCAATTCTGACTCATTGTACTTTAAGGTGTTGGTAAATTTGAGTCAATAATTTTTGCTTTAATTTGTAAGGATCTTGGAATTTTGGGGAAAATTTAGCAATTTTCAAAATTTTACATTTTATGCCCTTAAACTAGATAGTTATATCACAAAAAATAGTTAATAAATAACATTTAAGGTTCATATAATTTTATTGCATTGAGCCTTGAAAATGAAAAAATGTATTTTTAGTGATGAGCGAATGTGCTCGCCACCATTCGTTACTCGCCCAAGTATCACGGTACTCGGTGTACTCGACGAGCACCGAGAATTTCCGGGATTACTCGGCGGGAACTCGGGTATCCACCCAGCTTTTTTGGCGGACTTTACCGACCCAATCACGATGCAGGGAATGTCTGCCAGGCAATGAAACGCAGCAGCCATCTTTGTTGTCGTCATGCAATAATTGGCTGGCCGCACAACATCATCAGGGGTATAAGAGACCGGACGCCGCCCTGCTCGGTGCATTCAACTTCGGATTTAGATAGTGTAGGGAGAGCTGCTGCCGAGATAGGGTCAGAATTGGGGATTTATTAGTTAGTGTGTGGTCTACCATCGTAAACTACTCAAATCCAGATAAACCAACTGTCCTTCTAAGGCCTAATTACGGAGTATATAGGTTCCAGTGTTAGGTTGGCAGCATAGTGTACATTGCTCTATACACATCAGTGCAAGGCCTGTAGGCACTGTATGTGTGTATATAGATCATTGCATACATCAAGAGGGTCCATTCCCTTCCTGTATTTTGCTGCTGCTACCTGTAGGATATATTGGCCGTATATATCAAGCCCCAGGTGTGATTGGCTTTAAAAAGTTTTTGGGCCAGGGCTAATAGAGCTTTTTTTATTGCAGAGCAATCCAGAGCCCTTTTTTTTCCTCTATTTGCTTTTTGACAGTGCACAATACAGCCAGATCCTTTTCCTAGCAAAGCGTGAAAATTCAGCAATTTTAAAGGGGTCCCAAACATCCCTTTTGAGTGCGCAGAGAAATATTTAATTTTTATGTGGTACGGTTGAGTAGATTTTTTTTTTTTGAGTGTCTTACACAATTTCTTGACACTATTTTGCTGAACCCCCAAAAAAACATACAGGCCACATATTTAACAGTGAAGTGTATCTGTGACATGCCTCATCCATCTGTCTGCTTAAAATTTTGGTCTTTTTAGCCCTAAATCAATTTTTTTTGCTGTCTGGCTCTGTACTTATATAAAGCACTATTTAGCAAAAAAAAAAGGCCACACATTTGTCGTAGTGGTATATTTGTGCCAGCTGATATCTGTGCGTGCTGAAAATTTATCCAGTCTCTGGTGGTTTTCTTTTTTTGTCCTGGGTGTCACTGTAATTATATACAGCAGTATTTAGCAAAAAAAAAATACAGGCCGCACATTTTTCGGTGTTGTATCTCCGTGCCAGCTAATATGCGATACGATATGATACACTTTATTGATCCCGAGGGAAATTATGGTATCACAGCAGCGTTACAACAGCATTACAAACAAAACGAACATTTCAGCATTACTACATTACAAACAGCACTACATAGATTAATTAATAGACACAGATCTTGCACTTGACTAATCACAATACGTAACAAACAAAGGTACACAAATCTCTGATCATTTCCATAACTGCGCCAGCCCTAGGTCGTAGCCATCTTTCACCCTTAGTGAATTGTTATTCATCCCCATAGCACTAGGCACAAACGATTTCCTGAATTTCTCCTTCTTGCACCTTAGAAGGAAAGAAAGTCAGGAGGAGGACCAGGGTGGGGAAGTGGAAGATGAGGTGGTGGATGATGTAGTAACAGACTCAACCGGGCAGGAGGACAAGCAGAGCGAGGACAACAGCATACAGGGGGAAGTAGGCGTGGCACCACTTCAGGCAGGAAAAAGCAATGTGGTGGCTGCAGACAAAAGGCATGCAACTGTTCCCCATAACACCAACTTGAGGGAAGTTGCCATTCCAACTGTTAGGTCTTCCCAAGTCTGGTTATTTTTTAAAAACTCTGCTGAAACCTCAAACAGGCCATTTGCAACACCTGTCATGCCAGCATCAGCAGGTGTAGCAAAACTACGAGCTTTACCACCACCAACATGATCAGGCACATGGCAGTAAAGCACCCGACTTTGTGGGCCCAACCCTATGCTGCAGGAACAGTGTCTGCGGGTGACACCACAGCTTCTTCCAGTGTTGTGCGTGCAAGCCAATCCCCTGCCAAGGTGCATGAGAAGATGCCTCCTGCCCTGCACCTGCTGTTGCCCACAGTCAAATAGCACCATCATCAATCAAGACCAGGTCCTTTTCCCAGCACAGCCTTTAGTTGTCCATACCCAGGTCATTGGAACATAAGCGTAAATACGCAGCCAACACCCTACAGTACTCAATTCTCATATTTCTTGTCTGCTTGCGGTCGAAATGCTGCCTTTCAGGCTCGTGGAGATGGAAGCTTTCCACAACCTGTCTGTCCCCAGCCACCACTAATTCTCCCGCTGTGCCGTCCCGGCATTACACCAGCACGTGTCCCTCATTACCCGTGTGCTCAACAATGCAGTTACTGGGAAAGTACACCTAACAACGGACACGTGGACAAGTGCTTGTGGCCAGGGACGGTACATCTCGCTGATGACCCACTGGGTTAACATAGTGTAATCTGGGACCCAGTCAGACCTTGGGATGGAACACGTCCTCCCGACGCCAAGGATTCCGGGCCCTACGTCAATCAAAGTTGCCCCCACTGTGCACAGATCCTGCACCTCCTCCTCCTCCTCCTCTTCAGCCTCCATGTCCGAAATGAGCACATCATTCACAAGCTGGAAGCACTGCAGCACTGCCAAAGCCAAGCGGCAACAGGCTGTGCTGAAGCTAATTTGCTTAGGTGACAAACTGCACAATGCTGAAGAGTTGTTGACAGCTCTGAAAGAGTAGGCAGATGTGTGGCTGACATCACTGAATCAACAGCCAGGTATGGTCGTGTGTGACAATGGCAGGAACCTTGCGGAGGTTTTGAGTCGAGGCGAACTGACACACGTTCCATGCCTGGCCCATGTGCTGAACCTCGTTGTTCAACGTTTTCTAAAAACCTATCCAGAGCTGCCGGATCTGCTGGTTAAAGTCCGCCGCCTGTGTGCACATTTTAGAAAGTCAGCTACAGCTTCAGCTGCCCTTGCCGTGCTTGATCAGGAATTGCAGATTCCGGCTCACCGACTGGTGTGTGATGTCCCCACGCATTGGATCTCTACACTGCATATGTTAGAAAGGATTTGTGAGCAGAGGCAGGCAGTTGTTGAATACTAGCATCAACAAGACCGTCGTTTGTCTGGTTTGACTCCACACAAAAGACCTCATGAGTGGACATGGATGACGCCATAATTAGCATCACCATCTCGCTCATCTGCATTCTAAAAAGCTCTCTGCTCACAATGAAAGAGGAGGCATTGCAGGCAGATCACAAGGACATCTATCAAGGAACCATTCAGGGTTATTACACACAGCCCAGCCTCGTGTCATCCCAACGTGGATTGGTTGACAATGAGGAAGAGGAGGAGGAAGAACAGGAGCTACTTTCATGCGCTATAGATGGGACTACATCCACAACTGCCATACCGCCTGTTCAGCGTGGATGGCATGAGGACAGGGATGAAGAGGAAAAGGAAGAGGAGGAGGAGAACTTGGTCAATCATCCTGTTGGTGAGGACACGGAAGGCTTGCCTGTTATCAGCCTGGCACGTATGGCTGACTCTATGTTGCGCTACCTTTCCCGTGACCCTCGCATTGTCAAAATATTGGGTACCAGTCATTACTGGCTAGCGACACTTTTAGACCCACGGTACAAGTATAACTTTCAATCTCGTGTTCCAGAGGCAGACAGGTGTACCAAAATGCCGCAGTACCATAGGGCCATTGTTGCAGAATTATTAAAAAAATTCCCATCTCAAAACGCTGGCAGCTGAGATAACAGTTTGTTGGCCAACCAAGCAGGACATGCAAGAGAGACACAAGTCTACTCCAGCAGAGACAGGGGAACACTGGCAAAGTTCTGGGACAGTTTTCTAAGACCCTCCCATCGCCGATGCACTGAGGCACGGGGTAATCTCACAAGGAATGCAATCTTTTCTAAGATGCTGAGGGAGTACCTTGCTGACCGTAGCAACGTCCTCCATGATTCCTCTGTGCCTTTTAATTATTGGGTATCCAAGCTGGACATGTGGCATGAGCTGGCTCTCTATGCCTTGGAGGTTCTGGCCTACTCTGCTGCTAGTGTTTTGTCCGAGCTGGTTTTTAGTGCTGCTCGTGGCATTATCACAGATAAGCGCATTCACCTTTCTACGGAAAATTCAAACAGGCTGACTCTTATAAAAATGAACAAGGGATGGATTGGGCTTGACTTCTTGACACCACCAAATGATGACAACGAAGCCTAAACTCCAATGTAGTGGTTTTTTCGGAGGTGTATTCCCATGCACCTCTTCACAACCAAAGATGGATATACGCTTTCTGATTTTGGCTAGCTGGTGTCCTCCTTCTCCTCATCCTCACTGTCCACCACCACTTGAACACCAGCATGAATGTATTCAGTCATGCTCCAGCCACTCTATGTTTTGGCAAGGGTGTTATGCTGCCCATCACCAAAATACAAAAAGCACCCACAAGGGGAAATGTTTGCCAGCCCATACACTAAGTGTATGGGCATTCCTAGTCTAGGAGACCCGCTCCTAGAAATTGGGCCTATTTTTTAATCAGGCCTTCCTTCAAGTCTCATCATCCACCACCACTAGATCAAAAGGGTTTACGTGTTCCTTGCAGCTACAGCCAGTGTTGAATTGTTAACAAGGGTGGGTGGTTATGCTGTGCGTTAAATACTTGTTCTGAAAATGGTTGAAGTGTGTCCCACAGGGGAAAATGTTTGACATCCCATACACTGACTGTATGGGCATTTCAAGTCATTTCAAGTCTAGGAGACCCGCTCCTATAAATTGGGCCTATTTTTTAATCAGGCCTTCCTCCAAGTCTCATCATCCACCGCCACTAGATCACCAACATTAACGTGTTCCGTGATGCTACAGCCAGTTTCGAAATCCTAACAACGGTGGGGGTTTTTGCTGGGTGCAAAATGGTCACTGCCTGCACACATATTGCATTTTATTCCCCTTGCCTATAACCTCACTTTTAATATGACATAATAGAGAAGATTTTTTTACTGTATTTGGAGAATCTTGCAGGAGATTCTTTACCCTTGATATAAATGATATAAAATTCCTTTTAATCTTGAGCTTTTAGCTTAGACCTGAAGGTTTTGTTGTAAAATTGACTAATAATTGGAACTGTTCAGAATTCCCTCCAACTTGACTAAAGCAACAGTTCCAGCTCCTGAAAAAAGGTCCCAAAGCAAAATATCATATCACTCTGCGCATGCGTCCCCACTAGCGTTATTTTCCTGAACACCGCTAGAGGTCAATCTGCACATGAGCCACCACCAGCGCTATTTTCCTAAAGCCCACTGCGAGGTTAATCTGCTGAAGTGCCGCCCGCAGCTAGGTAAGCACAGACCGTATGATTGCGAGGTCACAGGTAAAGTCCCCAACTTGGTCGTCAATATCTCCTCCTACACCCTTAACTCTGCAGAACTGACAGTTCTGCAATGGGGCTTATCCTTCTGCCCAACACCTCCATGGGACAAATTCAAGTTGTCCCAGGACTTACAGAGTTTCTACCGCAACTTACACCTCAAGACTCATTTTGGATCACAACAGGACTTGACGAGGAATAGGGTCTCCACATCAGTGGAGAACCCTATCCCTGAACCAACTATTCTACAATTGGGTTTGCGTAACACTAGCAATTTTAGCCTCTCCAAAATTATCATGCAACTGAGGCTTATATTGATCTAATACAAAAGGATATATAATTCTTGAGCAGCAACGTACCAGTAGTTTTCCTACCCATAGCAACATCACCCCTCTCGAGAAACAGGCCCTGGAGTCTCTTAGGAATAACAAAAGCATTGTCATAAAACCAGCCGACAAGGGCAGGGCAATTGTTATCCAAAATGTCACAGACTATACCACCGAAATCCTGAAACAACTATCTGACACATCCACATATAAAAAAAATCCCCTCTGATCCTACCTCAACCATTAAAGGTAAATTGACATGATTCTATGGAAATACCTGTCTCTCAATACATTTGATTCTAAGATGGCAGCCTTTTTAACTAACCAACACCTCATCACCCCGGTTACACGCTACCCAAGATTCACAATCCCTCAATAATCCACCTGGTTGACCCATTGTTGTTTCTACTGATTCTATCTTGGCTTCCATTTCAATTTTCCTAGAGAAAATACTTACTCCACTCACTAGAAACATGAAATCTTTTATTCTGGAGACATGTAATTTTCTCCAGGCTCTCAAACAATTTCCTAGGGTCCCACCAGAATGCTCTGTAGTCACTTATGACGTTAAAAGCTTGTACACCTCCATCAAGCTTGATCTAGGCATACAAGCAGTCAGAGACCTTCTCACACAATTGGCTTTTACCAACAACTCCCAACATCTATGCCTAGACCTCTTATCTCTGGTTCTACATGAAAACTTTTTTCTGTTTGGTAACGAATTCTATTTACAGAACCAAGACTCTGCAATGGGTGCTAACGTAGCCCCGGCATACGCTGACATTTATATGGACGCCTTCGAATGCACCTATGTCTATGAGAATGCCTTATTCAAAACACATAGACAATATTTTTTGTTTATGGACAGGCCCCATGATACTTTAGCCAATTTTATTGAGTATCTTAATTCAATTTGACCAGAACTACAGTTCACACTGAACTGCAGTCAAACCCAGATATCATTTCTTGACACCCTCATCACCAGGGAATCCAACGGGTATCTCACTACTGACATTTTTTCTAAACCTACAGATTCCAATAGTCTACTACATTTTTTGTATTCAGGGACGTGTTCTACCTACAGCAGTGCGGCACTGCCATGGCGCGGCTTGTGCGCCCTCCTTCACAGGCCTCTTCCTGGGTTACTGGGAGAGGGAGGTCTTTGCGAAGGGGGGTGGGCAGGCCACGGACCATGTACAGTGCTGGCTGCAATATATTGATGTCGTGTTCGTGGTGTGGCAGGGATCTCAAGAACTTAAAAATTTCATGGAGAGTCTTAATTGTAATGGATACAATATTAGGTTGACATACAACTTTAGCAACACAGAAGTGGACTTCCTGGACGTCATAATTTATGTTGACGAACAACTCAACTTACAAACAGACGAATACAGGAAGCCCACCTCGGTAAATTCTCTACTCCATGCTCGTTCCTGCCACCCACAAACAACTCTTAGGGCCATCCCGGTTGGCCAGTTCTTGCGCGCCAAGCGCATCTGCTCCTCGGAGACTAATTTCCAACGCCAGGCAGAGGAACTCAAAGATCGTTTCCTTAACAGAGGATATAGCAACATATTGGTGCATTCACATTATGCACCAAGTCACCCAAATTATATTTGCTCTCGGGGTCCTCCCGTGGGTTGCTACCCCTGTGGTAACTGCGTGGCGTGCAGCAATGTCTTACGAACAACTTATTTTCAGCCAGCTGACGGCAAAAAATCTTTTTCAATTCGGCAGCATATATCCTGTAACACCACCCAGGTGATTTATTATGCAACCTGTGGCTGCCCTAAGATATACATAGGACTAACTAGCCGTCAACTGAAAATACGCGTCAGAGAACACGTTCGAGACATAGCTGCAGCTAAGACAGTTTCTGACCTGACTCAACTAAAAACCATCCCACGGCACTACAAGTTGGTACATAATTGTGATCCCAAAACATTTCAAGTAAGAGGTATCCAACACGTCAAAAGCGGCATTAGAGTAGGTGATATTAAACGCATTCTGGCTCAAAAGGAGTGCAGGTGGATTGCCATTCTTGGGACCATGACGCCACATTGCCTCAACGAATCCCTAGGTTTCACGTCTTTCCTGTGATCTTTGTGCACTTTTGTTTTAATTGCCCCTTTGGGCATTATTTGTGTTTATCCTCCCTTTTCTCCACTCCTTTCATTTATTATTTTTTCCCATTTTATCTATTTTTAGCCTAAGTGTATAATATTACTTGTTTTTAATTTATCCTGTTTCTTCATATCTGGTTGTAGATACCATTATTGTTATCAGCATGGATTCACTTACTGACCTGGAATTGCAGCAAATAAATTGTGAAGCAATAAGAAAAAGAATGACCCTTGATGACATCTTTACCAACACAAGAATTTATATACTTCTTTCATCTACAATATATTTTTGTGTATATTGAACTATGTATGTTTGGCTAATTTACATTTCTATTTATTTGCCTTAAATATATATCTTTTTTTTCTTTAAAAGAGGTTTTTGATTGATCCATGTTGTATATATGCTATGGTCACTTCCATGCATTCAGTGCTCCCCCTCTGAGCATTTACAATTGCTGCAGTGAGATATTGCTTCCTTTCACATATGTTCTGCCCACTCACGCTCCCTGGAGATGGTTGGGCGCCGCCGCCCCCCCCCAGGCAGTGTAAGTGATCACTCCCATTTGTGCTCCAGGCTTCTCCAGCGTTGCCCGGGAGACGGCCAGGCGCCGGCCCACCCTGTGTGACGCTGTTGCGCTTTGGTCCACAACATGGCAGACTTTAATACTCTAGCAATGGCACATTTGTGCTTCCTATACTCACCTGCATTTTCATTGGGTGAGTTGCAGCATGTGACCAGCATCATCCGGGTATTTAGACAGGCTGGGTTCCCATTATTAGCCATGCCCCCCGAAGAAGCGGACTGTTCCGCGAAACGTGCGTTGGGGTACTCGGCACGGCACCTCATTAGACGGCAGCATGATGGGTATGTCTCAGTGACCTTTTTCCTTTCACTTACTGCTTTCCCTCTCCCAAGCACTTGCCGCACTTTATCCATTGATAGCATTGTGTTACAGGAGAGTTTTCTCCTCAGCACTTGGGCTGCACTCAGCAGTATTCAGACTGCCAGCATTCTACACTCATGTGCTCATGATAATGCAATCCTTTTTCTCCTCCCCATTTTCTTCCATATAGCATGGGACTTGCAACCTTAGCATATAACACTAACTCACAGTCAATTTTAGGGATACACCTTTTTATATATACTTTTTACATGTGCTATGGTTGTTTTTCCCATCCATTACACTAGCAGAGAATGATATACTTGTGGGGCAAAGTGCAATATGATTGTTATCTATATACTGTGATCTATACTGCATGTTAATATGATGTTCATGACTAAGGAGGGATATCTCAAACAACTTGTTAAGTTATTCTGAGACAGTTATCCTCATTCAGCCACGCCACATTGGCTCTATGTAAATGAGTTGCTGTTCCATGTTTCTTTTGATTCTGGGCTATTAACCCATTGAAAGCCGTTCATATTTTACAATTGTCCTGTTTCTCCTACATGTGTCCTTTTTTGCACTTAATAAAAGCATTGGTTTTTCAAATAGCTTTGAACTCAGGTTCTGTTTGTTGTATCATACATTATGATAGTTGTCATTTTCCATCAAACGAATAGTTTCCAATTCCAATATTTTACCTGGCCATTTGGATGAGATGTCCAACAAATTGACAGCTAGACATTATCCCAAAAGCCTTCTCGATAGAAAGAAAAGAATGGCCCTTGACCCGGCCCCCCCAACTGCTAAACCAAAACCCGAATGGGTTCTCTTTCTCCACACCCACCATCCCATCATGCTGAAAATCTACAATGTGATTCGCAGACATTGGCCTATGCTTACACGCTCATATCCCCATATTGAGGCCTTTAAGGCCCCCCTCTAATGTGCATAAGAAGACCCAACAAAATGAGAGACTAGTAGTCAAAGCTGACCTAGGCAGCTTTTCTAGAGTTCCTAGACAAACCTTCCTTCACACAGAGAGAAGCGGCACATTCCCCTGTCTGGGATGTGCATACTGCTTCAACGTCATTAAATCCAGTGAAATCATCCATCCCCATTCTGGAAAACACTACAAAATTAAGGGATTCTTCACATGTGAATCTAATAATGTCATCTATTTGATCAAATGCCTATGTGGCTTACTCTATGTCGGTGAAACGACACAACATATTCTTCACCGCATTGCGAGCCATAAATCTACAATACGATATAAAAAAACATGGCTCCCTCTTTCCCACCACTTCATGTCAGCAAATCACTCGGTCTCTCAACTACATTTCCAGTTCATAGAGCAGATTGATAGACCCAGTCGGGTGGCAATCATATTAACTTACTCAGACAGAGAGAATTCTACTGGATTTACACCCTACAAACCCTAACCCCTAGGGCCTCAACAGGGAACTCAACTTAGTTTTCAGATAATTACTTGGGGGCCAATGGTCTCCTGCTCCTTCATGGTTTTTGTTTTCTTCTTGGTTAGGTATTCTTGATGCAAGATTAATTGACACAGTATACATTTATCTCTGGCAGGTATGTGTACAACATGCTGACCAATGCATCGTATCTTACCTTTCTCTTCTGTGCATTAATCTAGTTTGTTTTTTCAGGCACTAAGACTTCTACATTTTTCCATACCCAATCAGGGTGAGTACCTATTTTTCCAATCTTTTTCGTTTATTTTTATTTATTTTTTTAATTTTTTAATTTTAATTTTTATTTTTTCTTTTATTTTTACTTTTACTATTATTTTCATTTTTATTTGTATTTTTCCTCTTTTCCTTTTTCTTCTTTTCATGGTTATCTTTATTTTCATTTTACATTTTTCTGCCATTTTTTATTTTTAGCTTTATTTTCACTTTACCTTTATTTATTTTTGCATACGTTTTTATTTCATTTTATTAAAAAAATTAGTATTTTATTTATATTTTTCCTTTCTTTCCCCGCTCCCCTCTTTCATTTTCTCATCTTTTTCTTTCTTTTGTTTAAAATTCCCTCCTTTTCATTTCTTGATTTATCCGCTTTTTAAAAAATAAAAAAACTTCCCCATATTTATTAATCCTTACTTCATTTCTATTGTTATTTATCATTTATCTTCATCCTTTATTTTTTCCTCTACGTTTTCATCCTCCATTATCTTAGCCTTACTTATTCCAATATCTCTCTTCAACTTTCCCCTCCTCCTCTCTTTGTCTCCCCACATATTCTCCCATTACTCTCTTTTTCTCTGCCTCTTAATCCCGTCTTCCTCTCTCTAATTTTCCCTTTGCCTCCTCTTCACATTCCACTATTACTCTCTTTTCTTCTGCCTCTCCATTCCCCGTCTTCCTCTCGCCTATTCCCACAGCGCACACCACTGGTTAAACTGTAACCAGAATGCCTGCGCTACCGCGCAGGCGCCTATTGTCAAACACCATTTTCTCATCAGCGCTACTGCGCATGTGCCAGCGGTGCCCGCACTCTCGCCTTTGTATTACTGCGCAGATGCCTACACCTCCACATTGCTCCCTCTACAGCGCTTCTTCACATGCGCCCACGGTGTGCTCTCTCACACAACATGTCCATCTGCACATGCGCCCGCATCTTTTCAGCGCTCCAAGCCTCCCCTTCATAAAACACACTGCGCTCGCGCCGCCTCCTGCCCTCGTCTCCATTTCCGGTTCGTGGGCTACATTAACCCACTGACCACCAATGTGCCCACACATCACCACAGATGGTGCCTTCCCTCTGGAACTCTAGGTATGCTCCTCAGCACAGGTTCTATGTTTATACCTCTGTTCATATAACTTATTATGTACTACTTTGTTCCTGCAGCCATTTCCAGGACCTTTGTCCTCCTCTGTGCCCTGACGGACACTCCTATATCTCCCATAGGTATGCCTCATTTTCCCTATATGGACACTGGCTGAGGTGCTGCCATCGCCACTTGCTTTTATGCCTTTATGTTTTTATTCTTATGCAGTACCATTTTTCCCTTCCCCCCTTCTTTTACAGCCCCAATTGAGATCTCTATACTACTCCACTGTGGCCTCTTCTTTTTAATCCATTCTTTCTAAATAAGGTCAGTTCTTATGTTTACACTGCCCCTTTATTATATGGTTTCCATATTTGGCTTTGGTATTGTCAACTACCCTTTATTCCAATATTATGTCCCTAGCCTGCATCTTAACGCGGTGCCCTATATTTTCTGGATATACAGGCAACCATGTATATATTTTCTCTGTACATTGTTTGTATATATTGTATATATGTATATATATATTTTGTAAAATTTTCACTTCTGTGCAGCACATTTACTGTGTGACTTTTAGTAACTAATTTGCTAATGTCCTCGCGGGAGTCAACCGCAATCTATGGCGTCTGAACGCCAGACCCTGAATACGGCAATCAAAACTCCTCACCGGTTACGCCGGTAATCTAGGGCATCTAGGACACCGACCCTGGCCAGCTACCATACCAAACTCCTCACCGATTAAGTCGGTATTCTAGTGGCTTATTTCAGCCGGGTCCCTAACCACACATACGCATGATCACACTGGCGCATAGCATACAATGGTTGATATTAGCGCATGGCGGCCCAGCCATGCTACCCTTTTATAGCAACAGCTACAGGACCTTCCAGGAACAAGGACCAATGAGAAGCTGTTACAAACACACGTAGCTACATGACCTTCCTGGCGGACCAATAGGAGCCGCTGCAGCACCTGAACATGTGACCCCTGATCTCCAATGAGAGATCTCACTCTGGGCATGCTCAGATAGGAAAACGCAGGACTTTGTCTCAAAGACGGCTGCTCCAGCACTGGCTATAATAGCAGATCCAGGAAAGGCAGCAGCAAGTCACTGCACAGTAGAGGAGTGGGCAAGACGCCTGGACCGACGTCTCTGCTGAGCAGGCTCCACTGCAACCGGAGATGAATGGGAGACCGCAGCGGGACGGGTTCGATACTCCCCTTGTGCAGCAGCGGGAACTCGAACCCTAACACAGGTGCATCTCACAAAATTAGAAAATCATCAAAAAGTTAATTTATTTCAGTTCTTCAACACAAAAAGTGAAACTCATATATAATATAGAGTTATTACAAACAGATCTATTTCAAGTGCTTATTTCTGTTAATGTTTATGATTATGGTTTACAGCCAATGAAAACCCCAAAGTCATTATCCCAGTAAATTAGAATACTTTATAATACCATCTTGAAAAATGATTTCAAAGTCTGAAATGTTGGCCTACTGAAATGTATTTTCAGTAAATGCACTCAATACTTTGGTCGGGGCTCCTTTTGCATCAATTGCTGCATCAATGTGGCCTGGCATGGAGACGATTGGAGCCCAGGATGCTTTGATAGCAGCTTTCAGCTCATCTGCATTGTTGGCTCTGGTGTCTCTCATCTTCCTCCTGACAATACCCCATAGATTCTCTATGGAGTTAAGATCAGGCAAGTTTTCTGACTAATCAAGCACATAGATACTGTTGTTTTTAAACCAGGCATTGGTGCTTTTGCCAGTTTGGACAGGTGACAAGTCCTGCTGGAGAAGGAAATTTCCATCTCCAAAAAGCTTATTGGCAGAGGGAAGCATGAAGTGCTCTAAAATTTACTGTTAGATGTCTGCGCTGACTTTGGTCTTAATAAAACACAGTGGACCTACACCAGCAGATGCCATGGCTCCCCAAACCATCATTGATTGTGGAAACTTCACACTAGACTTCAAGCAGCTTGGATTGCACCTCTCCACTCTTCCTCCAGACTCTGGGACCTTGATTTCCAAATGAAATGCAAAATTTACCTTCCTTGTTGAGTGTGTCAATGACTGCCTTCTGGACATCTGTCAAGTCAGAAGTCTTCCCCATGATTGTGTAGCCTACTGAAACAGACTAAGGGACCTTTTTAAATGCTTAGGAAACCATTACAGGTGCTTTTTGTTAATTATTCTAATTTACTGAGATAATGACTTTGGGTTTTCACCATATTCATCAACATAAACAGAAATAAACACTTGAAATAGATCACTCTGTTTGTAATGACTATATAATATGAGTTTCACTTTTTGTACTGAAGAACTGAAATAAATTAACTTTTTGATGATATTCTAATTTTGTGAGAAGCACCTATAGATAGAGCTTGCAGTCACAACTGGCCATATTGCTGGATCTGGCCAGCTTCAGTGACCTTGTACTTCCATGATGTTGCCTCAAAAAGCACTTCGCTCAGCCCAGCAGTTTGGATCTGATCTGTCAGTCTTCAGCAGAAACAGATAGCTGAAAGGCACAAGTTTGGTGTGATCCTGAAATAAGATGATTAGTTAATTCCTTTAAAGAAGAATCCATGAAAAACTGGAAAACATTTTCAAGTTGAAAGTGATAATATAAATAAAAATGTACTTATACTCAAGCTTGTATATACTAAAAAAAGAGTCCTATTGTACTTTAGTGGTAGTCTAGATCACATACTCAGGGTGCTGTTATAGGGTAAGGTTTAGACTACCTTTACAGTCAGCAATTACCTATAAATGGACGTGTAGTGTTAGGCACCAGGATTCTCCTGCTGCACAGGGTAGATCCCAAGCTGTGTCATCTTCTGCGGTATCCCATTCAGCTTCAACCTCAGTGGATGCTGCTCAGCAAAGACATCAGCCCCAGCATCTTGCACAGACTCATGCTGTTCGCTTGGTTATTGCTGGTTCTCCAGCAAAAGCTATAGCAATAAGCAGAGATGAGCGACTTTCCCTTTTTTAGGGTCGAGTCGGGTTTCATGAAACCCGACTTTCTCAAAAGTCGAGTCGAACGAAATCGGCCGACTATCGGGAAAAGTCGGGGGTTGCGACTGAAACACGAAACCCAATGCAAGTCAATGGGGAAGAAAAGTCGCCATGGAGTGGAGGACAGTAAGCACACATACAGTTCCCATTTCAATGCCAACAACATAAATTCTTATTACTTAAGCTTGGCAACCTTAATTAACTTTATAATAATAGTTACGCATTGAAAACTGGGGGTTATTTGGCTAAACTTGTGGGGGGTAGGGATGGCTCACGGTTTTCATGTGCCCTGGGCCAAAGAGTGTCAGTGAGCCCCTTTAACACATACCACAATTCATGATGCTCCGATACGGCACAGAAATATAGGTATAGTACACTGGCAAATACTTCACTTCTTACATGACATGACTGATATTTATATTAAAATCTACAATAGCTCAAAAACCAGACAGTATATTCCTCCATACAGTATTATGGCCACCACATAGTGCGCCATACAGAATAATGAGCCCCATATATTGCTCCATACATAATTGGTCCCATATACTGTTCCATACAGTATATGATGAGCTCCATATAATGCTCCAGTATATGATGGTCCCCATATAATGTGCCATACAGTTTAGGACGGTCCCCATAGAGTATAATGAGCCCCACATATTGCTCCATACAGTATAATGAGTCACATATAAAGCTCCATACAGTATATGATGGGCCCCATATATTGCTCCATGCGGAATGGGCTCCATATAATGCTCCATACAGAATAGGCACCATATGTGCTCCATGTGATGCTCCATACCCTATATGATTCCCCATAAATAATGAAACCCATATGATGCTCCAGTATATGATGGGCCCCATGGATAATGCTCCAGTGTCTGATCTGCCCCATTTAGAATGCTCCTGTATTTTTGGCCCCATGGATGGTGCTCCAGTGTCTAATGGGCCAAAATCATGCACCAAATATATTGGGCCCCATTATTAATGATCCAGTGTATAATGGGCCCCGTAAATACTGCTCCAGTGTCTGCTATCCACCATTTATAATGCTCCAGTATATGTTGGGCCCCATGGATGATGCTCCAGTGTCTGATCTTCCCCATTTAGAATGCTCCAGTATATGTTGGGCCCCATGGATGATGCTCCAGTGTCTTATGGGCCAAAATCATGCTCCATATATAATGGGCCCCATTATTAATGATCCAGTGTATAATGCTCAACATATATTCCTCCAAACATTACAAAAAATGAAACACCTCTCCTCGCTGTGCACTGCTCTACTCTCGACTGCTCAGTGTCGCCATTTTACAGCTCTCTGCACTTGGACTGTTTAGGCAGAGAGTGTACAGACGTGACGTCATCGTGCTCTCTAAACTGAATGTCACTGTCAGGAAACGTGGAAGACGTCACATCGGTGGAGCATGGAGAGGTTAGTATTCCAAGTGCTGGGGCCCTGAGCAAGCAGGGGGGGCGACTCATGGGCGCCGACACTGGCACAGGGCCCCTCATAGTACGCCAGTGTGTCTGACATTTTTGTACTATGAGGGGCCCTGTGCCAGTGCCGTTGCTCACGAGTCGGCCCCCCCACCTGGTCAGGGAACCGACACTTGCCCGGGTGTGCCAGGTGCTGACGCCGGCCCGGGGGGGGATTTGTAGGTTTTGTAGTCTGTCCACGCTTGAAAGTGCATGTTCATTAAATGTCTAAGCATGCAACTGGTATTCTTATTACTTAGATTTTTCCCTCGGCTAAAGGTCCTTCCGCACTGCTTACAGATAACCTTTGCCTCATCAATAGGATTTAGGTAAAAAAAAGTGCCACACTGGACTCTTCCTACTAAGGTTTAAATTTTCAGGGCTTGCACGCTGTGCTAATTTGACCATCTGGCCAAGCTGTGCTGCAACTCTTTTTGTTTTTTTAACACCTTTTTGGACTGCTACGGGCCTGCCAGATAACCGCTGCTGCGATGTGGATGCGTGCTGCGGATCCTTCTCTTCTGAGCTATTGCCAGCGGCACCCTCTTACCCCAATAGATGCCAATCCGGGTCAACAACTGGGTCATCCATCACCTCCTCTTCAATTTCATCTGGGGCATCTGAGTTTCATCAGGGTCACATTCTGGCTCAGTAGACTCCAAGGGCAATGTAGTGCTCTGGGTGAATGTACCAGCAGAATCATCTAGCAGTGGCTGTGCATCAGTGCACTCCATCTCTGATTCATGTTGGACTGGGGAATTCAGGATTTGACTTGATTACCCAGGCATGGTATATGAAAATAGCTCCATGGAGTAATCTGAAGGGTGGGCTGCCGCATCCTTCACTTTTGGTGGGGTGAAGCACACAAGGAAATGTGTTGTTCCTGACCAGGAGCCAGCACTGGCGACTCAGTCCTTGCATTTTTTGAAAGTTCTGAAGAGGAGGTGATAGAGATGGAGGCTGTTTCGGCAATGTAAGCCAAAATCTGTTCCTGATGCTCCGGCTTTAAAAGCAGTTTACCTACTCCCAATAAAGGGAGCCTTCCAGGCCTTCTTGAGCCAGAAGACTCTTTCTGATAGCACACTACCAGCAGGGCAAGCGAGCTCCTGTATAGTGAAAATATTCTAAATCTCTGTATATATTTTTTGGAGGCAGACACTGACGCTCTCAGGCTGAGTATGGATTATACAATAATATAATATGAAAAAGGGGTACTGTATCAGCAGATACCAGGTATATATAGTACAGTCAAAATATTCTAAATCTCCGTATATATTTCAGGAGGCAGACTATGATGGTCACAGGCTCAGTCTGGATTACACAAGAATATAATAAGAAAAAGGGGTAATGTATCAGCAGATACCAGGTATATATACACTGTGCGCAGAATTATTAGGCAAATGAGTATTTTGATCACATCATCCTTTTTATACATGTTGTCCTACTCCAATCTGTATAGGCTTGAAAGCCAACTGCCAATTATGTAAATCAGATGATTTGCATCTCTTTAATGAGGAGGATTGTGGTCTAATGACATCAACACCCTATATAAGGTGAGCTTAATTATTAGGCAACTTCCTTTCCTTTGGCAAAATGAGTCAGAAGAGAGATTTGACGGACTCTGAAAAGTTAAAAATTGTGAGATCTCTTGCAGAGGGATGCAGCAGTCTTGAACTTTTGAAGCGTGATCACCGAACAATCAAACGTTTTATGGCAAATAGCCAACAGGGTCGCAAGAAGTGTGTTGTTAAAAAAGGCGCAAAATAACTGCCCATGAATTGAGGAAAATCAAGCGTGAAGCTGCCAAGATGCCATTTGCCACCAGTTTTGCCATATTTCAGAGCTGCAACATTACTGAAGTATCAAAAAACCCAAGGTGTGCCATACTCAGGGACATGGCCAAGGTAAGGAAGACTGAAAAACGACCACCTTTGAACAAGAAACATAAGATAAAACGTTAAGACTGGGCCAAAAAATATTTTAAGACTGATTTTTCTAAGGTTTTATGGACTGATGAAATGAGAGTTACTCTTGATGGGCCAGATGGATGGGCCCGAGGCTGAATCAGTAAAGGGCAGAGAGCTCCACTCAGACTCAGATGCCAGCAAGGTGGAGGTGGGGTACTGAAATGGGCTGGTATCATCAAAGATGAACTTGTGGGACCTTTTCGGGTTGAGGATGGAGTGAAGCTCAACTCTCAGACCTACTGCCAGTTTCTGGAAGACATCTTGTTCAAGCAGTGGTACAGGAAGAAGTCGGTATCGTTCAAGAAAAACATGATTTTCATGCAGGACAATGCTCCATCACATGCATCCAAATACTCCACAGCGTGGCTGGCCAGTAAAGGTCTAAAAGAAGAAAAAATAATGACATGGCCCCCTTGTTCACCTGATCTGAACCCCATAGAGAACCTGTGGTCCCTCATAAAATGTGAGATCTACAGGGAGGGAACACAGTACACCTCTCGGAACAGTGTCTGGGAGGCTGTGGTGGCTGCTGCGTGTAATGTTGATCGTAAACAGATCAAGCAACTGACAGAATCTATGGATGGAAGGCTTTTGAGTGTCATCGTAAAGAAAGGTGGCTATATTGGTCAATGATTTTTTTTTGTTTGTTTTTGAATGTCAGAAATGTTTATTTCTTAATTTTGTGTTGTTATATTGGTTTACCTGGTGAAAATAAACAAGTGAGATGTGTATATATTTGGTTTTTATTAAGTTGCCTAATAATTCTGCACAGTAATAGTTACCTGCACAAACAGATATCCTCCTAAGATAGCCAAATCTGAAAAAAACCCACTCAAACTTCAAAAAATATTAAGCTTTGATATTTATGAGTCTTTTGGGTTGATAGAGAACATAGTTGTTGTTCAATAATAAAAAGAATCCTCTCAAATACAACTTGCCTAATAATTCTGCACACAGTGTAGTATAGTCAAAATATTCTAAATCTCTGTATATATTTCAGGAGGCAGCTACTGATGCTCCCAGGCTCAGTATGTATTACACAATAATATAAAAAGCTGAAAAAGGGTAGTGTTTCTCCAGATACAAGGTATACAGTCATGGCCAAAAGTTTTGAGAATGACACAAATATTATATTTTCACATGATCTGCTGCCCTCTGGTTTTTATGTGTGTTTGACAGATGTTTTTATCCCAGACAGAAATATAATAATTGCAAACATATGAGTAACAAAAGCTTATATTGACAGTTAGAATGAGTTAATGCAGCAAGTCAATATTTGCAGTGTTGACCCTTCTTCTTCAGGACCTCTGCAATTCTCCCTGGCATGCTCTCAATCAACTTCTGGACCAAATCCTGACTGATAGCAGTCCATTCTTGCACAATCAATGCTTTCATTTTGTCAGAATTTTTAGGTTTTTGTTTGTCCAACCGTCTCTTGATGATTGACCACAAGTTCTCAATGGGATTAAGAT
This sequence comes from Oophaga sylvatica, assembly GCA_033576555.1. Taxonomy (NCBI): domain Eukaryota; kingdom Metazoa; phylum Chordata; class Amphibia; order Anura; family Dendrobatidae; genus Oophaga; species Oophaga sylvatica. The sequence continues at coordinate 243,337,718 of JARQOD010000005.1, forward strand.
CTGGGGAGTTTCCAGGTCATGGACCCAAAATCTCTATGTTTTGTTCCCTGAGCCATTTAGTTATCACCTTTGCTTTATGGCAAGGTGCTCCATCATGCTGGAAAAGGCATTGTTGATCGCCAAACTGCTCTTGGAGGGTTGGGAGAAGTTGCTCTTGGAGGACATTCTGGTACCATTCTTTATTCATGGCTGTGCTTTTAGGCAAGACTGTGAGAGAGCCGATTCCCTTGGCTGAGAAGCAACCCCACACATGAATGGTTTCAGGATGCTTAACAGTTGGCATGAGACAAGACTGGTGGTAGCGCTCACCATGTCTACTCCGAATGAGGCGTTTTCCTGATGTCCCAAACAATCGAAAAGGGGATTCATCAGAGAAAATAACTTTACCCCAGTCCTCATCAGTCCACTGCCTGTACCTTTTGCAGAATATCAGTCTGTCCATGATGTTGTTTCTGGAGAGAAGTGGCTTCTTTGCTGCCCTCCTTGAGACCAGGCCTTGCTCCAAGAGTCTCCGCCTCACAGTGCGTGCAGATGCACTCACACCTGCCTGCTGCCATTCCTGAGCAAGCTCTGCACTGCTGGTAGCCCGATCTCGCAGCTGAAACACTTTTAAGAGACGGTCCTGGCGCTTGCTGGTCTTTCTTGGGCGCCCTGAAGCCTTTTTGGCAACAATGGAACCTCTCTCCTTGAAGTTCTTGATGATGCGATAGATTGTTGACTGAGGTGCAATCTTTCTAGCTGCGATACTCTTCCCTGTTAGGCCATTTTTGTGCATTGCAATGATGACTGCACGTGTTTCTTTAGAGATAACCATGGTTAACAGAAGAGAAACAATGATGCCAAGCACCAGCCTCCTTTTAAAGTGTCCAGTGGTGTCATTCTTACTTAATCATGACAGATTGATCTCCAGCCATGTCCTCATCAACACCCACACCTGTGTTAATGGAGCAATCACTGAAAAGAGGTTAGCTGGTCCTTTTAAGGCAGGGCTGCAATGATGTTGAAATGTGTTTTGGGGGATAAAGTTCATTTTCTAGCCAAATATTGACTTTGCAAGTAATTGCTGTTAAGCTGATCACTCTGTATAACATTCTGGAGTATATGCAAATTGCCATTAGAAAAAGTGAAGCAGTAGACTTTGTAAAAATTACCGTATTTTTTGGACCATAAGACGCACTTTTTTTCCTCCAAATTTGGGAGGAAAGTGTGGGTGCGTCTTATGCTCGGAATGTAACATGTGGGGAGGGGGGCAGTGGGCAGTGGTGGAGTGGGATCAGCAGGAAGCAAGAAAATATCCCCTCTGCTGCAGGAAACAAGCGCTGGGGAAACCCCTGGTCCCTACTTAAGTGCAGTGAATATTAATCAGCTGCTTCCCCGCCCACCTATCAGCTGAGCAGTGAGCGGGGAGCATCAGATCACAGAGCCACACAGTTTCCCAGCGCCTGATTCCTGCAGCAGCTGGGCAGATCGGTGTCTGAAGGAGAAGGAGGCAGCAGGAGCAGCTGGCATACCTGACAGCCTGGGGCTGTGCTGATGGGAGGCTGAATGCTCCTGTGAAGGACCTGTGATGAGGTCATGAAGAGGGCTGGCTGGAGCATCACATGACCAAAGCCCTGCCTCTTCATGATGTCATCACAGGTCCTTCAGACACACTGTACAACAGAGAATTAAAAGGTTAGGCTACTTTCACACTTGCGTTTTTTTGTGCAGCGCATCATGCGCACATGAAACGCATACGTGTCACATTTCTATCAACTCTGTCTCTATCATCTCTGTCTATATCCTCTGTCTATATCATCTGTCTCTATCATCTGTCTCTATCATCTGTCTCTATCATCTGTCTCTATCATCTGTGTCTCTATCATCTGTGTCTCTATCATCTGTGTCTCTATCATCTCTGTCTCTATCATCTGTCTCTATCATCTGTCTCTATCATCTCTGTCTCTATCATCTCTGTCTCTATCATCTCTGTCTCTATCATCTGTCTCTATCATCTGTCTCTATCATCTCTGTCTCTATCATATCTGTCTCTATCATCTCTGTCTCTATCATCTCTGTCTCTATCATCTGTCTCTATCATCTCTGTCTCTATCATCTCTGTCTCTATCATCTCTGTCTCTATCATCTGTCTCTATCATCTGTCTCTATCATCTGTCTCTATCATCTCTGTCTCTATCATATCTGTCTCTATCATCTGTCTGTATCATCTGTCTCTATCATCTGTCTCTATCATCTCTGTCTCTATTATCTGTCTCTATAATCTGTCTCTATAATCTGTCTCTATCATCTCTGTCTCTATAATCTCTCTATCATCTCTGTCTCTATCATCTGTCTCTATCATCTCTGTCATCTGTCTCTATCATCTGTCTCTATCATCTCTGTCTCTATCATCTCTGTCATCTGTCTCTATCATCTCTCTCTATCATCTCTGTCTCTATCATCTCTGTCTCTATCATCTCTGTCTCTATCATCTCTGTCTCTATCAACTCTGTCTCTATCATCTGTCTCTATTTCTATGCAGCATGTATTTCTATGCAGCCGCACGATCCAGTCTGAGTGCCGGCGGCAGTTCCGGGTGTTCATGCGAGAGACTCACACGAAATCATGCGAGTTTCTCGCATGTGTGACCCCGACCTTATACTCACCCTCCAGCATCTTCACATAGTAGTTTACAGACACCACACTGGTCCCGCAGCACCATCTCCTACCCGTAGCTTCCAACATAATAACATACTATTATATATAATAACACCACATATAATAGTATGTTATTAAATATTTTACCACATTTTTTGCTTCAAATATATTTTTCCCTATTTTCCACCTCTAAAACCTGGGTGCGTCTTGTAGTCCGATGCGTCTTATAGTCCGAAAAATACGGTAATATTTGTGTCATTCTCAAAACTTTTGGACATGACTGTATATAGTATAGTGAAAATATTATAAAACTCCGTATATATTTCAGGAGGCAGACTGACGCTCACAAGCTCAGTCTGGATTACACAAGAATATAATAAGAAAAAGGGGTACTGTATCAGCAGATACCAGGTATATATAGTATAGTCAAAATATTCTAAACCTCAGTATATACAGTACAGACCAAAAGTTTGGACACACATTCTCATTCAACGATTTTTCTGTATTTTCATGACTGTGAAAATTGTAGAATCACACTGAAGGTATCAAAACTATGAATTAACAGATGTGGAATTATACATTACACTTTACAAAAAAGTGTGAAACAACTGAAAATATGTCTTATATTCTAGGTTCTTCAAAGTAGCCACCTTTTGCTTTGATTACTGCTTGGCATGCAGAAAAGGTGAACGGATGGACTTTACATGCCTGGTTCCCACCGTGAAGCATGAAGGAGGTGGTGTGATGATGTGGGGGTGCTTTGCTGGTGACACTGTTGGGGATTTATTCAAAATTGAAGGCATACTGAACCAGCATGGCTACCACAGCATCTTGCAGCAGCATGCTATTCCATCCGGTTTGTGTTTAGTTGAACCATCATTTATTTTTCAACAGGGCAATGACCCCAAACACACCTCCAGGCTGTGTAAAGGCTATTTGACCAAGAAGGAGAGTGTTGGGATGCTATGCCAGATGACCTGGCCTCGACAGTCACCAGACCTGAACCCAATCAAGATGGTTTGGGGTGAGCTGGACCGCTCACCGCTTCAATTTTGAATAATCCCCAACAGTGTCACCAGCAAAGCACCCCCACACCATCACACCACCTCCTCATGCTTCACGGTGGGAGCTAGGCATGTAGAGCCCATCCGTTCACCTTTTCTGCGTGCAAAGCAGTAATCAAAGCAAAAAGTGGCTACTTTGAAGAACCTAGAATATATTAAATATTTTCAGTTGTTTCACACTTTTTTGTTAAGTGTAATGTATAATTCCACATGTGTTAATTCATAGTTTTGATGCCTTCAGTGTGATTCTAGAATTTTCATAGTCATGAAAATACAGAAGAATCTTTGAATGAGAAGGTGTGTCCAAACTTTCGGTCTGTACTGTATATACTGAGGTTTAGAATATTTTGACTATACTATATATACCTGGTATCTGCTGATACAGTACCCCTTTTTCTTATTATATTCTTGTGTAATCCAGACTGAGCTTGTGAGCGTCAGTCTGCCTCCTGGATTCATCAGGGGATATGGCAGCTAGACACATCTATGTCAAATGCATTGCTCTCATAGGGAGAAAAGAACATACAACTCCTCCTTATATCAATAAATAAGACACTCCCACCACCATTTAAACCAATTAGTGCAGAACAAAAAATAAACAACCAATAAAACGTGATGTGCATGGTTTACTTATTCTGAATGACGCATGCGCGCGGTGTTTTTTACATCGCTGAATGGGACGCATGTGAGTTAGTATCAGTAGACCGGAAGTCCGATGAAAGGGAGTACCGGAAATGACTAACTGCGCGTGCGCTATTAGTATACGGCACGTGATCACTATTTGGCAAGTGGTGAGATCGCTATATGCTTTATGTAAAGTGTGGCGTGCGTTTCAACAAGATTATGACCTCATTAAACAGGCACGTATTTTTAAACCATGCACATCACGTTTTATTGGTTATTTTTTGTTCTGCACTAATTGGTTTAAATGGTGGTGGGAGTGTCTTATTTATTGATATAAGGAGGAGTTGTATGTTCTTTTCTCCCTATGAGAGCAATGCATTTGACATAGATGTGTCTAGCTGCCATATCCCCTGATGAATCCTGCAAGGAGGAAACGCGTTGGGAAAGGGCCTTATTTTATCTGAAAATGACCAGATGCATACTTTATTAGGAGATGAATTTTGGAGCAAATATCTCCATTCAAATGGGTGAGATCATTCCTTTTATACATGCTGTCTCACATACGTTTGATTACGTTTCAGACAAATGACTTACAAATAAGCGATGCTTACACTTGCATTTAGGTAGTCATATTTTGCTCTTGCGGTGCAGAGCCATTTATATAGTGTCTGACGTACATATATATCTCCTATTTCTTGTTGTCCTTGTTGGACTCAACTCTCTGATTATATCATATATCCTCACTATTTGGTTGGAGGATGGTAATTGTTTGTGTGTCCCCTTTTTAACATTACATACATGATCATTCTTTTCCCATACAGTGTTGTATTATTGGCAAAACATTCCCAGATTACATGGAGCAATGTTCTGCTGGTAATGATTATTTTGCTGACATAAGCAGTTCAATAATCCAACAAATAAGCTTTTTGCTCATTCATTGGGTAAACTCCAGCAACAGTATTCCGATATTTGCCAATTATTTATTATTCAGCAGACTGATGGATTCTTCTTAGATTACTCCGTTTTCAGCCATCAATAAACAATACAATGCAATGTCCACAGAGGGCAAAATGTGAAACATTTTTATTGAAACCCAATTGTCAAGGTTATTTTAAGCCAAAATACATGAATTTAAATTAAAGAAAAATTGTCCCAAAGGTGTCCATTTCCTTTAATGACTAATTTTCTAATTTTGCTAAGAGCCTGCTCATATTTCATTTTTTTTTCTTTGTACTTTGTGCAAATTAATGTTTATATGTTTTATTTCACTCTCTATATGTTCTTGTTTTGCTGGATGTATCCCAGTCACTTATGGCTCCTACAGTATGTGTTTAAGTATTACTGTGGATGAAATAATAGAGTTTTGAGGAGAGTGATAGAGGAGATGCCCATGAAGAATCTAATGTTTCCTGGGGACACAGTGTGGATACCAATATTTTATGTGCTGCAGAACTACATTAGTAGGAGGGAACTAGAAGACACTTGTAAATTAAAGAAGTTGCTGAATTAATAAATTGGTGGTCTAAGCAAAAGATATATATTGGTCACCTCTAATGGCAACTTGTTTCAATTTACTTGGACAAAAAGCAACTAGAATATTGCATGTTTGGATTGGTGGACCAAGGGTTAAATGTAGTAACTACTGAGTAATGACCTTAGAATGGCTGTCTTTCCTAGTGAGATCTGGAAACTTAGTTACTAGGAATTGACCACTAAGGGTTTGGGACTGATCGAATTGAGTCTTGTAGAAGTTGGGCCTGGGAAAGTTGTGTGTGGGCTTCTTTCTAACCAGTGATGACTGAGCAGCAGTGTCTGCCAATGTGCATAAATAGTTTGGCAAGCCTGCTAGGGCCGTGGAACTAGTGTGGGTGAAAGGGGCAAGTTTATACCACAAAGTACAGTGCTGTGCAAATTAACTGGTACAAATCATTTTTTAAGTAAAATCGTAAGTTGGTTACCAGTCAGTGATTCAAAACAGTTTTAACTGCTTTGAACAGGTGTGAGTGTACAACATTGATAGACCAAAAAAAGAAGAAAGGCACATACTAAACACCAGGGAACACCAAAATCTCAATAATAATTGAATTTTTATTGAAAAACTGCAAAAACAACCAAAATATTAAAAACACTTAAAATAAGAACAAAAATTGCCTGACCAGAAAAGGGTACATGGCCCCCCTAGAACCACTCAAACAATACAAACCAATATATATATGTAGTAACAAAATGCACAATAAAATATACAAGCAGATATATATATATAATAATGTGTCTCCCCAAAGGCCAAAGAACTACAGAGAAATATGTAGTACTTGAGGTGCAAATATAAGCATAAACTTATACCAAAAACATGTATAAATACAAGATATAGGTGGGATGACCAAACAGATAAATTTAAACAATTGATGTAGAAATAAACATAAACCCACACCTAAACATGATAAGGTATAAGCAAAATTAGCCAAAGAATTGGCTGAAGCAGATGGTACCAATGTAGACAACCTAAACCATGAAAAAACAGCAGCAGGTGTTCAAAATGATAAAAGCACCCACGAGGCCAAAAAGCACCGATATTACCAGGTCAGAAGGGGGGAGACAGAAAAACCAGGAGAGGTGGAGGGGGCCAGAGCCCAACGCGTGTCGCCACCTAGTGTGGCTTCGTCAGGGGCAAGTGTGGTAAGGACGCAGCTTAACAGTATTTATAAACACATGTAAATATCGAGTACTCACAACAGCTGAGCGTGTTTGGAAGCGCCGTGTCAGAGAACGATAGCTTCCGGAAGTACAGAGGACAGGAAGTATGTACGGGGTGTACCAATATGGATGATCTTAGTCACAACTGCGCATGCGCCAATATGGTCACATCCTGTCATATTACCACATAGAAAAAGGCACCTAGGCCGATACTGAGCATGCTCAATGATGTATCTATGAAGCCAGGGAAGGCAGCACAAGTGCGCATGCGTCAAAGCGCTCAAGCAATTTTGCGAACCTTTACGTGATGTGAGCGAACATGGTAATAAACGGCGCCCCACAATACTTTACAAAATGAATAAATATATATATTAATACGGTCATAACATGCCATATTAGCAAATGGGCAGGTATAAAAACACACACACCAATTAAATATGAAGTCCCGAGAAATCTGTATGAATGAACTCAACAAAGCTGTGGACCTTCACATGGTATGACGAAATCAAGGTATATATGGGTCATGCATGATAGAAACAGGATGGTAAAATGCCTAAATTCATGCGCCAATACAACAGATAATCGACATAACTGTAAACAGATGAAAAATTGCCAATATGAATGATTTTAGTCATAACAGCGCATGCTTTAATGCGATCATATCCTGCCACATTACCACATACTGAACATGCATAGATGATGAAACAACAAAAATAAATAAAATACATCCATATGAGGTTAGCCGTCTGCCTAAGATAACTATAAAGATACAATCAAAGAATTTGCGAACATTTGTATGATATAAACAAGAAAGGCATAAACAGCGTCCCATTCTGGATGACCATGCAAATAAGCATGCGTTAATGTGGTCACAGATTATCATGTTGCCACATCAGCAGATAACAGAAGGAAATACACATAGCGTGCGTAAATGGTATATCAATGTGACCAAAAATGCAACACAACCACGCATGCGTACATTTGATGAAAAGGCGGCTGCAAATTTACATGTGACTTTAACCATCTGCCTAGGATATCTATAAGAAAGAACTCAAAAAACTGCAAACCTTCGTTTTTGACCATTATCTCCATTTACCTATTCCTCTTGAGGGACCATCTGTCTCATTGATACATGTATTTTGTTATTTCACTATTTGGGACCTATTATGCATGTTTAATCATGACTAGAGTTGAGCGATACTTTCCGATATCCAAAAATATCGTATCGGAATGGTATCGCCGATATCACTAAATATCGCCGATATCCGATTCCGATACCGGAAGTCCCATGTAAGTCTATGGGAACAAAATATCGCAACTAAAAAAAACACTTTCTTTCCTTGTAAACACAAAATATACACACATAGAATACATATATATATATATACATGTCATTGTGACATATATATATACATATATTTATAGTTTATTCACTTTTACATAGTAAAATAGCCTCTGATTCAATTGCCAGGTAAAGCCGGCATTTGTGAAAAGACAGAAGCACCCGAGGGTCCAGTCGCCACAGAGATGTTGCATCGCACCCAGCGGTGTGACAACTTACTCTCAGGTAAGGAGGAAACACCCCATTGACTCCAACCACTGCATTCAACAGTACACTATGCCAGCTGAGTGTAGGAGGACCCAATGGGATGGTCTAGCTCAGGCTGGTTAGAACAGGGTGTAGCTAGTTGGATGGGAGGGGTTGAGGCAGCCTTATGCTGCATGTCTTTGTAGTAAGAATTGTTTCCTTTCCTGCTTTCTTACTACGTCGCATACTCCACTCTGCTACATCACTCTGCACCATTGCTCTATCTCACATCTATCTGCCCTGGAAGGATACCGTCTTACCTGTAGAAGACTTATCACCTAGCTGCACTACACCATCCCTGCCAGAGGACCTGCACAGCAGCGCTGGACACCCTGACCAGGTACTACAGGTGGAGTCACGACAAACTACACAAACATTCTATCATCCCCTGGAAATATCCCACATTCCAGTGAGCGACCAGGGCATGGACATAGCTGTGCTACCCGTCACATCCCCCATAGAAGTCGACGTGATCGGTGCCGAGTACCCCCAAAACCTGTGGCTCTGTGCGACTCAACTTTGGCGTCACAAACAGGATTCAGAAGCTCGCTATAAGCGAGTCCTGTGTGCCTTAATTGAACTGTTTTTTTGCTTGAGAATTGCAAAAATCATCATAGACTGTATTTGCCATTTTTCCGTCATATCTGCGCCATGAGGCACAGGTGAAGAATAAGGGCGTGCTCTCGAGGGCGTACACTCACTCCGTGGCGCGAAAACCATGTCCGCCCACTCTAAATGTTACTGCAATGTAAGATCGTGCCCCACAGCTCTGGAGTTCTGCCTCCTCATCCTCCTCAGTGGGTGGAAACGAACACGAAGGTCCCGCCTCCCTACAAAAGATGGCGCCTCTCCTGATGCTAATGACACATGTGACTTGGCAGAGATGGCGAACGGACGTGAGCAGAAGTGGGAAGGGATGGAGGAGTCAGAGCTCTCCCCCCACGGAAGCGACCCGATCGCCACGGAGCCACCGTTTGGCACCCGGCCTGGAAACCCTCCTACGCTGGAAGAAGCGGAGGATACCCTGAGAGACCTGGCCCAGCACCGGGAGGAGGTCGCCAGGATGGAAGAGAGCTGGCGGGCCCTAAAACTACACTTGGAGTGGAGCCAATCCCTCTTACCCCTGAAGTGTCTGTACCGGAAGGTGAGGCACCCGTTCCAGTAGAGGAGGCCGTGCGGGCATCCCAGCCCTTGCAATCTGAACCGGTTGCCAGTATCTCAGTGGAGGCACCCGTTCCAGTAGAGGAGGCCGTGCGGGCATCCCAGCCCTTGCAATCTGAACCGGTTGACAGTATCTCAGTGGAGGCACCCGTTCCAGTAGAGGAGGCCGTGCGGGCATCCCAGCCCTTGCAATCTGAACCGGTTGCCAGTATCACAGTGGAGGCACCCGTTCCTGCAGAAAATGCCGCACCAGCACCCCAGATCCCGCTGTCTGCCCCCGTCGCTGAGGCAGAAGAAGCGACACCCGTCCTCATGGAGGAGGCCGCGCAGGCACCAGAGCTCTACCTGCCTGTACCGGAGCCCCGACCGTCATCTGTTCCAGAGCCGGCTGCTTCCGCCACAGGTGAGCGCCGCCAGGACTGGCGGGCACCAGGAGAGCTGCCGCAAACCGGACATCGTAAGCTGGCATTTGATGGTGGAGACATGGAGCTGCTGGTGGAGGAGAATTACAACCGGCGTCAGGAGGAAGAGTGGAGACGTCGGGAGCGGGAAGCAGAGCGACAAAGGGAGCAGCGAGAATCCCAAAAGCTTCGGCAACGTCACCTGGAGAAAGACCTGGCAGAGAAGGCACGTATGAGAAAGGATAAAAGTATGGTGAGGGAGCCGCGGCGTAAGGGTGCAGTACGGAACTTTAAGTTAAAAGGTGGTTGGGGCTCCATCCAGGAGCCTGGACTTTATTTAGAAGTCTTTGTAACCCGGCGGGACGTGGAGGCTCACCTCCCAGAAGGACACCCGGGGAGGGACCTGTTGGCAGGAGACTTGGTGACTTACACCCGACACTGGGGTTACAATGGATGGTACGCCCTAAATGTTACCAGGTGCGACCCCTACTCCCCAGAGTGTCAGGAAACTGACAGACCCTCCGAGCCTTCAGCCTCCCCCAACCAGGCCTCTGCACAAGTGCCCACCCCACGCCGTAAATCTCCCCAGCCTCCCTCAGTGGTCTCCTCAGCAGCCCCAGCTATGGACATGATAATGATAGCTGGCCCCTACCCGGCGCCTGTTAGGCCCCCTGGGGTTCGTACAGTCCGGGACATAGGGTTCCAGACCCGGAGGGAGACGAAAGAGGTGGCCACACAGACCCAGATAGCGGGTCACGACGTAACTGTACAGGCCACACGACGTCATCAGGTCTGGGTGGACCCTCCTGTCACGGATGTTTGGCAAGCTCGAGAAGAGTACCAGGTGGTACCTGTAAGAGGCCAGCCAAAGAAGTCTAAATAACCCGGACAGGGTCTCTGTATGTAAATCGTTAAATTATTGATGTACCCGGACGGGTGAATGTTCATAAAAAGAAGTTTATTGTTGCCTTAATATACCCATGTTGGGTAATGGTTTGATGTACCCGGACGGGTGAATGTTCAGAAGAACAAGTTTATTGTTGCCTTTATATACCCAGGTTGGGTAATGGTGTTTCAATGTAATCAAAATGTTGAACTTTGAAGCCATGAACTGTACTGGCTCACAAACTTTTCTGTAAATAGTTGGCACTTCGGTGCTCCATCTTGGTTTTACAAAAAACTTAACTGTGCACTATTTTCAACTACCTCAGAAACTAAAAACCCGTTTGGTGTGGCCGAAAGTGAGGTCTGCTCAAGGAAAGTCTTGCAGCCCACCCAAGACCACAGTTGGAGGTTTGGAGCGGGTCCTCCACAAGCACAAGTAAAGGACACTGTGAAGTTACCCCGGTGGGGGTAGTCCTAAGAAGTCTCAACGAACTTCGGCAGTAATGCTAATTGCACTTTTGTAATGTTATTATTAAAAATTTTATTATGCAACGTTTAACTTGAAGTGTTTCCTGCTTTCTTACTACGTCGCATAGTCCACTCTGCTACATCACTCTGCACCATTGCTCTATCTCACATCTATCTGCCCTGGAAGGATAGCGTGTTACCTGTAGAAGACTTATCACCTACCTGCACTACACCATCCCTTCCAGAGGACCTGCACAGCAGCGCTGGACACCCTGACCAGGTACCAGTGATCGCCCAGGTCACGGACCGAGCTGTGCTACGCGTGACATCCCCCATAGAAGTCGACGTGATCGGTGCCGAGTACCCCCAAAACAACTGTCTCTGTGCGACTCAACTTCCCTCACTGTGCTGGCACTTTACATTTACAATGCCTCTGGGTTTTTTTTTTGGGGGGGTGGGAACATTCAGACTTTTGCTATGGGGCCCCATGATTTATATGTACGCCCCTGCTGCTGAGGCATGGTATTTAAGGCTGTTAAGGAGCCAACAAACATGGACCTTGCCAGTAGCGTCGGACTGGAGTACCTTGGGCCCACCAGAGAAAATATATTCTTGGGGCCCACCATCATACTTCCCAACCTTTGAATAAGGGAAAGAGGGACAAAGGCTGTGGCACGCTATGCATGCTGCAGAAAATTTTAGGCCATGCCACGTTGCACCACAGACTGTCCAGGAGTTGGTGGATGCTTTAGTCCAGGTGTGGGAGGAGATCCCTCACGAGACCATCCGTCGTGCTCATCAGGAGCATGGCCAGAAGTTGTAGGGAGGTCATACAGCATACCTCCCAAATTTGGAAGACAGGAAAGAGGATTAAAGGCTGCGGCGTGTGTTGCGCGCCGCTGAAAATTTTAGCCCACGCCCCGACAACACCCATTTCACAGCTAATCACACACATATCCTCGCCCCAAGCGTAACCATTTAGCACTGCTGATCACACTGACTGGTAATGAGGGCACAGTGGCTGGTACTGAGGAAAAGAAAGAAAGAGCAGCGAGAGAGAAAGAACAAACAGAGAAAGAAAGAGAGGAAAGAAAGAAAAGAGAGAAAGAAAGAACAGAGAGAAAAAAGAACAGAGAGCGAGAAGGAAAGAACAGAGAGCGAGAAAGAAAGACTAGAGAGAGAGCCATAGGCATAGCTAGGGTTTTGGTTTAGTGGGGGCAAAACTTCTGAGTGGGCCCATCATCAGAGAACCTCAGCAAATGACCGCGCTGTTGGCCAAAATAATCTATATATAAAAAGACCAATATTGATATTACCGCCATATGGTCTGTGTTAAATAATACCAGTCCTACAGAACATATAGATTACAGCACAGGTACAGATAATGACTTACCGCTGATGTTCTTGCTAATGGAATTGTTCACTTTTCATGTCTTTTCCATCTGGCCCACACCGACATGACGACTTCTCCAGCCAGGACTCGACTGCACCCCCATTAAAAAAAAAATAAAAAAATACTCACCTCCCGGCTCCTGTGCTGCTCACTGTTCTCCCTCTCAGCGTCTGACAGCGGGCGCCGGCAGGTGATGTTATTGCGCCCGCTGTCATACGCTGAGGGGGATTATGGGAGAGAAGGAGCGCTCGCTCCTTCTCTCTCTATGCGGTCAGCTTTATCGGCTGGATGCCGATACAGCTGACCCTCCGATGACGGGTGGGGGGCCCACTGCTGGCACCGGGCCCCCCCAACGCCTGTTCAGGCCCCATAGCTTCCGGGCAGCAGAGCAGGGAGAGCGATTCTCCCTGCTCTGCCGCAGAATGTAACTGTATCGTAGCTCCGGGTGGGCCCCCTCAGAGCGCGGGCCCCGGGGCCACCGCCCCCTCTGCCCTGCGACCTATCCTTTCAAATCAGGGCCCACCACGCAGGAGCTGGGGCCCACCGTAGGTTTCTCCGGTGTCCCGGTGCCTCAGTCCGACCCTGCTTGCCAGCCTGATAATACCAGGCCACAGCAGTCTGCTTATCTTTGCTGGTTAACAAAAATAGGGGATCCCCTCGAAAAAAAATTGGCGTGGGGTCCCCCCTATTTTTGTTAACCAGCCAGATGAAGCAGACTGCTGAGGCCTGGTTTTTCAGGCTGGTAATGAGCCAATATCCATGGACCTTGCCAGCCTGATAATACCAGGCCACAGCAGTCTGCTTAGCTTGGCTGGTTAACAAAAATAGGGGATCCCCTCGAAAAAAAAAACGGCGTAGGGGTCCCCCTATTTTTGTTAACCAGCCAAGTAAAATGCAGACTGCTGCGGCCTGGTATTAAAAGACTGTCAAGGCCCATGGATTTTGGCCCTCAACAGCCTGATAATACCAGGCTACAGCAGCCCCACATTTGGCGCATCAAAAGATGTGCCAATTGTGGCACTTTACCCGGTTCTTCCCACTGCCCTGTAGCGGTGGCAAGTGGGGTAATAAGGGGTTAATGTCACCGTTGATTGCACGGTGACAATAAGCCCGGTTAATAATGGAGAGGTGTCAATAAGACACCGATCCATTATTAAGCCCAAAGTTTTTAAATGTATAAAAAAAAAAGACACAGCAAGAAAAAAGTATTTTAATGAAATAAAAGAGACAACACAGTTTTCATTTCTTTTATTATACTCTCATTCCTGCGACGCCATCGATCTCCTGTAAAAAAGGAAAAAAACAAACCAACAGTATACCACCTGTCCGACGCAGTCCATAGTAACGACTGTCCCACGACGATCCAGCTCTGCTACATCGGAATGACAGGCAGAGGCTGTCATCCCGGCGCAGCACAGCTGATTACCTGCTTCCCCGGCGGTGACGTCATCGGACTGACTGCTTTACGGCCGGGATTACCCAGCAGTCACTGCAGTTATCGCGAGAAACTGCATGTGACCGCCGGGGAAAGATGATGGCGGCCATCAACCAGTCCAGGCCGTGACCACCGGAGATCTTCTGCCAGGTAAGTGCCGCTGACTCCTGACAGACCCGACCGACGGACACTCACAGTGACAGTGACAATCCGATTCCGGTATACGATATATGGGAAATATCGAAAGTCAATATCGAAAGTCCGATACAGCTAATATCGGCCGATACCCGATACTTGCGGTATCGTATCGCTCAACACTAATCATGACCCTTTTTACAATACTTTGGTTCAGGCATAAAGTCTCCCTACTGTGGGACATTTATAGACCCTCATCTTGTCAAGTTTATGCTTGTTCATACCATACGAAGGTTTGTAGCCTACTGTGTCCATTCATACAGATACTCTAGGTAGATGTTCAAAGACACACTTATGGGCAGCCGTGTTGTTATTTAATGAATGCATGCGCAATTGCGTTGGATTTTTGGTCACATTGTTATACTATTTATGCATGCTCCTGTTAGGTCCATACTTGTTCATTACATACAAAGGTTTGCAGTTTTTTTAGTTCTTTCTTATAGATATCCTAGGCAGATGGTTAAAGTCACATGTAAATTTGCAGCCGCCTTTTCATCAAATGTACGCATGCGTGGTTGTGTTGCATTTTTGGTCACATTGATATACCATTTACGCACGCTATGTGTATTTCCTTCTGTTATCTGCTGATGTGGCAACATGATAATCTGTGACCACATTAACGCATGCTTATTTGCATGGTCATCCAGAATGGGATGCTGTTTATGCCTTTCTTGTTTATATCATACAAATGTTCGCAAATTCTTTGATTGTATCTTTATAGTTATCTTAGGCAGACGGCTAATCTCATATGGATGTATTTTATTTATTTTTGTTGTTTCATCATCTATGCATGTTCAGTATGTGGTAATGTGGCAGGATATGATCGCATTAAAGCATGCGCTGTTATGACTAAAATCATTCATATTGGCAATTTTTCATCTGTTTACAGTTATGTCGATTATCTGTTGTATTGGCGCATGAATTTAGGCATTTTACCATCCTGTTTCTATCATGCATGACCCATATATACCTTGATTTCGTCATACCATGTGAAGGTCCACAGCTTTGTTGAGTTCATTCATACAGATTTCTCGGGACTTCGTATTTAATTGGTGTGTGTGTTTTTATACCTGCCCATTTGCTAATATGGCATGTTATGACCGTATTAATATATATACTTATTCATTTTGTAAAGTATAGTGGGGCGCCGTTTATTAACATGTTCGCTCACATCACGTAAAGGTTCGCAAAATTGCTTGAGCGCTTTGACGCGTGCGCACCTGTGCTGCCTTCCCTGAATTCATAGATACATCATTGAGCATGCTCAGTATCGGCCTAGGTGCCTTTGTCTATGTGGTAATATGACAGGATGTGACCATATTGGCGCATGCGCAGTTGTGACTAAGATCATCCATATTGGTACACCCCGTACATACTTCCTGTCCTCTGTACTTCCGGAAGCTATCGTTCTCTGACACGGCGCTTCCAAACACGCTCAGCTGTTGTGAGTACTCGATATTTACATGTGTTTATAAATACTGTTAAGCTGCGTCCTTACCACACTTGCCCCTGACGAAGCCACACTAGGTGGCGACACGCGTTGGGCTCTGGCCCCCTCCACCTCTCCTGGTTTTTCTGTCTCCCCCCTTCTGACCTGGTAATATCGGTGCTTTTTGGCCTCGTGGGTGCTTTTATCATTTTGAACACCTGCTGCTGTTTTTTCATGGTTTAGGTTGTCTACATTGGTACCATCTGCTTCAGCCAATTCTTTGGCTAATTTTGCTTATACCTTATCATGTTTAGGTGTGGGTTTATGTTTATTTCTACATCAATTGTTTAAATTTATCTGTTTGGTCATCCCACCTACATCTTGTATTTATACATGTTTTTGGTATAAGTTTATGCTTATATTTGCACCTCAAGTACTACATATTTCTCTGTAGTTCTTTGGCCTTTGGGGG
This sequence comes from Oophaga sylvatica, assembly GCA_033576555.1. NCBI lineage: Eukaryota > Metazoa > Chordata > Amphibia > Anura > Dendrobatidae > Oophaga > Oophaga sylvatica. The sequence goes on from JARQOD010000005.1 coordinate 243,354,164, forward strand.
AGACACATTATTATATATATATCTGCTTGTATATTTTATTGTGCATTTTGTTACTACATATATATATATTGGTTTGTATTGTTTGAGTGGTTCTAGGGGGGGCCATGTACCCTTTTCTGGTCAGGCAATTTTTGTTCTTATTTTAAGTGTTTTTAATATTTTGGTTGTTTTTGCAGTTTTTCAATAAAAATTCAATTATTATTGTGATTTTGGTGTTCCCTGGTGTTTAGTATGTGCCTTTCTTCTTTTTTTGGTCTATTTATGTCATTTTCACATACTCCAGGTAGATACCCGTGTTTTTTCTAGGTAATTGTATGGTGGTGCCCTCCTACTCTTTGTTTTTGCTGGAGTGTACAACATTGAGTAACAAAATGTGGTTTGACTGGTTTTAGTCAGAAAATAACAGCTAGCTGCCCCCTCAGCTTCAGTTGAGAGCTTGTTTCTGTGAGGAGTGGTATAGAGTACTTTTTCTCTCAGTGTGATTCGCAAAAATGGATGTTACTCCACGGAAGAGGTCTAGAATTGTTATTCTTAATGAACATACAAGTCTGACTGTAAGAGAAATCGCTTCCACCGCTGGTATTGGAAAATCTACCATTTCAAGAATAATTCGCAGACACAATGTAACTGGATCGTTTTCTCCAAAACGAATAGGGAAATGTGGAAGAAAAAGGAAAACGACACTAAGAACTGATAAAACACTTATCAGAAATAGTAAAATTAATGCAAGAAAAACAAGTAAAGACATCCAAAGAGACTTGTTCGCTGCAGGTATTGATTTTGGCTATTCGACTGCACGGCGCAGGCTTCTGGAATTTGGTCGGAGGGCAACAAAGCCAGTAAAGAAACAACTTCTGACACCTCCAATGAAGGCAAAACGACTCGCATGGGCAAAAAAATATAAATCTTGGACAGCTAGCCAGTGGAAAAAGGTAATTTTTAGTGATGAAACCCATCTTTTTGTTCAAGGGTAGAGAGCAAGTGTTGTTAGAAGAAGCAAAAATGAACCATTGCGAGCTGATCATATTCAACAAACTGTAAAACACCCTCAAAAACAGATGTTTTGGGGCTTTTTTACAGGGAACTTATCTCCTGTTGATGGTATGATGAATTCATCCAAATACATAGTCGTTTTAAAACGTTTTATTGTGCCATTCATGCATAAATTTGAAGGGACATTCCAACAAGATTTGGCTCCATGCCACAATTCCAAGTGTGTGAAGAAATTCCTGGAAGAAAATAAAGTAAAAGTGCTGGACTGGCCTGGCAATTCACCAGACTTAAATCCTAGAGAAAATTTGTGGAGCATTGTGAAGAGACATCTTGGCAAAATGGACTGTACAACCAAAGAACGCATGATAAACAGTGCCATGATGAAGAATTGAAGAATTTATGCAAAAACTTAGTAGAATCAATGCCAAAACGCATTGAAAATCTCATATCTGCTAAAGGAGAACATATTTCTTACTAAAATTAGTATGTAAGAGTGCATTATAACATTTTATTATTAAATATTCAAAATATGTGTTTTTTTGCTTTGTCCCAATTAATTTGCACAAATCTGGGTAGATTGTCATAATGTGCTATAGAGAAGCAGAAAGAATCATTTTTACCTGGTAGGGACTATATCAGAGGACTAGCTGGCAAGTTGTGGCCTTGAGGCACAGTCCTAAATCATATTGGAATATAGAGTGCAGTCCGGCTAGAGAATTGTAAATGTCTGAGTCTAAATGAAAGACTGCAGAGCTATGGCAGTGGGTTTCTATTTTCAGAAAATCCAAATTGTAATTTGGGCATTTTGCAGTGAGTATATCCTTAAGGATTAATTGGTGACAATTTAGAAGGTAAAGCCCTTGAAGATCTAACTCTTGAAAGACAAGAAGAAATGTAAGAGGGGCCACAAGTCAGAGGATCCCTACATTTAGGAGGAAACCTTGAGTTTAGAAACAGGGTTCATTCGGCTGTTACTGCTCGAGACAATATGTGAAACTATATTTTAGTATAGATTTATGCATATCAGATTATCCTACAGAAATTCCTTTAACTGTCCCATTCATCTGAATGCAGAAATAAATGCTTACCGACAACTGATCTTTTGTCGCAGAAATTTCTGCATCAAAATCTTCCATGTTCCACAGTTCCAGATTTTCTAGTGTGTTTTTTTCTTATACAGTATATATGACTTTTTTAACCTCCATATGGAAAACTTTGGAGTTGATTTACTAAGCTAACCCTTAGGATTGAAATTTGAATTAATTTGTACCAAAAATGTGTTGTGCCGCATTTATTTTGTGTTTTAGGTCCATTCCTGGCCAAATATTGCTATAACTTTGGATAAAAGTATCGCAACTTAAAATTGTGTAAGCTTAGACTAGCCAGTCTAAAAACATGCTAGATTTATTTACCAGCATAAGAAACTTTGATAAATTTGTCACATTTCACTCTCTTAAAGTTAACTTTAGTAAATTAGCTCAATTGAAGCCACCCTTAAGCTACGTTCCCACAATAAGCTTTTGATTATGCAGATTTTCTGCAGCATTTTTACATCTACCGATTAAATTAAATTACTAGCATTTTTTTTCATTGTGTTTTTTTGTGTGCATTTTTTTACATGCGGTTTTATTACATTTTTGATGCTGTGCTTTTTGTCTCACTTAGGTATGTCTATGTTAACTAGTGTTGAGCATTCCGATACCGCAAGTATCGGGTATCGGCCGATATTCGCGTTATCGGAATTCCGATACTTAATTCCGATACTTTTTCAATATCGTATACCGGAATCGGAAGTTCCCATAATTCTTTGAGAGGCAATGTGATTTTAGTCAGCCAATGAGGAATCCTACGAAGTGTGGGCACATCCTGTAATGCTGCGGTCATCTTAACTAATGGCATGGCTGTGATTGGCTGCTGAAATGATGTCAGAATGCACTATAAAAGGCGCCGCCGCCATTTTAGCGTCACTGTGCTGTGAATTCAGATAGGGACAGAACGCTACTCTGCTGACTCTGAGGGACAGTTAGAGATTGCGATTTAGTGTACTGTGCTGTAGGCAGGCTATCACCAACCGCTGTGTAAAGCTTCCTTTTGCCTGCAGTGTTGTTTTAACAGCTCTGCAAGGTGTGTGTGAGTGCAGGTGACGCTGCAGTTTGCTCTGCATCCAACGCTGTCTGTAGGCATCTGCACGTGTCACTCACAGACTCTTTTTTTTTTTCTTTAGTGTAATTCTAGCTGCTCCATTCAATAGAAATTATAGTGTGATGCGCTTCCATCCGTATCCAATACATTGGTTGCAAACACTATAGAAGTAGACAAAGGAGTAGCCTTTCACAGATTGTGGACAGTTGTGTTTCAGTGTTCACTTCAGTCTGTGTTTTTTATTTTTTGAGTGCATATCACGCTCCAGTTACTTGTTCAAGCACTGCTGCTTGTACTCTGCTGAGCGTGTCTCAGTGGCTCATCCTTTTCATTTTTCTCCAATTGGTGCTTCTCCATTATATTTGAAAAAAATCTAATCTATTAGTGTGACGCGCTTCCATCCGTATCCAATACATTGGTTGCAAACACTATAGAAGTAGACAAAGGAGTAGCCTTTCACAGATTGTGAATAGTTGTGTTTCAGTGTTCACTGCAGTCTGTGAGGTATTTTTTTTTTTTTTTTTTTTAAATGCAGATCACGCTCCATTTACTTCTTCAACCACCGCTGCGTGTACTCTGCTGAGTGTCTGTCACTGGCTCATCCTTGTCATTTTTCTAAAATTGGTGCTGCTTTATTCTATTTAAAATAATTCAAATCTATTACAGTGACGTGCTTCCATCCGTATACAATACATTGGTTGCAAACAATATAGAAGTACACAAACGGGCCTTTCACAGCTACTGAACATGGGTTTTTAATTTTTAACTAAAATATGTATTTTTTCAAATGACACAAATATAAGTAATGTTGAAGAGGAATAGTCCTACATCCATTGTTTGCACAATATTACAGGTGTACATCATGTCCCTTAATCAACAATGTATTATTATATTTACTTGTATGCTTTTATTTAAAAGCCAAGAACACAGAAGGATAACCTTCGCACTGCAGCTGTTGTCAAAGTTCAACCCACATTATGCACTTCCAACATTGCAGCATTTGAGGCATGATGTGAGTTGGATTTGTCAAAGTTATGGAGTGAGAAGGTTCACCATCAGTACCCTATAGCATAAGTATGCTTTTGTGTTAGCATTTGTGTTAGACATGTGGATATCTGCCATAATATGTCACAATTATTTAGTTACAGATTTGTTACCAACACTAATCATTGAATGGTTTTAAATTTGACGTTTCACTTGTTTACAGCTTAGAAATAAGGGTGTAGCCTGATATCTATGTGTAGCACTAGCCACTTTAACATGTCATGTTTTTTTCAACATGTGTAGCTAGGTAGCAGTAATTTTTGCCGGACACACAGCAGGGGAACAGCAGGCTTACTGAACCCCACAAACACATCATCGATTGTTTTGATCTGTGCATCCAACACTTCTGAGCCCAGGGTCAAGGAGGGTGTAGCCTGAGGCCTAGTATGAGATGTTTGAACTTTAATTTGAACTTTAATTTGGAGTTAGCAGCATTAATTTTTGTCAGACACGCAGCAGGGGAACAGCAGGCGTTACTGAACCCACTATCACTATAGCTTGTGTATTGGTCTGTGGACACGACACTTCTGAGCAGCAACTGGCAGTGTTGTAGCCCAGGGAGTATAGCTCAGGTGGTAGAAAGATGAACATAACAGGAGACATGGAAAACGTTGCCAACCAGTTAGTTAATCTGAAACCGGACAGGCAAATTCAGGCGAGATCCATGCCTAGTTCATTTTCAGAAAAGTAAGCCGTTCTACATTATCGGAGGATAGTCGCATGCAACGGTCTGTTAGTACACCACCTGCAGCAGTAAAGACGCGCTCCGATAATACACTGGCAGCAGGGCAAGCCAGCACCTCCAATGCATACTGGCTAAGCTCTGGCCATGTATACCAGCTTAGAGACACAAAACTTGAATGGGGAAGAGCCATCTGGGAGTACACTGAGGGCAAGACATGTAGTCTGTCACCATCTTACGGAAATGTTGCCTCCTGCTGACTGGAGCCGTCTCGGATGGTGTAGACATTGGTGGCGCTGCCACAAAACTTCGACACATTTGGAACATACTGTTCTTGCCCTGTGCAGAGGCGCTGCTTGTGCTCCCTCTTGTTGCAGAGCTGTCTCCACTGCCTCGACGCACAGAGCTGCTTTGTAAAGCAGTAGCAGCAGCGCTCTCGGCTGGAATGGAGAACATTATGGATTGCACCAGTGTGTCTTGGTACTTCCGCATTTTACGCTCCCGGTTCAACGGTGTGATGAGGCTTTGTAAGTTGTCCCGGTAGCGAGGGTCTAGGAGGGTGTACACCCAATAATCAGACGTGGTGTGAATGTGTTCGATGCGGCGGTCGTTTCTCAGCCACTGCAGCATGAAATCAACCATGTGCTGCAGACTCCCAACTGGCCAAGAAACGTTGTCCCCTGCAAGAGGCGTCATCTCTGCCTGCTGTGCATCACCCCACCCTTGGTCTACATACTGACTAGAGCATTGTCTACCTCCCTCTGGAGCGATGTCTTCCTCCTCCATTGACTCCTCCTCACAAAGTCCTTGAAATACATATAAATTTACAAAATTTAAAACTCAAATTTTAAAAACTTTGTATCATAATTCTGTAACATCAGTTTATGGAAACACAATAGCATTACAAAAGGATAGACAAAAATGTACATTATGTGCTTTGTAAATACATTAAAAGTTTGTAATGGTTATGAAAATATAGACAGCGACTCTGGAGGTTCAATTGTTGATACAGCATGGTACTTTGAAAGTCCTCCAGCCCTTTGTGAGGAACCACGTTGCGCTGACTGTCCAGAAGGTGATGGAATTTGTGACTCCTCATCCTCCACCTCTTCCAAAACCTCATCCTTAGTGCTTGCAGTGTTTTTTGAAGCAGGCAGATAAGGGGGACAGTCAGGCTGACTAGTGCATCATCTGCACTCGCCATCCGCGTTGACTCATCAAACGCACGCAAAACGTGGCAGATATCCTTCATAGAGTTATTCGCCACTCATTACACTGGCAGTGGCTGCCCATTCATTATAGGATCCAATTCTAATTACTGGTTCTCACCAACAAAGCTCTCCACAGCGCAGCACCCCCCTACATCTCCTCCCTTATTTTATTTATCGGCCTAACCGACTGCTGCACTCTGCAAACGACCTTCGACTAACCTCTGCACTAATCCGTACCTCCCACTCCCAACTCCAAGACTTCTCCCGCGCTGCGCCAATCCTCTGGAATGCTCTACCCCAAGAAATTAGGACTATCCGCAATTTGGATGGTTTCAGGCGCTCCCTCAAAACACATTTGTTCACAGTGGCCTATCACATTCACTAATCAAAGTCATTCTATGTGTAATTCTGTGTGTGTAGCCCATTCACTATCTCCATGCATCCCTCACTCCCTTAAAATGGCTGGACCATCATTGTAAAAACACCATTGTATATAAACACCTGTACTTTGTATCTCCCCCACCTCATTGTAGATTGTAAGCTTTCACCAGCAGGGGCGGCTGATTTTGCTTTAATTATTGTATTGTTAACGTTGTTACTTATGACTTGTGTTTTGAAACTGTTAAACTGTAAAGCACTGCGGAATATTATGGCGCTATATAAATAAATAATATTATTATTCTTATTATAGAGGCCCACTCAGTAGTGGTGAAGTGTGAACGGCGCAAATTGCGAGTTGACTGCGCCTGATGCAGCTGATACTCCATTACTGTTGGCTGCTGCTCACACAACCGCTCCAACATATGTAACGAGGAATTCCACCTGGTGGGTACGTCACATATGATGCGATGTTCATGAAGGTGAAATCTGCGTTGCAGAGCTGCAATCAGCGATCTGGCCATGCTGGAACGTCGCAAGTGAGCGCACTCTAGGCGGACCTTGTGCAGCAGTGCATCAAGATCCGGATAGTCCCTCAAAAAACTCTGCACGACCAAGTTGAGCACATATGACAGACATGGTATGTGAGTGAGGTTGCCAAGGCCCAGAGCTGACACCAGATTTCGGCCATTGTCACACACTACCAAGCCTGCCTGTAGATTCTCTTCCAAAAACCACACGTCGCTCTCCTGCTTTATGGCATTACAGAGCTCCTGCGCTGTGTGGCTAAGATTCCCCATGGAAATTAATTTCAGGACGGCCTGTTGACATTTGGACACGGCTGTGCTCATATCGGTCGCAACAGGTAAACGTTCACGGGTCCATGTGGAGGTAGACCGTGACGGCTCCTGCAGCGATGATTCTGAGGAACTGGAGTAGGAGGAGGAATCAATGTGTACAGACTTGATTCCTGCAATCCTTGGAGTTGGCAGAACACGTACAGCGCCACTCGCAAGATCAGTACCCGGCTGCACAACATTGACCCAATGGGCAGTGAGGGAAAGGTATTGTCCCTGGCCATGGGTGTTAGAACCCTCTTGTTAGGTTTTGTTTCAGTTTGCTGGTCACATGACCTTTTTTCCCTATTTAGTCTGGCTCCGCCCTTCTGGCTTTGCTTGACTTCATTGTATTATCTACTGTTAAGCTAGCCGGGTGCTTAGGTGCCTTAATCTGTCAGTTTTGCTTGATGTTAGGATCACAAAGTATTTATTTTTCTGTTTAATTATCCATGCTACAATTTATGTTAGGAGGTGTCCACCTTTTCTCCCAGTCCCTAGATCTTGTAGGGATTACTCCCTCGCAACTATAGGTCTTCGTTCACACTAGATGAGGACTTTAGCGGGTCTGGTCGCAGGATCAGGTTCCCCGTTACATCGTAGGGATTCAGCTTAGTTGTATTGTAGGGACAGAATTCCCTTCTTTCCTTACTGGTTGTAGCAGATCATAACAATGGGTACTGGTCCACGCATCGGTGGTCAGGTGGACCTTGCTACTGAGGGCTTTTAGTAGCGCATGTTTAATTTTTCCCTCAACATGCTTTTGCAGACCAGGGACGGCTTGCCTGCTGAAATGAAATCGGCTTGGCACATTGTATTGTGGGACTGACAATGATATTCAGTTACGGAAACTGTCTGTCTCCACCAGCCTGAATCACAGCATTTCAAGGGACAGGAGTTTTGCAATGCCAGCATTCAGAGCCTGTGCTCGTGCATGGTTTGCGGAGTATGGCCGTCTTTTATCCCATGCCTGTGCTACCGATGGCTGTTTTGTGGCCTGGGAGTGTGAGGATGACAGGGAACTTGCTGCTGTGTGTGGAATAACAGTTTGTCTCTGGACAACAGTGGCCGAGGTTCTTCCATGGCGATCCTGTGAGGAAGCAGAACCAGCTGTGTGTGAGCTCGATGAAGAGGCTTCAACACAACCTGAAGATGTAGGTGCTGCTGTAGGTTGGCCTACATCTCCAGTGTGTCTTTGTAACTCAACTACGTGCTTTGTCCGCACATGTTTCCACATATTTGTGGTATTGAGGTGACTGACACTTTTAGCTATTTTTAATTTTTGATTACACAGCTTGCATTTCACATAGCAAATATCATGTGCAAGTGTGTGAAAAAAGGACCACGCAGTGCAAGTCCTGGGAGCGCACGTTTTGACTTTTGGAAGACAACTGCTCCGAACAGGTGCCAAACTGGAGGCTACAGGCAACCGAGTCTGCAGCCTAACTCTCCCTCCTGTTTGTACCGTTGGGGCAATGTCTTCCTCTATCTTCCTTCTATCACTAACCATTTCTCTAGGCCTCTCCCAGCTTTCAACCAAAGTACTGGTTCTCAGCCACAAAGCTATCCACAGTGCAGCACCCCTCCTACATCTCCTCCCTCATTTCTATCTATCGGCCTAACCGACTGCTGCGCTCTGCAAACGACTTTCGACTAACCTCTGCACTAATACGTACCTCCCACTCCCGACTCCAAGACTTCTCCTGCTCTACGCCAATCCTCTGGAATGCTGTACCCCAAGAAATTAGGACTATCCACAATTTGCATGGTTTCAGGCGCTCCCTCAAAACACATTTGTTCAGAGCGGCCTATCACATTCACTAATCAAAGTCATTCTATGTATTCTGTGTAACTGTGTGTGTGTCTCTAGCCCATTCACTATCTCCATCCCTCAGTCCCTTAAGATGGCTGGAACATCATTGTAAATGCACCATTGTATATAAACACCTATACTTTGTATCTCCCCCATCTCATTGTACATTGTAAGCTGTCACGAGCAGGGGCGACTTATTTAGCTTAAATTATTGTATTGTTAACGTTGTTACTTATGACTTGTGTTCTGAAACTGCTAAACTGTAAAGCGCTGCGGAATATGATGGCGCTATATAAATAAATATTATTATTATTCCTCTGAGCTGCTCCCACCACCTTCCTGTTCCTCATGCCATGTTGGGTCTTGGACCTCATCATCTCCACTACCCTCTTCCAACACCTGCTGTTGGGTGGTCTGGCCAGCACCATGCTCAACAGAAACTGGCACCTGGGTCTCATCATCATCAGATGCGTTCTGCGGTGTGCTGACCATCGGCACTGTCTCACCCGCCTCTTCAGATTCAGAGAGACACAGCTGTTGCGCATCACTGCATACTCCCTCTTCACATTACAGAATTCTGCTTGGCTGGGCCCCTGTTTGCAAGCCAATAGATTCTGAGAACAGAAGCAGACACTCAGCTGGCTCCTGTACAGAACTCTCTGACTGCCTGGGCAATTTGCCAGGCGGTGAAGAGACAGATGGTTGCCCAATAGTGCTGTGGTCCTGAGAGGAGGTGGAAGCAATTGAAGTCGATGCATTGGCTGACATCCAAACAACAACGGCTTCAATTTGTTCTTCCCGCAGCAGGGGGGTACTCCGAGCTCCTACAAAAGTGCGCATAAAGGAACGCTCACGGGGAAAACTGGTGGATGCTGTGTCACTGGGGGCCGCAGCAGCCACAGAATCCCATGTCCTCTCCCTGAAGAAACTCCACGACCACGTGCCTTACTCCCTGCCTTCTTCATCTTGGTAGATTGATAAAGAAAGTCTGAAAAGTTATAAGGTCTAAGTGTGGTTATTCCGCAGAGACTGCAGTGAACACTGCACACAACTGTTCACTACCCAATGCGTCTCAGCAGGAAGGCAGTCTGTGCGTCAAAACAAAGGCACAAGCATACATCCATGTACCCTGTTTATAAAGCTATATAAAAAAAATTATGTAGTAGTGACGCACACTTTATTGAGGTACAGTATTACATCGCCATTCACCATCTGTGGCTATGCAGTCTCATCTATATATACCTTATCTATCTGTTGTCATGCTTCCAAGTCGACAGTCAGCCATAAATAGCAATTTTCACTATGCACTATGCACTTTTTAAAGGTTATGTTTGTTAATAAAAATGATTATTGCCACATATTATGAGTATTACATGATTGTATAATTGTATAATTTTGTATAAAATATTTAGTGACATTATTCAGCAAATGGAACATTTTAGTAATATCACAGATAACTTGTAATGCTGATGATGTTTTGAAGTCAGACATTCATTGTCTATACAATAAAAATGGTGTACATACTGTTACTTATCCATCATTAATGGATTCAGATATGTACTTGTATGCTTTTATGTACAACCGTATAGCAGATTCCTTAACTAATTTATTTTGTGGTTTGCATTGCTGTTCAACATGTTAATGTATGTGTTTATGTTTGTCAATTCTTTATTTATCTAGATATTAGTTTAAATGAAATCATCATCTTATGGTAGTAAAGGTTATCTTTCTCTTGTTTGAAGTATAGACATTTAAAATTGACAGGTAACAAGGAAATTACTTGATCTAGTATTTAAACATCCTCCTTGACCCTGGGCTCCAACACCGCCAGTTGTTGCTCGGAAGTGCTGTTAGCACAGTCAACACTTGCTCCTGTGTTACTGGGGTTCAGTAACGTCAGCTGGTCCTCGGTTGTGCCATTGGCTCTTTTCCTTCTGCTGCCCCTCCGGGTTCCAGTACCGTCAGCTGGTTCTCCGCAGTGCCTTTGGCCTAGGTGCCTCCATCTCGGTATCCGAGTTCCAGCAACGTCTGCTGGTCCTTGGTAGTGCTTTGGAGCACAGGTACCTCCTGCTTAGTAACCGTGTCCCAGTAACGTCAGCTGGTCCTCGGTTGTGCCATTGGCTCTTTTCCTTCTGCTGCCCCTCCGGGTTCCAGTACCGTCAGCTGGTTCTCCACAGTGCCTTTGGCCTAGGTGCCTCCATCTCGGTATCCGAGTTCCAGCAACATCTGCTGGTACTTGGTAGTGCTTTGGAGCACAGGTACCTCCTGCTTAGTAACCGTGTCCCAGTAACATCAGCTGGTACAAGATTGTGCTACAAATACAAGATACGGAACAAGAGACACAAGAACAATAAGCAGAAGATCTAAAAGCAGAAGAACATGAAGTATAAGACCAAAATGAAGAGCAAAATATATGCTCTAAATTCTAAGCAGAAGAAGACTAAGCAGTGTATGGGGGTGAGTCCGTTCCTCCTCGTGGTGCCCCTGGAAAATGCCTGCTGCTGCAGGCTAAACTGAACACGGACAAATACTGTTGTAATTTAAATCTTTTGTGACAGCAAGAACGGAAGGATGAAAAATTCATACTTTGACAGATTACAAGTACAGGATTCTCTGTCACAAATAAGAATATGATGAAGAAGATGAAGCAGAATATGAATAAGAATAATAGTTTAATAAGAAGAATATGAGTAATGTTAACAAAGATGAATAGCAAGAAGTTTAAGAAGAAGATAAAGAAGGTGAAGATGAAGAATAATTTGATGAAAAAGATGATGCTGCAGAAGATTATGAAGGAGAAAGTGTGTGAAAAGTTAAAAAGGTGAAGATGAAGAGCATGGAAGTTGTGTAATATACATATTTTCCAAAATAGAAAAAACGTTAACAACATTGTCAATTTCTTCGTCAATCCGAACATCTTTAAAAAAAAAATATTTATGCTATTCCATTTGATTGGGTTAAACATCTATGCCTTTAATATCTCCTCAACCTTCCCCAATACATTCTACATTACTCTTTCTTGTTTTCCTTCATGTACAATTAACCAACAAGGCAAGAATGGGTTTTTTTAGTTACGATATTTTGTTCCCATAGACTTACATGGGACCTCCGGTATCGGTATCGGGTATCGCCGATATTTTAATGTTATCGGCGATACCATTCCAATTCCGATACTTTTGGATATCGGAAAGTATCGCTCAACTCTAATGTTAACATATAAAATAAAAAAACTGGGGAACAAGGACAGCACAATAGAATTTTATTCAAGTTAACCTAGTAATCAGAGGCGGTTCCACTTATCTAATGGGTTGTATAACACACATCTCTGAAAAAGTATCCAGTATGTTTCAAGCTACTGCAGCCCTGCTGGTTGATAGATCTAACGTGGTAATTTTAATGGTAAGAAGATAGGTAATCTGTGCTGCTGATGTACAACTGTTCAAGAAATCAGGATGAAGCCAAGATTTTGACAGTATGGTTTATTCTCAACACGTTCCGAAGTAATACCATTTCTTCTTCAGGAGCACCACAAAAATACTTTGCAATGTGTTGGGAGCCCCTAACCAGAAAAAACGCTATTAACCTTCAGATGTGGGGTTAATCTGCATCTTAATAGCGTTACTAACCAGGCCAGTGCCTGTGCTTAGCCAAATGCTGAGAAAGGTTTCAGTCATGGGAGCAGTGTCAGTGCGGTTTCAGTCACCTCTCGGTGGCGTTAACTACACTCCAGGCCCTGACTGACAGCTGGCCCCAATACAGAGCAAGTTTCAGTCATGGCCGGGGGCACAGTTTCAGCTGCCTCTCTGTATTCCGAGAGTTGTGACTGAAGTCATGCCAGCATCACCCTGTGACTGAAACTGGAATGCTGACGGGGAAAATAAAGTTTATTTTCTCCCCGCAGTGTTCTACTAAGTGCAGGCACTGGACAGGTTAGTAACACTATTAACCTGCATATTAACCTCATATCTTACTGGTGACAGGATCCCTTTAATATATTTGCTTGATCTTGATTCCTTGATTGGTTGTACACCAGCAGTGCAAATTACCAGTTATCTCTTTACCACTTACATCCTATAAAAAAAGCTGCTTTGTTTTTCACACTTCCTGGTTTTTGGGTTTGAAAAACCATTATTGATACAGTCACACCTGAATTACATGTGTTTATAGTACGTTTCTGCTGTGGATGTGATGTAGTAAAAACGCATATGTGTTTTTAACCTGCGAATCTTCTGAATCTAATGCTATTTCATGGGGAAAATCTGCACATAAAACTCCTGCAAGAAAAACTTACATGCTGTGGATTTGAAACATGCACCACAGGTCAGTTTATGCCAAGTTAAAGAAAAGCACAGTAGGAATGAGATTTTTATAAATACCATCCATTTTGCTGGAAATGTACAGTCAGGCAAGATGATGAATTTCAAGTTCTTAGCAAGTTCTTAAGGCGTGTTTGCGCAGCTGGATGGTATTCCACCTATATGTCCATTATAAAGTCTATGTTGTATACAGCATAATATAGAGTCTAAATGAGTGCTTCTTTAGGGTGTGTGCATACTGCATGTTTTTCAATCAGATTCAAAACAATATTGCTGTGCACATGTTCCATCTTATGTAACGTGTTTTAACCACTTCACAGTTCGGAAACCTTTAAGAGGTGAAAAGCAGTGACATGCTCATTCTTCGGGTTACCTCAGTTTGGAGGCCATCAAATTGGTAGCCAAATTTGGAAAGTACAGAGTGAAAGATGAAAGCCAGTCACAAGAATGACAACAAAACCATCAGCAAAGCTGTTTTTGGAAAATGACTGCCAGCATTTTCCTAAAGCGGCTTCACCTGGAACAACTTAGTGGCTACACTGGTGATGAAAAGATGTCGCGTGCACATACCCTTAACCCCTTCCCGACCTGTGACGCCACGTAGGCGTCATGAAAGTCAGTGCCAATCCGACCCATGATGCCTATGTGCCATCATGAAAGGATCGCGTCCCTGCGGGTCGGGTGACCGGGGTCACTGAAAGGTCACCCGACCCGCCGGCACAGGACCCTTTGTGCTTCACCACAGGGGGTTGGCTTAACCCCCCCGTGGCCACGATCGCTCTGATTGGCTGTTAAAAGTGAAACAGCCAATCAGAGCAATCTGTAATATTTCACCAATATAATTGGTGAAATATTACAATCCAGCCATGGCCGATGCTGCAATAGCATCTGCCATGGCTGGACACCGAGCCCTGACCCCCCACACGGATTCACGGCGGCGATCGGCCGCCGCCACCGAAAGATGGCAGCGGTCGGTCACCGCCGTCACTAAAAGCTCCCCTCGTCCTGGCCTCCGCTGCCCCCACCTTCCGATCCCCCCCCCTCACTTCCGACCCCCATACTCACCTCTCCCGGTCCACCGATGTCCCTGGATCCTTCCCGGCGGCTGCCCGGGATTCTTCATGGGCGCCGCCATCTTGGAAAATGGCGGGCGCATGCGCAGTGCGCCCGCCGGCCGGCGCATGCACGGTGCGCCCTGCCTAGTCAAAAAATGTATTTTGATCACTCTGATAAACTGTCACAGTGATCAAAATAAAAAAAAGTAAGTGAACCCCCCCTGTCATAGGTAGGGAAAAATAATAAAGAATTTTTTTTTTTCCTATTAGGCCCTGTGCACACGTTGCGGATTTTGCTTCGGATCCGCAGCTGATTTCTCTGCTGATCCGCAGCTGATTTCTCTGCTGATCCGCAGCTGATTTCGCTGCTGATCCGCAGCGGATTTCGCTGCTGATCCGCAGCTGATTTCGCTGCTGATCCGCAGCTGATTTCGCTGCTGATCCTCAGCTGATTTCGCTGCTGATCCGCTGCTGATTTCGCTGTTGATCCGCAGCGGATTTCGCTGCTGATCCGCAGCGGATTTCGCTGCTGATCCTCAGCTGATTTCGCTGCTGATCCTCAGCTGATTTCGCTGCTGATCCGCAGCGGATTTCGCTGCTGATCCGCAGCGGATTTCGCTGCTGATCCGCAGCTGATTTCGCTGCTGATCCGCAGCTGATTTGCTGCTGATCCTCAGCTGATTTCGCTGCTGATCCGCTGCTGATTTCGCTGCTGATCCGCAGCGGATTTCGCTGCTGATCCGCAGCTGATTTCGCTGCTGATCCGCAGCTGATTTCGCTGCTGATCCTCAGCTGATTTCGCTGCTGATCCGCTGCTGATTTCGCTGCTGATCCGCAGCGGATTTCGCTGCTGATCCGCAGCGGATTTCGCTGCTGATCCGCAGCTGATTTCGCTGCTGATCCGCAGCTGATTTCGCTGCTGATCCTCAGCTGATTTCGCTGCTGATCCGCTGCTGATTTCGCTGCTGATCCGCAGCGGATTTCGCTGCTGATCCGCAGCAGATTTCGCTGCTGATCCGCAGCGGATTTCGCTGCAGATCCGCAGCGGATTTCGCTGCCGATCCGCAGCTGATTTCGCTGCTGATCCGCAGCTGATTTCGCTGCTGATCCTCAGCTGATTTCGCTGCTGATCCGCAGCTGATTTCGCTGCTGATCCGCAGCTGATTTCGCTGCTGATCCGCAGCGGATTTCGCTGCTCATCCGCAGCTGTTTTCGCTGCTGATCCGAAGCTGATTTCGCTGCTGATCCGCAGCGGATTTCGCTGCTAATCCGCAGCGGATTTCGCTGCTCATCCGCAGCTGATTTCGCTGCTGATCCGAAGCTGATTTCGCTGCTGATCCGCAGCGGATTTCGCTGCTAATCCGCAGCGGATTTTGCTGCGGATCAGCAGCGGATTTTGCTGCGGATCCGCAGCGGATTTGGCGCTGCGGATCCTCAGCAGATCCAGAAACCATGTACAGTACAATGCAAATAAATGGTAAAAAAAAACGCTGTGCACATGCTGCAGATTTTTCAGCGCGGATTTGCTGCGGCTTTAAATCCACAGCATGTCAATTCTTTGTGCGGATTCCGCAGCGATTTTACACCTATTCCATTATAGGCGTAAAACCGCAGAGAAAAACCGCAGCAAATCCGCGCTAAATACGCAGGTAAAAGGCAGGTCGTTTTACCTGCGGATTTTAGAAAAATCCGCAAGTGAACCGCAACGTGTGCACGGGGCCTTAGGGTCAGGCTGGGTTCATATTGCATTATGGCAGTCCGTTAGATGGACTGCGTTTAACCGCGGTATAACGCGGTGTAACGCAGTCCGTTAACGCTGCCATTCACCCCATTTGTGTGCGCATCGCAACGCATGCCATGAAGCGGCATGCGTTCGCGACGTGTCGTCATTCAGTGACGGAGTCTTGGATGCAGGCTGCAGCGTCTGGGCTCCATCACCGCTAGCACAGATGAATCATCGCTGATTCCTCTGCACTAGCGGGTATAGCATAACGCGATCGCGTTATGCTATACCGTTACCAGCCCGTCAACGCTACGTGTTGAACGGGCTGGTAAAACGCAATATGAACCCAGCCTTAGGGTTAGAACTAGGGTTAGGGTTAGAATTAGGGTAAGGGTTAGAACTAGGGTAAGGGTTAGAACTAGGGTTAGGGTTGGAATTAGGGTTAGGGTTGGAATTAGGGTTAAGGTTGGGATTAGGGTTAGGGTTGGGATAAGTGTTAGGGGTGTTTTGGGGTTAGGGTTGGGATTAGGGTTAGGCTTGTGGTTAGGTTTATGGTTAGAGTTGGGTTTAGGGTTAGGGGTGTGTTGGGGTTAGGGTTATGGTTAGGGTTTGTATTAGGGTTAGGGGTGTGTAGGGGTTAGGGTTGGGGTTAGGGGTGTGTTGGGGTTAGGGTTGGAGTTAGAATTGAGGGGTTTCCACTATTTAGGTACATCAGGGGATCTCCATACGCGACATGGCGCCACCATTGATTCCTGCAAATTTTGCGTTCAAAAGTCAAACAGTGCTCCCTTTATTCCAAGCCCCGACGTGTGCCCAAACAGTGGTTTACCCCCACATATGGGGTATCAGCGTACTCGGGAAAAATTGCACAACAACTTTGGGGGTCTAATTTCTCCTGTTACTGTTGGGAAAAAAAATTGGGGACTAAAAAAGTTATTTTTGTGGAAAAAAAATGATTTTTTATTTTCACGGCTCTGCGTTATAAACTTCTGTGAAGAACTTGGGGGTTCAAAGTGCTCACCACACATCTAGATAAGTTCCTTGCGGGGTCTAGTTTCCAAAATGGGGTCACTTGTGGGAGTTTATACTGTTTAAGCACATCAGGGACTCTGCAAACGTAACATGACGCCCGCAGACCATTCCATCAAGTCGGCAATTCAAAACGTCACTACTTCCCTTCCGATCCCCGGAAGTGTGCCCATACAGTAGTTTTCTCCCACATATGGGATATCAGCGTACTCAGGACAAATTGGACAACAACTTTTGAGGTCTAATTTCTCCTGTTACCCTTGGGAAAATAAAAAAATTGGGGACTAAAAGATCATGTTTGTGGAAAAAATATGATTTTTTTTTATTTTCATGGCCCGGCGTTATAAACTTCTGTGTAGCCCTTGGGGGTTCAAAGTGCTCACTACACATCTAGATAAGCTCCTTGGGGGGTCTAGTTTCCAAAATGGGGTCACTTGTGGGGGGTTTCTACTGTTTAGGCACATCAGGGGCTCTGCAAAGGCAACATGACGCCCACAGAACATTCCATCAAGTCTGCATTCCAAAATGGCGCTCCTTCCCTTCTGTGCTCTCCCATGCGCCAAAACAGTGGTTCCCCCCCACATATGGGGTACCAGTGTACTCAGGACAAACTGTACAACAACTTTTGTGGTCCAATTTCTCCTGTTACCCTTGTGAAAATAAAAAATTGCGGGTTAAAAAAATCAGTTTTTGAGGAAAAAAATGATTTTTTATTTTCACGGCTCTGCATTACAAACTTCTGTGAAGCACGTGGGGGTTCAAGGTGCTCACCACACATCTAGTTAAGTTCCTTGAGGGGTCTAGTTTACAAAATGTGGTCACTTGTGGGGGGTTTCTACTGTTTAGGCACATCAGGGCTCTGCCCGCCCGCAGACCATTCCATCAAGTCGGCATTTCAAAGCGTCACTACGTCCCTTCCAAGCCCTGATGTGTGCCCAAACAGTGGTTCTCCCCCACATGTGAGGTACTAGCGTACTTAGGACAAATTAGACAACAACTTTTGGGGTCCAATTTCTCCTGTAACCATTGTGAAAATAAAAAATATGGGGCTAAATAATAATTTTTTGAGAAAAAAAAATGATTTTTTATTTTCACGGCTCTGCGTTATAAAGTTTTGTGAAGCACCTGGGGGTTCAAAGTGCTCACTGTGCATCTACATAAGTTTCTTAGGGGGTCTAGTTTCTAAAATGGGGTCATTTGTGGGGGAGCTCCAAAGTTTAGGCATACAGGGGCTCTCCAAACACGACATGGTGTCCGCTAACAACTGGAGCTAATTTTCCATTCAAAAAGTCAAATGGCGCTCCTTCCCTTCTGAGCCCTGCCGTGCGCCCAAACAGTGGTTTATGACCACATATGAGGTATCTGTGTACTCAGGAGAAATTGCCCAACAAATTTTAGGATCCAATTTATACTGTTGCCCATGTGAAAATGAAAAAACTGAGGCTAAAAGAAAATTTTTGTGAAAAAAAAAGTACTTTCTTTTTTTTACGGATCAATTTGTGAAGCACCTGGGGGTTCAAAGTGCTCACTCTGCATCTAGATAAGTTCCTTGGGGGTCTAGTTTCCAAAATGGGGTCACTTGTGGGGGAGCTCCAATGTTTAGGCACACAGGGACTCTCCAAATGCGACATGGCATCCGCTAAATATTCCAGCATATTTTCCATTCAAAAAGTCAAATGGCGCTCCTTCCCTTCTGAGCCCTGCCGTGTGCCTAAACAGTGGTTTATGACCACATATGAGGTATCGGTGTACTCAGGAGAAATTGCCCAACAAATTTTAGGATCCAATTTATACTGTTGCCCATGTGAAAATGAAAAAACTGAGGCTAAAAGAAAATTTTTGTGAAAAAAAAAGTACTTTCTTTTTTTTACGGATCAATTTGTGAAGCACCTGGGGGTTCAAAGTGCTCACTCTGCATCTAGATAAGTTCCTTGGGGGTCTAGTTTCCAAAATGGGGTCACTTGTGGGGAGCTCCAATGTTTAGGCACACAGGGACTCTCCAAATGCGACATGGCATCCGCTAAATATTCCAGCATATTTTCCATTCAAAAAGTCAAATGGCGCTCCTTCCCTTCTGAGCCCTGCCGTGCGCCCAAACAGTGGTTTATGACCACATATGAGTTATCGGTGTACTCAGGAGAAATTGCCCAACAAATTTTAGGATCCAATTTATACTGTTGCCCATGTGAAAATGAAAAAACTGAGGCTAAAAGAAAATTTTTGTGAAAAAAAAAAGTACTTTCTTTTTTTTACGGATCAATTTGTGAAGCACCTGGGGGTTCAAAGTGCTCACTCTGCATCTAGATAAGTTCCTTAGGGCGTCTAGTTTCCAAAATGGGGTCACTTGTGGGGGAGCTCCAATGTTTAGGCACACAGGGACTGTCCAAATGCGACATGGCAACCGCTAAATATTCCAGCATATTTTCCATTCAAAAAGTCAAATGGCGCTCCTTCCCTTCTGAGCCCTGCCGTGCGCCCAAACAGTGGTTTATGACCACATATGAGGTATCTGTATACTCTGGAGAAATTGCCCAACAAATTTTAGGGTCCACTTTATCCTGATGCCCATGCAAAAATGAAAAAATTGATGCTAAAAGAAAAATTTTGTTGGAAAAATTAAAATGTCCATTTTTTCCTTCCACGTTGCTTTAGTTCCTGTGAAGCACCTGAAGGGTTAATAATCTTCTTGAATGTAGTTTTGAGTAGCTTGAGGGGTGCAGTTTTTATAATGGTGTCACTTTTGGGTATTTTCTGCCATATAGACCCATCAAAGTGACTTCAAATGTGAGGTGGTCCCTAAAAAAATGGTTTTGTAAATTTTGCTGTAAAAATGAGAAATCGCTGGTCAACTTTTAACCCTTATAACTTCCTAACAAAAAAAAATGTTGTTCCCAAAATTGTGCTGATGTAAAGTAGACATGTGGGAAATGTTATTTATTAACTATTTTGTGTCACATAACTCTCTGGTTTAACAGAATAAAAATTCAAAATTTGAAAATTGCGAAATTTTCAAAATTTTGGCCAAAGTTCCATTTTTTTCACAAATAAACGCAAAAATTATCGACCTAAATTTACCACTAACATGAAGCCCAATATGTCACGAAAAAAACAATCTCAGAATCGCTAGGATCCGTTGAAGCATTCCTGAGTTATTACCTCATAAAGGGACACTGGTCAGAATTGCAAAAAATGGCAAGGTCTTTAAGGTCAAAATAGGCTGGGTCATGAAGGGGTTAAAGGTCTACAATTATTAGTTTTGTAAAGGTCAGCTATTAGTTTAGGGTCAACTGTTAGTTCGTAAAATAACTAGATGTGTGTGTTAGGTGCTGTGAATCTCCCTCTACACCGGGTAGAACCCAAGCTGTGTCATCTTCTATGGTCTCCCATTCAGCTTCAGCCGCAATGGATGCTGCTCAGCAAAGAAATCGGTCTCAGCGTCTTGCTCAGACTCGGGCTGTGCGTGTTGTAACTGCTGCCTCTCCAGGTCCAGCTATGGTAACTAACATTAGACTAACATTAGACTAAGGCTAAGTCCAGGATTCGCTCTACTGAGCATGCTCGTGAGGTGGTGACCTCTCATTGGTGGTCGGTCGTCAGCTACTTAGGTCCTCTGCCAGCTGTGGATTGGTCCGCGAGCAAGGTATTGCCTGACTGGACTTAGGCGCAGTCTATAAAAGGATCTTAGTGACACCTGTCGGTGCGCTGGTATCATTTACATTTTATTGCTCTGTGTGTGTAGGTGGGACAATTACCACCCTGTATGCACGTGTGCTGCTGCTGGCACTGCGAGTGTGGTTCTCACCAGGCAGTGTAGGGTGGGAACTCCTGCTTGAGCTTAGTACCTGCACAGGGCGACTGTGTCACATATGCGAGTTATACAGACCATGTGACAGGGCATGCTCAATCACCAGCATAGTGGGGGGTTAGTTATAGGGACCCCAACTAGCGTCATTACTACTGTGCTCCTGTGACGCCTAACAGGGCACAGCTTAGAGTGCTCTCAGTTTGGTACTACTCTGTGAAGTAACAGAGTCAGGTGCTTTGTACTCTGTTCACATCGAGTGACATTTAACTCGGTGTGTTTACGGTGCTTGCTCGCAGCTTCACTCCGCCATTGTCTACTAGCTGCGGTTTCTCCATCACTGCATGGTGGACCCCGGGTTGTGAAAAAATTGATGCTAAAAGAAAAATTTTTCTTTTCATAATTTATCATATCATAATTTATATTTGGTGCAATCCACAAACCCTAACAGTGTGTATACAAAATATACAAGTACAGGGTTGCCAATCTAATTTTTTCTAATTCTAAATAACTTATTCAATCATTCTAGACAGCCAACATTTCTTATGGACCATAAATTAGATATGCTTACATCATAATTTTATTGAATATCCAGGAATATATAGATAGTTGGCCACACTGAAGATTATACAATTTAGTGAAATGCTAAGTAGATTGGAAACACTGAGGGCATGTGCACACAATGACTTGTAGATGCGCATGAACGTACCACGTTTTTCTGGAGGAAGACAGTTCAGGACACACTGGCATATTTTGTCTTTTTTGGTGTCTTTTCAGTCATTTTCTGAGTGCTTTTTGCAACATCTTTGGCCACTGGTATTTTTTTTACTTGTATTGCATAAACTAGTGAGCGGTTTCCAAGCTGAAGCCACTTGAAAAATTGTCAGGTCACTTCTTTTAACTGCTTTTGCATCTTTGGAAACAGATGCAGTTAAAAGAAGTTCAAAAGACTGAAAGGCGAGTCGTTTTGAAATCTAAATGTATAAATTTATTCATTTTTAGCATTTATTTAGCGCTTTTTCAGACAAGTTAGGCAGTGTACCCACCTGAAAAAGATGTCATATGCACATACCCTAAAAAAAAATCTCCAGTTACAGCAATAATAGCCTAAATTATCAGCCACTAAAAATCCACATAAACAAAGTCTATGTTGCAAATTAAAAGGTATAATTAGATAGAAAAAAAACAACTATAATTTTTCAAATTCAAGAAATGAATTAAAACTTTGGCTCCCCAAAACACAATTAAATTAAAGCAATTTAGGATTCATTTTTGTTTTTTCTTTTTCTCTTTTCTTTCTACACATTTTAGTAAAGTAACAATAAGATTTTTATGCATAATTCATTTTTGTATACTTTAAAAAATCTAGTTACTTCAGTTCGGCTCACCAGGTAGTCATTTTGCAATTGCTGGCTTTTCATTGTTCACACATGAGCAACCTTTTGGAAGGTTCAAAAGATACATCCCCAATTATTCTTTGCAAATGCTGCATCTTATTTGATTTAGCTCATTTTCTTACAGGGCTCTAAATTATGTCATTCTTATAACAAGTCTTCAAATCACCACACATCCATTATGACAATGACCTATGCTTTGTACCAATCAATCAAGCACGGTAAGTCATAATCAAGACTGCATTATTTAAAAGAAGACCACAAAATTACAATTCCATAGAAATGTGCACAAAGCAATGGCTCATCTTACTTGCAGAAAATTAAAATAGAGTTATTAAAAATACATTTATCTAGACAATGCAGTTAGTGAGGAAGAGTAGAAGGGAGTCCTTTAAAATCCAGAAACGTATTCTTTACATGCATAGTTTAAATTAGAGGTGGGGAACCCTTTTTCTGCCAATGACCATTTGGATTTTTATAACATCTTTCGTGGACTGTACATGTCTATTAACTTAAATAATACCCTGCTGCTGTATATTTGGTCAAACAACTCACCCCTAATGTGATGGCTGGAACTGCTTTTCTTTGGTGAGACAAGCAATATTTTTTGACATTGATGATGTTGCTACCCACAACTGTTTTCCACGTCTGGGGCGCAATCAACTCTTTGCAATGATAAACTTTGTAAAGAATGGGTTGCAGCAGTAAGTTGTTCTGAGCACAGATGCTTATTATACTGCCCGTCTCATCAAACTTGGAAAATCATCACACCTCACATAACATTTATAAAAAATCAAGCTTTTTAAATCATGGGATTTTGAGTCCTTCACTTGGAGGCTATAAAGAGAAAAATCTCCAAGAGAACAACTCGGAGGTCGTAAGTGTTTCTCACAATAAAACGCATACAAAAGGTTACAGCTGATTTGGATGCTCTCTTAATATCATTTAGACTCTATTTGCGATTTGAGAAAAATTAAAATAAAACCTTTCTCAAAAGATGTGAAAGCATTTACCTTTTATTTCCATGTTACCTAGAATTATCCCTCTAGTAAGGTCATTTGTGGTATATGGAGCATCAATGCCTTCTGAATTAGTTCACATTATCTTATAAAGATACAAAATCCATTTATGGCTTTTTCAAGGGCTGATATTGGAATGATAATGCTGCAGGGCATTAGGGTTGAGGGTTAAAACAGACAACAGTTTATATTGATAGAAAGTTTAATTTGTGCTCTGCTTTAGGCAAATATTGTTAGAATTCCCTCAATGTCACCTTCTTGCTAAAATTTGTTCTCGCCAGACTAACAGATTTGTTTCAACTTTATTTTGAGAACAATGCCATGATGTCAACCACTAATTGCAAAGTTCACTGGCAAGAATTGTGCAGCATGGCATCAATGCAATTTGAAAATGATATATATTTTCCAATGTAGAAAGATAGTCATAACAAAAACCTTTTAACACACAGATCTTCGATACACATTTTTGAATATTTGTTTAATGAGTTTGGTTTGGTTTGTGTGTTCTGTCTAAAACATCATTTCAAAGAAAGCAGAACCAGACGGATAACATTCATAGTAAATAATTCAATTCAGTAATTCAAATAGTTGAAATAGGTTGATCCAGCTTGGACGTTTATAGCATATCCACAAAATATGGCATGAATGTCTGATAGATGCAGGTCTTACTATTGGGATCTTCAACTATAATGGAGACCCTTTGAGCACCACAGGAATGAGAGGTGTCTGCTTAGGTATTATTGTATAGGAGTTGTGAACACTGCTGAAACAGCAATTATCCAAATAATAAAGACATTCTGATCGGATGTACTGCCAAAAGCTGGAATATGCAAAAAGCCCAGTTTTTATATTTTATATTTTTACACTCATTATTATTGTTATAATTGTATTTTCATTAATTTGTACTAAATGTTAAAATATGAAACATTGCTATATGGTTGTATTAGTGCAAAGAAACCTATAATATTATTTTTTGCCTGCAAGTCCTAGGTACATTTTCAGAAAGTTCCCTAACAATCTAAACTAAAAGGAAGGAGAGGAGGGAAGGCAGCTGCAGGTTCTCTTGCGCCATTACTTTATGTGTCCGGACAAGGTATTTGTGTATAATACAGAATCTAACTGTGTGCAAAAAAATCACAGCAGTACGAGCCCACATCTGAAATAAGTAATTTCTCCATTTCCTTGGATGCA
Source organism: Oophaga sylvatica (assembly GCA_033576555.1). NCBI lineage: Eukaryota > Metazoa > Chordata > Amphibia > Anura > Dendrobatidae > Oophaga > Oophaga sylvatica. Next base: position 243,378,792 of record JARQOD010000005.1, read on the forward strand.
GTGATGGTCATCTCTGTCAAGTGCTGCCACTTTTTTCCCAAAGGTAGTATTGACTTAGACTCTGGCCAGGACTTCCATGATCCTTGTAGGGCTCTCACATGGAAAAACAGCCCATCCAAGGGCTAGAGCCAACCAGTAGTTCATTCAAATGTTTGATTTGATGGCCAATAGATTGCTCAATTCCCTACTTAAATGCCCAGATTCCTGCCACTTGTGTCAGCTATTGTATACTTATGACACACGCAACCTTGGTGCAACTTTGTGGATTTATATTTCATGTTCTAATACAGCAATACTGACAATTCTTCTGATTCAACTCAGAATGCACTACTGATGTAACCCTTGAACTACCTGACACCTGCTTGTCTGTTGTTTCTGACATGACTTCTCAACACCATCCATTTGGATCTGATATCATTCTTTTCTCCAGCTATCTAGTGTAGACCCAGTCTGCTTGGTTTTATCTCTCATCTCACAAAACCAGTTTCTCTGTGGGCCAAGCAGCATTGGCAGTAAATGACATATTCCTGTGCATGGGAGAACAGTAAAAATAAAGGAGCGACTGGACAACAATTTGCATTTATTTAAGAATACAAAAGGGAATATAGACATAAAAACACAGATTAGTTACAATTTTTGTTTGTGCTATATTTAAATATTTCTCTTTTTTTCTATTTTTTTAAACAATGATGAATAACCCCTTAGTGGCAGAGCCATTTTGCAGCTTAATGACCAGGCCAATTTTTACAATTTTGGCCACCTCACATTTAAAGTCACTTTGAGGGGTGTACATGACAGAAAATACCCAAAAGTGACACCATTCTAAAAACTGGACCCCTAAAGGTACTTAAAACCACATTCAAGAAGTTAATTAACGCTTTACGTGCTTCATAGGAACTGAAGCAATGAGAAAGGAAAAAAATTAACATTTAACTTTTTTTTACAAAAAATTTACTTCAGAACCAATTTTTTTTATTTTCACAAGTGTTAAAAGAGAAAATGAACCACAAAATTTGTTGTGCAATTCCTCCTGAATACGCCGACACCCCATATGTGGGTGTAAATCACTGTTTGGGCGCATGGCAGAAATCGGAAGGGAAGGAGCGCCATTTGACTTTTTCAATGTAGAATTGGCTGGAACTGAGATCGGATGACATGTTGTGTTTGGACAGCCCCTGATGTGCCTAAACAGTAGAAACCCCCCACAAGTGACACCATTTTGGAAACTAGACTCCTTAAGGAACGTATCTAGATGTGTGGTGAGCACTTTGAACCCCCAAGTACTTCACAGAAGTTTATAACATAGAGCACTGAAAATAAAAAATCATATTTTGTCCACAAAAATGAACTTTTCACCCCAAAATTTTTATTTTCACAAGGGTAACAGGAGAAATTAGACCCCCAAATTGTTGTGCAATTTGTCCTGAGTATGCCAAAACCCTTATGTGGGGGTAAACCACTATTTGGGCGCATGGCAGAGCTCAGAAGCGAGAGAGCACCATTTGACTTTTTGAACGCAAAATTGGCTGGAATCAATGGTGGGCGCAATGTCAAATTTGGAGACCCTCTGATGTAACTAAACAATGGAAACCCCCTAATTCTAACTCCAACCCTATCCCCAACACACCCCTAACCCTAATCCCAACCCTAACCATAACCCTATTCCCAACCCTAACCTCAACATACCCCTAACCCTAATCCCAACCCCAACACACACCTAACCCTAATCCCAACCCTAACCATAACCCTAATCACAACCCTAACCCCAACACACCCCTAATCCTAATCCAAACCCTAACCATAACCCTAATCACAACCCTAACCTCAACACACCCCTAACCCTAATCCCAACCCTAACCCTAATCCCAATCATAATCCCAACCCTAACCCAAACCCTAACCCTAAAACTTTAGCCCAACTCACTTTAGCCTAACTCTAACCCTAACCCTAAAACTTTAGCCCAACTCACTTTAGCCCAACTCTAACTCTAACCCCAACCCTAACCATAAAACTTAAGCCCAACTCACTTTAGCCTAACCCTAATGAAAAAATGGAAATAAATTTATTTTCTTTATTTTATTATTTTGCCCTAACTAAGGTGGTGATAAAGGGGGGTTTATTTACTATTTTTTATTTTGATCACTGTGATTGCGTTTATCACAGTGACCAAAATGAACCAATAGGAAAAATCTTCCTATGGTTGCCGGGTGCCGGCCGGCAGAAAGTGGCGGGCGCACTGCGCATGTGCCCGCCATTTCTGACAGGAAGAAGATGGCGGCGCCCACCGGAGGAGGCAGGAGGGCCTGAGGACCATCGGGAGGTACTAGGGGGGAATCGAGGACCCTATTTCTCTCTCCTCTGATGTGTGATCACATCAGAGGAGAGAGAAATTAAATGGCACATCAGATTTTTTTTGCGGTAGCCGTTATATGGTTAATAACGGCAATCGCAAAAGCGGGGTCGGTAAAAACCGACCCAAATCATGTTCTCTGGGGTCTCAGCTACCCCGTCAGTCAAGACCCCGGAGAAAATCCCAATCTGGGGGGCTCTATACACTTTTTCCACTGCTCCGTTAATTAACGTTGCTGTGTTAAGTACCCTTAACTACCGCCGTTAAAAGGAGTATCGGTGGTTGTTAAGGGGTTAATGAACTTATGCCCTGTTAGTATTAAGTCTTGGGTTTCAATTGAACAAATTCCAATTTCTCCTCAATTTGATGCAATGGCTACCCAATCATTCCTCTTGATGACCGCCATCTCCCCTCTTCAAAAATGCAACATTTACCCAGTCCCTTTGATCTGAGAACTATATTATTATTTTTTCTGAGCTTTAGCAAGGTACAAGGGAATCATCTCTTCAATTGTAAATTAGAACATTCTAAGAAAGGTAAAATAATTAATTACAAAGACTTGAAAACATTTCACGGACAAGATGAAAGTATTCAGCTCAAAAAGACTTGTATTTTTTCACAAAACAGTAGGAACACCTTGCTATTTATGTCAGTGAAATGAACAAGATATTTCAATGTCTGTATAAATGTCATCAGGATGCTACTTCTATGGGTCTGCGACTCCTTATTATTCATGCTGTGCAAGAGCCAAAATGGTCAAACATGTAACACTTTGGAAAAACAACATTAAAAGTTGACAAGAAATTGTTGTAAGCCTGACGTTACCTTTAGCTTTATATTCTTGGTATTATGCTGTCCTTTTGTACTTAATTATAGCTTATTGAATGATAAAATTGATCCTTTCTATCCTTTTAAAAAAGCTGGAAATGTCAATCAATCAAAATTTTGACACTTAAACCCCTTTTAATCTTAGAATTTAAAAATAGCACTCAAAATTGCAAATTTCTTCATGGCATATCTTCTGGATTATCCATTGTTCTTAGGCATTTACAAAATAATTGAGACATGCAATTAAAGTATATTTGTCCTCCTTCTTGAAAAGAGTGGCAGAAATTTGCAGGAGAGGCCTCTTATCCAGCCAACAGAGGAATACCAGGCACAAGATATTGCTATAGTCGATCACGACCTTCTTATAGCTCTTGTCATAACAAAAATGAATATCAGGAAGGCCTCATTGCAAGCCATGATGTAGGAAGGATCACAGCACTTCTTAGTTGCAGTAAGGAACATTGCATTTATTGATGTGTTACCATTTCATGTTTAGGGACACCACACTCACTACCCATAAACATGACATGCTGATACATCAATAAATGTAACTTTCTTCCCAACAAGTTAGCAATGTCTTGGTCTTCCCTATGTTATTGTTGGAATACTCATCCTACTGTAAGGGGTGTGTTGGGGGGCTAAATTATGCCCTGCATCCCTTCATATGCAAAAAGGTGTGTTATGTGGTACTGTTTTATTGTGTAGTAATATGCTAAACAATGTTATGATGTTTGTGTACTGTGTAAGTTATGTATCTTTATGGACTAATGATATAGTTAGATACAGTGTTCGAATAAGGTTTAGCAATAGTAATGGATAATATATGGTTTAGTACAGAGGGGGGCACTGTAGATTAGGAGATAAGATAAGGTTAGGATAAGTACTGGTTAAGTAATAGGGGATTTCTGAGTTGGGAGGGGCCAGAGTAGTGACAGTTAAAGGGAATCTGTCACCCCATTTTGGCCCTATGAGATAGGGCCACCGCCATCAGGGGCTTATCTACAGCATTCTGTAATGCTGTAGATAAGCCCTCGATGCTACCTGAAAGTGAAGAAAAATAAGTTATAAAATACTTACCCAGGGGCGTTCCGGGGGGCGGTCGGGTCAGGAGGGAGTCGTGGTCAGGTCCGGCGCCTCCCATCTTGTGGCGATGCCGGCCTCTTCTTTCGGTCACATCGCGGCTCCTGCGCAGGTGCACTGCTCTGCCCTGGTGAGGGCAGAGCAGAGTACTGCAGTGCGCAGGTGCTGGGAAAGGTCAGAGAGGTCCGGCGCCTGTGCACTACAGTACTCCGCTCTGCCCTCACCAGGGCAGAGCAGTGCGCCTGCGCAGGAGCCGTGACATGACCGAAAGAAGAGGCCGGCATCGCCACAAGATGGGAGGCCCCGGATCTGACTGCGACTCCCTCCTGACCCGACCGCCCCCCGGAACGCCCCTGGGTGAGTTTTTTATTACACGTTTTTCTTAGATCAGCGACGTGTTTCGACCTCAGAGGGGCTTTGTCAAAGCCCCTCTGAGGTCGAAACGTGTCGCTGATCTAGCTGGTAGTGCTAACTATCTTCTGTTTTGAATAATGGAGGACACCGTTTTGTGAAGATTTTTAATAAGGATTGAATAAAGCATTACAATTTTCCTGAAGCTGGACTGATCTTTCTGTTTATCATTGAGGATTACTGTGCAATGCCTGTGTCTGAACTGGACATATTAAGTAAAGTTGTTTTGTTAAAAATGAACTTGGACTCTGTAAATCACTGTGTGGTGATGTCTGGAACCGGTCTGGGACCCTGCAATCTGAGGCGGACTCTAACCTAAAAGTGAGTGATCTGCACTGCACACACAACGCACAGCAGTTGAGATTTTGTAATTTCTTTGCACGGTGCCAGGGTGTGCTGAAACAGCAGCCCCTCGCCATGACTACCCCCTTGTCCACCTCACACGACCACTAACAACCATCATCTATCTGGAGTACCGGCCATAACTTTTATACTCATTGTAAGCAATTGTTACAAGTACATGAGTTACACTGCAGGTAAGCATATATCATTGTCAGTTTCTTTACCGTCAGACCTTTTGACTGATTTTACAAGAATTATTGATATGTTGGAGAATACAAAAATGTAATGTGAGAATGGGATATGATATAAGTTATCTTATTATGGAGGATCCACGGTCAACATCAAACTTTATCATGTCACAGTTTTTCACAGAATATTTGGTAAAATTCATTTTTATTAATGGTTTGCATTTTATGCAAAAATTATTTTTACAATGCACATAAAATTTGGAGTGAAATAGAAATTTTTCATTCTGAGTTTTTGAATAGTGGTTGGAATTTTTGTGCACTCTAAAAAAATACAAAAGCTGGTAAGTGTCAAATTGTACTAAGCAGGAAATAGAAAAAAAAACATTAAAATATGGGAGATACAGTTTTGATGTACTTCTTGTACTCCAAAATAGTTTCAACACTGACATAAATATACCCCATCTGGATAAATCTCAGTTGGATTTTTTATATAGTGGACAATATTATGCAGCGAGGCAAAACTTGTTTCTAACTTCACTTTTAATGAGGACTAAATTAAGCTTGATCACTAATGGTTGTTTACATAGACCTAAAATGTAAGAAGTCCCTGCCCCATTGCATACAGGATTAAGAGTAGTGAGCGAACAATGCAAAACCTGCTTCTTAAGGGTATGCCACACTAAACAGCGTCGCTAACGAGATCGCTAAAATACGTCACTATTTAGCGATCTCGTTCGTGACGCTAACGTGTGTGGCATGTAGCAACGACGTGGCCCCTGCTGTGATCTCGCTGATCGTTCACTAGAGTTCTGGACCGTATTTAGATCGTTGGCGTCCCGCTGGTGAGCCTATATCGCTGTGTCTGGCACCTTTTGTGAGCGATGTGCGCTGTTTTTTACATCGCAATGACCGTTAAAGTCGTTAATGAGATCGCTAACCGCTTTTGAGTCGTTAACGAGATCACTAAGTGTGGCAGCTACTAGAGACATTAAAACGATCACATAAACGATCTCATTAGCTTGCGTCGTTATTGAGATCGCTAACGAGATCACTAAGTGTGGCAGTACTCTTAGTCTTATTAGATGCTAACATAATAGGAATGATTGTCCTCATTAATGCATTTCGACAGACAATCAATATAGCAGCATCTTACTTCTGCCTCCGGCAAATAAAATGATTGCATAGCTGAAGAGATTAGGGAAATCTGATTATATGTTCTTCCCTTGACAAAGTCTCCTGCATCTTTATGTTAAAACGGATTCTTCCTCTACCACACTAAAGGACCATTTACTGTTAAACTTGTCATAGTTTTCATGTATTATAGTATTGTGGGGTCTGTCTGTTCTTTATCTTCTGTGGGAAAATTGAAATGTGGGTGTTACTGTATGTTTTCTATATGGAATATACATACAAAAGTATGTAAGAAGAAAATAATTGATTTCTTGGTCTTTTCAGCTAGTTACCTTTTGTTTATGTTGCATAAAGAAATATGTATAGATACAATAGAAGTGATATGAATACTGTATGTACAATGTGTATGTATGTATGAATGTAGTATTTTGTATATAAAAAAAAAACAGGGCTAGGAATTCAAATCCTAAAAGTGCACATACCATTTACAGCAAATTATAGAAACTATTCTTGTCATATTCACATCATTATGTTTATCTTAGGGTATGTGCACACGTTGCGGACTTTGATGCGGATCCGCAGCGTTTTTGGACTCGCGGCATTGCATCAAATCCGCAGTGTAGAACAGTACCAATAATAGTCAATGGGAATTTGAGAATTGGTGTGCACATGCTGCGGGAAAATCAGCGCGGATTCACAGTGTTTTATTTTCTGCAGCATGTAAATTCTTTTTGCGGATCTGCAGCGTTTCTGCACCCATTGACTATACATTGAATAAGACAAATCCGCATAACAAAAAACGCATGACAATCCGCATGAAATCCGCATCAATCCATATCAAATCAGCGTGGATTTTTGCCTGCATTTTCTGCCAAGAGAGGCAGAATCTGAGCGGAAAATTCCACAGGCAAATCCGCAACGTGTGCACATACCCTTACAATTTACAATAAAAAAAAAAACAATGTAAAGCTTGGATTATTTTTTTAGGTAAAAAGATACAAAGTTGTAATGTCCTATATTATAATATGTAGATTATTCTACAGAAACTTTCTAGTTGATTCTAGTCTGCCCCTAGTTTATAGCCTTTCGCACCATTAATTCATCAGATGACCTACGGTTTATTGAAGACTATCAGTTGGGCTATAAACTTTCAATTGACTAGTAGTCAAACCTTATCAAGTGCTGCAGGCCAAAATTTTTCAATTTATGATAATACTCTTGGGGTTACCCTGGACAAATTAGCTCGTATAGTTCTTGGCGCATCTTAACCTACATTCCTCAATAGTAACAAGTTTCTTCATGCTGTCCAATAGAGGATTTTTTATTACATTCAATGCATTTTGTCTGATTCATACATGGATTAATTTTCATTAGAAATACTGCATAGATTACCTCTACAGATGTGTGAAATCTTATGAAATTCGAATTCACCAGCTTTGTTGAATTTTGCAAACGCAAATTCAATTCATAGCGAAACGATTGGCTGTGAATCGAAAGTACTCCAAAGCCACCAATTGTTTTAAACAGATATACATGACACTCTGACTTCTCCTAGAACTGTATCCAGTTTTCCAGGTATCGGGTACCCCAGCAGACCTATATCTTTAAATAAGTGACTGCTTCAACATAGATGCACATTACATGTTTCTGCTAAAGATGCTTCTTTCTACCTGACGAAGTGGAAAACTGGACTCAGATGAGCGATGTTCTGGAGGAAGAGGCTGTAAAATAGATCTGTATCTGAAGGGCCCGAGGACTGATCTATTGCAAGTAGGGGCTATAAGATTGGGCAATATCAGGAATAGCTTAGGAGGGATGTATTGCAGGAAAAAGCTGCAAGATGGGTCTGTATCTGAAAGGGCTGAGGAGTGATGTACTAGAAAGGGTTGAAGGGCTTGGTGATACTCAGTTATCAATTGAGTATCACAGAGCTCGGATGTGCTCATTGCTTATCATGTAATGCCCGATATAAAACTCAAATCCCTGCCCTGTAACTGTGGTGCCTGTTACACAGCTAATAAGCATATGGAATATGGAAATTGCATGTGAGTCACTGTAACGCTGTAGCCATCTTGGTTGTATCATTACTGTGATTGGCTGGCCGTCTGACATCAGCAGGGATTATAAAAGGACAGGCACCACCCGCCAAGGTACACTGAAGTCATTGCACAGCTCTGTGACACTTCGTATTGGAATGAAAGAGTACTTTTCTTGGCCTGTGTGCACAATATAAAGAATTAGAGGCATGTTGTGTTGACACTGGTTGTGAAGCTGAGCTATCATACTAACAGTACATACAATCTATATTTAGCCTAGGGAGGGAGAGAGAGTCGCAGGAGTAAGAAGAGTAACAGAATCCATTCTGTACACAGGGATTATCCCTGTGCAGTCTGTTGGCAAATATATAACTTCAGTTTTTTCTGGGGGCTCAAAAAATTTAATATATTTTGATCCATCAAGTATTTTATGTTTTGAGGTACTTTTTTATGTTATATAACACAGACAAAAATCATTCAAACATTTTCTTGGGCTATACTTCTCAGCCATACACTATTCCATAGTGTGGAATAAATTTCTGTGATCTGTAAAAGTGCTAAAAAACTTTTGAAAATGTTGCAGGCTTCCATATTTCATACATACAGTGTAACGTGGTTTGTGAACATTTTTGTGATCTCTAAAACTTAGAAAAAGCTTTTAAAATTTTTTAGGCTTCTATTTATCAGACACACAGTACTACATGGTCTGTGAACATTTCTGTGATCTCTAAAAGTAAACCGAAGCATTTAAAAATTTTGCAGGCTTCCATTTCTCAGACAAACAGTATTACATGGTCTGTGAACATTTATGTGATCTCTAAAACTGATAAAAAGCATTGAAATTTAATTTTATTGTCATCCTTTCACTTTTGCCTTCTTTTTGTTACATTATGGTGAAGTAAATTAAAAAAACACTGATTGCTGCAGGTGACAGTGAAGTGGAAGTGCTGATGATGGTTCACGCAGAAGCCGAGGACATGGGGCAGGTGCGACAACTCCTGTTGCTGAAGCACAAGAAACATGCCCATCCACGACACATAGCTTGCTGTCTCACTTTGCAGGGAGGCATGGTACACCACTTCCGAAGCCAGAGTAGTGCATATGGGTGGTCAGTTGGATTGCAGAAAATGCTTCTAGCAGGCTTGGCAGCACCACCCAGTCTTTCACATGTTTCAGTCTCACCAGCCTAATGTCTGGATCACTTAATCTTCACCCTGATTCTCCTTCCTCCCACAATACTCAAGGCGACTAGTGATACCACACTAGGACCTTCCAAGGAGCTGTTTACCAGAACATATCTTGATTGTGGACTCTTAATTTGCATGCTTCAAGAGGGACAGGAGAACATGCTGTTTAGTGATGCAAAACACTTAGAACAGTGAGTGCCACAAGAGCATAATGGTGGGGAATGGCAAATTTGGGAGACGAAGAAAGATGATGAGACACAGTTTCCGCTAATTCCTGTTGTTGTTAAGTCACGAAGGACTGGGGCGTAGTGGTGGAAGATGAGGTGGTGGATGACAAAGTCACTGACCCAACCTGGAAAGCTGGCATGCAGAACGAGGCCAGCAGCGCTGAGAGGATGGGATTGCCATCACTGAAACAGACACGAAGATGCAGTGGAGTGACCAGAGGGAGAAAGCGTGCAACAGGCTAGGACTTTTTTAAAGAGAGTTCTGAGACAAACAAAATGGCCATGTGCAACCTGTGCCATGCCAAAATCAGCACAGGCTTGACCACTAAGAATTTAACTGCCACCAGCATGATCCAGCACATTTTATCTAAGAACCCGACTCGGTGGTCCGAACGCCTGGGTCCACCACTGCCTCTTCACCTGTGCTAGGTGCTTCCCAATCCCCTGTCCAAAATGCAGATGCCTCCTGCCCTGCATCTGTCCTTACACATGCTGACTTACCATCACAAGGCACTTCCAAATCCTTGTCCCAGCCTAGCATTCAGCTGTTCCTACCTCAGGCTTTGGAATGAAAAAGAAAGTTCCCAGTCACCCACCCACAGGCCCAAATGCTAAGCAGGCTGCTTGCATGGAAATGTAATTTAGGCTGGTAGACACGGAGGATTTCCGCCAACTCATGGTGGCAGCCATCCCTCGGTACTCGGTCCCCAGCCACCACTTTTTCTGTCAGTGTGGCATCCCTGCCTTGTACCAGCATGTGCCACGGAACATCATCCATGCCCCTACGAACGCACTTACTGGCATTGTCCACTTAACATTTAATGACCGACACGTTGACAAGCACTTATTGCCATGGACACTGCATTTCCCTTACAGTACACTGACGGAAAAAGTGGAGGCTGGGACAGAGTCACACCCTGGCACGGTGCATGTGCTCTTGATGCTGAGGATTGCTGGCCTTACTTCTATCAGGGTTTCCTCCACCTCCTATGGCAGTTCCTGCACCCCTTTTTGTCCTCTTCATCCTGCATTTCCGATGTGGTATGTTAGTGCACTTTGTTGCTGGAAGCACTACAGCACTGCATCAGTGACAGATTTGTAGCTGCGTATTAGCTAGGGATTCAACCACATTTATATTTGTATGAAGTACAACAGTTCTTAGGCTAATAATAATCAAAATTAATAGTGCTGTTAGCAGCATTTAGGGAGATATTGTGCTGAAGGGATCATGTATGAAAGGATAAGGTGAATTGCAAGTCCTTTAAACTGCAGCCTGTAACTGATACCAAAAAATCTTTTCAGGGTTAATAATATTATTTTTGCTCTTAAACCTGCAAATTGTTCTGAGCAGGGAAATATTATACACCATTTTTACTGTGGCAGTTGTGCGCCAAAAGCATACAGTCAGACTTGGTTGGATTTCAATAGCATCGCTATATTGATACTGCAGTCTCATAGGTCCATTTCAATTGAGCAAATTTTCCTGGCACTGTAATACTGCAATTATTTGAGCAGTGAAATTTTATGTGGCATTTATTGTGCCATTGATCGACCTCAAGCCCCCCTGAAAAATAAATTATTTGTTAAAAAAATTGCATTGCTATATTTATACTGCAGTCTCATGTGTCCACGTGAGGTGTGCAAATTTCCCTGGTATTATAATACTGCAACTATTTTGAGCTGTGAAATTTTATGCAGCATTTAGTGTGCTACAGCTGTGTCTCAAAAAAAAAAATTGTTAAAAAAAATTTACATTGCTATATTAGCAGTCTCATACGTCCATCTGAGCATGCAAATTTGCCTGACATTGTAATATAGCCTTTTATGGAGCTGTGAAACTTTAGATGGCATTTGGTATGCTAGAGTTCAGCCTCAAAACTCCCTCTAACAAAATTTAGCTAAAACAATTGCATTGCTATATTGATACTGCTGTCTTATCTGTCAATCTGAGGTGTGCAAATTTCCATGGCGTTGTAACACAGCATTTTTTTGAGCTTTGAAATTTTAGATGACATTTAGCATGCTACAGTTGGGCCTTAACCCTCCAAAAAAGAAATTGTTTAAATAAAATCGTATTGCTATATTTAAACTACTGTACAGTCTGATAAGTCCATCTGAGGTTTGCAAATTTGTTTGGCATTGTAATGCAGCCTTTTTTTGAAATGTGAAATTTTATGTGGCTAAAGTTGGGCCTAAACCCCAACCCACCCAAAAAAGGTTTGCTAAAAAAAAATCGCATTGCTATATAGATACTGCAATGTTATAAATCCATGTGAGGTGGGCAAATTTTGCAGGCATTGTAATACTATTACTTTTTTCAGCAGTGACAGTTTGTACAGCATTTATCATGCTAGAGTTGAGCCTCAAAACACAAAAAAAACATTCGGTTACAAATAGCATTGCTATACTGATGCTACAGTTTTAAATGTCCATGTGTAGTGGGCAAATTTTGCTGGCATTGTAATACTATCTGCAATGTCTTCTCAACAGGTATATATCACAAGTAATGGCAAGGCACGTGGTAAAGGATGGGGAAGTGGGCGTGATGCTGATGGTGAATGCAGAGGCCGAGGCCGTGGGCAAGGTGAAAATGTGCCTGCTTCGGCAGAACAACAAACACACACATCATGTCTATCTAGCTTCCTGTACCACTTTGTAGGGGGTGCAGAACACCACTCTTGAAGTCAGACCAGTGTAATTAGATTGTTGGATGGATAGCAGATAAATGTTTCCAGTCACTTTGCCAGCACCGCTCTGTTTACCAGACAGCCCAGTCTCAGTAGCCGTGATTCTGGACCATATAATCCTCACTCTGATTCTCATTCCTTCCATCATGATAGTGCCCAGAGACAAGTGAACCCACACTTGGACACTCCAGAGAGCTGTTCACATTTCTATTTATAGATTCTGGCCTCTCACCCTGCCTGTTCCAACCGGGACATGAGGAGATCGCATGTAGCGATGCTCAAATATTTGAGCAGCCACGCTCACAAGAAGGTGACGTGAGAAAATGCAATTACTGTTGCAAGAACTGGATGATGATGAGACACAGTTGCCAGCAATTGATGTTGTTACGTTAGCAAGTAAGGAGTACCAGGGTGCGGATGTGGAGGACAAGGTGGTGGATGATGAAGTCACTGACCCAACATGAGAAGGTGAAATGCAGAGAGAGGGCCGCAGCACATAGGGGGAGGGATCATCCCCTGTCTGTGGCATAGGTGAAAATGCCTCCCACCCTGCACTTGTCATTGCACACTTGCAACCACCATCAGTATCCACGTCCACGTCCTTTTTCCAGCACAGCTTTCAGTTGTTCTTACCCAAGTCCTTGGAATGCAAGCGGAAAAACATAGCCACCCACACACAGGCTACAATGCTAAACTGCCACATTTCCAGACTGGTTGCCCTGGAAATGATGCCATTTAGGCTTGTGGAGATGGAACCTTTCCGCAAACTCATGGCAGTGGCCGTCGCTGGGTATTCGGTCCATAGCTGCCACTATTTCTCTCGGTATGCCATTTCATCTTACACATGCTCACGTCCCATAACATCAGCCGTGCTCTGACCAATGCAGTGTCAGTGAAAGTCCACTTAAACACGGACACCTGGACAAGTACTTGTGTACATGGATGCTACATTTTCCTGACAGCACACTGGTGAACATTGTGGAAACCAGGACTCAGTCAGAACCTGGGACGGATCATGTGCTATCGACACCAAGGATTGCGGGCCATAGTTCAATCTGGGTTGCCGTCACCTTCTACAGCACTTCCTGAACCTCCTTCTCACTCTCCAACACACAAACATCAAACACTCCCTTTTTGATAAAGCAAACGCGAAACGCGCGTCACAGGGTCACACGTGGGTCCAGAGCAAGCGGCTTAAAATATTCAAGGGGTAAGCAACTTTATACTTATGCAGCTATAAGTCACGGTATGCTGATAGGTGGATTCGCATTGCCAAATACATATACTGATGTGTTTACCATTGTAGCACACGTGTCTTGAGCTGTTTAAAATCTCCCCATTTTTAGTCATATACTTGTTGTAATCTAAATGTATTTTCTTTGCTGCTACATATCAAATATTCAGGTCCCACGTGTTTATTACAGTTTTTTATGGTAGGGTCATTCACCATTGTGTGATTTTTTATGTACACGTGTACTTTTTCTAAATAAATGAACTTATTTCTGCAATAGCAAAGTGTTTTTTACTCCTTTTTTTCTCTTGGTTTGTGCTTGCATATTTGGAGTACACTTTTATATATCGTCCTTTATTTTGGGCAAATGTCATAGATACATGCTTGTGCATTTCTGTGATATATGCCCCTCTTTTTTGTACTGGTCTGTATTAAACATCAATATCGGTCGCAAGCTGGAAGCACTGCAGCACTGCCTTGGCCAAGTGGCAACAAGCTGTGCTGAAGCTAATCTACTTAGGTGACAAACCACACACCACCACAGAGTTGTTGAAAGGTCTAACAGAACAGACTGATCTGTGGCTATTGCCCCTAAACCTACAACCAGGCATGGTCATGTGTGATAATGGCCGTAATCTAGTGGCAGCTTTGAAGCTTGGTAATCTCGCACGTATCATGCCTGGCCCTCGTGGTTCAGCAGTTTCTAAAAATCTACCCAGATCTGCCTAAGCTACTTGTGAAAGTATGCAGCATGTGTGCCCATTTCTACACTTCTACTACAGCTGTCACTTCCCTGGCAGTGCTGTTGCAGCGTTTGCAACTTCCAGCTCATCGACTGCTGTGCAATGTCATCATGCGGTTGAACTCAACGTTACATATGTTGGCAAGGCTTTGTGAGCAACAGAAGGCAGTAGTTGAATACCAGCTACACCTTGCACGTTGGTATTCCAGTCAGCCTCCCCAATTAAGAGCTGATGAGTGGGCATGGATGTCAGACATCTGTGCGGTTCTCCAAAACTTTGAGGACCCAACCAAGATGGTGAGCGGTAATGATGCCATAATCAGCATCACCATCCCACTTGTCTGTCTACTGAAACGTTTGCTGCTTACAATTAAAGAGGAGGCTTTGCAGGCAGAGCAAGTTGAGATGGAGCAAGAATCTACACTGGGTGACACTGGACAGCCCAGCCCATCTCATCTTCTCAATGCGTATTGGGTGATAATGAGGAGAAAGAGGAGGAACAGGAGCTGGTTGCCTGCGCTACAGCCAGTAGTACCCACATCACCTTTACTCCATCTGTTTTGCATGGATGGCATGAAGACGAGGAGGAGCATGAGGAGGAGCATGAGGAGGACAACATGGACAGTTGCTGTCTTGGTGGGGACAGGGAAGTCTTGGCTGTTGGCAGTCTGGCACACAAGGCTAAATTTATTCTGGCACCTTTCCCGCGACCCTCGCGTTGCACGCATTTTGACCCACACTGATTACTGGTTGGTCACTAGTGTTGAGCATTCCGATACCGCAAGTATCGGGTATCGGCCGATATTCGCGTTATCGGAATTCCGATACTTAATTCCGATACTTTTTCCATATCGTATACCGGAATCGGAAGTTCCCATAATTCTTTGAGAGGCAATGTGATTTTAGTCAGCCAATGAGGAATCCTACGAAGTGTGGGCACATCCTGTAATGCTGCGGTCATCTTAACTAATGGCATGGCTGTGATTGGCTGCTGAAATGATGTCAGAATGCACTATAAAAGGCGCCGCCGCCATTTTAGCGTCACTGTGCTGTGAACTCAGTAAGGGACAGAACGCTACTCTGCTAACTCTGAGGGACAGTTAGATATTGCGATTTTGTGTACTACTGTGCTTGAGGCAGGCTAGTTTACCAACCGCTGTGTAAAGCTTCATTTTGCCAGTGTTGTTTTAACAGCTCTGTGCAAGGTGTGTGTGTGACAGTGCAGGTGACGCTGCAGTTTGCTCTGCATCCACCGCTGTTTGTAGGCATCTGCACGTGTCACTTTTTTTTTTTTTTTTTTTATTTTATTTAGTGGAATTGGTGCAGCTCCATTATATTAGAAAAAAATCAAATCTATTAGTGTGACGTGCTTCCATCCGTATACAATACATTGGTTGCAAACACTATAGAAGTACAGAAAGGAGCTTTTCACAGATTGTGGACAGTTGTGTTTCAGTGTTCACTTCAGTCTGTGTTTTTACTTTTTTGAGTGCAGATCACGCTCCAGTTAGTTCTTCAACCACTGCCGGTTGTAGTCTGCTGAGCGTGTGTCACTGCCTCATCCTTCACATTTTTCTCTAATTGGTGCTGCTCCATTTTAGTGGAAAAAAATCTAATCTATTAGTGTGACGCGCTTCCATCCGTATACAATACATTGGTTGCAAACACTATAGAACTACACAAAGGAGCTTTTCACAGATAGTGAATAGTTGTGTTTCAGTGTTCACTGCAGTCTGTGAGGTTTTGATTTTTTGAGTGCAGATCACGCTCCAGTTA
>JARQOD010000005.1:243395107-243430566 GCA_033576555.1 Oophaga sylvatica
TTTCTATGCAGCCGCTCGCTCCGCTCCGAGTGTCGGCAGCAGAGCCGGGAATTCACATACGAGACTCGTTCGTGTTTCTCGCATATGTGATCCCAACCTTAGGCATATTTAATATCAAGTTAAAACTGAAACCAGGTTCAATAAAATGTGTCTATTTTGACCATTTATATATTTTTTCCATTACACTGGGTTACCAAGAAATATATAACCTGTATTGTATCAACTAACATGTGCAATGATGTTTTCATTTTTAATCCTATCACCTACAGAAAAGGATTCCATGTCACTGAGTTGAATAGATCTCGCCCTAATATTAATCTGATGTAATTAAGTTTTGTCTCTATGTGCGGTTGCACATCACCCAAGACAGTGAGCTCAATTACAATTTTGCCTAAGAACACTGCAATGAATAAGGAATGGTATTTAAACCTCCCTCAAGAGCAAATTTTCCCAAAGATCCAGCATAATAGATCACTATGTCGGTGAACAAAACCTTGTAATTTTGAATCCATGGTCATAAAATTTCCTAGATCTGAATCCCACTGAAAATCTGTGGTCAATCCTCAAACAATCATGGGGACAAACAAAAACACAGCAATTGTGATAAACTTCAGGAATAGCGATGGGCTAACCCATGGAAAATCAAGTCCGTCAGTTTCGGCCAAACATTAAAAAAAGTTTGGTTCAGGTACCAGAACGGTACCCGAACTTGAACCCAGACTCCATTCAAATGAATGAGGGGTCTGAACATCTGGGAGTTCCCATGTTGTCATCTGTGTGACAGTGTGAGAAACACTGGCTCTGATCGGTGGTAACCTTTCACATTACCACCGGTCAGAGTACTGTGGCTATGAAAGAAAACCGTGAGCACAACCTGAATGAAACTGGTGCTTTAAATTCTAGGTTCCCACACCGGGTACTAATAATGAAAAAAGGCTTAAGCACTCAACTTAAAAGGTTTATTAGTAGTATCTCCAAACGTTTCGGTCAGAAAAGACCTTCATCAGTGACTACTTATTTTTATATAGAAGATTGTCTCCTAAAAAGGGGAGAGGTGCGTGCCCCAAGGAAAGTGTGCTGCTTAAAGACAAACGTAGCTTATAAGAATGCTCAGTAGAAATATCCAGTGACTAAGCTTGCGGTATCCACCGCTATGTAGACTGGAGCTCTGCCAGGACGCTGTCTGAGCCTGCTGATTTGATTTCCATGAGTATGTGGGGCCCCTGGCAGAGCTCCAGTCTACATAGCGGTGGATACCGCAAGCTTAGTCACTGGATATTTCTACTGAGCATTCTTATAAGCTACGTTTGTCTTTAAGCAGCACACTTTCCTTGGGGCACGCACCTCTCCCCTTTTTAGGAGACAATCTTCTATATAAAAATAAGTAGTCACTGATGAAGGTCTTTTCTGACCGAAACGTTTGGAGATACTACTAATAAACCTTTTAAGTTGAGTGCTTAAGCCTTTTTTCATTAAGAGTACTGTGGCTAACATGCTGTCACACAGATGACAACATGTGAGCTAGCAGCTGTGACTGGCGGTGAAAAGGTTACCACCAGTCACAGGTGTCGGCTGATGAGAGTATTCACCAGTCAGCGCCTGTCCATAGTAAGAAAGATATCAGTGAGATAATTAGTGCACTACATGCGTAGCTTATTGTACATGTATTTATTGAATATATAAATAAATAGATAAAAGAAAAAAATGGCATGGGGTCCCCTCTATTGTTGATGACCAGTGCAGGTAAAGCTGACAGCTGCAGGCTGTCATAATAGAAGGATCCCTACACAATTCTTTAGAATGATTTAAATAAATAAATTTAAAAAATGGCTTGGGGTCCCACTCATTTTTGACAACCAGACAAGCTAAATCAGACAGCTGGGGGCTGATATTCTCAGCCTGGAAAGGGGCTATGTGTCACGCTGTCTAATGATATGTATACAATGTCAGTAAACTATTAATACAGGAACAACACTCTATACAACAACTAGTATAGCAACATCAGCATGTAAGTATAGAATAGATTTACCTGACACGATATCTGCTGAACTCAGGGTTAATCTTGAGGACTTGATGAGCTGAAACAGGAAAGAGGTGGACCGGGATCTAACCTGACCCTAAACTGGGGTCCTAACTAATCCCTCACCTTGGAGGTACTGATAATGGTTCAGAGGTCCAAGTCTCCAACCTAACCCTGTCTCCTATCAGACCCTGAACCCTGTAATCAGTCCTAAGAAGGATCCTGACTACCACCAAAGGGATATGGGCTGATCTTAGCTAAATACACAGATTAGACATATAAGACAGACAGGATAACACTCGCTTGCATACACACTCAAACACCAAAGGAACATAAATGGTCTGGGAAATAAACTCTAACCAAGTTGAGCTTAGAACAACTAAGGAGCTCACAACTAAAGTCTATACAGATTCATTCCTATCTGTGGTCTGCATGAAGGTTTCACTGGCAACTCCCCAAGCAGACAACCAGGAATTTAAAGGAAACCAATCAACAAATAATCAATTGCAGCCGGGAGAAACTGCACCCAGTCCCAGCACCGAGCACAGACAGAATTAACTCCCTAGCTGCCAAACACAAAGAAACAGCAGCTCAGCTGTGAGAAGTCAAAATGTGCAACCGCGACGATCTTCGTGGCAATGCACACATGACAGTACCCCCCCTTCTACGAGGGGCCTCCGGACCCTCAGGGCCAGGCCTGCCCGGGTGAGTTCTGTGGAAGGTCCGAACCAAACGATCTGCGTTAACATCAGACGCAGGGACCCACGTCCTCTCCTCTGGACCATACCCCTTCCAATGCCCATGTACTGAAGGGACCGGCGATTCAGACGTGAGTCAATGATCTTTGATACTTGAAATTCCAAGTTACCATTGACCAACACAGGAGGAGGAGGTAGAGGTGACGGTATGACTGGTGCCACATACCTTTTAAGTAATGACTTGTGGAACACATTATGAATTTTAAACGTAGGAGGGAGGTCCAGACGAAATGCCACAGGATTAATTATGGAACTGATCCTGTACGGCCCGATGAATCTGGGACCCAGTTTCCAGGAGGGCACTTTAAGTTTTATATTCCTGGTAGACAACCATACCAGATCGTTCACATTCAGATCTGGACCAGAAACTCTCCTCCTATCAGCCATACGTTTGTAACGGTTCCCCATCGCACTCAGATTATTCAATACACCTCTCCACACAGAAGCAAGTGACGACGAGAAACGCTCCTCCTCAGGAACCCCAGAAGGGCCCCCCCCATTGAAAGTACAAAACTGGGGATGAAAACCATATGCCCCAAAAAACGGGGACTTACCAGTGGACTCGCTCCGCCTGTTGTTAAGAGCGAACTCTGCCAGAGGCAAGAAAGAAGACCAGTCCTCTTGGTTCTCTGAGACAAAACACTGGAGATATGTCTCTAAGCTCTGATTCAGACGCTCTGTCTGACCATTGGTCTGCGGATGAAAAGCCGAGGAAAATGACAATTGCATCCCCCGACGTAAACAAAATGCCCTCCAAAATTTGGACACAAACTGAGACTCCCTATCTGACACCACATCAGAAGGCAACCCATGAAGTCTAACGATCTCCCTAATGAACACCTGCGCCAGAGTTTTAGCATTAGGGAGTGCAGGAAGAGCAACGAAATGTGCCATCTTACTGAACCTGTCAACAACCACCAGTATGACAGTATTCCCTGACGACGGAGGAAGGTCCGTAATGAAGTCCATAGATAAATGAGTCCATGGACGCTCCGGAAGTTTCAAGGGTAAAAGGGTCCCAGACGGACGGGTATGAGGGGTTTTAGAGCGAGCACACACCCCACATGACGCGACAAAAGTTATAACATCTTTATTAGCATTAGGCCACCAAAACCGGCAAGAAAGGAGATCTAAAGTAGCCTTACTCCCTGGATGTCCTGCTAGAGCAGAATTATGATGTGCCTCAATAACCTTTTGTCTCAACAGATTTGGGACAAACAGTCTCCCTGGAGGTCCTGCAGGGGCGTCCCCTGAGCCTCTAACACCTCCTCCTCAAGCTCAGAAAATACAGCCGACACTACCACCCCCTCCTGAAGGATAGGACTCGGGTCATCCGTTTTCCCGGCCCCTGGGAAACTGCGAGACAAGGCATCAGCCTTTACATTCTTAGACCCCGGGCGATAAGTGACGACAAAATTAAACCTGGTAAAAAACAACGACCATCGAGCTTGTCTGGAATTCAGACGCTTAGCGGATTCCAAATACAACAGGTTCTTGTGATCAGTAATAACGGTAACCGGGTGGACTGCCCCCTCCAAAAAGTGACGCCATTCTTCAAAAGCTAACTTAATGGCCAAAAGTTCCCTATTGCCGATATCATAATTCCTTTCGGCGGACGACAATTTCTTAGAAAAGAAAGCGCACGGATGCCATTTACCAGGGGACGGACCCTGGGACAATATAGCACCCACCCCTACGTCAGACGCATCCACCTCCACAATGAACGGCTGAGATGCATCTGGTTGGATGAGAACGGGTGCCGAAGCAAAACATTTCTTCAAAGAGGAAAAGGCTTGGCAAGCTTTGTCCGACCATTTAGAAAAATCCGTCCCTTTTCTTGTCATGTCAGTGAGAGGTTTGACGACAGATGAGAAATTACAAATAAATTTCCGGTAGTAGTTAGCAAACCCCAAAAAACGCTGCAGAACCTTAAGATCCCCTGGCTGATCCCATTCAAGCACTGCTCTCACCTTTTCAGGGTCCATACGGAAACCGGAGGCTGACACCAAAAAACCCAAAAACTGAAGTTCCTGTACGGCAAATACACACTTCTCCAGTTTGGCGTATAATTTATTGTCTCGCAAGATCTGCAACACCTGTCTCACATGCTCCTGATGAGACACAAGATCTGGCGAGTAAATTAAAATGTCGTCCAAATATACAACCACAAACAGCCCCACAAGGTGACGAAAAATGTCATTAACAAAATGTTGGAATACTGCTGGTGCAGCAGTCAGACCAAAAGGCATGACTAGGTTTTCATAATGTCCCTCCGGCGTGTTAAACGCCGTTTTCCACTCATCCCCCTCTTTTATCCTAATCAGATTATACGCCCCCTGAGATCCAATTTAGAAAACCATTTGGCGCCAACAATTTGATTGAAGAGATCAGGAATAAGAAGGAGTGGATACGGATCTCGAACAGTAATCCGATTAAGTTCGCGGAAATCCAAGCAAAGGCGTAGGCCTCCATCTTTCTTCTTCACAAAGAAGAACCCCGCGGCTACTGGGGAAGATGAAGGTCTAATATGCCCTTTGGCCAGACTTTCAGAAATATAATCTTTCATAGCCTGCCTCTCAGGACCAGAAAGATTATACAACCTAGCTTTAGGCAACTTAGCATCAGGAAGGAGATTAATAGAGCAGTCATACACGCGATGAGGAGGCAACTCCTGACACCCCTCCTCAGAGAAAACATCCCCAAAATCCTCCAAAAAAGGAGGCAATGTACTAGGCACGACCGCACTGATGACTGTGTTCATGCAGTTGCTTTTGCAAAACTCACCCCATTGGCTTATTTCTCTGGACTGCCAATTAATCACAGGGTTATGTTTAACCAACCAAGGAAGTCCCAACACAATGAGAGTAGGTAGACCCTCCAACACATAACAAGATAATTGTTCCCTATGTATTGCCCCTACCCGAAGGTCAATGTTATGAACCTCATGAACAAAGCTACCTTGGCCGAGAGGCCTGGCGTCAATGGAGAATATAGGGATCGGTTTGACCAATACACTCAGATGCATACCTTGAGCCTGAGCAAACTGAGCGTCAACCAGATTAGCCCCGAAACCACTATCAAGAAGAACAGACAATCTCTCCACTCTCGTACCAACTACCACCTCCACTGGTACAAGGAACTGAGAAGAACTGGCGGATGAAATACATACTCCCAGGTTGTCGTCCACCACACAACCTGGGATTAACAGTTTTCCGGCGACTTTTGGCTCAACAAGGCACGGGATGGACATTCTCCAACAAAATGTCCCTCTTTCCCGCAGAAAAAACATCTTCTAGTCCTGCGGCGTACCGCCAATCCCCTCCTACGAAATGATGTCCCTCCCAACTGCATAGGCTCATCCGAACAGACAAGGGGAACCTCAACATAAGGGACTTTAGTGGTAGGTGGAGAAACAACAGGGAGTGGGGTTACCTCACCCCTCTCCCGAAGCCATCTATCAGTACGGATAGCTAAGGCCATAGCAGCCTCCAGAGAGGGAGGAGACTCATACTGAGCCAAAACGTCTTTTAATTTATCAGAAAGCCCATGACAAAACTGGCTCCTAAGAGCTGGGTCATTCCACTGAGTATCTGTGGCCCATCTACGAAACTCAGAAGCAAATTCCTCTGCCGGACGATCTCCCTGCTGTATCTTACGTAATTTTGTCTCAGCAAGAGAGACCGATCTGGGTCATCATATACCAATCCCAGGGCAGTAAAAAATTGATCTACAGACAGTAGAGCCGGGGATCCCGGAGGAAGGGAAAACGCCCAGGATTGAGGGTCCCCTTGCAGAAGTGAGACAACAATTCCCACTCTCTGCTCCTCACTCCCTGATGATCGAGGCCGAAGCCGAAAATACAATTTACATGCCTCCCGGAAGGTGAAAAATCTGTCTCGCCCACCAGTGAACCTGTCCGGGAGAGCAACCTTAGGTTCAACTCTGGTTTGCTCCAGGGGAGACAAAACTTTGGACTTAATGTCCGTCAGCTCCATGGATAATCCCTGCAACTGCAGAGCCAGCTGGGCTACTGGATCCATGGTAACTGGAGATAATTTTTAGGGCCAGTGAAAATGTCACGCTGTCTAATGATATGTATACAATGTCAGTAAACTATTAATACAGGAACAACACTCTATACAACAACTAGTATAGCAACATCAGCATGTAAGTATAGAATAGATTTACCTGACACGATATCTGCTGAACTCAGGGTTAATCTTGAGGACTTGATGAGCTGAAACAGGAAAGAGGTGGACCGGGATCTAACCTGACCCTAAACTGGGGTCCTAACTAATCCCTCACCTTGGAGGTACTGATAATGGTTCAGAGGTCCAAGTCTCCAACCTAACCCTGTCTCCTATCAGACCCTGAACCCTGTAATCAGTCCTAAGAAGGATCCTGACTACCACCAAAGGGATATGGGCTGATCTTAGCTAAATACACAGATTAGACATATAAGACAGACAGGATAACACTCGCTTGCATACACACTCAAACACCAAAGGAACATAAATGGTCTGGGAAATAAACTCTAACCAAGTTGAGCTTAGAACAACTAAGGAGCTCACAACTAAAGTCTATACAGATTCATTCCTATCTGTGGTCTGCATGAAGGTTTCACTGGCAACTCCCCAAGCAGACAACCAGGAATTTAAAGGAAACCAATCAACAAATAATCAATTGCAGCCGGGAGAAACTGCACCCAGTCCCAGCACCGAGCACAGACAGAATTAACTCCCTAGCTGCCAAACACAAAGAAACAGCAGCTCAGCTGTGAGAAGTCAAAATGTGCAACCGTGACGATCTTCGTGGCAATGCACACATGACACTATGGTACTCCCCAATCTAAAATTAGCATGCTGCAGCTGCCCCAGAAAAGGCTTGTCTATTAGATAATTCTGGCATTTTACCCAGCTATTCCCACTTGCCCTGGTGCGGTGGCAAACAGGGTAATATTTTCAAGGTTAATGTTAGCTTTATAATGTCATCAACCCCAAGGGTTAGTAATGGAGAGGCTCCTATCAGACGCCCCCATTACTATCCTCGTAAGTTCAAGTTAAAAAACACACAGAGAGTAAAGTTCTTTATTTGAGATAAAAACTCCCCAACCTCTTTTACCCATTTATTATTTTACAAATAAAAATGAAAAAACATAGTATTCTTCACCTGTCTGCTGATAATCCATACGTAATGCGAAGAAACTAACTTAGCTGCATCTGAAGGTATTGCCGAGCAGTTGTCAATATGGCGACTGGAGTTCATCGGCTGTGAACTCTGCTCACTCATTAACATCATTGCTTAACACTGAACATACATTTTCACGTTCAGCTCACTGTGTCTCCTTGATTCAGGTCTGAGCGGTTGCATCATGCCACTGCTCAGCAATTCATTCAGCTCTAAATAAGTTGGGCTCTTCGTGGGACATATGGATCATTGGCAGACAGGTGACGAATAATATGTTTTTTATCTGGAAAATAATAAATGGGTAAAAGAGGTTTGAGAAGTTTTTATTTCAAAGAAAGGATTTTACTCTGTGCTTTTTAACTTAAAATTACGGGTTAGTAATGGAGGCGTCAATTAACTTTCACTATATTTTCGATGACCAGCCAAGATAAAGCTGACAGCTGGGGGCTTTAGTTATCAAAAATAGAAAAGACCCCACATCTTTTTTTTTTAGATGGTGTGCCCAAACAGTAAAGCTTTTTAATTGGCTGTGCCTTTCAACAAGCATTCTTCGGGTTGCTGAACCCGAATAGTAACATTGACTTCCGGGAAAAGTCTGTGTTTGGGTTCTGTGCATGGACACTTAGTGTTCGGTATGGACTCCGAACTTTACTGTTTGAGTTCAACTATCTCTATTCAGCAATTGATTATAAAAGAAAGGGTTGCCATCAGTCAGCATGTAGACAAGAAGTTCATATTCATCATGCCAATGTAAATTGCAGAAGTCTTGAAAAATAAGTCAAGACTGTAAATATTGAAACTTTGCTTAAACTTGATGTATTTGTCACTAAAAGTTTAAAAACTCATGAAATACTTAAAATTGTACTTCAGTAACCATAGAAACATCTTACTAAAATGTTAAACACTGAAAACAAAGAAGCAGCAAACTTAGTGAAAGTCCAAAAATTTTGGTCCTGACTGCACATTACGACCATCAATGAAATGATGGGACATTATATAGATTTACTGTATAACAGATAATTCTAACTAGAAGTAAGATGAGCAAAATACAAATATAATAAAAATTTGCTAAAACACCAAGCATAAATTAATTAACATCATATGAGCAACTCCAACATTTCTTTTGTTTTACTATAATTTACTTGAATACTGATCTATAGAAAGATAATTTGCTATATTATTACATAATAATATATGATATTTTTTGGGGGGAGGTAGGAGGTAACGCATTTACTTTTTCTCTTGGATGACATTGATAAATCATAAGCGGGTAGTGTAATACAGAAAAAAAATGCTCCTAATGAAGACTAGAACAGGCTTTCCCTGTATGGTATAGTAACACCTGTAATTACACATATTTATGCTCTCCTCACTAGGATACACATTTCAGGAGAAGAGCAGAGATGTGTGTCATTACAAACACCACTCTGCATTTATCACAGACATCAGGGAATACTGCTCAAGAACTGGCACAGATTCAGAGTGATGTATGTAGCAATAAATCAAATCCATGACTCTGGGATAAATGTAGAGATGCCTGACTAGGATTCTAATCCATAAGCGTTGATATAAGTAAATCTTGGCACTCCGAAGGATGCGTGGCAATAAGCTTAATTTTTATTTCAATGCAAACCAGTCCACAACAAGGCTATGAAGTTTTGGTCCAACATGGACCTTCATCAGATAAAGGCTGTGATTTCATGGAGAGGCATAGGGGCAAAGATGATGTGAGATGGAGCTAAGCTCACACTGCTGGAACATAGGAGCAACAAACTACGTTTGCAGTAGGGACTATGGAAATCTACAGTTCCTACAGGAAATGCAGTTTGTTGCTTCTGTGTTCCACCAGTGTGAGCTTATCTCTCTCACACACCATCTTGCCTGCAACATCACTCCATGAAACTGCAGCTTTTACCTGATGAAGGTCCATATTGGACCAAAATTTCGTAGCTGTGGTATGGACTGGTGTGAATTGAAATTCAAGTTATGCTTATTGCCACACATCCTTTGGAGTGCTGAATTTTACTAAGAGTGATATATGTGTCATGCTGCAGCTCTCATCTCACAGCACTGTCATCTCTGCCCTCCTCCTCCCTTCACACTGACAATAATGAAAGCTGCTGCATGTTACATACATAATTCTGGATTTGTGTCAGCTGCCAGGGCATTATTCCCCGTTGCCTGTGATAGATGCAGAAAACACAGCTCTGCCCTCCTTCTTCCCGTTTGAAATCACCAGCAATGTTGGTAGTGAGATAAGTGACATGAGCTGCGTGTCATTACATGTCTTAACATATCATACAGAAAAAGCTTGATCTGACTTCATTTGGGGAGTTTGTTTTCCCCTGCATAACGCTGTCTGCTATCATTGGTCAATGTCATCCAGGGGAAAAAGTTTAATACCTCCAATGATGAATCTGTGCTAACACCGCTTTGGTCATAGTGATTTTAAGAAGCTAATATCTCCACAATGTAGATGAGAAATTAAGAAAAAAAAGTTTTATTCATCTTTTCAGTAAATATTCCTTGATGTGCCAAGTTTAGCAAGCTAAAACTGGTTAAAGGTATGTTCACACGTGCCATTTTCCTGCATTTTTTTAACGTAAATGTTCAGCTACATTTTACAGTACCAGCAAAGTATATGAGATTTCAGAAAACTCATTCACACAGTTTGTTTTTTTTTTGTCCTCAATATTTTGTGCTTTGCTTGTCTTTTTTCTTAATAGAGCATATCACTTCTTTCAGCGTTTTTTCAGCGCTTTTCACCCATTGAAAGTAATGGGTGGTGGAAAAATGTTGAAAAGATGCATCAAAATTACAGGTATCAGGTTTTGCTGCTTTTTTTGTTCCAAAAACCTATGAAGTAGAATCTGATTTTTTTTGTCACTAAACTTTATCAGCATGCACAAGAGACAAACGTAGCATGGCAAAAACGCTGCAAAAACGCAAGAAGGAAAACCTGCTTTTTTTCCGCAGCTTCTTTACTGCCAAGACAGCAGGTTTTGCTGCAGAAAAAGAAACGCAGCTAAAACGTCCCGTGTGAACATAACCTTTAAATAGATTCCATAAGATAACCTCTACAGATCTAGAAAGATACAATCACATTTCTTTAGAAGAATGAAACACATTCTATAGATATTGTATCATCACCCCCTCTTTGCAACGCATTGAAATCTATATCACATAATGTGATGCTTATGTTAATAAAATGTCTGACTGAACATCCTAAGGGGCTATTTTCTAGAAGCCTTGATTTAGTTCCAAAATCTGCGCAGAGTACAGTACACAGATGCCAAAGCGAATTCCACTTTGCATGTCTGACAATCTCCTGCAGCATTTCTACCTGCTTTTTCATGGAGCAAGCCTTTGGCCTGTATAAATGCAGTGCTGAAGACTACCTTTGATGACATTTCTTCATGTCATTCTTTTACCCAGTTGTCAAAGGTTTCTCTCTGTGAATAATGGGATTCATTGAAGCTAGCCTTGTTTGTTTTGGGCTGGCACACTAAGATTACTAAATAAGAATAACCTGAGCTGGGAGCCGATGCATGAATAATACAAGCTTCTTGCTGCAGAATTAGTCATCTCACAGTGAACCTGTGCACCAATAGCTGCTGAGCAATTCTTTAAAGATGCATATGTTTTCAGGAATTATTTAGAGGAGCATTAAATGTGTCAGCTTTCTAATAATTCAGGGCGTAGAAGCTATAAAGCGATACTCTGTTATGTATGAGAAGCATAAAAACACATATTACTCAGTAATTGTATGATAACTTTCTTTTCTGAGGATGAGAGATTGGTGTTAACAGATGGGGCTCATTTCATTGGCTGCCAAATCATTATACAATTTTGATATATTGCCAAATATCAAGGCCGACTTGGCAGATATGAAAAGCTGTTTTTGCCATTGGCAATAGATATTAGCATACTGAATCGCTAATATAAGATTTCAGGTATAATGTTCTATTTATGACCTCCAGATAGACAATAAACCACTGGGATTTTATCAGATTTGCTTCATTGTCTTATAATGAGCACATAGATTCTTTGTATTTACTGACATTATTAATTCACCTTGTAATTAACCATTGTTGAAACGGTGCCTACATGACCACTGAATCGATGTGGCTGTAAGGTGTGAGCTCAATCTCAGCTTTCGGCCGGGGTCACACTTGCGAGTGTGATGCAAGAAACTCGCGCATCAATACCCGGCACTGCCACCAGCACTCGGGACCGGAGTGTGTGGCTGCATGTATTTCTATGCAGCCGCACACTCCGGTCCGAGTGCCGGCAGCAATGCCAGGTATTGATGCAAGAGACTCGCGCGAGTTTCTCGCATCACACTGTGACCCCTGCTTTACTGTTTGTCTGTGGACCATTTTCTCGAAAAGCCCATAGATAAACGAAGAATGACAAAATTATTTCTTCAAACACTTTTCATTGAGATGAAAATGACTGAGATGCAGAGGATTCATTCACACTGCAGAAACGAAAAACAACACAGTCAGATGTTTCATGTCACTGAACGGGATTTTAGAAAATCCCATATACACTTCGTGGAGGTGAACCACATGAGTTTAAGAATCTGCTGTTTCTTTTCAATCTTGGTATTGCCTATCTGATTTTCTGTGATTTTTCTTCATTGATTTTTTATGGAAAAATGAAATTAAATCCATGAGAACTGAATGAATTAAAAAACAGATTTGTGCACTTAATACATGGTAGCATTGTAAGAATTTTCTTTTTTTTTAATACACTGATCCAGGAGCTAGTTCTAGAAGAATAT
Organism: Oophaga sylvatica; assembly: GCA_033576555.1. Classification (NCBI taxonomy): domain Eukaryota; kingdom Metazoa; phylum Chordata; class Amphibia; order Anura; family Dendrobatidae; genus Oophaga; species Oophaga sylvatica. Next base: position 243,407,859 of record JARQOD010000005.1, read on the forward strand.
CAATACTCTATACCAGTGCTCCTCAAAAGCACCATGTGTTTCCGTAGAAAGCTGAAAGAATAAAGGGATACATGATGGGTCCAAAACATGTTAGAAGGATTGTTCACTACCCTTTCTAAATTGCATAACAGCACCACATTAAATAAAAAATAAACTTATACCTACCTCCCGGACTGGCGCCGCTGCTTTTATGTCGGCACTGTAGTTCTCGATGGTAACGTGACATTATTATGTCCTGTTATTGCTGTAGCCAATCACCAGCCTCTGATTGGCTGTAGACTCTACTAGACCATCAGAGTGGATGTAATTTCCAGGAGAATAAATATATATATATATTTATCTAATATATGGACATTTAAGAAGGCATTGTCCAGAAGTAGGCTATGTATATTTAATATGACTTTATGCATGTGATCTGGTAAAGAAACATTTTGTCTAGAAAATCACTTTTCATATTAGTCCCTACTTGAAAAATAGCACACATCTCAATTTTCCCTGGATAAATTTGCAGTTTAAAATTCACTGCTTCTATTTTGGCAGGTTTCCAAACTAAATGGGCTCCCAGTGGGAAAAACTCTAGTTTTATTTTATTTAGTTGTAATGACTTATGCTCTGTATTTTCTCACATAGGAAAAAACAAAATAGGTCCTAATAATTTAGCATATAAAATCCTGCTCCTCAGGTTACCAGCCTCCTGGTACCATTACTATTCATCCCTTTAAATGGAATATGTCACCACATTTTACCTATCTTATCTATTAATATGGGCATATAGGCTGAAAAAGTAATCACTGTATACATCATATCAGATGTCTTGATGTGGATAAATCATCTTTTATCACTTTATGTAAATGACCTCTTACAGACTTACAGGAGGAAGCTGCCCGGAAGATAACTCTGCCTCCAGAGATTATTTTACATGAAGGGGGAGTTACCAGTGAGATGTGTAATGGCCGCTTTCTGCTGTCTTGGTCTCACTGCAGAGCTGTGTGTGATTATACCTGACACATCTGGAGGTTCCTCTCAGCTTCACCTTCCATCTCACAGGTGGTAAAGGGTGCAATATAATTGCAATACAGCAGAGCTCAAGAGCTGCAAAAAATGTGATTGCATGAAGACAAATTTCTCCTGTTCTGTGTTAGTTACTTGTCTCACATTAGTAACTTTCCTTGTATTTAAAATAAGCTCCAGATACAGAGTTATCATCAAGGCAGCATGTTCCCCATAGTCTAGAAGAGATAATTTACATATAAGAGAAATGTGGAGGTCTGTTTGATGGGAGAGTATGTTCATCAATCTGTATACTCTGTGCTGCTACATCTTTATTATATGTAACTGTAGGTTGTATTGCATTTAATTATCTTACATTTACTGTTTACAGTCATAGCTGTTGGGTGACTAAGTGAACATTATATATACTCTTACTTAAACTGATATGTTTATATATATATATATATATTTATATTTAACATATGTGTGTCATCCATTTTTCATATATCTCTACTTAATAAAATTGATTAAATCTTAATTATTCCTTGACTTCATTGTCCTGGCAGATTTTTCTTGTATTGGTATTATTATGTTTGTTAGTGCCTTGTGGGACATCTTACCGTTATCTGGGTTTACAACTGTCTGATGTGCATCTTACTGCAGCAAACTTTAATTCAAAACTGGCATAAGAAAGTTCAGTCTTGATGAAGCTACTCTATGTTGTTAAAATTCTCGGCGGTTTGCTGACAGAATTTGTACAGAATTGTCTTAAGGCTTCATCTGTAAACCTGACATTTTCTCCCTTTCTTTCTTTTTCTTTTGTTAAATATCATAATATGGCATATAGACATCAAACATATGGGCCCCTGCTAAAGACCCCCCTCTTTGAGCTAATACGTAGAGCAGATTGTATAAAATGGCACTGGCAGCCATTCATCTCAATAGCCACTATTTAAAGGGAATCTGTTAGCAGGTTTTTGCTACCTTGTCTGAGAGGAGCCTGATGACAAAGAGATGCTGAATCTAACAATGTATCACTTAGATTACTGGGTGTAGCAGTTCTGACACAATCAGAGCTTTTAGATTAAGAACGAAGCAGTGTTGAGAAAGCTAACCCGCCCACACCAGACTCTGTATGTGCAAAGTCCATAAACAGTGAGGTGCTCATCACAGTTGTAGAGGGCGTTTCTGGACTAGTGTAGTCTGGTAATGTTAATCTTTTAGTGATAAATCCTTCACAATTAGTAAACAGCACACACTTTGACAAGTGACACATCCCTGAATTCTGTTTTAGCCTATATCTCCTGCTGTCTTCAGATTACATAGTAAAAACCTGCTGACAGATTCCTTTAAATACTTAATTCACTCTTTAGCGGCCACTGCAGGGGAGGATATCTCACTGACTTTGCCTCGCAGCACATCTTCCAGAATGAAAAAGGCTCATTAGACTAAAGGCAAAGAATTTGTACAGTATATACATTAAGAAATACATATTCTGATAACAGTAACATTGGTCCATGATTTCCTATGATAGTCACATTTCATAATTACGTACATTTCTGTGCATGAAATAAACTGTTAGATTCCATTAGAAAAGGCTATGTAATGCTTTCTTTGTGGAAAACAAAGTAAATCTGGGAATTAGATCAATTCTTAACCATCAATTCTCTGCTATCCCCACAGCATAAGCAGTTTTAAGATCACAATAGAAACTGGGCTGAAAATCCAACACATGAAATCAGCCATATTGACAGATAAAAACCATGTGGTGGCCCAGCACATAAAGAATATGACCTACATTAATATTTTATTGATTAGGAACTTCTCCGGCTTTATATAGCATTAGATGCACAATTCACTCATAGAAAAACAGATATGTGGGCATAGAAGAGACACAGAATCACTTAAACATTTGATTAATACTTCCTAAGGGGTAACATATCTAGCATGTCACTCTCCAAAAGGAGAAAAGTTACCCCTTTGACCCCAGACCACAGCCTCTCACCAATTCAAATCAGATCTCATACTTTGCACTGATGAGTTAAAGATTCAATATTGACATTTGGGATTGCTACTTCCAATATGTGGCACCATAGATCTAGTGCTCTTCCTCTCTTAATAAGCAATTTGTATGTTAACCCCTTCCCGACCTTTGACACAGCGTATGCGTCATGAAAGTCGGTGCCAATCCGACCTATGACGCATACCCTGTGTCATGAAAGGATCGCGTTCCTGCGGGGTCACTCAAAGGACACCCGACCCGCAGTTACAGGACCCTTTGTGCTTCACCACAGGGGGGTTGGCTTAACCCCCCCGTGGCCACGATTGCTCTGATTGGCTGTTAAAAGTGAAACAGCCAATCAGAGCAATGTGTAATATTTCACCAATTTAATTGGTGAAATATTACAATCCAGCCATGGCCGATGCTGCAATAGCATCTGCCATGGCTGGACACCGAGCCCTGACCCCCCCACACGTAGTCACGGCGGCGATCGGCCACCGCCACCGAAAGATGGCGGTGATCGGTCACCGCCGTCACTATCTGCTCCCCTCCTCCTTTACTCCGCTGCCCCCACCTTCCGATCCCCCCCTAACCTTCCGACGCCCCTACTCACCTCTCCTGGTCCACTGATGTCCCTGGATCGGTCCCGGCGTCCGCCCGGGCCTCTTCATGGGCGCCGCCATCTTGGAAAATGGCGGGCGCAAGCGCAGTGCGCCCGCCGGCCGGCGCATGCGCAGTGCGCCCCCCAGTGTTCAAAAATTTATTTTGATCACTGTGATAAACTGTCACAGTGATCAAAATAAAAAAAAAGTAAATGAACCCCCCCTTTATCATAGGTAGGGACAAATAAAAAAATAAAGAATTTTTTTTTTTTTCCTAGCGGATTTTGCTGCTGATCCGCAGCTGATTTTGCAAAATCCGCCGCGGATCAGCAGCAAAATCCGCCGCGGATCAGCAGCGAAATCCGCCGCGAATCAGCAGCGAAATCCGCCGTGGATCCGCAGCGAAATCCGCCGCGGATCAGCAGCAATATCCGCTGCGGATCCGCGGCGGATTTCGCTGCTGATCCGCGGAGGATTTTGCTGCTGATCCGCGGCAGATTTTGCTGCTGATCCGCGGCTGATTTTGCTGCGGATCCGCGGCTAATTTTGCTGCTGATCCGAGGCTGATTTTGCTGCAGATCCACGGCGGATATTGCTGCTGATCCGCGGCGGATATTGCTGCTGATCCGCGGCGGATATTGCTGCTGATCCGCGGCGGATTTTGCTGCTGATTCATGGCAGATTTTGCTGCTGATCCGCGGCGGATTTTGCTGCGGATCCGCGGCGGATTTTGCTGTGGATCCGCGGCGGATTTTGCTGGGGATCCTCGGCGGATTTTGCTGGGGATCCTCGCGACGTGCCGTCATTCAGTGACGGAGCTTTGGACACGGGCTGCAGCGTCTGGGCTCCGTCACCGCTAGCACAGATGAATCATCTGCTGATTCATCTGCGCTAGCGGGTATAGCATAACGCGATCGCGTTATGCTATACCGTTACCAGCCGGTCAACACTACGTGTTGAACGGGCTGGTAAAACGCAATATGAACCCAGCCTTAGGGTTAGGGTTAGCATTAGGGTTAAGGTTAGAATTAGGGTTAGGGCTGGAATTTGGGTTAGGGTTGGAATTAGGGTTAGGCTTGTGGTTAGGTTTATGGTTAGAGTTGGGATTAGGGTTAGGGGTGTGTTGGGGTTAGGGTTATGGTTAGGGTTTGTATTAGGGTTAGGTGTGTGTAGGGGTTAGGGTTGGGGTTAGGGGTGTGTTGGGGTTAGGGTTGGAGTTAGAATTGAGGGATTTCCACTATTTAGGCACATCAGGGGGTCTCCATACGCAACATGGCGCCACCATTGATTCCTGCAAATTTTGCGTTCAAAAAGTCAAACAGTGCTCCCTTTATTCCAAGCCCCGACGTATGCCCAAACAGTGGTTTATCCCCACATATGGGGTATCAGCGTACTCGGGAAAAATTGCACAACAACTTTGGGGGTTCTAATTTCTCCTGTTAACATTGGGAAAAAAAATTGGGGACTAAAAATTTATTTTTGTGGAAAAAAAATGATTTTATATTTTCACGGCTCTGCGTTATAAACTTCTGTGAAGGACTTGGAGATTCAAAGTGCTTATCACACATCTATAGGAGTTCCTTAGGGGATCTAGTTTCCAAAATGGGGTCACTTGTGGGGAGTTTCTACTGTTTAGGCACATCAGGGACTCTGCAAACGTAACATGACGCCCGAAGTCCATTCCATCAAGTGGGCATTTCAAAACGTCACTACTTCCCATCGGAGCCCCGACGTGTGCCCATACAGTAGTTTTCTCCCACATATGGGATATCAGCATACTCAGGACAAATTGTACAACAACTTTGGGGTCTAATTTCTCATGTTACCCTTGGGAAAATAAAAAAATTGGGGACTAAAAGATCCTGATTGTGGAAAAAATATGATTTTTTTATTTTCTTGCCCGGGTGTTATAAACTTCTGTGTAGCCTTTGGGGGTTCAAAGTGCTCACCACACATCTAGATAACCTCTTTGCGGGTCTAGTTTCCAAAATGGGGTCACTTGGGGGGGTTTCTACTGTTTAGGCACATCATGGGCTCTGCAAACGTAACAAGATCATTCCATCAAGTCGGCATTTCAAAGCGTCACTACATCCCTTCCGAGCCCTAACATGTGCCCAAACAGTGGTCCCCCCCCACATATGGGATACTAGCGTACTCAGGAAAAACTGGACAACAACTTTTGGGGTCCAATTTCTCCTGTAACCATTGTGAAAATAAAAAATAGTGGGCTAAAAAATCATTTTTTGAGAAAAAAAATGATTTTTTATTTTCACGGCTCTGCGTTATAAACTTCTGTGAAGCACCTGGGGGTTCAAAGTGCTCACTATGCATCTAGATAAGTTCCTTAGGGGTCTAGTTTCCAAAATGGGGTCACTTGTGGGGGAGCTCCAATGTTTAGGCACACAGGAAATCTCCAAATGCGACATGGCAACCGCTAAATATTCCAGCATATTTTCCATTCAAAAAGTCAAATGGCGCTCCTTCCCTTCTGAGCCCTGCCATGCGCCTATACAGTGGTTTATGACCACATATGAGGTATCTGTGTACTCAGGAGAAATTGCCCAACAAATTTTAGGATCCAATTTATACTGTTGCCCATGTGAAAATGAAAAAAACTGAGGCTAAAAGAAATTTTTTGTGAAAAAAAAGTACTTTCTTTTTTTTAAGGATCAATTTGTGAAGCACCTGGGGGTTCAAAGTGCTCACTATGCATCTAGATAAGTTCCTTAGGGGGTCTAGTTTCCAAAATGTGGTCACTTGTGGGGGAGCTCCAATGTTTAGGCACACAGGGACTCTCCAAATGCGACATGGCAACCGCTAAATATTCCAGCATATTTTCCATTCAAAAAGTCAAATGGTGCTCCTTCCCTTCTGAGCCCTGCCGTGCGCCCATACAGTGGTTTATGACCACATATGAGGTATCTGTGTACTCAGGAGAAATTGCTCAACAAATTTTAGGATCCATTTTATCCTGTTGTCCATGTAAAAATGAACTAATTGATGCTAAAAGAAAATTTTTGTTGGAAAAATTAAAATGTCCATTTTTTCCTTCCATGTTGCTTTAGTTCCTGTGAAGCACCTTGAAGGGTTAATAATCTTCTTGAATGTAGTTTTGAGTAGCTTGAGGGGTGCAGTTTTTATAAATGTGTCACTTTTGGGTATTTTCTGCCATATAGACCCCTCAAAGTGACTTCAAATGTGAGGTGGTCCCTAAAAAAAATGGTTTTGTAAATTTTGCTGTAAAAATGAGAAATCGCTGGTCAACTTTTAACCCTTATAACTTCCTAACAAAAAAAAAATGTTGTTCCCAAAATTGTGCTGATGTAAAGTAGACATGTGGGAAATGTTATTTATTAACTATTTTGTGCCACATAACTCTCTGGTTTAACAGAATAAAAATTAAAAATTTAAAAATTACAAAATTTTCAAAATTTTGGCCAAATTTCCATTTTTTTCACAAATAAACGCAAAAATTATCGACCTAAATTTACCACTAACATGAAGCCCAATATGTCACGAAAAAACATTCTCAGAATCGCTAGGATCCGTTGAAGCATTCCTGAGTTATTACCTCATAAAGGGACACTGGTCAGAATTGCAAAAAATGGCAAGGTCTTTAAGGTCAAAATAGGCTGGGTCATGAAGGGGTTAAATACTATCTAAAATGTAGTATAGTATACAGATAGTTAGGTTTGAAACTTTTTTTTACATCTAAACCTAGCCACAGCTAAATGATTGGCCGTTGACTTCCTCAGACATTAATATGCCAATAGGGCAGCTCAACTACATGTGGGTCCAGGGAACACAAATACCATGATGGAACAGGCAGGCTTTGGCTTTCAGTCCTACTTTCCCTCTAATATACCTGCTGTCGACAAGATGCTGGGACCGGCAGCCACTGGTGGCGCAATATAGTGAAATCCTGTGACAAGTCTATTGCAGAGGATTTTCATCTGACTCACTTGATGTCAGAAAAGGCTTAGATAAGCTTTATATTTTATCTTTTAATACTCAAAAGCGAACACTATTATTGTGTGGCGTAGTACAAATAGAAATTTTACTTTTGTGGGGGCAATAATACAGTGAGGCACAACGCCATAATTACTTTTTGGTGGTCCAAAGAGGAACTATTAGATCAGTATGCAAATTGCCTCTTAAGAGAAAAAGAGGACTTGAACTCTATAGCGCCACCTATTGGAAGTAGCGATCTTACAAGTCACAATCAACCCTTTAATGAGTCTTGTAATAAGACTTAGGATAAAAGCCAAATCAGTATCTCAATTTGCAGACACGGTGTTTCGGACTATTGGTCCTCATCAGTATATGTATGAGATCTGATTTGGCTAGCTGAGAGGCTCTGGACTGACGTCTAAGGAGTAAGGTTTCTCCTTGTGGAGAGTGACATACCAGCTCTGGCGTGTCAAAGTAAGGAGGCTTATTCGCCATGCAATGCTCCTCTGGGAAATTTAATATGCAAATTGCCTCTTAAGAGAAAAAGAGGACTTGAACTCTATAGCGCTACCTATTGGAAGTAGCGATCCTACAACTATTAGATCAGGACATTTTTACTTTGGGAAGACCAATAAAGGACATTATAACTTGACGGCACAAATGGAACATTATTACTTTGAGAGTAAAGATGGGGAACTGTTATTTTGTTAAGGTACATGGGGACAGCAGCAGGATGGGCAATTTGAATCCAAAGATGAGTCGTGAATGGAAGAAAACATCATGATGTTGATGGCTACAATCAGAGAGGATGTTATTGGATTTACCTATTGTTTTCATTTTTCACTTTGCAGAACTAGTATATATGCACTGTTTAGTGACTGCATTTCCCAGAGGTATGGTAGCATAAAGCTGAGACACTGTATCTAAGGCTGCCATTTTATATACTAACTCAGATAATTTATTATTGCTTAATTTTTTCAAGAGGAGCAAAACAAGTTCTTGGGTTGCTGAAATTTTCAGCATCATACCTTGTAATTATTCGACTACTAAAATAAACATGGAAATATTCTATACCCACTGCGTGCATATAAAAATAAGAAGATTTATAATACTAAAAAGGAATCTAAAACCTGGTAATAAAACTGTGGCAAGATATGGGATTCTTTTCTATAACATTTGCTTTCATATAAAGGAGGAAAATTGAAATTGTTCTAGTAATATTGTACTTCACCGGTAATAACAGTGTTCTGTCTGGATGTGGATTGGTACAATACCCTGTGTTTGATTGTAAGGTGTTGATTAGATAGCCTCTGCTTTCTGAGTATAAGCCGTCTGCCTTTGCTTGTCTTCACAGATTACTTGTTGGGACAAGTTATTACTGTGCTAAGCAAAGCCTTAAAGTGTCTGTATTTAAAGACTCCGATGCTGCAGAGGGGAGATAATTACACAGACATTGGAGTTGCTAGACAACCAAGACACTAGGCACCGGTGTGTGCATCCCACTGGTAAGTCTTCAGTTGGTTTCCAGTTAACACTTTTCATGCAGCCCAACCTTTTACTGGAAAGCAGCCAACAGGACATAACACAATTATAGAATATGTGCCAGCAAGATGGAGAAATGAAAATTTTGCAGTTGTTTATTAAGTAAAACAGCCCACTTTAATTTCTGATTGTGCGCCTATAAATGTTTAAGACAGCTTGATTTTATTACAGCATAAAACACTGCAAGGATTAGGGGACATGGATACATTTATAATAGCTTCCATTTCAGAACTGCATCGCAACACAGAAGGCCTTTAAAGTGATTTCCATATGCTAAAGATGATGTAAATGATAAAGTATCATAAATACAACGTTCCTTTTTATTAGCATACAAGCTTCACAAGGAAACTAGTCACCCTGAACAATCCTACTAAGGCTGGGGTCACACAAGCGTGTAATAAATCGTTCCCATTTTCATCCAGAAAAGTGTGACCATATTTTCCTTACTTGTCCTCTATGTGATGTCCTTGTACAGTCCGTTATAAAACTCGCAGGTGTTAATCATTTACAGGATCGTTTACAGTTTCCTATGTTACAGAACTGCAATGTATCCATAAAAATCGGATGCCACTATGATTGTCCGTATGGCAACTGATTTATTTCTCGCACCCATCAGATTTCGGAGTGAAATCACAGCATGCTGTGATTTTTTACTCACAATGAATACAGGTGAAAAAACCACACATCTGCACTGCCTCATTCATGGGTGTACCCAGGATCAAAACTAGGGGGGGCAAGCCAATGTCACATCTTATACAGGTTACATCATATACACTGTACATTATCCTGCATATTAGGTATGGAGCATTAGAACTGTTGTATATTGTATAATACAGCAGTGTATGCGACACTACGCTGTATATACCATATATTATACATGAAAACATAACAAGGACTAAAGAGTTGCTTGTAAGACATAATAATAATATGTGACGCTCTCCAAACAAGATAGAAACCATAAGAGCAAAAGAAGGGAGCTCAAGTCACCAATAGATAACTAAATAATAAGAAACAGATACAGGGAGTAGCAAAAAAGTATAACAAATTTTATTAAATAATCAAATAACTATGCTACAAAAATCACATATAATGACAAATATTAAAAAGACCAGTGAAAAAGATTAGACCGTGATGCGATAACAGCAGCAAATGTTAGTACATAATAGTACTCCCCTTGGGTGAGAAAAAAGCATGTGTAGGAGGAATCAGTAGTTGTAATCATGCCCATTTGTGAAGTGGTAGAAAGATTAGGTATCTCAGTAAGATAAAGGCAAATGCCTAGTGTGTTAACCCATAGTGGGTCCCACTGAGAACCAAACGCAGTCACCGTATACCACAAACTACCGATGGCCCAACCTAAAGATGGAAGAAAACCAAGATCTGTAGTCACATGCTAAGTCCTATGGTCTCACTCACCCATGGTGAAAAGCTGCTGGTCGCACCGAGGCCCCGACGCCGTTTCGCGTTTCCGTGCACTGCCCCCCGAGGAAGCGGAAACGCGAAACGGCGTCGGGGCCTCGGTGCGACCAGCAGCTTTTCACCATGGGTGAGTGAGACCATAGGACTTAGCATGTGACTACAGATCTTGGTTTTCTTCCATCTTTAGGTTGGGCCATCGGTAGTTTGTGGTATACGGTGACTGCGTTTGGTTCTCAGTGGGACCCACTATGGGTTAACACACTAGGCATTTGCCTTTATCTTACTGAGATACCTAATCTTTCTACCACTTCACAAATGGGCATGATTACAACTACTGATTCCTCCTACACATGCTTTTTTCTCACCCAAGGGAGTACTATTATGTACTAACATTTGCTGCTGTTATCGCATCACGGTCTAATCTTTTTCACTGGTCTTTTTAATATTTGTCATTATATGTGATTTTTGTAGCATAGTTATTTGATTATTTAATAAAATTTGTTATACTTTTTTGCTACTCCCTGTATCTGTTTCTTATTATTTAGTTATCTATTGGTGACTTGAGCTCCCTTCTTTTGCTCTTATGGTTTCCGTATATTATACATGGCAGTCGCGCTCATGTCAGGAGTGATACCAGCAAGTCCGAGGATTGCAGTGCGATCCTCGCATGAGTTATACGGCCGTCTGTCTATGCCCTTGTTATAATAATACTGAAATATTAATCTATTATTAAAGTATTAAGGAGCTCACAAGTAAAAAAAAGCCCCCTACCTCCCTGTCCCCCACCCACACCCCAACAGCCCATCGTCTCACATGCACCCCTTAGTGTTCTGTCCCACTGACCCCACAATACCCCCATCCTCTCACATGCACCCCTCAGTGCTCTGTTGCCCCTCCCCACTTCAGTCCCCACAATACCCCCATCCTCTCACAGTAAACCCCCAGTGCCCTAGCCCCACAATACCCCCATCCTCTTACATTCAACCCCAGTGACCTGTCCACCCTCCCTCACAATACCCCATCCTCTCACATCAACCCCTGTGCGTCAGCCCCCACAATATCCCCATCCTTTCACATTCACCAACCAGTGCCCTGTACCCCTCCTCCACAATACCCCCATCCTCTCACATTAACCCCCCAGTGCCCTAGCCCCCACAATACCCCATCCTCTCACATTAACCCCCCCAGTGCCCTAGCCTCCACAATACCCCATACTCTTACATTCACCCCAGTGCCCTGTACCCCTCCCCCACAATACCCCCATCCTCTCACATTAACCCCCCCAGTGCCCTAGCCCCACAATACCCCCATCCTCTTACATTCACCCCAGTGCCCTGTACCCCTCCCCCACAATACCCCATTCTCTCACATTAACCCCCCAGTACCCTAGCACCCACTGTACCCCCATCCTCTCACATTCACCCCCAGTGCCCTGTACCCCTCCCCCACTGTACCCCCATCCTCTCACATTAACCCCCCAGTGCCCTAGCCCCCACAATACCCCATCCTCTTACATTCACCCCAGTGCCCTGTACCCCTCCCCCACTGTACCCCCATCCTCTCACATTCCCCCACAGTGACCATGACAAGCCTGAGCAGAATGAATTTAATAAATTCCATCCCCTCTTACCATGAAGCTTGCAGGCAGTGACTGAGGCAGGAGCAGGAAGTGTCCAGTGTCTGCACACAGAGGGCACTAGGAACCAGTGTGGCTGAGACAACCAGAGCCTGCAGGGCAGAAAGTGAAACTACAGCTGCTGCAGCCAGGAAGGAAGGAAGGAAGGAGCTCCTCTGGTGAGACAGCAGCTCCGTGCACTGCGCACACAGACAGGCACTGCAACCTGTGGCAGAGGGAGCCAGCATTGTGCTGCGCTCTCCGCTCTCTTTCATTGTGTGCCCCTGCTTCTAGGGAGGGGCACCTGCCCCTCCTGCCCCACGGTGGGTACACCCATGGCCTCATTGAATGGCATTGGTCCGAGTGCTATTACTTTTTTTATCGGATTGCACTCATCCAAGTTATGCACTGGTATGAGCGAGCCCCAAGATTCCTTTTACAGATTAAACTCACATGGTAAACCTCAGAACTGCTGACTATATTCTACAGTTTCTAGTTCTCAAACTATTATGCACTGAACTAAATGTGCTTGCCAGGTGCATGGCTAGGGTCTTAAAAGATCGGGGTGCAAAACCGAGGGCATATTTACCAAATCACCTTTCCCCAACACACCCACACTACAAGTGCTTCTCACAAAATAAGAATATCATTAAAAAGTTCATTTATTTCAGTTCTTCAATATGAAAAGTGAAACTCATATATTGTATAGAGTCATTACAGAGTGATCTATTTCAAGTGTTTATTTCTGTTAATGTTGAAGATTATAGCTTACAGCCAATGAAAACCCAAAAGTCATTATCTCAGAAAATTAGAATAATTTACAAAAAACACCTGAAAATGCTTCCTAAGCATTTAAAAAGGTCCCTTACTCTTTTTCAGTAGGCTCCACACAATCATGGGGAAGACTGACTTGACATATGTCCAGAAAGCAGTCATTGACACACTCCACAAGGAAGGTAAGCCGCAAAAGGTCATTGCTAAAGAAGCCGGCTATTCACAGAGTGCTGTATCCAAGCATATTAATGGAAAGTTGAGTGGAAGGAAAAATGTGGTAGAAAAAGGTGCACAAGCAATCGGGATAACCATAAGCCTTGAAAGGATTGTTAAAAAAAGGCCATTCAAAAATTTGTGAGAGATTCACAAGGAGTGGACTGCTGCTGGAGTCATTGCTTCCAGAGCCACCACACAAAGTCTTATCCAGGACATGGGCTACAAGTGTCGCATTCCTTGTTTCTAGCCACTCATGACCAATAGACAACGCCATAAGAGTATTACCAGGGCCAAGGAAGAATAGAGCTGGACTGTTGCTCAGGGATCCAAGGTGTTGTTTTCAGATGAAAGTAAATTTTGCATTTTATTTGGAAATCAAGGTTCCAGAGTCTGGAAGAAGAATGGAGAGGCATACAATTCAAGCTGCTTGAGATCTAGAGTGAAGTTTGTCATTTGCTGGTGTAGGTCCACTGTGTTTTATCAAGACTAAAGTCATCGCCGCAATCTAACAGGAAATTTTAGAGCACTTCATGCTTCCCTCTGCCGACAAGCTTTTTGGAGATGGAAATTTCATTCTCCTGGTTTAAAAACAACAGTATCACTGTGCTTGATTGGCCAGCAAACTCGCCCGACTTTAACCTCATAGAAAATCTATGGGGTATTGTAAAGAGGAAGATGAGAGACACCAGACCCCACATTGCAGACAAGCTGAAGGCTGCTATCAAAGCAACCTGAGCTTCCATAGCATCTCAGCAGTGCCACAGGCTGATCGCCTACATGCCACGCCGCATGGATGCAGTAATTGATGCAAAAGGAGCCCCGACCAAGTATTGAGTGCATTTACTGAACATACATTTCAGTAGGCCAACATTTCGGTTAGGTTATATGTACTAGATTCTTTGATAGGGCGTTGATCCAGGGAACTAGTCTGATTGCTGTATGTGGAGTCGGGAAGGAATTTTTTTCCCCAATGTGGAGCTTAGTGTTTGCCCCATGGGTTTTTTTTGCCTTCCTCTAGATCAACATGTTAAGCTATGGGTTGAACCATATGGACTTAAAGTTTTCCTTCAACCTTAAAAACTATGTTACATTTCAGTAGGCCAACATTTCGGATATTAAAATCATTTTTTCAAGCTGGTATTATAAAGTATTCTAATATACTGAGATAATAACTTTTCAGTTTTCATTGGTTGTAAGCCATAGTCATCAACATTAACAGAAATAAACACTTGAAATACATCACTCTGTTTGTAATAACTCTATATAATATATAAGTTTCACTTTTTGTATTGAAGAACAGAAATAAATTAAATTTTTGATGATATTAAATTCAATGAGAAGCACTTGTATGACTTCCTACTGTCATGACTTTCCTCTGTAGATTTGTTATTCCAAAATCTTCAGCATCTTCTTAATAGAAACTCCTTATCCTTACACCTTAACAATGTGACCCTGCTGCTATCCTTGTACTTGCTCTGCTGCCAGGGCCAGCCAATGCAGTACTGCACAATTTTTAGTGATTTGACTATAGTAATTTCAAACATAATATTTTTGTATAGAGATAGTGTCCCTAAAATAATATAATAACACTGCGCAACAAATTTCAGGGAAGTTCTTGTGCCCTGAAAATTTTTTATTGTATCTCATAGATTTTGATATGCTGAACACGAATATGTGCTCCAAAAGTCACTATCACATAAGGTTTTTAAGAAACAACAGTTTATAGTCTACATTATGACGTCCAAGACACTACATACATGTGCATCGATGTCAGTAGCAAAAGCAATTGTTCAAAAGTGTTTTGCAGATGACTTTCGTTTATAATCCGTGTCAGATGCTTCTCGAATAAGGTTCCAGCAATAGTCAGCCAGCATTGATGTACTCCACTTTCCCTGGTACCTTTTCTCCATCAGCGCAATGTCTTGGTGAAATCTTTCACAGTATTCATCACTAACTGCACCAAGATTGGCTGTAAAAAAGTCCAAGTGAGAATGTAGAAAATGCATTTTAAGTGACATATTGCATTTCATCAAATGATATGCTATGAGCATGTTGTCCACGAGTTGTTCAATGTTCAGTGCCCTGCTGTTGCCAAGGAAGTTGAAGGTCAAATCTTTAAAGGCTCTCCATGCCACTTGTTCAGAACCTTGCAAAATACCATCAAAGCTACTTGATATAGGAAAGATGTGTATCTTCGTACCGTGTTAGCCAGTAGATAGAAAAATATTTAGACTTGAGAGTCCTCAGTGGTTGATACCTTTTAATGGCTAACTGAAAAGATGGTAACAAATTGCAAGCTTTCGAGACTACTCCGGTCTCTTCATCAGGCAAAGACTAAAACAAAAGCTGAAGAATCACATATATATATATATATATATATATATACAAGAGGACACAGGAATAGTGCAATAGGTAAGACAAGTGACGTGAAGCAGAACTGTCATTATGGCAGAGGAATGAACATAAATTTTGGAACAGATCATAGATAAGGAGAGAGTTTTATTACCCTCTGATTGGGGTCTGGTGTTGTGTTTTGATGCCCCTAGAAGGTCAGAGACGCAGATTCCTTAATTGATATAGAATGACATGAATCCATGTGACACGTTCATTTCAGCACTAAGAGTGTCAAAGGTCATCAGAAGTTTGTATTCCCAAACCTTTCTATCTTTCTCAGATTTGAAGTTCAGTCTTCAGACTTAAAACTGTCAAGTCAACGAACAGTCGCCATTCCTTCAGGGCATGTTCGAATCCAAGAGCACCAAACAACCCCAAGACGTCGTTGAAAAAGGTTAAACTGTCGACATGGTTGAAAAATTGATTCAGGTCTTCTTGACGACTGCGAAAAACAGAAACTCTTGTTCCTGGTAATAAGAGATTCTGTTCTTGTAGCCTTGATCGCAATAATTCTGCCTGCCTCTTTGATAATTTCAAATCTCTGATGAAGTCACTCAGATCAGCTTGACTGAACATATGTGGATTAGATGTAGAAGGCTCAAAGTCTGGGTCTGCAGCAGTTTCATTTTTCCAGTGACATTGTTAGTTCATCCTCGTCGTCCTCCATTGTCCATACTTTGGGCAGTTTTGGAACATGAAGACTTTCATCGTGTGCAACTGGTCTTATGGCTGAAGGAAGATTAGGATATTTTATTGATTTTTTGTTCTTTGTTGAATATCCTGTTATATTTGTAAGGCAGAAGTAGCAATCTGTTACATGATCTCTCTGCTCTCTTCATATCATTGAGACAGCGAAAGGCATTGAAGGATCCATTCAGCCATGCTCTAAGGCTTCTAGAACAAGATGCACAGCACATATGATGTGCGCACTGTTTGTCCTGATTTCCAATTGACCATTCAAAGTATAGTTCATATGCTTTATTGACAAGTGAAGTCTTTTCCTTCTTTTGTGCTTTCATTGTATATTCTCCGCATATGTAGCAGAAATGATCACTACTGTTGAGACACCGACGCTACATTTCGAAATAAATCTTCAGGTTTTACAATGAAAAGTTTTCAGGCAAATCGCATATATGATAGTAAAAAGATGGAGGCCCGATTCTATTGCATCAGGAGGGCAGTAATGTCACGATGGGCACAGGCTTTGCAGCGTTGAAATCTCTCACCCCATGTGCTCACCCACCTATCCACTCTCTCTTTCCCCATGTGCTGACTTGTCTCGTCTGTGCTCTCTTGAGATCGCAGAGGATACAGTCATGGCCAAAAGTTTTGAGAATGACACAAATATTATATTTTCACATGATCTGCTGCCCTCTGGTTTTTATGTGTGTTTGACAGATGTTTTTATCACAGACAGAAATATAATTGCAAACATATGAGTAACAAAAGCTTATATTGACAGTTAGAATGAGTTAATGCAGCAAGTCAATATTTGCAGTGTTGACCCTTCTTCTTCAGGACCTCTGCAATTCTCCCTGGCATGCTCTCAATCAACTTCTGGACCAAATCCTGACTGATAGCAGTCCATTCTTGCACAATCAATGCTTTCATTTTGTCAGAATTTTTAGGTTTTTGTTTGTCCACCCGTCTCTTGATGATTGACCACAAGTTCTCAGTGGGATTAAGATCTGAGGAGTTTCCAGGCCATGGACCCAAAATCTCTATGTTTTGTTCCCTGAGCCATTTAGTTATCACCTTTGCTTTATGGCAAGGTGCTCCATCATGCTGGAAAAGGCATTGTTGATCGCCAAACTGCTCTTGGAGGGTTGGGAGAAGTTGCTCTTGGAGGACATTCTGGTACCATTCTTTATTCCCTTGGCTGAGAAGCAACCCCACACATGAATGGTTTCAGGATGCTTAAAAGTTGGCATGAGACAAGACTGGTGGTAGCGCTCACCTTGTCTTCTCCAAATGAGGCGTTTTCCTGATGTCCCAAACAATCGAAAAGGGGATTCATCAGAGAAAATAACTTTACCCCAGTCCTCAGCAGTCCACTGCCTGTACCTTTTGCAGAATATCAGTCTGTCCATGATGTTTTTTCTGGAGAGAAGTGGCTTCTTTGCTGGCCTCCTTGAGACCAGGCCTTGCTCCAAGAGTCTCCGCCTCACAGTGCGTGCAGATGCACTCACACCTGCCTTCTGCCATTCCTGAGCAAGCTCTGCACTGCTGGTAGCCCGATCCCACAGCTGAAACACTTTTAAGAGACGGTCCTGGCGCTTGCTGGTCTTTCTTGGGTGCCCTACAGCCTTTTTGGCAACAATGGAACCTTTCTCCTTGAAGTTCTTGATGATGCGATAGATTGTTGACTGAGGTGCAATCTTTCTAGCTGCGATACTCTTCCCTGTTAGGCCATTTTTGTGCATTGCAATGTTGACTGCACGTGTTTCTTTAGAGATAACCATGGTTAGCAGAAGAGAAACAATGATGCCAAGCATCAGCCTCCTTTTAAAGTGTCCAGTGGTGTCATTCTTACTTAATCATGACAGATTGATCTCCAGCCATGTCCTCATCAACACCCACGCCTGTGTTAATGGAGCAATCACTGAAAAGAGGTTAGCAGGTCATTTTAAGGCAGGGCTGCAATGATGTTGAAATGTGTTTTGGGGATAAAGTTCATTTTCTAGCCAAATATTGACTTTGCAAGTAATTGCTGTTAAGCTGATCACTCTTTATAACATTCTGGAGTATATGCAAATTGCCATTAGAAAAAGTGAAGCAGTAGACTTTGTAAAAATTAATATTTGTGTCATTCTCAAAACTTTTGTCCATGACTGTAGGTGATGTTACATTTGCACATAGGACTGTTATGATTTGGTAGCTGAGGAGAGCAGGCATAAACGGCAATACACCAGAGAGGTTGGAATCTACTGGATTGCAGTACCCTGACTAACCACCACAACTAAAGGCAGCCGTGGAGCGTACCTACGTTGGTCCTAGACGCCTCGTCACAGCCTGAGAGGCTAACTACACCTAAAGATAGAAAGATGAAAGCTATCTGCCCCGGAGCAGATCCCCAAAGAACATAGGAAGCCCCCAGACATGTAATGGCAGTTAGACAAGAGGAAATACAGACACAGACAGAAAATAGTATGAGCAAACATTGGGGCCCAATCTTCCTAGAAAGAAAAGGATAGGAAGGACACTTACTGCAATCCAAAAAACCCTAAAAAAATACCAACTCTACTAATTGCGAAAACACCTGAGATCACACGACCTCTACCACCTAAATTAGTTCTCTGGTGTAACAAAACTAAGCCGCAGCCACTGAAAAAACTGGAAAAGGCAAATGAACAAATAACAGTGACTCAGATAAACTGTGAGGAGCACAAGCCCCCAGAGGGGACCTGGCTGACCTCCACAGAAGTGCAGGAAAAAATGCAAAAAGCAAGCACAAAAATAAAAGCAGAAAATATCTTATCTGTTAGCAGAAGATGCAGGCAAGACTCAGCAAGCTTCCAAGTGAACCAGGAACCAAAGTTGAGACAAGAACAATTGATCACCGGCAACCCTGATGGGAGGGAACCTCCCTTATATAAGACCAGTCTGTAACTCCTGATTGCCAATCTTCATTGAATGGTTCAGTACTGTTGATAACCACCAGAGGGAGCTTCTGCTCAGAATTCATTTCTAACACATTCACAACAGTACACCCCCCTTGAGGAGGGGTCACCGAACCCTCATTTGGGCAACCAGGTCGGTCAGGATGAGCTCTGTGATACGCACGGATCAGTCTCCTAGCATGGATGTCCGAAGCAAACACCCAAGAATTGTCCTCCTGACCATAACCTCTCCACTTAACCAAATACTGTAGTTTCCGTCTAGAAAAACGAGAATCCAATATTTTCTCAACCACATACTCCAGATTGCCCTCAACCAAAACAGGGTCAGGAGGCGCAGCCATAGGAACCACTGGCTCGACAAACCTCTTCAATAAGGACTTGTGGAACACGTTATGGATCTTAAATGTCCCTGGAAGAAGTAAACGAAAGGAAACAGGATTAAGAATCTCCATGATCTTATAAGGTCCAATGAACCTAGGCTGAAACTTAGGAGATGCAACTCTCATAGGGATATTTCTTGAGGACAACCAGACCAAGTCCCCCACTTCAAACCGAGGACCATCAGTCCTATGCCGGTTGGCAAACCGCTGGGCCCTCTCCTGAGAGAGGGACAACCTCTCCACTACCTGGTCCCAAATCTGCTGCATACGCTCCACAACAGAGTCAACACCTGGACAGACAGAAGCCTCCGTCTGTCCCAAAGAAAATCGAGGGTGAATCCCAAAATTGCAGAAAAATGAAGACATCAAAGTGGCAGAGCTAGCCCTATTATTAAGATCAAACTCAGCCAAAGGCAAAAAAGAGACCCAGTCATCTTGATCAGCAGACACAAAGCATCTCAGATAAGTCTCCAATGTCTGGTTTGTTCTCTCAGTTTGTCCATTGGTCTGAGGATGAAAAGCCGAGGAGAAAGACAATTGAACACCAAGTTTAGAACAAAAAGTCCTCCAAAATCTGGAAACAAACTGGACTCCTCTGTCAGACACAATGTTCTCAGGAATGCCGTGTAACCGAACCACGTGCTGAAGGAACAAAGGCACCAATTTGGAGGAGGAAGGCAACTTAGGTAATGGCACAAGATGTATCATTTTGGAAAACCTATCACAAATCACCCAGATAACGGTCATTCTCTGAGAAACAGGGAGGTTGGAAATGAAATCCATAGAGATATGGGTCCATGGTCTCTTGGGCACAGGCAATGGCATCAACAAACCACTAGAGCGAGAGCAAGGCTTGGAGCGAGAGCAAGTCCCGCAGGACTGCACAAATTCCCTGACGTCACGAGACAAAGTAGGCCACCAAAAGGACCGACTAACCAAGTCTCTGATACCAAAAATTCCGGGATGACCGGCCAACGCGGAACAATGAATCTCAGACATCACACTCTTTTTCCATCGGTCTGGGACAAACAATTTCCCAATAGGGCAGCGCTCGGGTTTATCCTCCTGACACCCTTCCAGAGCCAGTCTCAAATTGGGCGAGATGGCGGAAAGAACTACACCTCTTTCAAAATAACAGCAGGATCAGATAACTCAGGAGAGTCCGCAAGGAAACTCCTCGAGAGGGCATCCGCCTTAACATTCTTAGTGCCAGGAAGAAAGGAAACCACAAAATTAAAACGTGTGAAAAACAAGGCCCACCTGGCCTGTCTAGGATTAAGTCGCTTGGCTGATTCCAGATAAACCAGATTCTTATGGTCAGTGAGGACCACCACCTGATGTTTGGCTCCCTCCAGCCAATGTCTCCACTCTTCAAAAGCCCACTTCATGGCCAATAACTCCCGATTACCCACGTCATAATTACGTTCAGTTGGAGAAAATTTTCGAGAGAAAAAGGCACAAGGGTTACTTTTAGAGGTCTCTGGATCTCTTTGGGACAAAACGGCACCTGCCCCAATTTCAGAGGCATCAACCTCCACCTGAAATGGCAGAGAAACATCAGGCTGCCGTAGAACAGGAGCAGAAGTGAATCTCTGCTTAAGTTCCTGAAACGCAGAGACTGCCTCAGGAGGCCAATTCACCACATCAGAACCCTTTTTTGGTCAAATCAGTCAATGGTTTAACAATAACAGAGAAATTACCAATAAATTTACGATAAAAATTGGCAAAACCCAAGAATCTCTGAAGAGTCTTTAATGAAGTAGGTTGGACCCAATCACAGATGGCCTGAACCTTGACCGGGTCCATTTCAATAACAGATGGGGACAAAATGAATCCCAGAAATGAGATCCTCTGTACACCAAAAAGACACTTTGATCCCTTCACATACAGAGCATTCTCTCTCAAAATCTGGAACACAGTTCGAACATGTTTCACATGAGAGTCCCAGTCATTGGAAAAAATCAAGATATCATCCAAATAAACAATCAGAAATTTATCCACAAAATCCCTGAAAATGTCATTCATGAAGGACTGGAAGACGGAAGGAGCATTAGTGAGCCCAAAGGGCATCACTAGGTACTCAAAATGCCCCTCTGGGGTATTAAATGCCGTCTTCCATTCATCCCCGTGCTTAATGTGAATAAGGTTATACGCCCCCCTGAGGTCAAGCTTGGTAAACCAAGTAGCACTTTTCACCCTGGAAAACAGGTCAGAAATCAAGGGTAACGGATATTGATACTTCACAGTGATATTGTTCAAGAGACGATAATCAATACACGGCCTTAATGAACCATCCTTTTTGGCCACAAAGAAAAAACCGGCACCCAAGGGTGAAGAGGATGGTCTGATATGACCCTTCTCCAATGACTCCTTGATATAAGACCGCATAGCGTCATGTTCAGGTACAGACAAGTTAAAAAGGCAACCTTTAGGGAATTTACTACCAGGCACTAATTCAATAACGCAGTCATAGCTCCTATGGGGGGGCAAGGATGCAGATTTACTTTCGCTAAACACATCAGAAAAATCAGTCAAAAAGTCAGGAACATCCTGAGCCTGGGGAGAGGCAGAAAAAACAGGAGTGTTGGCATTAACACATTGGCAGCCCCAACTGGTTACAGACACAGATTTCCAATCCAAAACAGGATTATGAGACTGTAACCAAGGGAAACCTAGTACAATAATGTCATGCAGATTATACAGCACCAAAAATTTGCAACTCTCCTGATGATCAGGTTCAACCCTCATTATCACCTGAGTAGAGAACTGGGGTTTATTCTCAGCCAAAGGGGTAGAATCAATCCCCAGTAGGGGAATAGACTTCCGTAGGAGTATCAAGGGAAACCCACAACGTTTAGCAAAATCAAAATCATCAGGTTAATAGCTGCTCCCGAATCAACAAAAGCCTGAGCAGAAAATGTGGACAGGGAGCAAATCAGGGTAACAGTCAACAGAAATTTAGTCTGAATACTACCCAAGACAACTGAGCATGCAAAACGTCTTCCCCGCTTAGGGCAGACTGAAATAGCATGAGAGGCGTCACCACAGTAGAAACATAACCCATTGCGTTTTCGAAACTCATGACGCTGTGCCCCAGAAGCCACTCTATCACACTGCATGGGTTCAGAAGCTGGTTCACAAGGCAACACTATTCCACGCATACCTCTGCGCTCACGCAAACGTCTGTCAATTTGAATCGCTAA
>JARQOD010000005.1:243430666-243504168 GCA_033576555.1 Oophaga sylvatica
TTAACAAAAATAGGGGGGACCCCACGCCATTTTTTTTTTCGAAGGGAACCCCTATTTTTGTTAATCAGTTCCCTCTGACGTCACTGATTGTGTCCCTGGCTGACCTGAAGTGAAAGTGGAAAGCAATCAATTAAGCTTTCCACTTAAGGGCCCGTCTCACATAGCGATATCGCTACCGAGATCGCTGCTGAGTCACTAGTTTTGTGACGCAGCAGCGAGCTCACCAGCGATATCGCTGTGTGTGACATTCAGCGACGATCAGCCCCCTGCCGGGTATCGCTGATCGTCGCTGAAATGTCAGGACCTTTTTTTGATCGCTGGTTTCCCGCTGACAGGCACGCATCGCTGCGTGTGACAGGCGGGAGACCAGCGATCCGCTGGTAACCAAGGTACACAGCGGGTTTCCAGGCGCGGGGCTGTGCCTAGAAACCCGCTGTGTACCTTGGATACCAGCGCCCTGATGCAGGGAGCTGGTATCCAAGGTACACAGCGGGTTTCCAAGCGCTGCGCGGTGCCTGGAAACCCGCTGTGTACCTTGGTTACCAGCGGATCGCTGGTCTCCCGCCTGTCACACGCAGCGATGCGTGCATGTCAGAGGGAAACCAGCGATCAAAAAAAGGTCCTGACATTTCTGCGACGATCAGCGATACCCGGCAGGGGGGCTGATCGTCGCTGAATGTCACACACAGCGATATCGCTGGTGAGCTCGCTGCTGCGTCACAAAACTAGTGACTCAGCAGCGATCTCGGTAGCGATATCGCTATGTGAGACGGGCCCTTAAGCGATGTTACCCGCAGTGTCGCTGTCCCAGATCGCTGCCTGAGCTGCCTGTTTGGCAGCTCAGCAGCGATCATGTAGCGATACACCAGCGATCCTGACAAGTGCATATCGTTGTCGGGATCGCTGGTGTATCGTTATGTGACACCCAGCCTTTACTCTCCTGTCAGGCAGGAGAGGAACTCATTCATTTGGGGTTTACTGTGAGGCTGCAGCATTAGCTGCGGTCCCTGCAGTAAACATTAACCCTTTCTGAAGGATTACACCGTGGGACCTGACTGTGCATGGGATAGGTAAGAATAATTTTGCTTTTTTATTTTATTTTTATTACAGGAAATGGTTTTTGCAGTAAAATAAAAGATGGTCAAAAACATGTGTCTTTATTTCATTAAAATGATTTTTAATTAAAGTGTGTGTGTTTTATTTTTATTTCATGCAATAGGATTAATAATTGATAGTTGTCTAATTGACAGCTCTCAATTATTAACCTGGCTTAAGGTCACCTTTCAATAGCAAGGTGGCTTTAACCCCATATTAACCCATTCGCCACCGCTACAGGGCAATGGGAATAGACGGGCAAAGTGCCAGAAAGGGCGAATCTAATTATAGATTTGTCTTTCCTGGGGTGTCTGGGGGCAGATGTTAGTAGCCGGGGGGGGCAAAAATAATGGTCCCTCTCTGGGCTATTATTATCTGCCCCCACTCACTGGCTTTGTCTGTCTGGTTGCGAAAATAGGGCGGGAGCCCACGCATTTTTTTTTCAGCAATTTTACACCTCATATATATATATACATGTCATTGAATTTGTGACACATATATATATATATTTATATTTGTAGTTCATACACTTCTACATAGTATAATAGCCGCTAATTCAATTGCCGGCTTTTGTGAAAATGCAGAACCCGACATAAAATGACACTTGGTGTACATAGGGTTAACCATGTCTTTTCATGTCCTTTGCTATCTAATTTGCACAAACAATTAAATCAGACTATGTGTGCAAAATTTCACACCTGTAGGGGTTAATTAAAGGTGTAAATTCGTAGCAAAAAAGTCCGTTTTTTTACAACGAATTTACACCTTTAATTAACCCCTACAGGTGTGAAATTTTGCACACATAGTCTGATTTAATTGTTTGTGCAAATTAGATAGCAAAGGACATGAAAAGACATGGTTAACCCTATGTACACCAAGTGTCATTTCATGTCGGGTGACCCGACATGAAATGACACTTGGTGTACATAGGGTTAACCATGTCTTTTCATGTCCTTTGCTATCTAATTTGCACAAACAATTAAATCAGACTATGTGTGCAAAATTTCACACCTGTAGGGGTTAATTAAAGGTGTAAATTCGTAGCAAAAAAGTCCGTTTTTTTTTACAACGAATTTACACCTTTAATTAACCCCTACAGGTGTGAAATTTTGCACACATAGTCTGATTTAATTGTTTGTGCAAATTAGATAGCAAAGGACATGAAAAGACATGGTTAACCCTATGTACACAAAGTCTCATTTCATGTCGGGTGCTTCTGTCTTTTCACTGAAGCCGGCTTTACCCGGCAATTGAATGAGAGGATATTTTACTATGTAGAAGTGTATAAACTATACATATATGTATATATATATGTCACAATGACATGTATAATATATATATATATATGTATTCTATGTGTGTATATTTAGTGTTTACAAGGAAAGAATGGGGTTTTTTTAGTTGCGATATTTTGTTCCCATAGACTTACATGGGACTTCCGGTATCGGTATCGGGTATCGCCGATATTTTAGTGATATCGGCGATACCATTCCGATTCCGATACTTTAGGATATCGGAAAGTATCGCTCAACTCTAATCGCTAATAACATAGAATCATTGAGACCAGAGGGAGCAGGGAAACACACCATAACATCTTTTACATTCTCTGACAGACCCTTCCGAAAAAAGGCTGCCAAAGCATCATCATTCCATTTGGTCAGGACTGCCCACTTTCGGAATTTCTGACAGTATAACTCAGCGTCCTCAAGCCCCTAATTTAATGCCAACAAGGTTTTTTCAGCTTGATCAGTGACATTAGGTTCATCGTACAATAACCCCAGAGCCAGAAAAAATGCATCAACATTACTCAAAACAGGGTCCCCAGGTGTCAGGGAAAAAGCCCAATCCTGAGGATCGCCGCGCAGGAGAGAGATGACAATTTGAACCTGCTGTGCTGCGTTCCCTGAGGACTTAGGTTTTAAGGCAAAAAACAACTTACAGTTATTTTTGAAATTCAGAAATTTAGCTCGATCCCCTAAAAATAAATATAGCATGGGGATCCTAAGTTCCACAAGCGACAACCTAGCAAGATAGGTAGCAATACTCCAAACTTCAGTGGCAAGCTGATCCACACGGCCAGAAAACTGTGCAAACTCCATTGAGAGAAAAAAAAATCCTCAGCACCCAGAGAAAAAGAGGGAAAAAAAATGCAACAAACAGAAAAAAAAAAAAAAAATCTCTGACAACTCTGACAACTTTTTTTTTTTTCACACTATTTTTCCCTTCTGTGAGTACCATATAATTTTCAGTTAGGCCGGTGATACTGTTATGATTTGGTAGCTGAGGAGAGCAGGCAAAAACGGCAATACACCAGAGAGGTTGTAATCTACTGGATTGCAGTACCCTGACTAACCACCACAACTAAAGGCAGCCGTGGAGCGTACCTACGTTGGTCCTAGACACCTCGTCACAGCCTGAAAGGCTAACTACACCTAAAGATAGAAAGAGGAAAGCTATCTGCCCCGGAGCAGATCCCCAAAGAACATAGGAAGACCCCAAACATGTAATGGCGGTTAGACAAGAGGCAATACAGACACAGACAGAAAATAGTATGAGCAAACGTTGGGGCCCAATCTTCCTAGAAAGAAAAGGATAGGAAGGACACTTACTGCAATCCAAAAAACCCTAAAAAAATACCAACTCTACTAATTGCGAAAACACCTGAGATCACACGACCTCTACCACCTAAATTAGTTCTCTGGTGTAACAAAACTAAGCCGCAGCCACTGAAAAAACTGGAAAAGGCAAATGAACAAATAACAGTGGCTCAGATAAACTGAGAGGAGCACAAGCCCCCAGAGGGGACCTGGCTGATCTCCACAGAAGTGCAGGAAAAAATGCAAAAAGCAAGCACAAAAATAAAAGCAGAAAATATCTTATCTGTTAGCAGAAGATGCAGGCAAGACTCAGCAAGCTTCCAAGTGAACCAGGAACCAAAGTTGAGACAAGAACAATTGATCACCGGCAACCCTGATGGGAGGGAACCTCCCTTATATAAGACAAGTCTGTAACTCCTGATTGCCAATCTTCATTGAATGGTTCAGTACTGTTTGTAACCACCAGAGGGAGCTTCTGCTCAGAATTCATTTCTAACACATTCACAACATAGGACCCCTTGTTCGAAAGGAGCTTCTGAACTCTCTCGGCCATTGAATTTGTCAAATTTTGGATGGTTTCTGCTTTAATTGTTTTGCATGAGGACAGAATACCCTCCCAGAGCTGTTGCTTAGATGTGAACTGCCTCCAGCCATCATAGACACTCCTTTTGATGATGCTCCAGAGGTTCTCAATGGGGTTGAGGTCAGGGGAGCATGGGGACCACACCATAAGTTTGTCCCCTTTTATGCCCATAGCAGCCAGAGATGCAGATGTGTTATGTGCAGCATGAGACGGTGCATTATCATGCATGAAAATGATCTTGCTGCGGAATGCACTGTTCTTCTTCTTGAACCATGGCAGGAAGTGCTGTTTGAGAAACTCAACATACACTATGGAGTTCATCTTTACCCCTTCAGGGATTCTAAAGGGGCCGACAATCTCTCTCCCCATGATTCCAGCCCAAAACATTACTCCACCTCCTCCTTGCTGGCACCGTAGCCGTGTTTGCATGGGGTGTCCATCAACCAGCCATCCTCCACTCCATCCATCTGGACCATCGAGCGTTGCACGGCACTCATCGGTGAACAAAACAGTTTTGAAGTCAGTCTTCATGTATTGTTTGACCCACTGGAGCCGTTTCTGCTTCTGTGCAGTAGATAGAGGAGGTCGACAGGATGGCTTACTCACAGCTGCAAACCTCTGAAGGACCCTGCATCTTGTTGTTCGGGGGACGTTGGAGGCCCCAGCAGCTTCAAAAACTTGTCTGCTGCTATGACAAGGCTTTTTTACCGCTGCTCTTTTAACCTGACGTAATTGCCTGTAGGAAAGAGTCCTCAATTTTCCCTTATCAGCACGCACACATGTGTACTGTGAATCAGCTACATACTTCTTGATGTGCGATGATCACGATGAAGTGTCTTGGCAATTTTGATTGTAGTCATGCCTTGACCTAAACACTCCACAATTTGTTGCTTCTCAGCAGCCGACACATCCTTTTTCTTTCCCATTTTGGCAGAAAATGTAGGCTGCTTAATAATGTGGGACAGCCTTCTTAAGTAGTCTTGCCTTTCATTGGACACACCTGCCAAACTAATTAGCACAGGTGTCTGCAATTGCTTACAGTGATATAAAGAGCCCTGACACACATCACAATCAATGAGTTTAACTGACAAACAAAAAAATTCTTACCTTATCACTCCTAAACAATTTTTGCATAATAATTTGGAACACAGTGTAGTTAGTCCCCTGCACGTTTGCTAGTTGTCAAGTCCCCAGTACCCGCCAGTTGGTCTGCCAGTCCAGTACCTGTCTGCTTGTACTTTTCTTGTGTCCCTGTATTTCAGCCTTGCCCGTCTGCCTGCATTTATATCAGCTGTGTCCACTTGTCTGCATATCAGCTGTACCATCCTGCACCTGCCAGTGTCCATCTGTATACCAGCCTGCATCTCACATGCTTATCCGTATACCAGTCTGCACCTGCCAATTCCTATTTCTATACCAACCATACCAGCTTGCAACTGCAAGTACCTATCTGCATATCAGTCATACCAGCCCTCACCTGCCAGTGCTTATCTGTATACCAGCCTGGATCTGTCAGTGCCTATCTGTATATCAGCCATACCCACCAGCAGTGGTTTTCTCATATATAACTTTTGCTATATGTTGAAATATGGTTGAAAAGCCTCAGTTTGGGAATGTTGGCTGTAATCTTTACATTTGTCAGATTGATGTAAGGGTGAACATAATTATAACACTGATGCTAATGAATTACTAAAGACAGAAAGCGAGTGATCTGTTCACCATATGGATTGAAAAATATGGAATGAAAATGAAAAACTACAGACGATGGTCGTGTGTTGACACCGTCTGATTATACAGGGAATTTGGAGAAATTCCCAGTTGTAGATGATGTGGGTTGACATTTGTACCAGTGTTCCTGTGAGAAAAGCTGAGCGCTGTGAAGTTAATCACTATAACCCCAATTTAATGACACTTAAAAAAACCTCTTTGGACATGATGGGTTAAAAGTGATATGCAACAGCTAATTAGCAGAGATTTTATTTAATGAATCAAACAAGTAGTCACACCAAAAGGGCGATATTTTACAGTGGCTGGCAGACAGATTTAATGAACATCTTAAGACTTACAGATATCTTAAAGACACACACTGCCAGCACTTCTTTACTGTTACATAGGGCAACATGGTGTACAGTTCTAAGGCTCAGTGTGAGAGCCTAGACTGTCAGTCATGCTTCTATTTTTTTAGGGTGTAGACAGTGCTCCAAAAGAAGAAATGTTGGGGAGAATGGTCAAAACTATTGCAGAAAAAGGGACCAACTTTCCATAGCAACTACTCAATTTTTAAGGAAAGTCCTCCACTTTCCATTGAACTAGTTTTGAAATATCTGAATGTAAATGTCAAGCGACTTTTTTTACAAGTTGACTACAATTTGAGCTAAAGATTCCATGTGCATCAAATAAAAAAAGAAACAACCTGAAAACCAATCAATAAAAAACTCTTATCCAGATCTCCCCACTATCTTGTCCTCTAATCAGTTTCTCTTCAGCCTCCTTCTTCCAGGTCTTCTTGTGTCTGGGGCTGCCATTGACTAGACACCATGAGGTCACATGGGCACAATGCATGTCATTAAGGTTAATGACATACAGGTGCATCTCACAAAATTAGAATATCATCAAAAAGTTAAATTATTTCAGTTCTTCAGTACACAAAGTGAAACTCATATATTATATAGAGTCATTGCAAACAGAGTGATCTATTTCAAGTGTTTATTTCTGTTAATGTTGATGATTATGGCTTACATCCAATGAAAACTCAAAAGCCATTATCTCAGTAAATTAGAATACTTTATAACACGAGCTTGAAAAAATTATTTTAAAATCTGAAATGTTGGCCTACTGAAATGTATGTAAATGTGCACAATACTTGGTCGGGTCTCCTTTTGCATCAATTACTGCATCAATGCGGGGTGGCATGGAGACGATCAGCCTGTGGCACTGCTGAGGTGTTATGGAAGCCCAGGTTGCATTGATAGCAACCGTCAGCTTGTCTGCATTGTTGGGTCTGATGTCTCTCATCTTCCTCTTTACAATAGCAGGTCAGACAAGTTTGCTGGCCAATCAAGCACAGTGATACTGTTGTTTCTGGTTATTTAAAAAAGTAAGGTGATGATCTTGCATTATGACTTGTATTTTGGAGAATCTTGGAGAATCTCTAGTTATAAGCCTCTAGTAAAGCATACTATTCTGAAAGAAGAGATAAAGAATACATAGTAAAGAAGAGATGAGACATGGGTCAATTAATGACATTTAATTAATCAGATTAATCAGTAATCAGAACCACCCACTCCCGTCTCCAAGACTTCTCATGTGCTGTGCCAATTCTTTGGAATTCTCTACCCAGGATAATTCAATTAATCACCAATACCCACAGTTTTAAGCGTGCCCTAAAAACGCATTTCTTCAGACTGGCCTACCGCCTCAACATACTTATCTAACTATCCCTGTGTTGCCCATTCAAAATTTTCTTCATAACCAGTATCTGTTATGTTCTGCTATAAGCACTAAGGAAAGATGGGAGATCTGTCCCTACGATAGAACTAAGCTGGATCCCTACGATGTAACGGGGAACCTGATCCTGCGATCAGACCCGCTAAAGTCCTCAGCTAGTCTGAACGAAGACCTATAGATGTGAGGGAGGGATCCCTACAAGAACTAGGGACTAGGAGAAAGATGGACACCTCCTAACAGAAGATGTAGCAGTAAAAGAAAAACAAACAAAATAGAACACAGAGGTCCGAAGACCAAGCACAACTGACTGAGTAATGTAACAAAGCACCTGCCTAGCTTAAGAGTAGAAATTACAATGAAGTCCAGCAAAACCAGAAGGGCGGAGCAGGATTAAATAGGCCACAAAGGTCATGTGACCAGCAAGATAAAAAAAAAACTAACAGGAGAGTTCTAACAGTACCCCCCCTTCTAAGAGGATCCTCCGGATCCCCTAGGCCCAGGCTTATCCGGAAACCTCTTGTGAAACGCTCTGACAAGTCTGGACGCAGAAACATCATCCGCCCTCACCCATGAGTTATCCTCGGGTCCGAAACCCTTCCAAGCGACGAGATGCTGCAAACTCCCTCTATACCGTCTAGCATTTAGGATGCGGGAAATTTCATATTCCCCGTCCTCCACCACCGGGGAACAGTGGCAATGGCTTCTCCATCCGACACATCAGCTCTTTTCAACAGAGAAACATGAAACACCGGATTAATCTTCCAGGAGGTAGGAACCTCCAACCTAACATCCGATTGGTTAACAACCTGAAGCACCTTAAAGGGCCCTACAAACTTGGGACCCAATTTTTTAGAAGGAATCCTCAACCTCAGATTCTTAGAGGATAAACAAACCATGTCACCAATAGCAAACAAAACCTCTGGCCGTTTCCTATCAAAGTACCCTTTAGATTTTCTGTTAGCCTCCTGAAGATCACCACGTACATCCGTCCAAACTCTCTCCAAATCACCAGAAAAATTCTCCTCTTCAGGCACGGCCGATACCAATTTGGAGAATGACCCAAACGACGGATGTCTCCCAGTACAACAAAAAAAAGGCGAACAACCAGCAGAAGAGGATGTATGGTTGTTAAGAGCATATTCAGCAAGTGGCAGAAACTTAGACCACCCCTCTTGATTGTCTGCCACAAAACAACACAAGAACTGCTCAACATCCTGATTTTTCCTTTCTGTCTGGCCATTAGACTCAGTATGATATCCAGATGAAAACGACAAATGAAGTCCCAACCTGTCACAAAAGGCGCGCCAAAAACGAGCCACGAACTGAGGTCCCCTATCGGAAACAATGTCAGTAGGAACGTCATGTAGTCTGACAATTTCCTTGACAAAGGCCTTAGCGAGAGTCTTAGCGCAGGGCAGTTTGATGAAAGGAACCAAGTGACACATCTTGCTAAAACGGTCCACGACCACCCAGATGACAGTGAAACCCTCAGAGTGGCTAAGGTCAGTAATAAGTCCATAGCCAAATGTGTCCAAGGTGCACTAGGAACCTCCAAAGGGCAAAGCAGCCCCGCAGCAGGAGTATGTGAAGACTTGGATCTAGCACACACAGTACATTGACGCACCCACTTAATGACTTCCTTCTGTCATCCCGGCCACCAAAAACTGCGACCCACAAGTCTCTTGGTCTCAGAGATTCCAGGATGACCTGCCAACCGAGACTCATGACACTCCACAAACAAATCTCTCCTAAAGGTCCCAGGCAGAAACAACCTCCCATGGGGAGTGTTAAATGGGACATTCTCCTGTGCTTTAAGAATCTCATCTTCCAACACAGAGTCCAAAGCAGCAATCACAACCCCTTCTTGTAAAATGTTCTCCTCCTCCTCAGCACCAACCATGGGAGAAAAACTCCGAGACAAAGCATCGGCTTTCAAATTCTTAGTACCCGGGATGTAAGTAACAGAAAAATTAAACCGCGAGAAAAACAGTGCCCACCTAGCCTGACGGGCATTCAAGCATTTGGCAGCATCCAGATAGATCAGATTTTTATGATCCGTGAAAACCTGAACGGGAAATTCAGCACCTTCCAAGAGATGCCGCCAGTGTTCAAATGCGAGTTTAATGGCCAAAAATTCCCGATTACCAATATCATAATTCAGTTCAGTCTCAGAAAATTTCTTTGAAAAAAAAGCACAAGGATGTACTCCATCCATGTTTTCCTGAGACAACACCGCGCCGACCCCCACAGAAGAAGCATCAACCTCAACCAAAAACGGTTTAGTCACATCAGGCTGCATAAGGATGGGAGCAGAGCTGAACCTCTCCTTTAAAAACACAAAAGCTTCAATGGCCTCAGTAGTCCACTGAACCGCATTAGCACCTTTCCTGGTGAGATCGGTCAGTGGTTTGACAATAATAGAAACATTTTTAATGAATTTTCTATAATAATTGGCGAAACCCAAAAACCTCTGTAACGATTTCAAACCAATAGGCCTAGGCCATTCCTGCACAGCTTGAACTTTCACCGGGTCCATCTCAAAACCTTCGCTGGAGATAATGTAGCCCAAAAAACTAATTCTCTGTACAGTGAACTCACATTTCTCCAGCTTAGCAAAAAGCGAATTGTCACTCAATAACTGTAATACCTCACGCACGCTCCGCCAATGAGACTCCAGATCCGGCGAATAAATCAAAATGTCATCCAAATACACAACCACATTTTTGCCGATCAGAGGACTAAGGATGTCATTAATAAGATTCTGAAAAAATGCAGGAGCATTGGTAAGGCCAAAAGGCATAACCAGATTCTCAAAATGACCCACAGGAGTGTTAAAAGCAGTTTTCCATTCGTCACCCTCCTTCATGCGCAACAAATTGTATGCCCCCCGAAGATCAATTTTAGAAAACCACTTGGCCCCCGCTAACTGGTTAAACAAATCAGGAATCAATGGCAGTGGGTAAGGATTGCGTACAGTGATTTTATTAATCTCACGAAAGTCCAGACAAGGACGTAAACCGCCGTCCTTTTTTTTTCACAAAAAAAAAATCCAACAGCCACAGGAGACTTGGAAGGCCTAATGTGACCGGCGGCCAAGCTTGTCTGTATGTATTCCTCCAAAGCCTTTTTCTCAGGAATAGTAAGATTAAATAACCGACTTTTGGGAAGAGTCGCTCCAGGGACAAATTCAATAGTACAATCATAATCTCTATGGGGAGGCAAAATCTGCGATTCCTTCTAGAAAAAAAATTCCAAAAATCCTGAATAGGTACAGGTAGTTCCCCTTTATCCACAGCAGCAATTCGCCCGTTACAACACTTGTCATAACACTTCGAACTCCAGGACTTAATTTCATTGGTAGACTAATCCAGAACAGGATTGTGCAATTTTAAACAGGGTAACCCCAAGATCACCGGAGAAGGTAAATTATTGAATACTACCAAATCCAAATTCTCTTGATGGACACCATTAATAGTAAGGGGAAATTCACAGACCTTGTGAGTAACATTCTTCAAGGGAGAGCCATCAACAGAAACCACGGCAATAGGGGATGACAAAGGTTTGGGTTTTAATTTAAGTTTTTCCAAGAATCCCCCTTCAATCAAATTCAGCGTAGAACCACAATCGACAAATATCCGAAAATCCATTAATTCTTCCTGAGCAGCAGTAGTAGTGGCAGAAAGAAAGACGCCCTTAGTATTTAAACAGGCTATATGGGCGGAACTGACCTTTTTTTTCTTTGTTCATATGAAGCACACAATTCTTAATGAAATGGTCAGATTTGCTGCAATAAAAGCACAAACCTTCAGACTACCTGCGGTCTTTTTCCTGAGAGCGAAGTGTCATCGCTCCAATTTCCATCGGCTCTCCAATATCAGTACAGTCCCTCTCAAGACTTGAAGCTGACAAGGCAGAGGATTTACTCTCATTAACCCTTGCACGCTGTTTCCTATCCACCCGTATGACTAATTGCATAGCCTCTTGCAAGTTACCAGGTATAGGATAAGCAATCAGTAAATCTTTAACCCTTTCACTTAGCCCTGCAAGAAATAAACTTTTCAAAGCTGAATCGTTCCACCCCACCTGAGTAGACCACCGACGGAAGTGAGCACAATATTTTTCCACATTACCTGATCCCTGTCTCAAACGTCTCAATTCTGTCTCAGCTGATGAAACACGATCAGGATCGTCATACAATAACCCCAAAGCAGAAAAAAAACTAACTATCCACTAATCTAAAGCATGGATCACTAGGTTACAGAGAAAAGGCCTACTCCTGAGGTTCTTTGCGCAAAAGTGACGTTATGAACCCTATGCGCTGTGATTCATCACCAGAGGATCTGGGTCTCAAACGGAAATACAACAAGCAAGCATTTTTAAAAGAAAAAAAATCTTGTTGTTCACCAAAAAATAAATCAGGCTAACGTACCTTTGGCTCCACGAAATGTGCTCCAGAACAACTACTCACGTGTTGCTGGTTCTCAGCCACCTTCAGAGAGAGTCCCTGCAGGCGTTGAGCCAAATCCTGAACCGACACCATGATGGAAACAGAAAATCTTTCCTTAGAGATATTTTTGGGCTGGACTTACTGTTATGTTCTGCTACAAGCACTAAGAAAAGATGGGAGATCTGTCCCTATGATAGAACTAAGCTGGATCCCTACGATGTAACGGGGAACCTGATCCTGCGATCAGACCCGCTAAAGTCCTCAGCTAGTCTGAACGAAGACCTATAGATGTGAGGGAGGGATCCCTACAAGAACTTGGGACTGGGAGAAAGATGGACACCTCCTAATAGAAGATGTAGCAGTAAAAGAAAAACAAACAAAATAGAACACATAGGTCCAAAGACCAAGCACAACTGACTGAGTAAGGTAACAAAGCACCCGGCTAGCTTAAGAGTAGAAATTACAATGAAGTCCAGCAGAGCCAGAAGGGCGGAGCAGGATTAAATAGGCCACAAAGATAAAAAAAACCTAACAGGAGAGTTCTAACAGTATCCTTGTATCATGTTCTCACACGCTTTCTGCATTTAATAGCCCTCTGTGTCTGTACTTTTACACATATTGGTTGATTACCAGTTCATGCAGCATTACATGAACACCTGATTTATTACATTATGGCTGGTCAGAACAATGAAAGAAATTGTTACGATCCACCTTTTTTGTCTCCCCTATTTCCTCATAGAATGTAAACTTGCGAGCAGGGCCCTTATTCCTCTTGGTATCTGTTTTGATCTATGTGTTTATTGTTATGCTGTAATGTCTTCAAGTAAATTTGGCAAAAATACCTCTCAGTATAGACATACAGTAAAGGTACAGTATATACAGTACAGACCAAAAGTTTGGACACACCTTCTCATTCAACGATTTTTCTGTATTTTCATGACTGTGAAAATTGTAGAATCACACTGAAGGCATCAAAACTATGAATTAACACATATGGAATTATGCATTACACTTTACAAAAAAGTGTGAAACAACTGAAAATATGTCTTATATTCTAGGTTCTTCAAAGTAGCCACCTTTTGCTTTGATTACTGCTTTGCGTGCAGAAAAGGTGAACGCATGCACTATACATGCCTGGTTCCCACCGTGAAGCATGGAGGAGGTGATGTGATGATGTGGGGGTGCTTTGCTGGTGACACTGTTGGGGATTTATTCAAAATTGAAGGCATACTGATCCAGCATGGCTACCACAGCATCTTGCAGCAGCATGCTATTCCATCCGGTTTGCGTTTAGTTGGACCATCATTTATTTTTCAACAGGGCAATGACCTCAAACACACCTCCAGGCTGTGTAAGGGCTATTTGACCAAGAAGGAGAGTGTTGGGGTGCTATGCCAGATGACCTGGCCTCCACAGTCACCAGACCTGAACCCAATTGAGATGGTTTGGGGTGAGCTGGACCGCTCATCGCTTCAATTTCGAATAAATCCCCAACAGTGTCACCAGCAAAGCAACCCCACACCATCACACCACCTTCTCCATGCTTCACGGTGGGAACTAGGCATGTAGAGTCCATCCGTTCACCTTTTCTGCATGCAAAGCAGTAATCAAAGCAAAAGGTGGCTACTTTGAAGAACCTAGAATATAAGACATATTTTCAGTTGTTTCACACTTTTTTGTAAAGTGTAATGTATAATTCCACATGTGTTAATTCATAGTTTTGATGCCTTCAGTGTGATTCTACAATTTTCATAGTCATGAAAATGCAGAAGAATCTTTGAATGAGAAGGTGTGTCCAAACTTTTGGTCTGTACTGTATGTATATGTACATAATGTATATCTGTACTGAGAGGGAGCAACAATTGGTAATTTATCAAACCTAATGCAAAGGAAAAGCTGAGATGTCCATAGCAACCAATCAGATTCAAGCACTCATATTCCAGATGTCCATTGAGAAATGAAAGCAATTGTGTGATTGTTTGCAATGGATTATTGTCACGTTTTTCCTTTTTTTATCGACCTACAAGATACTATAGGCTTTCAATAGCATTGGAAAAAAAAGCCCTTAATACAATTTATTTTTGCTATGCTTTTAAGGAGCAAAATGCTCATTCAATGTGATTACTTATCCCATGTCTCTTTTATATTTTTTACTATGTTTCCTTTATCTGTTCTTTTAAGATAGCATATTATACTGCAGAGATTTAAAAATCTTCTTCAAGATCCCCCAAAATGCAAATTATGATGCAATATCACCATCTTTACATTTTTTCATCTTTTTATTCCTATTTTTTTAAATAACTGGAATCTGAGTGTAATAAAGGCAAAATGTAGATTCTGGACTCCTGTTGCATGGTGTATATGGGGAACTCACATCTCGAATGTCTCGTGTTGTGTTTCATAGCCTTCAAAGTATACCAAAAATCACTAGAGGGAGCTGCAGTCCGCGTAATAACCAACACGCTGCTCTATTGTTCTCTCTTTAAATTGCAATGCATTCAAGTGTGTCAAGTGCAAGTAGTAAAGCAATGGCAGTGAAAGAAAAAAACCATATAGACATACACACACGAAGAAAAAAAGACTCCAAAATCAACTAATGGTAGATCGGATTAGTGAAAATAGGAGATTTTTAAATAGAAAAGTATCATTGACATGGGAACGTCATTGAGATCACATGAAACAAATGATGTGTTTCTGATGGTAAGTTCATATGAAATGGAAGCTGTCTGCAGCATTTAGTGTTTAACCTGACAAGAAGGAAGTGACACATTATATAGCACATTTCCTGAGAACTATCAACCTGTCAGGTTCATGTCATTTTAAAATCTCAATAAGTAGTTAACGAAATTGAAACTCTGAGAGGAGGATCATTGTATGACTTATTAATGTCACAGAAGATAGTATAATCTCTTACAAATAAAAGCCCCTCCACCTCTCTATTACAGTTTATAAAACCACACATGCTAGATATGTAATAACATCTGACATACAGGAGACCATGTAGTGAGCGGATGCTCATCATTTCCTCTGATGGGACCAAGACAATTCTGTCCGATAGTTAGTGAAAAAAATTCAAACATTTCCTGATTGTGTCCAATTGTCTAAGAAGCCAGTTCAGGGATGACTAACAATATGACTTTGCTTACTTTACTTACAAAACGAACTGCCACATAAAAATAGATGCTTTAATCTCTAGCTCTAAAATACTTGAAAGGATATGTCCCGTGAACAAAGTACATTTGAATTAAGCACTTAAGGACCAGGGGTATTTCCATTTTTGCATTTCCATTTTTTGCTCACCTTCTTCCTAGAGCCATAACTTTGTTATTTTTCCATCAATATGGCCATGTGAGGGTTTGATTTTGCGGGGCAAGTTTTACTTTTGAATGACACCATTGCTTTTACCATAATGGAAAAAAAATCTAAGGGCAATTCCACAATTGTTCAAAGTTTGAAAAAAAAAGTGCAATCTTCCGAGACACGTAGCGTCTCCATTTTTTGGGGATCTGGGTCTGGGTGAAGGCTTATTTTTTACACGTCAAGTTGACATTTTTACTGATAGCATTTTGGGAAAGATATGATGTTTTGGTCATCCGTTTTTGCATTTTATTGCAATGTCACAGCGACCAAAAAAAGTAATTCTGGCATTTTGATTTTTTTTCTCGTTACAAACCGTTTACCGATTGAATTAATTATTTTTACATTTTGATACATTGGGCATTTCTTAACGCAGTAATACCAAATATGTGTATTTTTATTTTTTTATTATTTTATTTTGAATGGGGCAAAAATTTTTAAAACTTTTTTCTACTTTTTACTTGCTTCAATAGTCTCCTTAGGAGACTAGATGCTGCGTTCTTCTGATAGCTTGTGTTACATATAGCAGGGTTGCAGCCCGGCTTTGTGTAACAATAATGCTCATCTGCTATGAGTGCCGACCACCGGATGGTGCTCATAACAGTTTGACAATGACAATTACAGGGGTCTCCTGTGGTGACCCATGTGACATGGGTGCTGTTTGGTGGAGCTAAGACACGCTTACGGAGTGGCCATGTTAAATGCCGCTGTTGGAGTTTGACATTTAACAGCTGGTGCATTGCCGCTGTGGCGGTGGTCACAGCACAGCTCCACTCTGTTAGGGCGGTAGGACCCACTACGAAGTTTGCCGTGACATGGCAATGGGCTTCATACAGTCTGATCAGAATGTTAAACTAAGAACCTCATGTTCAGTTATATATAGTTTTGCCGAGAAGCATTAGATCATTGTATGATTTTTGTAGGTGCTGTCCTCTCTCTTTTTTGAGCATATTACAATTGGATGTGTTAAACGTTCTTGCGCTGAGATAATCTTATAAATGTTCCCCTGCTGTGTACTGTGTAATGGCTGTCTCTGACCAGACAGGAACATGGTCTGAATATACCACATCTCATGGGCGGTGAGGAAGGGAAAGAGAGTATACCGACATTTCAGCATGGGATTGCAGATGATTCTTTTTGTGAGCTAAAACATTTCACTGCCTGGTTTTGAGCAATGTTTTACCTCAAAGAAAGAACCAGCTGCGATCCCATGCTGTAATGTCTGTATACTCTTTTGTTTAACAAGGAGATGTGGTATGATCAGACCATAAACATTTTTGAAACATATCTAATTGTGGAAATTATTATTATTCAAAGATATTTTGTATAAAATGTTGATTAAAATGTACTTTGTTGGTAGGAAAATCTTTTTAATGGAGACCTGTCACTGGGTAATAAATGGTTAGTATTCAGTGCTATTTTATTCTTGCTGTAACCGAGTATCACTTTTTTTTAAACTGCCATGCCTTTATGTTTAGTTTGCACAATATGCAAGTTGTTATGGTCTTTATGAAAGTGACATTGCTCCCGGGATTTTTTGGGTGCATGTCTTTTGATTGCTCTGCATAATTACCCGGTCAGCTAATCCCTCTTGGTAAAGATCTTAAAAAATTATATATTGGGAGCACTACACTTGACCATAACACCCATATGAGTTTCTAGACATCCCATTCCCAAACCATAGATGTTAATAGGAAGGTAGGTGTCCTTTTAGGGCTTGTCAATTTCCATATTTCAGAGAAGACTATGCATGCATTTGTGTAAATTTATGCCTATTCAGCCAATGAACATTTGTGATTTCAAGTACTGATGTTAGATGAGACGGCCTGACTCATAGTCATGTAGTAGAGTTGGGGGTAACCATCCTAAACCACTAATCACGTCCCTGATTGAAGTGTATATTTTGTAAATATATAAATCGATCCTTTGTAATATCGTTAAGATGTATGTTGTATTAAACACTGCATGTGTATATATTTTCCCTAGTAGGTTACATAAGGAAGATGTAATTTTAGACCACTATATGGGGTTAGTGAGCATGAGGTAGTATGTGAGTTTTACTTGAGTGTAAATAGTTAATTATAGGAGAGGCTACTGTGTGTTAGGGTTCGATTTCCCGCTGCTGCACAAGGGGAGTCTCGAACCCGTCCCGCTGCGGTCTCCCATTCATCTCCAGCCGCAGTGGAGCCTGCTCAGCAGAGACGTCGGTCCAGGCGTCTTGCCCACTCCTCTACTGTGCAGTAACTTGCTGCTGCCTTTCCTGGATCTGCTATTATAGCCAGTGCTGGAGCAGTCGTCTTTGGAACAAAGTCCTGCGTTTTCCCATCTGTGCGTGCCCAGGGTGAGATCTCTCATTGGAGATCAGGGTCACGTGTTCAGGTGCTGCAGCGGCTCCTATTGGTCCGCCAGGAGGGTCATGTAGCTACGTGTGTTTGTAACAGCTTCTCATTGGTCCTTGTTCCTGGAAGGTCCTGTAGCTGTTGCTATAAAAGGGTAGCATGGCTGGGCCGCCATGCGCTAATATCAATCATTGTATGCTATGCGCCAGTGTGGTCATGTGTATGTGTGGATAGGGACCCGGCTGAAATAAGCCACTAGAATACCGACTTAATCGGTGAGGAGTTTGGTATGGTAGCTGGTCAGGGTCGGTGTCCTAGATGCCCTAGATTACCGGCATAACCGGTGAGGAGTTTGATTGCCGTATTCAGGGTCTGGCGTTCAGACGCCATAGATTGCGGGTGACTCCCGCGAGGACATTAGCACATGATCAAGCTTTATGTACGCTAGCACTTAACTGTGTATCTGAGAGCCTTACAGGACACAGTGCTTTTTCTCAAGCGGCCCTGTGACGTAACAGGGTTCGCTTTCAACGCTAGTCAGCGCCCTAGCGTGTTTTCTTTGCCACTCAGTTGTGTCTAGTGAGTGCGCACACATCGCCATATAGCGTTGCGGCTCCTCTTCTAGCGGCTCTGTGGAGTAACAGAGTTCGCACTCATTGCCACAGCGCATTACGGCGTTTATGTTGGCAGCTCTGCGGGATAACAGAGTTTGCTTCTTGCGCCTTTTTGCCAGCAGCGGACTTCGCCTGCACGGTGGACCCCGGGCTGCGAACGCACTTATTATTTATATTATTTTGTGCGTTCCGCCAGCCTTAACATAATGTTAGCGCCAGGGTCTGGCTGGTAAAATGGCGGACGACCAGCGTCTGCAGCGGTATATCCAGCAGCTGGAGGGTAGGTTGGCGACTCTAGAGCGCACAACCTCAGCGGTGGATGTTACTGCAGTCGCGGTTCAGGCTGCTAGTGTGGCCGCCGCCAGTTTGTCCTCTACTACCCCTGCTCCGACTATTTCCCGCCTCCCACTTCCAGACAAGTTTACCGGTGACAGTAAACAATGTCGGGGTTTCGTCAGTCAGTGCTCCATACATCTAGAGCTTCTGGCTGCACGTTATCCCACGGAGCGGGCGAAAGTGGGTTTTATCATATCCCTTTTGTCGAGCAGGGCGTTGGAGTGGGCAACGCCGTTATGGGAGCGCGATGATCGTGTGGTGCAGAGTGCTCCTCTCTTCTTGGACACTCTTAAACAGGTCTTTTTAGGACCTCGTGTCACCCACGATACGGCTCTTCAATTGTTGGCTATCACCCAGGGTTCATCTATGGTCAGCCAGTTTGCCGTCCAATTTCGGACTCTGGTCTCTGAGCTGGATTGGTCAGATAAAGTCCTTATACCCGTGTACTGGAGGGGACTGGCAGACCATGTGAAGGACGCCTTGTCCACCAGGGAGATTCCTGCCACACTGGAGGAGCTCATTACCTTATCTACCCGCATCGACCTTCGTTTTAACGAGCGGAGGTTGGAGTGGGCCCAGTGTAGGCAGAGGTTCCGGCTGGCGCCCACCTTCGCCAGACCTCTGGAATCTTCCATTCAGGCTTCCGATTCCCCTGAGGCCATGGAGATTTCTCGAGTGAGACCTAAGTCTCGGGCTGCTCGAGTATCTGTGACCTGTAATGCCTGCCAACAAATAGGGCATTATGCTAACAAATGTCCACGGCGGTCGGGAAACGACCGCGTCTAGTAACCATTGGAGGGGGTTCACTAGACACAGCAGTACACGCCTCCAAGTTGTCCTTTAGGGGGACAATCAATTTTGGCTCATCCACTTTAACAGTCACGCTTTGTGTGGATTCTGGAGCCGAAGGAAATTTCATGTCTTCTACCTTCGCTCTCCGCCACTCTATACCTCTGGTGATGCTCGCCAAACCCGTGACTGTTCGAGTAGTGAATGGGTCGACACTGCCTTCACCAATCACACATCAGACCATCCCTTTCACGTTGTCAATGTCACCTTCCCATCAAGAGATTATC
The DNA here is from genome assembly GCA_033576555.1 of Oophaga sylvatica. Taxonomy (NCBI): domain Eukaryota; kingdom Metazoa; phylum Chordata; class Amphibia; order Anura; family Dendrobatidae; genus Oophaga; species Oophaga sylvatica. Next base: position 243,450,558 of record JARQOD010000005.1, read on the forward strand.
TCACTTTTAGTCATTCCCGAGGGAATAGACGAGATCTTGTTAGGGATGCCCTGGCTCCATTTCCATTCCCCACACATTGAGTGGAACTCTGGGAGGATATTGGGTTGGGGTGAGTCATGTGAAGGCAGATGTATGAGGGAATGCATTCAGGTGGCCACTACAGAGATGCCCGCAGATTTTACTTCTCTTCCTAATTACTATTGGTCATATGCAGACGTATTCTCCAAAAAGGCTGCAGAAGTCCTTCCACCTCACCGTCCCTATGACTGTCCTATTGACCTCTTGCCTGGAGCAGAACCTCCTCGGGGACAGGTCTATCCCCTTTCTCTCCCGGAGACGGAGGCTATGTCCCAATATATCCAAGAGAACCTGGCGAGAGGATTCATTAGGAAGTCAGTGTCACCTACAGGGGCGGGTTCTTCTTCGTGTAGAAGAAGAACGGAGAATTACATCCATGCATCGATTACAGGGGTCTTAATGCCATCACTGTTAAGAATAAATACCCGTTGTCACTGATTTCTGAGCTATTTGATAGGCTACGAGGGCAAGGATATTTACGAAATTAGATCTGCGGGGTGCCTATAACCTGATTCGCATCCGTGAGGGGGACGAATGGAAGACGGCTTTTAATACCAGGGACGGGCAATATGAATATCTGGTGATGCCCTTCGGGCTCTGTAACGCCCCAGCCGTCTTCCAAGACTTTGTTAATGACATCTTCCGGGATATGCTCTCCACCTCAGTCGTAGTCTATCAGGATGATATTCTCATCTTTTCCCCAGATATTGACTCCCACCAGAGAGATGTTTGCAGAGTCTTCGACCTCCTACGGGCAAATTCCCTCTACGCAAAGTTGGAGAAATGTGTGTTTGAGCAGGAGTCCTTACCTTTCCTGGGCTATATCATCTCCGCCCAGGGATTGGCTATGGATCCTGCCAAACTACAGGCGGTGATGGACTGGCAAGAACCCCATTCTCTAAAGGCGGTGCAGCGCTTTATGGGGTTCATTAATTACTATCGCCAGTTTATCCCTCACTTCTCAACTTTGGTAGCTCCCGTGGTTGCCCTCACCAAAAAGGGAGCTAATCCCAAATTGTGGTCTGAAGAGGTCTCCAAGGCCTTCACGTCTATTAAGTCCCATTTCGCTAGAGCTCCCATCCTACATCGCCACGATGTTGATAAGCCATTTATATTGGAGGTGGATGCCTCGTCTGTTGGAGCTGGAGCTGTCCTTTTCCAAAAGGATGCTCAAGGTCGGAAGCATCCTTGCTTCTTCTCCAAGACTTTCACACCAGCGGAGAGGAATTATTCCATTGGGGACAGGGAGTTGCTAGCAATGAAGTTGGCTTTCTCTGAGTGGAGACATCTGTTGGAGGGGGCTCGCTTTCCCTTCCAAGTCTTCACCGACCACAAGAATTTGGTATATCTTCAGACAGCCCAGCGGCTTAATTCTCGCCAGGACAGATAGTCCTTGTTCTTCTCCCGGTTTCATTTCACACTGCATTTCCTCTCGGGAGAGAAGAACATTCGTGCCGACGCTCTCTCTCGCTCTGTGGTGTCCTCGGAGGAGGAGGTGGAGGAGCCTCGGCTAATCGTCCCCACAGAGAGCCTGAGAACAGTGGCCCTGGTTTCGCTAGAGTCTGTGCCCCCGGGCAAGACTTTTGTGCCTACTAATTTGCGACCGGAGGTACTCTCTTGGGCACATTCGTCCAGGGTGGGTGGACACTTTGGGGCAAAGAGGACATCTGAATTGTTGGCAAGGACATACTGGTGGCCGCATATGGTCCGTGACGTTGGGGACTATTTTCGGGCGTGTGTCTCCTGCGCCAAGAATAAGTCTCCACGACAACGGCCAGCTGGGTTACTTCACCCTTTGCCGGTGGCAGACAGGCCCTGGGAGATGGTTGGATGGACTTTGTGGTGGGCTTGCCCAAGTCTCGAGGTTGCACCATCATTTGGGTAATCACCGACCATTTTTCCAAAATGGTGCATTTGGTGCCGCTTCCACGGTTACCTTCTGCACGGGCTCTGGCAGCGTTGTTCGTTAGGCATATCTTTCGTCTACACGGCATGCCGGACAAAATTGTCAGTGACCGAGGTCCCTAGTTTGCGTCTCGGTTCTGGAGAGAGCTTTGTCGTCTACTCAGTATTGAGTTAAATCTCTCTTCAGCGTACCATCCTGAGACGAATGGGTTGGTAGAGAGGGCCAACCAGACCTTGGTCACCTATCTCCGACATTTTGTCTCGGCCAGGCAGGATGACTGGGCATCCTTGCTGCCATGGGCTGAGTTTGCACTAAACAATGCTGTGGCTGATTCCACCGGACAAACTCCATTCCTCCTAAACTACGGTCAGCATCCGCGGGTTCCGGTGCCCATGCCTGTGTCTTCCGCCGACTCCAGGGTGGCAGACTGGGCTGTGGAGGCACGGGACATTTGGGACCGTACCCAGGATGCCATTCAGGCATCCAAGGAGAGGATGAGGTCCTCCGCCGACGCACATCGGCGCCCCGCTACAACATTTGCTCCTGGGGACATGGTGTGGCTCTCCGCCCGTAAAATCAGGCTGCGAGTTGAGTCCACTAAGTTGGCACCCCGCTACCTGGGTCCTTTCAAGGTCCTCGAGCAGGTTAACCCTGTGGTATACCGTTTGGCTCTTCCACCACGCCTGGGTATCTCCGACACCTTTCACGTATCCTTCCTGAAACCCGTGCTCATGTCCCGGTTTTCTGAGTCATCTGCCGGGACATCTGGTTCATCTACGGATGAGGTGAACGCCATCGTAGGGTGTAAGGTGGTACGGGGCAAAAAGTTTTATTCGGTGGACTGGAGGGGCTATGGGCCTGAGGATAGATCTTGGGAGCCTGCCGAGCATGTTCACGCTCCGCAGCCTTTGAGTGCAGCGAGGCCCAAAGAAGGGGGGCCATGTTAGGGTTCGATTTCCCACTGCTGCACAAGGGGGTCTCGAACCCGTCCCGCTGCGGTCTCCCATTCATCTCCAGCCGCAGTGGAGCCTGCTCAGCAGACACGTTGGTCCAGGCGTCTTGCCCACTCCTCTACTGTGCAGTAACTTGCTGCTGCCTTTCCTGGATCTGCTATTATAGCCAGTGCTGGAGCAGTCGTCTTTGGAACAAAGTCCTGCGTTTTCCCATCTGAGCGTGCCCAGGGTGAGATCTCTCATTGGAGATCAGGGGTCACGTGTTCAGGTGCTGCAGCGGCTCCTATTGGTCCGCCAGGAGGGTCATGTAGCTACGTGTGTTTGGAACAGCTTCTCATTGGTCCTTGTTCCTGGTAGGTCCTGTAGCTGTTGCTATAAAAGGGTAGCATGGCTGGGCCGCTATGCGCTAATATCAATCATTGTATGCTATGCGCCAGTGTGGTCATGTGTATGTGTGGATAGGGACCCGGCTGAAATAAGCCACTAGAATACCGACTTAATCGGTGAGGAGTTTGGTATGGTAGCTGGTCAGGGTCGGTGTGCTAGATGCCCTAGATTACCGGCATAACCGGTGAGGAGTTTGATTGCCGTATTCAGGGTCTGGCGTTCAGACGCCATAGATTGCGGGTGACTCCCGCGAGGACATTAGCACATGATCACGCTTTATGTACGCTAGCACTTAACTGTGTATCTGAGAGCCTTACAGGACACAGTGCTTTTTCTCAAGCGGCCCTGTGATGTAACAGGGTTCGCTTTCAACGCTAGTCAGCGCCCTAGCGTGTTTTCTTTGCCACTCAGTTGTGTCTAGTGAGTGTGCACACTTCGCCATATAGCGTTGCGGCTCCTCTTCTAGCGGCTCTGTGGAGTAACATAGTTCGCACTCATTGCCACAGCCATTACGGCGTTTATGTTGGCAGCTCTGCGGGATAACAGAGTTTGCTTCTTGCGCCTTTTTGCCAGCAGCGGGCTTCGCCTGCACGGTGGACCCCGGGCTGCGAACGCACTTATTATTTATATTATTTTGTGCGTTCCGCCAGCCTTAACACTGTGTTAGTGGAAGGGACCTTCCTGAACTTAGTCGGGCCTGAGCGCCATAAGCTCGCTCATGAGATTAATTGCCCAGATAAAGAATAGATACCCCGCAATGTTGTATTTAAGTACAGAGCCCAGCCATCCTGAGCCAACCATCCTGAAGCCGGAGATACAGCATAGTTACAGCTGCAGCAGGAGCTTGAGCTACTGAAGAGAGAGCACTTCAGAAGAAGTCACGGCAGGACAGACAGGCAGGTCACTCACTATGTGGCAGATGATCGCCTGGGCCGATTCCCTCAGAGCTGGGGTGAAACTGCTGAGGGGACTCCCGAAAGCAGAGAATCTGACCAGGGAGGACACTGGAAAACCATGCGATATCGTGGGACCAGGTCTCAAGCTATGTGACAGGCAGAGAAGTGCAGGAAGGATGAAGTAACATGTAACATATCTGCTGTGGAAAATGTTGTAATGGATCTGGATGTGCTGTGAAGTCATGAAAGTAAAGTTTTACATTTGGAGTTGCACCTGGACTGTGTCTATTTATTCAGAAGCGGCCAGAGGTGACCTTACAGAATGGAGAACAGCCCCTTATGACGCAGGGGACCGAGAGGCAAGAAAACTGACAGTGAAGCATGATTTTTATGTACTGGAAGGCCAGGGCACACAAGGTCAGATGAGCTCAGCCACAACTACGGCCCTGGCTGACCTCTACAGTCGCATGACAATTTATCCTAAAAGTGTTCAGCAGGGTTAACGTGAAGATCAGACATCTGCACAGACTATCCAAGTTTCTCCACATCATAAAATAACAAAAGGACATGATCCACTGTCAATTTTAAAAATATTAGTATAAAGGGGTAAATGGGGTACCAGAGAGCTAAAGGGAAAGACAGGCACTTAGCCTAACTACGCAATGAAAATAACATTATTTAAAACCTTCATTTCTTCCTATTATTGAAAAAACTTTATATCTGGTAATCATGCACACAGCAAAATCAATTCCACATACAACTAAAGACAAACCAGCCTAATATACAGTATACAGGTGCATCTCACAAAATAAGAATTTCATCAAAAAGTTAAATTATTTCAGTTCTTCAATACAAAAAAGTGAAACTTGTATATTATATAGAGTCATTATATACAGGGTGATCTATTTCAAGAGTTTATTTCTGTTAATGTTGATGATTATGGCTTACAGCCAATGAAAACCCAAAAGTCATTATCTCAGTAAGTTAGAATACTTCATAACACCAGCTTGAAAAATGATTTTAACATTTAAAATGTTGGCCTACTGAAATGTATGGCCTACTCAATACTTGGTCGGGGCTCCTTTTGCATCAATGCGGAATGGCATGGAGACAATCAGCCTGTGGTGCTGCTGAGGTGTTATGGAAGCCCAGGTTTCCATGATAGAAGCCTTCAGCTCATCTGCATTGTGGGGTCTGGTGTCTCTCATCTTCCTTTTGACAATACCCCATAGATTCTTTACGGGGTTAAGGTCAGACGAGTTTGCTGGCCAATCATGCACAGTGATACTGTTGTTTTTAAACCAGGTATTAGTACTTTAGGCAGTGTGGACAGGTGCAAAGTCCTGCTGGAGAATAAATTTCAAACTCCAAAAAGCATGTCGGCAGAAGGAAGCATAAAGTGGTCTAAAATTTCCTGGTAGACGGCTGTGCTGACTTTGGTCTTGATAAAACACAGTGGACCTACACCAGCAGATGACATGTCTCCCAAACCATCACTGATTGTTGAAACTTCACACTAGACCTCTTCCTTCAGACTCTGAGACCTTGATTTCCAAATGAAATGCAAAATTAACTTTCAACTGAAAACAATACCTTGGCTCATTGAGCAACTGTCCAGTTCTTTTTTTCTTGGCCCATGTAAATGCTTCTGCATTGTATAATTGGTAATAAGTGGTTTGACACAAGGAATGTGACACTAGTAGCACATGTCCTGGATACATCTCTGTGTGGTGGCTCTTGAAGCAATGACTCCAGCAGCAGTCCACTCCTTGTGAATCTCTCACAAATTTTAATGGCCTTTTCTTAACAATCCTTTCAAGGCTGCAGTTATCCCTGTTGCTTGTGCATCTTCTTCTGCCATACTTTTTCCTTCTTCTCAACTTTCCATTAATATGCTTGGATACAGCACTTTGCGAACAGCCAGCTTCTTTAGCAATGACCTTTTGTGGCTTATCCTCCTTGTGAAGTGTGTCAGTGACTGCCTTCTGGACATCGGTCAAGTCAGCAGTCTTCCCCATGATTGTGGAGCCTATTGAAACAGACTAAGGGACCTTTTTAAATGCTTAGGAAGCCTTTGCTGGTGTTTTTTGTTAATTGTTCTTATTTAATGAGATAATGACTTTTGGATTTTTATTGGCTGTAAGCCATAATCACCAACATTAACGGAAATAAACATTTGAAATAGATCACTCTGTTTGTAATGAGTTTCACTTTTTGTATTGAAGAACTGAAATAAATTAACTTTTTGATGATATTCTAATTTTGTGAGAATCATCTATATATACAGTATATATATATGTAAATATATATATACTGCTCTGTAAAAATCAACTTTTCTACATGTCTGACAGCCATTCTATTCCAGTGTCAGTTGAATTCCAACCATCCAACCAGAGTACACCTCATTCTACTTAATGTTGCTGTCAATTAGGTGATCACCTGAACCAAATCTTATTTAACGAAGGAAAGTATAAAAAAACACTCCTGTGGTGATCACAATCCTCTTGCAATAGGACAAGCTGGATGGCAAAACAAGTGCTAGTTATATCCCAAAAGTAATAGGAATAAAAAATAACTTTTAACCATGCCAAAGGAGTTGAAAGAAAAGTCTTGAGTGAGTAAAAGAAGGGCTCAATTCTGGCTTTACTAGCAGAGGGATACAGTGAGCATCATGTTGCCTCCACCTTTAAAATTTCTAAGACGGCAGTCCATTACAACAAGGTCAAGCAGCAGACATTGGGGACAACAAAGCTACACACCGACAGAGGGCGAAAACCACTTTCCACTGACCAGGACGACCATCTTATTCAAATGCCACTCAGCAACCCAGGATGACATCTAGTGACGTACAAAAAGAATGGCAAATGGCAGCTGGGGTGAAGCGCATGGCAAGAACAGTTCGTAACAGGTTCCTACAGGAAAGGCTCAAGTCATGTAAAGCTAGAAAAAAGCCTTTCATCAATGAGAAGCAAAGGAGAGCCAGGCTGAAGCTTGCCAATGACCATAAGGATTGGACCATAGAGGACTGGAGTAAGGTAATCTTCTCTGATGAGTATAATTTTCAGGTTTGCCAACACCTGGTCATCTAATGGTTAGACGGAGACCTGGAGAGGCGTACAAGCCACAGTGTCTTACACCCACTGTGAAATTTGCGTGAGAATCGGTGATGATCTGGGGATACTTCAGCAAGGCTGGAATTGGGCAGGTTAATCTTTGTGAAGGATGTATGAATCAAGCCACATACAAGGTTATCCTGGAAAAATGGTTGATTCCTTATGCTCAGGCAATGTTCCCCAACTCTGAGGAATGTTTTTTCCAGCAGGACAATTTGCCATGCCACACAGCTAAGTCAATCAATGTGTGGATGAAGGACCACCACATCAAATCCCTGTCATGGCTAGCCCAATCTCCAGACCTGAACCCCATTGAAAACCTCTGGAATGTAATCAAGAGGAAGATGGATAGTCACAAGCCAGCAAACAAAGAAGAACTGCTTAAATTTTTGTACCAGGAATGGCATAAGGTCACGCAAAAGCAGTTTGAAAGACTGGTGGAAAGCATGCCAAGATGCATGAAAGTTGTGATTAAAAATCATGGTTATTCCACAAAATATTGATTTCTGAACTCTTAAGGAGTTAAAACATTAGAATTTTTGTTTCTAAATAATTATGAACTTGTTTTCTTAGGATTATTTGAGGTCTGCAAGCACTGCATTTTTTGTTATTTTGACCATTTCTCATTTTCTGAAAATAAATGCAAAATTTATTGCTTGGAAATTCGGAGACATGTTGTCAGTAGTTTATAGCATACAAGAGCAATTTACATTTAACTCAAATATTTTTTATATATGCACAGTGAAGGAAATAATTATTTTGATCCCTTGCTGATTTTGAAAGTTTGCCTACTGTTGAAGACATGAACACTCTATAATTTTAAGGGTAGGTTAATTTTAACATTGAGAGATAAAAACAATATATACATGTGTAATAAGTAAAAGTAAAAACATTTCCTCTCTAAGGCCTGGATCACACATGTGAGAAACTCGCACGATTCTCGTGCGAGGCTCTCGAATGAACACCCGGCACTGCCGCCGGCACTCTGGAGCGTGTGACTGCATAGAAATAGATGTAGCCGCATGCTCCGGTCCGAGTGCGGGCGGCAGTGCCGGGTGTTCATGCGAGAGATTCGCACGAGAATCGTGCGAGTTTATCGCATGTGTGATCCTGGCCTAACAAACATACTGGTCCTTTAAGAAGTGAAGACTGCAGTTATTTGAAGTTGGGGTCTCCACTGTCTCATTATCTTGACAACATTGTGAGAGTTTTTGACTCTGAGCTGGGAGATACCACTGTGTGGGAGTGCAAATAGAGGGGAGATTGGTGAAACTGTTTTAATCCATGTTGGAAATAATTTTTTAAGAAGTAAGGGGATGTGGTGAGGGCTAGAAGAAGCAGCTACACTAGTGAGACCTGTCACAGAGCCTCTCCTCAGTGTGAGCTCTTTGTGTCTGTCAGAGGGAATCCTATTAACCCCTGAGAAGCAGTTATGTCCCCATTGAAAAGTAACCCTTTGCATACAACTATTTCTCTTACAGATTAACCCTTTAGCTGGATTGCATATTACACAAATAAATCTTAGTACACATCTGAAAAAAAAAATTCAATATGTAGTTAAAATCAGGATCCCGGTATATCACAGGGGTCTGCTGCATCCTGCTAGTGCCTTGGTAATCTGATCTGATGTTGGTAAAGCTGTTTCTTTGTCTGTGAAATTTTTCTAAAAGTAAACATAGTTGGCCAAGAGTGGAGAGAAAATACCAAAAATCACAATTTGTGGAACTTTATATTAAGCGCAAAATGTGCAAAATGTAGAGCCTTTTACAACTGCTTTCAAGTGCTGGGTCCTGGGTTCAAATCCCACCAAGGACAACATCTGCAAGGAGTCTGTATGTTTTCCCCCTGTTTGTGTGGGTTTCCTCCAGGTACTACAGTTCCCTCTCACATTCTGATGACATACTTATAGTGAATTAAGATTGTGAGCCCAATAGGGACAGCGATGATAATGTATTTAAAGTGCTGCTTAATAAGATAGCGTTACATAAGCAAAGTATAATAAATAATAAATAAATACCACTGAGTAATGGTTATTATAGATGATCAGCTGCACTCACAAATATGTTTCAAATAGTAACATAGTAACATAGTTAGCAAGGCTGAAAAAAGACATTTATCCATCCAGTTTAGCCTATATTCCTTCAAAATAAATCCCCAGATCAGATCTACGTCCTTCTAAAGAACCTAATAACTGTAAGATACAATATTGTTATGCTCCAGGAAGATATCCAGGCCTCTCTTGAACCCCTCGACTGAGTTCGCCATCACCACCTCCTCAGGCAAGGAATAAAAGATTCTCACTGCCCTAACAGTAAAGAATCCTCTTCTATGTTGGTGGAAAAACCTTCTCTCCTCCAGACGCATAGAATGCCCCCTTGTGACCCTCACCTTCCTTGGTATAAACAGATCCTCGGAGAGATATTTGTATTGTCCCCTTATATACTTATACATGGTTATTAGATCGCCTCTCAGTTGTCTTTTTTCTAGACTAAATAATCCTAATTTTGCTAATCTCACTGGGTACTGTAGTTTCCCCATCCCCTTTATTAATTTTGTTGCCCTCGCTCTAGCTCCATTATATCCTACCTGAGCATCGGTGCCCAAAACTGTTCACAGTACTCCATATGCAGTCTAACCAGGGATTTGTACAGAGGCAGTATAATGCTCTCACCATGTGTATCCAGACCTCTTTTAATGAACCCCATGATCCTGTTTGTCTTGGCAGCCGCTGCCTCGCAATGGCTGCTCCAGGTAAGTTTATCATTACCTAGGATCCCCAAGTCCTTCTCCATGTCACATTTACCCAGTGATTTCCCATTCAGTGTATAATGGTGGTATTGATTCCTTCTTCCCATGTGTATAACCTTACATTTATCATTGTTAAACCACATCTGCCACCTTTCGGCCCAAGTTTCCAACTTATCCAGATCCATCTGTAGCAGAATACTATCTTCTCTTGTATTCACTGCTTACATAGTTTTGTATCATCTGCAAATATCGATATTTTACTGCGTAAACCTTCTACCAAATCGTTAATGATGCTTATTTTAATTACAAAATTAATTCACCACGGTGTTGACAAATAGTGATAATTCAACACTGTGGCAAATTAATTTTGCAATAAAAATAAGCATCATTTGAAACATATTTGTGAGTGAAGCTGATCATCTTTACTGACTCTGTATTCCCCAGTTCACCAGGCACCTGTGCAACAACGCTGAGTGTGCATCTTTTTACTACATTACAAATGAGAAATGGCAAAAACTGCTTCATACATAAATGTAGATATCTTTAGTGTGACATGAGGTAACAAGACACTGGCTGGGATACTACTTTGGTGGAACCAATCTAAAAAGCTGATTTCAGGGACAAAATTTTGAATTTATAGACAAACAACAGGAAACACAAGTCACATTCATAATATACACTGCTCAAAAAAATAAAGGGAACAGTTAAACAACACAATGTAACTCTAAGTCAATCATCACACTTCTGTGAAATCATCCTGTCCATGAAGCAACACTGATTGTGAATCAATTTCTATGGCTGTTGTCCAAATGGTACAGACAACAGATAGAAATGATAGGCAATTAGCAAGAGTGGTTCTGCAGGTGGTGACGTGACCATAGACCATTTCTCTGTTCTCATTTTTTTGGCTGTTGTTTTGGTCACTTTTGCATTTTGTCATTACTCTCACCCCTAGAGGTACAGTAGCATGAAGCTATGTCTACTGTACAAATCACATCAGAAGCTCAGGTACTGCAGCTCATCCACAATGGCATATCAATGCTAGCTGTGGCAAGAAGGGTAGCTGTGTCTGTCAGCACAGTGTCCAGAGCATGGAGCAGATACCAGGAGACAGGACAGTACGCCAGCTGTGGAAGGGGCCATAGGAGGGCAACAGCCCAGCAGCAGGACCGCTACCTCCTACTTTGTGCAAGGAGGAATAGGATGAGCAGTGCCAGAGACCTTCAAAATTACCTCAAGCAGGCCATTAAAATCCATGTGTCTGCTCAAACTGTCAGAAACAGACCCCATGAGAGTGGAATGAGGGCCCGACATCCACAAGTGGGTGTTGAGCTTACAGCCCAACACTGTGTAGGGCTTTTGGCATTTTCCAGAGAACACCAAGATTGGCAGATTCAACACTGGTGCTCTGAGATATTCAATTAGAGCAGATTCACACTGAGCACATGACAGACATGATGGAGTCTTGAGACTCCATGAAGAACGTTCCACTGCCTCCAGCGTGACTGGTTTGACAGGGGGGCAGGAATGGTATGAGGAGACACTTTTTTCGAGCACCACACAGCCCTTCATGTGATTAGGTACCAGGATGAGATCTTCAAACCTATTGTGAGACAATATACAGGTGCATTGGGCCCTGGGTTCCTCATGATTCATGACAATACTAGGTCTCATGTAGGTGAAGTGTGTCAACAGTTCCTGCATGATGAAGGCATTGATGCTATGGAATGGTCTGCCTGTTCCCCAGGCCTGAATCCAATCAAGCACATCTGGAACAACATGTCTCGTTCCATCCACCAACGTCACATTGCACCACAGACTGTCCAGAAGTTGACTGATGCTTTAATCCAAGTCTGGAAGGAGATCCCTCAGGAGAACATCCGCTGCCACATCAAGAGCATGCCCAGGTGTTGAAAGGAGGTCATACAGGCTTGTGAAGGCCACACACACTACTGAGCATCATTTCCTTGTCTTGATGCATTTCCTTTGAAGTTGGATCAGTCTGTAATTTCATTTTTTTCTTTGATTTTGAGTATCATTCCAAATCCAGACCTCCATGGGATATTAGTCTTGATTTACATTAATCATTTTTATGTTTTATTGTTCTCAACGCATTTCACTATGTAATGAATAAATATTTGCAACTGGAATATTTCATTAGTGATATCTAGGATGTGGTATTTTAGTGTTCCCTTATTTTTTTGAGCATTATATAACACAATAATGCATGCATGTAGTAGCATGTACAGCAAAGGGTTTTAACAGAGATAGTACAATTAGTTAAAAAGCTTTCTGAATCTTCAGCCTCAGCCCCGTGCACTGACCTTAATAAGCATTACTGTATCCCATCTTCACTCAACGCACTGAACTGATGGGTCATGATTGAATTCAAGCAAAATAGTTGCTGTGCTACATTCCAACAGTAAAACAGAAGTCTGCCTGTTTTACTCAACTATAAAATCCTTGCTTTTATATGTAGATACTAATTCTTCATGTTCTGACAATTACATCTAGCATTTGCATATTTCTTCTCATAATTCTTTAATAAATTAATCTCATTTACAGCTGAGTGGCTCTCCTTGTCTTGGGCATAATCCTTTTTTCTGTTCAACTCAGGCAGTCCTTTATCTTTCAAATTAATTAGATAAAAAAAAGTTATCCTATCTTAAATACTGGCTCATTTAGCCTATGTCAACCTCTGCAGTCTGTCCTTATTTAAAGAGCTGTGCAATATCGCCTGATGTTAATGGGCTTTATGGTGATTCTGATTTTCGCTTTTCATTTAAATCATGTTATCTAGTCTTTGGGAGTTATGTCAGGCATTCTGAACACCTTTTTCCCCAATCATAATAACAGAAGTACATCTGCAGTGGATGGCTATGCTACTGACCCGATGGAAAATGAGAAATATTTTACACTCATTAGACACCTTTACTCTTAATTAAAACCTTCAATGATCCTTTTTTTTTTGCAATTATGGACCCTAAGGGATTTTTATTACATAAGATATGATTGGCTTTATGTTAAACACTGATAAGAGAAAAAATAGAAGCAAAATGTCAGTTGTCTGATCTAAAGAACAATGGGTAACTAGCTAATTGTAGCTTCTGTGGTTGCTTAACTTGGAGGAAGCAAAAGAGACTGGCAGAGAAAAATGCTAATCTAAAGGCCACCACTCCATACTTATTATTCTTTAACTATCTGCCTTTCACAATGTTGATTACTGCTTAAAGGGTATGCCACACTAAACAATATCGCTAACGGGATCGCTAAAAAACGTCACTATTTAGCGATCCCGTTAGCGATGTTGTTCAGTGCGGCAGCTTCCAGCGACGAGCTTCCTGCTGTGATCTCGCTCGTCGCTGGAATCGTTCCGGACCCTATTTCATCGCTGGCGCTCCCGCTGGGTAAGTATCTTATCGCTGTGTGGCACCTTTTCTTAGCGATTTAGCGGTACTTTTGTACCGCTAAAGTCGTTAAGAAGATCGCTAACGGTGATAGCGTCGTTAACTATATCGCTAAATGCGGCAGCATTTAGCGATATAGAAACAATCCCGCTAGCGATCTCATTAGTATGCAACGCTAACGAGATCGCTAGCGGGATTGTTTAGTGTGGCAGTACCTTAAGATTTCTTTCCACAGTTTCAATAAAGACTTGTGGTTTCTTATTTAACATCCAAGTAATTTCGTGTTATACGTGCAATTTGGGGGGTTAAACCTAAAAAGTAAAGTTCGGAGTCCTTACCAAACACCTAGTGTCCGTGCATGGGCCCTGAACACAGACTTCTCCAGGAAGTCTGTGTAACTGTTTGGGTTCAGTAGCCCAAACATCTGATGATTCCCATACTGTAATTTTTGTGACAGTGCGAGAATCACCAGCTCTGATTGGCGGTAACTTCATTAGCGTCTGTCAGAGCACAGCGGTTTCCACGCTGTCATACAGATGACAGCATGTGAGCCAGCAGCTGTAACCGGCAGTTAAAAGGTTATTGCCTGTCACAGGCATTGGCTGATGAGAATACGACTCTCATTATCGTATTTTCGATCTCGCTAATAGCAGCAAGAGCAGGCATACAATGATGAGAAAATTTATCGGCAGGTGCCTGTGCAATAAATAAATGTAACAAATGGCGTGATGTCCCCTCTATTTTTGATTAACAGGCAAAACCGACAGCTGCAGGCTACAGACCTCAGCGTCATCTTGGGTGGTTATCAAAAACAGAGGGGTCCCCATGCTGTTTTTTTTTTTAAATAATTTAAATAAATAATTTTTAAAAATGGTTTGGGGGTCCCCCCATTTTGGACAACCAGCCAAGATAACACTGACAGCTGAGAGCTGTCGGTTTTGCCTGCTCTGGTTAGCAAAAATAGAGGTCATATTTTAAAATTTGTTGATGAACTCCAGTGACTGCACTGATGTCAGCGCTGGTGAGAAAGTTCTCACACTGCCAGCGCTGACCTCAGTGAAGTCACATTTGTTCATCAACTCTGCTCACCTTATTGATGTCACCTCTTGGCGCAGCACCTGAGTGATGAGGTTCAGCTCAGTGTTCAGTGTTAATAGTCTAGGAACATTTATGGTTATTGGCCCATTCCCAGAATATTAACATCAGCTCCCAGCCATCAGCTTTCCCTCTGTTGGTTATGAAAATTATGGGGGACCACATACCATTTTTTTTAATTTTTTTATTTATTAACAAGTACAGTAAAATACACACCCAAGGTAATCTTAGTTCACAGCCTCCAGGTGTTCCAGTTGCTGGATACTCCAGTAACCTTAAAATGTCCCTCAAAGTTTCTCATCAGGTTTCCAGGCCTCACAGCTGTTGGGAGATCTGGTAACTGTGAACTCTGGCAACCTTTACAGTAAGTTTACCTGAGTCCACAGTCACCGGGTCTCACGGTAGCTCGTGTGTTGGACTGATGAATGCCGGAGTGCCAAGTGCCGGACTTGCGATCGTTCATCAGTCCCGCACTGGCACTTTCAAAGCAAGAGAAACAGCTGCTCTAAACTCAAATGACTATACTACATTTTTTAATAGATAAAAAAATAAAATGAAAAAAAAAATGGCATGGGGTCTTCTGTCATTTCATAACCTGCTGAGGGAAAGCCTACGGCTGGAGGCTGATGTTAATATTCTCGGAAAGGGCCCATATCGCACGCCATTTTTAATTTTATTTATTTATAGCACAAGAGGCGGCTGATACTCTCATCATTGTACTACTGATCTTGCTGCTATCAGTGAGACCGGACGTACGATAATGAGAGTAGTACTCTCCTCAGCCGAAGCTGGCTCACACACTGTCATCTGTATGACTGTATGGGAATTGCAGTGCTGTTACCAGCAGTAAAAAAAAACGACAATCAGAGCCGATGCTTTTTCGCTCTGTGACACAGATGATAGCTTGGGAAACACCGTCCATTTGAATAGGGCTAGGGTTAAAATTCAGATACCATTCTGTTACCCGAAACAAACTTTTTTAAAATGTTCAGCTGAACCTGCCAGACCAGAACATCCACAGGTTCTCCCATCACTAATTACCACCTAATATTCCCATTCTCACCATGTTTTGAGCATAATCAATAAAAAAAATTCCCAGTTTACAAAATATTTCCCAAATGAATAAAATGCAATGTTTTCTCTTTAAAAATTATACTCTGTGGTGTAGTAGACTGGTCTTTAGCAAACATTGTCCATATTGGTGACATTATAAAGGACTTTTCATCACTTTGCGTATGTTAAACGGGTAACAGGATAAAATAGTGGAAGCAGAGCTGAGTGCAATGTAGCTTTTATTTTTTAATTTCTCCTTTCTGTTACAAAGTTAATAATTTATGAATTTTAGGTTATAATATATGTTATAGTTCAATTGGGTGTTATCAGAGATTTTTTCTCTTGGGCATGTATTTCTTCCACTGCATGAGGTTGACACATCATAATGCAGGCAGTGTCAAGCAGGAGAGAAAAGAGCACACCCTCCTCTCCTCACTGATCTCTGCAGCTGCTGTTTAGAGCTACAACTGAGTTTAGTTACATATCAGTAGTACCGTATTTTCCGGCATATAAGACAACTTTTTAACCCCTGAAAATCGTCTTTAAAGTCGAGGGTCATCTTATACGCCAGGTACGGAACATATGGTGGGGGGAGTGAGCATCTCAGAGGCAAGGAGTTTACCTGATCATATCAGCGAGGTTCTAGGCGCGGGGGGGCGGCGTTGGCGGCTAATTTTTGTGCAGCCTGGGGAACTCTGTGCTGGGGGATGGCGGCAGCTCCTCTTTGTGCAGCCTGGGGGGGCTCTGTGCTGGGTGATGGCGGCGGCTCCTCTTGTGCAGCCCCCCCAGGCTCTGTGCTGGGGGACGGCGGCGGTGGTTCTTTCTGCAGAGTCTTGGCTCTGCAGGCATTTTCTCAATCCCCGGAGGACCTGGCAGCTTCATTGCTGCGATGCCTTGGCCTTCGGGAAAATGGCCGCTGCATGCTTAGCTTCAGATCTCGTCTCAAGATCTTGGGAGACGAGATCTGAAACTGAGCATGCGCTGCCCTCAGCGGCCATTTTCCCGGAGGCCACCGCAACGCAGCAATTAAGCTGCCGGGGCCTCCGGGGGTTGAGAAAATGCCTGCAGAGCCAAGACTCTGCAGAAAGAACCACTACCGCCATCCCCCAGCACAGAGCCTGGGGGGGCTGCACAAGAGGAGTCGCCGCCGTCACCCAGCACAGAGCCCCCCAGGCTACACAAAGAGGAGCCGCCGCCATCCCCAGCACAGAACCCCCCCAGGCAGCACAAAAAGGAGCCGCCAACACTGCCCCCAGCGCCTAGACCCTCGCTGATATGATCAGGTAAACACCTTGCCTCTGAAACACCCACTCCCCCCACGATATGTTCCATACCTACCCGGCGTATAAGATAACACCCGGTGTATAAGAAGAACCCCCACTTTTAAGACGATTTAATATTTTGACTGTAAAAGTTGGGGGGTCGTCTTATACGCCCAGTCGTCTTATAAGCCGGAAAATACGGTATTTCAAACAGTTCTAGATCTCATTTCACAGTGCTGTCAGCTCTGACGCTCCTGCTACACTGACTACAGTGAAATGAGATCTGGAAGTGTTTGTCATGATGCACAACTCTACATTATTATGATACATATCTCTATGCAGCTGCAGAGATCAGTGAGAAAAAAATGGTGTGTTCTTTTCATTCCTGTTTGTTGCTGCCTGCTTATGATTTGTCAACCTCACAAGAAGTACATGCCTCCATAGACAAATCTCTGGTAACACCCAGTTGAAGTATAACAAAAATTATGATCTAAAGTATACAAGCTAATATCTCCGCAATAGAGGGACAAATGAAAATATAAAAAACTATGTTTTACTCTGCTCTGCAGTGACTAATTCACAATTTGGATAGTTTAGCATGCTGAAGCTGGTGAAAAGTCTTCATAAAATATTGTTCATTTACAGGGTTATTCTAATTACATCAATTACTGAATTTCCTATTTTCTTCTAGAGGAGTAAAAGAAACAGAGTAGAACAGCCTGTCCAGCAAAGAGTGGATTTAGACTAGCTGATTATGGTGAAAAAGCATTCATAGGAATGCCCATGTCCCACTAATCAGCCCGCATATACTGTACAAGCTCACAACAACCTGAGAAAGGGCTTAACAGTTTAATATTTTGATCATTTATAAAATACAATGCAATACTCTTATATTATATTGTGATATTTCCTGCCAGTGATTTACTGATCGGTAACAAGTTAGGCCTATCTTAGGCTGGAGTTAAAAGGAAAAAATAATTTTGCAGAATTTGACAGGGATTCCTGTTGTCTGACAATGGATGTCACCTTTCACTATCTAGATGCTGTGAGTGGAACTTATCTCCAACACCAGGATGTCGGGTCTTATAGCTGGAACTTTCTGGTGATGATATGGACACGAATCACTAGAATACAATATAATTGAGCAATGACAGGCTCCAGTACATGACCTAATAGTAGGACATGAGTTGCAAAGGGTTCATTAAAAATATCAGGTTAAAATTTACATTCAGGCCACAGTCAATGTATAAAACACAACTGAAAGGATGATTGTTTAACAATAGAACTGTACTTTTCTGCTAGCTAGATATTTGGAGTCAGACATTGTAATACACTCAAAGCTATGAAAAATAATAGTGTCTTCATTAGATCTATTTTCTTATTACCTTTCGCTTTTTTCTTTCCATTGATATTTAGCAATGGTTAAAATTATGAGTTATGCTGATAAGCAAATAATAATGAAATTACATAATTAATAATGATTGCATAAAATTATTCTGATTACTTAAAACAGTATTGCTTTTTGTTTGTCTATATAATAACCATGATTGAAGTTTCAATATGCCGAGATTCACCCAATTCTCATTTTGTTCTCTAGGAGTATATAAAATGTTCTGTAATAGATAATAAATGAGTCCCAGATCACAGATAATCTAGAATAAATCATTAACAGTGAATAATTATGTAGATTTATAGCTCCATATATGTTGTATGTTATATAAGAAGCAATTTGGCTATTGTCACAAGAGAACATTTTATATGTATTAAACGTCTTTGTCCCAGGGTGTGTAAGAAGGGTATGTAAGAATGAATGCAGGAGGGTCTCTCTTTTCTGCCAGGAATTGATTTGGGAAGTCCCTGTGAAAGCTCAATACAAGCTCACAAGACATAGGAATGAAACCACTGAAAAAGCTCTCCACAGTAAGCAGGTTTTCACGAATATTATCTCAACAATATCACGGAAATGATCAATGGTATTCATGTCAGTTCACTGACTGGTCTATGAGAGCTTGCAGATGCCCTCTCTGCCTGAAACACTTGGCTTTTTAACCATCTTCCATGAAGTCGATGTAACTCAAAAGACTGCCTTAAAGATGGCATGTCCGAAAAAACTTGTGGTATGGTGGAGGTCCCAAGTACAGAGCTTAGCTTTCTACGGCAGTGCCACAGTGAATGAATAGAGCAGCAGCACATATGACCCCTATTTTTGCACTCATTTGGGGTGCCATCAGTCAGACTTCTACAAGATACATAACACTAAAGGGACCTTGCCATGTGAAAGAACGCTATTAACGTGCAGATATGGGGTTAATCTGCAGGTTAATAGTGTTTTGAACCTGACCAGCACCAGCCCTTTGGCTCCCAATGCAGGAGCAAATTTACTTTATTCCATCTGGTAACGTTCATGTTTCAGTCATGGGGGTGGTACCAGTGCGGTTTGAGTCACCGCTATGTGTATGTAGAGGGAGCCGTCTGTAACCTTGCCCCCAGCACTGACTGACAGCATCTCATCATTAGAGCTGGCTGTCAGTTAGTGCCGGGGGAGAATGACTGAAACTTGAACGCTACATGGAGGAACAAAGTTAGCCACTCAATATAAGTCCCAAGTAGAAAAAAAAAAACTGCCAACAATATATTTTTCAGCTGCAGATGGAAGGAAGAGAGCCACAGTCATTACTAGTGGGTAGGCGGAGCCCAGATAGGATTGACACCTCAGATTAAAAAGAGAGTTGACCGGCCCCTCCAGCTCGGGCTCCTCCTACTCAGCTCTTCAGTTTACAATTTGAGGTCTCAGAGGATGGTCGCTGCTGGAAGCAGCTCCTCAGAAGATTTTATTATTTTTTATCGGACAAGAGACTTGGATCACCAAATGTGGTCTAGAGGTCTCAGGAGTCTCAGCGCTGCTGGACTCCCACCTCTCCCTTGGCGGATCTGTATTACCCTAATGGTGGTCCCTGCAGAACCCTGCCGGCCCGGGGGGATGAGGATGGCTTCCCTGGCGGGGGCGCAAACCACGCTGCAGGGGTCACTGCGTCCCCCGCCCTGGGGGGAAGCATGGGCATAGCGTCAGAAACCCCTGGGGGTCCCTGTGGCGCTTCGGCTGGTGAGTACCTCACATTTTTACCTCACATTTTTATTAATGTGTGTGTGAGTGTTTAAGCGACTGCTGCGGCAGCCGCTGTACAATACATGTCGGTGACTGGTGTTTTTTGTCTGCAGGTGGATGCCTGCAGGACATAGGAGAGGAGTGCGCGCCTTTTAATTTGAATTTTCGCGCCGCTCTGAGCGCGCGCTTTACTGCTGTCTCCATTTCCGGCTTCCCTCATGGAGCACACGGAGGCACAGCGCGGCGGCCATTAAAGAAGCAGGCTGAAAGCTTCTTCTGGCTCTTCTCCCTCCTCCCCTCCGGCAAGATGTTACACTGTTACCAGCTGGGTGAGTCGCTTCTAGCCCGCAGGCAGAAGCTTAACCCCTTCACCCCCACAGCGCGGGCGCCTTCTGGGGCACTAATGAGTGACAGACTGCGCTGTCCTGCGGCTGTTATCGCATAAGGGGCTCGCACACTCTTTTCAATAATAATAAAGAGTTTGTGGGGAGTCTGCGATTTTAATACTGCCACTATACGTTCCCACTAACGATAACGACGCATACTAATGCGATCGTTTGTGTGATCATTTTTTAATGTCGCTAGTAGCTGCCAATCTGGGCGATCTCATTAACATCGCATAAGCGGTTAGCGATCTCCTTAACAACTTTGGCGGTCATTGCGATACACAAAACAGCGCAATTTTTAGCGATCTTGTGGAACGTTTTTTCTGTTAGTGTGGCATAAAAAGCTGTCCTGCAGCTGCTGCCTTATAAGAGGCACTTGGGGCTCGCACAACTTTTTCATTATCAAGGTTGTGGGGAGTCTGCTACTTTAACCCCTTCTTAGGCGGTTAACTATTAATGCTGGGGTAGCTCTTTAAGAGCTTTAACCCTTCAGCGATTGTTTTTTCTTTAAGAAACACACTGTTCTAGTTACTGACAGGTTTAACCTGCCATATACTGTGCAAGGACATGTCAGATGCAGACTATCTGACACGCAGACCCCGACAGCGTCATGCGCAGCGGTCGGAGGTTCCAGTGGTGTCAAAATGGAGGCCCTCGCTAGTTTCTATGATGGCCTGTCTGACCTTCTAGGTTATGAAGTGTCAGCTAGATCCTCTCAAGGAAGCGACACAAATCGGTGCCTTCCTTCTCGCGTAGCGAAGATGTCCGTTTCGGACAAGGAGGATCGGCAGGGACACTCTGCCTCTCTCATGGACCGTACTATTGGAGCCATGAGGGCGTTACAGTTACCAGAGAGAGGTAACTAGGCTCCTGGTAAGTCGGCCCGGATGTTTCAGGAGTCGCATAGGTCGCGACGGCTTTACAATCTGTATCCGTTTTCTACGGAGTTGATTGTTAATTGGATCTCCTGAAGTGAATGTCCCTTTATCCTGGTAAAGGAAGGCGAGTCTGCAGGACCTGCTGGACAGAAAAATGGAGATGGCAACAATATCCATCTGCGAGGCCGCGGGTCATGGATTCAGTATTAAGGATCTATGTGTACTTGTAAAGTTTCCCTGAGCCGTTTGGACCGTCTACGGACGGCGTGACAAGATGGATCCCCTCTATCGAGATAGATGGGCTTTTCAAGTTGAAGGATTCTGCGTCACTGCTATCCAGGGCAGCAATCCTCGGCAGTCACAGTCAGAAGAGCACTGTGGCTTAGACAGTGGAAAGCGGTTTCCAAGCAGGGTTTGCTATCTTTAACTTACAAAGTGGTCAGCTATTTGAATCTGACCTCACAGAGCTGATTTCTGAGGCAAAAGAAACAGCTTTACCGCAGCGCAGAGCTGTGACTTCTGCATCTGGCAGGACTAGTGCCGGTAGTTGTCGGCGGTCCTTTCGGTCCAGGGGATGATCCGGTCAACCCTCTGGGGGTTTGGGTCGTTCCTCTCTTTTTTAAAAAAAAAAAAAAAAGGGGGAATTTCTCAGAAATTCCGCATACCCTGGAAACAGAACTTCCATTAAGACAGAAGCTGGCAAAAAACCCGCTAAAGCGGTCTGACGTCTGGGTCTCACTCGAGCGCTCTCGAGTGGAGGGTCGTTTACTCCAATTCAAACCGACTTGGGTTTCCCGTGTGTCGGACGCCTGGGTAACACAGGTTGTGTTGGCAGGCTACTTCATAGAGTTTCTTTCTCGACCCCGGACAGGTTTTGCCAATCTCGCATTCCGTCAGAGCCGAGCTATTTGCCGCTCTACTACGAGAAGTCGATTCCCTTCTGCAGAAGGGTGTGGTGATACCGGTTCCGCAGAGGACCGGGGAAGAGGATTCTTATTCCAACCTCTTTGTGGTCCCCAAAAAGGAGGACAAATTTCGCCCTATTTTGGATTTCAAAGATTGAATCGGCATGTTTACATCCCGAAAATTCCACATGGAGTCGCTTCGCTCCGTTGTGGCAGCCCTGTCGCAGAACGTCTTTCTGGTCAATCGACATTCGCGACGTTTATTTGCATGTTCCCGTCGGAAGGGCTCACCGGCGCTTCCTTCGTTTTGTCATAGGTCAGGACCATTGCCAGTTTGTGGCTCTGCCATTCGGCTTGGCCTCGGCGCCCAGAGTTTTTACAAAAATTCTAGCGCCCCTCATGGCAATTCTTCGAAGACAGGGGGTTACGATTTCCCTACCTGGACGACCTTCTGATTGTGGCGTCCTCAAAGGAGGAGGCGGGGACGGCTCGCAATCTATCCCTTCAGCTCCTGGAGGATTTCGGGTGGCTGGTCAATTGGGAGAAGTCGTCTCTGGAAGTCAATCCTGTTTTTGGGAATGCATTTCGACACTGTACGGACGGTGGTGTCCCTTCCTCCAGACAAGCGGGCATGTCTCTTTCGACATGTACAGATTATGAGGTCTACGGCAGCAATGTCCTTTCGGAAGTGTATGCGCCTTCTGGGTTTGACGTCAATGGAGGCACTTCCGTTTGCCCAATTTCATTCCAGGGCCCTCCAAAGGCTCATTCTGAGTCATTGGGATCGATCGCAAGCTTCTCTGAATTGCAGCGTCATCATCTCTCACAGGGTGCGAGAATCCCTAGGATGGTGGTTACGTCCAGGAGCGTTATTCCTGGGGAAATCTTTCCTCCCTCCGAGGTGGTCGGTCATAACCACCGATGCCAGCCTGATGGGCTGGGGGGGTGTCTGGAACGATCTTTGGATCCAGGGAGTATGGTCATCGGAAGAGTCTGTTCTACCGATCAACATCCTGGAGTTGAGGGCAATTTTTCCTTTGCCTACAACACTGGACGGTCCCTTTAAGCGGTCTACCAGTCCAAGTGCAGACAGACAACGCGACGGCGTTGCGTATATCAACCACCAAGGCGGGACAAGGAGCTCCAGCCTCATGATGGAGGTGTCTCGGATCCTGCTATGGGCCGAGACCAAGGTTCCAGCCATCTCTGCGATCACATTCCAGGAGTCCAGAATACCACTGCGGACTTCCTCAGTCGCGAGAAGATGGATCCTGGAGAATGGAGTCTTCATCCGAAAATTTTTGCGCTGCTGTGCTTCCATTGGGGAACTCCCCAAGTGGATTTGATGGCATCCAGGTTCAAATGCCAAACTACCGACCTTCATGTCCAGGTACAAGGACCCGAAGGCTGTGGCGGTGGTTGCTCTGGTGGCTCCGTGGGACCATTTCGAGCTAGTCTATGTGTTTCCGCCGATATCTTTACTTCCTCTGGTGCTGCGTCGGATCAGACTGGAAGAGAATTCCGGCTATGTTGATAGCCCCGGATTGGCCAAGGAGGACGTGGTTCTCGACACTGGTGTCGTTTTTGGCGGCACCGCCATTCCCACTTCCTCCTCGCCCGGACCTGTTAACCCAGGGGCCCGTTCGTCATCCGGACTTGAAGTCTCTGCGTTTGACGGCGTGGCTCTTGAGACCGAAACCTTGACCCGTAGAGGTTTTTCAGCCGAAGTCATTGCCACTCTGCGAGCTGCCAGAGGTCCGGCTACTACTAAGATTTATCACAAGACTTGGTCTTTTCGTGGTTTCGGGTTCTTCAAGGAATCCGAGGATTTTTTTCCATTCCCAATTTGTTGGCTTTGCTACAGTACGGGCTGGACAAAAGGTTTGGCAGTTAGCACTCTGAAAGGTCAGGTTTCTGCCCTGTCTTTGCTATTTCGGAAGGCTATCGCCTCGCGTAGGGACGTACGTTCCTTTTTTCGCGGAGTAACCCGTCAGTTTCCACTGCGGAAGGCGCCTGTGTCTCCTTGGCGGCTCAACCTTGTCTTGGAGGCTCTTCAGCATATACCTTTTGAGCCTATGGGTTCTGCTAGCCTTTCTTTAATTTCTTGGAAGGTTACCTTCTTAGTGGCGGTAACCTCTTTAAGAAGGGTTTCTGAGTTGGCAGCTTTTTCCTGCTCGCCTCCTTTCCTGGAGTTTTACCCGGATCGAGTAGTGCTTCGCACACGGGGCGATTTTCTACCTAAGGTGGTGTCGCAATTTCATGTTAACCAGGATATTGTGTTGCCCTCGCTTTGCCCGGGCCCAGGGAATGCAAAGGAACGGAACTTGCACAAATTGGATTTAGTGCGGGTCTTGAAGTTCTATTTTGTCTATTACTCAAGGTTTTCGAAAGTCAGATTCCCTGTTTGTGATTACAGCAGGTCGTAGGCGTGATCAACGAGTTTTCAAGGACTCTATAGCTCGTTGGATTCGGTCGGCCATTTTGGAGGCTTACCGTCTTAATGGCGAACCTTGCCCGATTAAGATTCGAGCTCGCTCCACGAGGGCTGTGACTTCATCGTGGGCCTTTCATCTAGGGCTTCGGCAGCTCAGCTCTGCCGAGCGGCGACCTGGCGTTTCGTCCACACATTTACAAAGTTTTATAAGGTGGACGTCAGTGCTTCCGCTGATGCGGCCTTAGGACGTAGGGTCCTGCAGGCAGCGGTAATTTAAAGTTTTTAGTTAACTTGCATTTGGCGCCTGTGGCGCATTTATCTAGGTGTTGGGTTTCTGCCTATTTTGGTTTTTTCCCACCCTAATTTTTGGACTGCTTTGGGACGTCCCACTAGTAATGACTGTGGCTCTCTTCCTTCCATCTGCAGCTGAAAGATGGATTTTGGTAAGAACTTACCTGTAAAATCCTTTTCAGCGAAGTAAGGAAGAGAGACACAGCTCCTTCCCATGGCAGAAGTGTGTTGTTGTATTTACAGTTGCAGCGTGACCCTTCTCTGATAGCGATTATCTGGACTGAGGTCGACGCGCTACGGCTCTGTTCCAGCATTGCCAGCTTATCGCAGTAGTCAGGTTCAGTGAGTAGTACCTGTAACTGTGTGATTTTTTTGCCGAATGCATGCATAACCTGTACTCTTATGTTTTTTCTCTGAAGTCCTTCAGAAGGGGTTATGTTGCTTCGCTGGTGATATTGTTCTTCCTTAAGCTTAGGTACGAATGAAGAGCTGAGTAGGAGGAGCCCGAGCTGGAGGGGCCGGTCAACTCTCTTTTTAATCTGAGGTGTCAATCCTATCTGGGCTCCGCCTACCCACTAGTAATGACTGTGTCTCTCTTCCTTCCTTCGCTGAAAAGGATTTTACAGGTAAGTTCTTACCAAAATCCGTCTTTTTGGCCACCACATCATTGCAATAAAATGCAGTAAGAGAAGATCAAAAGATCATATCTACCCCAAAATGGTATGAATAAAAACGTCAGTTTAGGGTGCAAAAATTAAGCCATCACCCAGCCCCAGATCATGAAAAATGGAAATGTTATTGGTCTCGGAAATTGAGACACAAGCAAAAAAATTTCTTGCAAATTGTAAAAAAAGAATTCTCCACCTAAATAAAAAAAATCCAAAACAATTGTGAAATTTACTTTTTTTGCAAATTCAACGCACTTGAAAGTTTTTCTTGTTTTCCAGTAGACTATATAGTAGAAAGAATGGTGTCATTCAAAAGCATGTCATTCGTCCCACAAAAAACAAGCCCTCATTTGGTTAAATAAATGGATAATAGAAAAGTTATGGCTCTTGGAAGAATCAGAAAATGGCCATGATGTGAAGTGGTTAATAATACTATACTTTGCCTTAGACTCTGATGCAAGAACTCCTATTAGCACAGCTTTGACTATAACCAATAGCAGTAATGTTTTGCTGTAAAAACACAATAATATAAACTGTTTTTTCCTTCTTACAGAGATCAAAAATCCTGACATTAGCATAACTGTAGGCTATTTCTCACTAAGTTACCGCTATACTACCTCTAGTGCAAGAGATGAACAGCAGTATGTTAAGTCTTCAAGATCAACAGCCTTAATATGTGAAATACTTTACATAGTGTTTCTCTTATTTATTGCTGAGATACACTCTTGACTTTTGCCAGATACACTCTTTGACTCCAGCATAGATGTACTGTGTGTACTATATATATGTATAATGTACAAATAGTACAGTACAGTACACAGCACAGTACAGTGTATATATATATATATATATATATATATATATATATATATATATAATCCTGGTAGGAATTTATAGCAACTGAAAAAATACATATATGTTTGCATAAATAGATAGATAATATATATATATATATTATATATATATATATATACAGTATAAATTATATACTGTATATATTATTATTATATTATTATATTCTGAGCGTCAGAAATTTTGAGTGTCAGAAGTTCGAAGACCAGATTTTTTCACTTTTAATCTTATATGTAGGTAAATGAGCTTATTCATGCTTTAAATAGATAATGCTTTGCAACTTAAATATCATATAAGTCGCCAAAAAAAGTGTCCTACTTTCTAATATATTAAGGAGCTAATATTTGCTGTTATTGCTTTAATTCAAGATATATTTTTTTTCACATTTAATCAGGAGGCACCTTTTTATTAGTCTCATGTGCAGAAAGCAGTTTCACTTTATCATGTTCTGTGCCATAATTCATTGACCAAATATGCTGAAAAGCCTCTAGGTGCTAAAGTGATCAATTCCATGATGGTTTTAGTGTTTCTTCATCGAATATATTTCCTTACTCAATGTTAAAACACATATTTTCTGTTTGATTTACTGCTTGCAGTCCTCCGGGATTTGAGAGAATCTCTAACTTGTCTTTGTTCTAGTACACAACAATAAGATACCTCCAGAATACAGGCAGATATCATAAACATCGTAAAAGATAGTTAAAATTAAGCAGGTGGTTTAAGTAAAAAAAAAAGAAGTCCATTCAACTTTAAAACTATTACATATCGGTTTCTAGGAGATATGTGTGGCTACATATATGGCTGCAATTTCATTTCCCACAGGAGATGACATCTGGATTGCCAAGAATACTGAATGGTGAATCTGCCTAGTTATGAAGTCATGTACCAACTGCTACAGGCATATTGGCTTCCACACGGCTTCCCAGTAAACACATATAAGTATGAACTGACATAGGCATGCAATGCTTCCAGTAATTGAAATACAACCTACAGCAAATATCTGTTCTTGCCCTATTCTGAAATAGTACCTACAAAGGATTTGTGCCTTGTGGCACTTGTATCATATTTATTTTTTAATCCTACTAATACTTAAAAGGAACTTAACCTGTCAGGATGATTGTATTAATCAAACTATTGGTATGGCTGTATACAATAGAATGTAGAACAAAAATAAAATGATATCCGTTTTGAAGAAATTTTTTGTTCCATTGTTGATAAATCGAGCTTTGAAGTCACAAACTGGAAGTGCAATGGTTTTGTATCCATGCTCCTAGAGAATAACTTAAGATCCCCCAATGCACTTCCAGGTAAACAAGCATCTGGATTTATCAGCAACGGCACATCTGATAACTAAAATGGCTATTATGCTTATACAGTAGTTGTTCTCTGACCTGCACAGACATACATTTAGGTCAGTTAATAAAGCCATCCTTACATTCCACTTTAACCCCTTAAGGACCAAGCCATTTTGTAGGTTAATGACCAGGCCAATTTTTACAATTATGACCACAGTCACTTTATATGTTTATAACTCTGGAACGCTTCAACAGATCATGGCGATTCTGAGAATGTTTTCTTGTGACATATTGTAATTCATGTTAGTGGTAAAATTTCTTCGATATAACTTGTGTTTATTTATAAAAAAAATGGAAATATGGCGAAAATTTTTCAAATTTTGCAATTTTCAAACTTTTAATTTTTATGCCTTTAAATCAGAGAGATATGTCACAAAAAATAGTTAAATAACATTTCCCACATGTCTACTTTAAATCAGCACAATTTTGGAACAAACATTTTTTTTGTTAGGAAGTTATAAGTGTTAAAAGTTGACCAGCGATTTTTCATTTTTACAACAAAATTTACAAAAGCATTTTTTTTAGGGACCACCTCACATTTGAAGTGACTTTGAGGGGTCATATGACAGAAAATACCCAAAAGTGACACCATTCTAAAATCTGCACCCTCAAGGTGTTCAAAACCACATTCAAGAAGTTTATTAACCATTTAGATACTTCACAAGAATTGAAGCAATGTGGAAGGAAAAAATGAGCATTTAACTTTTTTTCCGCAAAAATTTTCTTTCGACACAATTTTTTTAATTTTGTCAAGGATATCAGGAGAAAATGAACCACAATATTTGTTGTACAATTTCTCCTGAGTACACTGATACCCCATGTGTGGGGGAAGACCAAACTTTAGGCGCACGGCAGTGCTCAGAAGGGAAGGAGCATCATTTGAGATTTTGAATCTCAAATTGGTTGGAATCGAGAGCAGACACCATGTCGCATTTGGAGAGCCCCTGATGTACCTAAACAGTGGAAACCCCCTATAAGTGACCCCATTTTGGAAACTAGACCCCCCAAGGAACTTATCTAAATGTGTGGTGAGCACTTTGAACCCCCAAGAGCTTCACAGAAGGTTATAACGTAAAGCCGTAAAATTAAAAAATCATATTTTTTCCACAAAAATGATATTTTCACCCCAATTTTTATTTTCCAAAAGATAACAGGACCACAAAAGTTGTGCAATTTGTCCTGAGTACGCTGATACCCCATATGTGGGGGTAAACCACTATTTGGGCGCATGGAAGAGCTCTGAAGGGAAGCAGCGCCATTTGACTTTTTTGGCTGGAATAGAGATTGGACGCCATGTTGCATTTGAAGAGTCCCTGATGTGCCTAAACAGTGGAAACTCCCCCACAAGTGACCCCATTTTGGAAACTAGAACCCCAAATGAGCTTATCTAGATGTGTGGTGAACACTTTAAACCCCCAAGAGCTTAACAGAAGGTTATAACGTAGAGCTGTAAAATTAAAAAATCATATCTTTTCCACAAAAATGATCTTTTCACCCCAATTTTTATTTTCCAAAGGGTAACAGGACCCAAAAAGTATTGTGTAATTTGTCCTGAGTACACTGATACCCCATATGTGGGGGTAAACCACTATTTGGGCGCAGGGCAGAGCTCAGAAGGGAAGGAGCGCCGTTTTTGAATGCAGACTTTGATGGAATGTTCTGCTGGTGTCATGTCGCGTTTGGAGAGCCTCTGATATGCCTAAACAGTAGAAACCCCCCACAAGTGACCCCATTTTGGAAACTAGACCCCCCAAGGAACTTATTTAGATGTGTAGTGAGCACTTTGAACCCCCAAGTGCTTCACAGAAGTTTATAACGTAAAGTCGTAAAATAAAAAAATCATATTTTTTTCCACAAAAATGATCTTTTTGCCCCCAAATTTTTATTTTTATAAGGGTAACAGGAGAAATAGGGCACCAAAAGTTGATGTGCAATTTGTCCTGAGTACGCTGATACTCCATATGTGGGGGGAACCACTGTGATCGCTTTACTGTGATCTTTGGGAGGCAGAATGAACAAATCCACAAAAGGTGAAGAATTGGTTTCATTTTTTACGCCATTCCTTGTGCGGTATTAGTGATTAGGCGACTTTATTCTTCGGATTGGTGCGATTACAGCGATGCCCAATTTACATTCTTTTTTTATGTTTAGCTTCTGTCACACACTAAAAGATGCTTTTTTTGGAAGAATTTTTTGGAAGAAATTTTTGCATCGCCGTATTTTGAGAGCTATAATTTTTCCATATTTCGGCCGACAGAGTTATGTGTGGGCTTATTTTTTGCGGGACGAGCGGACGTTTTTATTGGTACCATATTCGGGCACATATTGTTTTTTGATCGCTTCCTATTCCGATTTTTGTGGAAACAGAATGAACAAAACCATCAATTCAGAAATTGTTTTTTTTTTTCCTCCATTCCGCGTGTGGTAAAATTGGTAAGGCAGTTTTATTCTTCACATCACTGCAATTACAGCGATAGCTCATTTATATCTTTTTTTATGTTTTGGCATTTTTTACACAGTAAAAACTTTTATAGAAAAAATAATTATTTTTGCATCACTTTATTCTGCGAGCTATAATTATTTTATTTTTCGCTGATGATGCTGTATGACGTTTTCAGCAGTACCATGTTTATTTATATCCGTCTTTTTGATCGAGTGTTATTGCACTTTTTCCAAGAGGAATGATGAAAAAGTATAATTTACTACTTTTTTGTGCATTTTTATGGCTTTCACTGAAGGGGTTAACTAGGGTTATGCTTTTATAGATGG
This sequence comes from Oophaga sylvatica, assembly GCA_033576555.1. Lineage (NCBI taxonomy): Eukaryota > Metazoa > Chordata > Amphibia > Anura > Dendrobatidae > Oophaga > Oophaga sylvatica. The sequence goes on from JARQOD010000005.1 coordinate 243,481,100, forward strand.
GATTTTTATGGACGCGGCGATACCAAACATGTGTATTTTTTTGTTTTTTATTTTTTTTACTTAAAAATGTGTATTTATTAAGGGAATTTTTTTAAATTATTTTTTAATATTTTTTTTACAAATTTAAAAAAAATTGTTTTGTTTAACTTGTCCCTTTATGAGATTTTCACTTTTTTACTTTTGTTGCAGGTATAATGCATTGCAATGCTCCAGCATTGCAATGCATTATACCAATGGAGAGAGCTGCTGTGACCATGTTGTGAGCATGGTCACAGCGGCTTTCCATAGCTGGATGACCTGGAGGGTGTCATGACAACCCCGGGTCATCAACGCAGAGATCGGGCTCTGCAATTACATAGCGGGAAAGCCGATCTGAGGCAGAGGGAGCCATCCCCCTGAACGCTGCGATCGCGCTCGATCAAAGCAGACAGGGGGTTAACAGCCAGGGGCGGCGCGGATGCTGCTCCCGGCTGTCAGTGCAGGAAGTTCAGCCACTGCAGCGCTGAGCTCCTGCACTGATCAGGTAGGAGAGGCTGAAATTTCAGCCTCTCCTGCCCAATCGCTGCTGTGTTTAGTCAGTCAGATTGCCTGACCAATCACAGCGCTGTGGGTGCGGGGACTGACTGCAAAGGTACCCGCACCTCTTGCCGTGCCTGTCAGCTGTCATAGACAGCTGTCGGCACTGAACTACCTTACACGCAGTGACAGTTTAAAGGCATGACGTGCACAGTCCGTCCTGGTGCCGGAACTGACAGACTGTGCAAATCAATGGACAGTAAGGGGTTAAAGAAAACCTGTCAGCACAATTTTGTAATGTAAAGTAAAGACATTGCCATAATGATGCTGTAATACTCATTCCATTGATACATTTTATGAAGAATGTTTACTTTATTTTTCTTCTTTAATCACCATTTAAAGTTTTCTGCTAACTAAATTTTGATGCTCAGGGGTTGGATTGTGCACTGTGCACAGTACGTGGGATCTTCTCCTCACTGTTGGTGATTCCCTGGCCCCTTCATCTGCCTCCTCTGTTTGAAGAGAAGATTTCATACAGAGAAGGCAGGTCACTGAAAAAGCAGTAACCTGTCATTCAAAGACTGGAGGGGACAAAGGGTAGGGAATCACAGACAGGGAGGAGAAGATCAAGTGCACTGTCCAGTCCCTGTGCACCAAAATCTAATTAGCAGAAAACTTCAAATGGTGATTAAAGAAGAACCAAAATGCGAATTTCTTCACCAGTGGTATAATTTTATTCAGTATTACTGAACCATTACAATAAAATTGTGCTGACATTTTCTCTTTAACTCATCCTGTGGGTATTCTGAGTTGCTTAAGCAACACAAGAAATGAGGCACAAAATTAAAGTAATGATCAAATCATCACCATCTAAGAACTGAGCACATTTTACTGGAATCAAAGAGAAATTTACAAACTTAGACAAAAGTCAGTCAATACTCAAACCTTGAAAAAAGAACAATAAATATTCAAACAAACAAATTACCCACCCCCCCCAAAAAAAATACTCACCTATTCAATTCCCACCACATTGTTTGGACTCTCCTGCAGCCTCTGATGGTCCCAGCAGTCTTTTTTTTACAAACTACCTCAGGACAGATGTGCCATACTACTCTCATCTGACCACTCAGTGATGCCAGTAAATATGACATGGTACCATTGATGCTACTTGCTATTTGTAAATATTGTCCATCAAGATTGAAAGTTGACTTTTTTATAGCTCCTGTTTTTTTTCAAGGAGTCAAAAAACCCTTGTAACATTGAATATTACTAGAAATGAAAGGTAGTGAAATGACTGGAAACTTACCTGAAGTCCAGGTGGGCCACTATTACCAGGGGGACCAGGCTTTCCTCGTCTACCCTTTAAATAGGAAAAACAAATACAATTCATATATAGTGAAGTACAAAAATTATATTTAAAACATGGCACAAATTAAGAAGACAATTAAGAATAATACATAATCTAATACCATACATTGCATATGTTTATGACTTCATCAATTAACTCTAATGGCACCTAGAGAGTTCTTGAAAGCTATAAATAGAAATATCATTTATATGAAACAAGGCAAAAATTTATTGACTTACAATTTTACTTTGCTCAATACAATCCTTGGTCATGATTTGTCTTAATGTTGTCTCAATACGATATTATCAATTCATATTGACAGCGATTTTATAGACATTCCTTATAGAGCTTGGTAACTATGTCACTAATAATAATTATATTAAATGATACCAGATTAGAATGCATTGATGTGATTTAATAGTAATTCCATGTCAATTAAACAGGTCATTTTCTATTGCATTATTGAACCAAAATCTTTGCTGATGACTACTGTCTGAATTCAGTATATATAGAGCTTTGGGATTCTGATGCATCCTGGTTAAATGTATTCCAAAAGGATAACATTTTGACATATGTTCAGAAAATTGCCCTTTCAGTGTGTACTACATATATTGGATATTCTCTGACTCGTGTTCAGACTCATCCAGACTTATACATTTAGAAGAAATGCCTGATTACTGTATATGCATATTGCCTCTTCAGAGAAAAAGAGGACTTGAACTCTATAGCGCCACCTATTGGAAGTAGCGATCCTACAAGTCACAATCAACCCTTTAACGAGTCTTGTAATATAACTTAGGATAAAAGCCAAATCAGGCAAATCAGATCTCATACTTTGCACTGACGAGAACCAATAGTCCGAAACACCGTGTCTGCAAATGGAGATACTGATTTGGCTTTTATCCTAAGTCATATTACAAGACTCGTTAAAGGATTGATTGTGACTTGTAGGATCGCTACTTCCAATAGGTGGCGCTATAAAATTCAAGTCCTCTTTTTCTCTTAAGAGGCAATTTGCATATTAAATTTCCCAGAGGAGCATTGCACGGCGAATAAGCCTCCTTACTCGACAAGCCAGAGCTGGTATGTCACTCTCCACAAGGAGAAACCTGATTACTGTATAGACATGACATGGAAGAAAGTTTAGTTCTGAAGACGTTTGATTAATTGTCAGATGTGTTGTTAACAAAAGTGTGCTACAGTAGTAAGTTGCGGTTTGCGTGAAATCTACATCAGCGAGCAAACCTGAGCATGGCAAGTTCTCATTAATTTTTTAGATTTGGCTTCTTCCGCTTAATTAAAACTTCTTGTATTTCAAATCCTGCTGCCTTTACAAAAATTCACAGGAAGCTAAAGTATTACTGCTCTATGGAATATTTTCATTAGTATAAATAATAACAGTACTCTAATGTAATCAGATAATGTGATTATTTTGTAACTTATGTATCATGCAAAGTGAGTGGTAATGAAGCACATTTTAATATAGGCTTAATGTATTCACTGATAAATTTCTGTGCTATTTTAACTCCTTCCTAACAAAATAGCTTGCTTTTTGTAATCATTACTTCAGCCAACCATTCAAGGTTACCGACTGTTTTGTGCCCCTTTTTGAGCACTGTTTTGTTGGTTATTAACCCGCATCTGCACATTATTTTAAAAAATTTATATGAGCACTGGCACTTTCCCTAACATGTGGACTGATTCTTATTACTTTTTATGGTGACTCATGTAGACATAATATATACCTTGTACCCATTCTTTTTCACATTTTTACACCACTAGATCATATTTTATTATAAATTCCACCTTTTTAGTTAACTATTCGGTTTTATTTACACTGCTCAAAAAAATGAAGGGAACACTCAAATAACAAATCCTAGATCTAAATGAATGAAATATTCTCATTGAATACTTTTTTTCTGTACAAATTTGAATGTGCTGTCAACATACTCACACAAAAATCATCAATGGAAATCAAATTTTTGAACCAATGGAAGCCTGGATTTGGAGAGACCCCCAAAATGAAAGTGGAAAAAGTCAAAATGATGCTCAGTAGTGTGTGTGGCCTCCAAGTGCCTGTATAACCTCCCTACAACGCCTGGGCATGCTCCTAATGAGATTGCGGATGTTTTCCTGAGGGATCTCCTCCCAGACCTGGACTAAAGCATCTGTCAACTCCTGGAGAGTCTGTGGTGCAACGTGATGTTGGTGGATGGAGCGAGACATACTGTTTTAGATGTGCTCAATCAGATTCAGGTCTGGAAAATGGTCAGGCCAGGCCATAACTTCAATGCCTTCATCTTGCAGGAACTGCTGACACATTCCAGCCACATGAGGTCTGGCATTGTCTTGCATTAGGAGGAACCCAGGGCCAACTGCACCAGCATATGGTCTCAAAAGGGGTCTGAAGATCTCATCTCAGTACCTAATGGCAGTCAGGCTACCTCTGGCGAGCAGATGGAGGGCTGTGTGGCCCTCTAAAGAAATCCACCCCACACATTACTGACCCACTGCCAAACCTGTCATGCTGAAGGATGTTGCAGGCAGCAGATCACTCTCCACGGCGTCTCCAGACTCTGTCACATCTGTTACATGTGCTGAGTGTGAACCTGCTGCCTGCAACATCCTTCAGCATGACAAAAAAACAAAAAGTCTCACAGTATCACCACCTGTTGGTGGGAGCAAATAACAAGCTCTACGTATACATTTACATTTATTCCATAAGTGTAGACAGCACATAGAGGATTTTAGTTTATCAAGAGCAACAAATTAATTTACTGCGTAATCAAACTATTTTAAGCTCATTCATTTTTGTGAGATGTACATCAATTCTATATATATATTACTGCAAAAAACGCTAGATATAAACTTTAAAGGATTCAGATGCATCTCTCTCCCATATGCTAGATAAAAACAAATACATGCTATCTCTAGTGCTTTAACTGTCAGGCATCCATAGTAACCACTGCTTAGTATCGATTTACCAGCTTTTGGATCCCCAATTAACACATTTTTTGCATCGGCTCCTTCTGAAGAAAGATGAAGACTATGGATGTACATGTATTGGTTAATGAAGAAAGGTGTGAGCAGTGGTGAAAAACAATGCTCTTTCTCTACAGCTGTCAGTGGGATTGAGTGAAAGAAGGATGAGTTCATCAGAAGAGCAGAACATCTCCTTGGCATTATATTTTACAGATTGTCCTCTATAGTGACAGAAATCAGGAGCTATTGTGTGTGTTCTCAAGAGCCAAGCAGGCCTCTCTCTTTAGGTGTGATGTTTCTACTGCTCATGTTCAGGCATGCTTCTGGTGGCTGGTCCCCTAAGTATTGAGTTGTACATGATGAAACTCAATGAATTCAATATCAAGTGAAAGGTACAAGCTGGGAAGATCAAGTTAATTTCAAAGTTGCTTCTTTTTACAATATCTACCCGATTATGACAACTTGAGAACATAAAAATATCTATTTAAGCCAGGTCTTCTACCAACTAAATCACCTTTCGGTGTCGCATGAGGTACAAAAAGTGTCAAAACCACATAACAAATGGGGCAGACGGCACGAGAGCCAATTTGGGCCAAGATTCTGGTCCATTTATCATAGTAAATCTCTTCAACTGTCCATAATGTTTGGACACAGTAGCTTAAAGCTTTAGAGATACAATTAATGCTAACTGTTGCATCGTTTCTATTAGAATCCAAGCAGTTTGGTTTAGTAGAGAAAATGTGTCAGAAATAATTTGAAACAAAATAAATTTTTAGTTAGTAGCCAGATTTTCCAATCTGTTGTCATGATTTAACTTTAAGAACCAAGAAGTTCACTGCATTATTTCAGAGAAAAGCCATTATCATCACACTGTGCATCAAAGGTAACTACCTGCAGACAGAGCATCCACCCTTTGCTAGATGCAGGTCGTCTTTCCAGCAGTACTAGAGAAATCAGCTCAGTGACAGGGAAGGGGCAAATCTCAGACAAATTACATATGTTCAGTGATGCTCCTGGTGTTATCATTTGCTTGTGCATGCTATTAAGATGAAAAGAACACAGTGCTATTATGCAGTATCCCGTGCTGAATCCAGCTCTGCTGCTTTATCAGTAATCTATTGATGTTTCTTTACATAGAGGACAGAACACAACAGAAGATTAAATCAATCAAGCGACCAGTTTATGTAAAGAAAAGGTCCATGTACAACTAAATTCAAATTCATCTAAACTGATTATAGTCGTTATTTTGACTTGTTATTTAAAATCTGCGTAACAGACTGCATGAATGAGCCAACGGGGTGTCATAAAATGGGGCTAAAAGGTATCACTGCTGCAGATATTGTGTATACTGGGAAAGTTGCTGGATTCATTGAGCAGCATCTAAAGATAAGCAAATCAGTCAATCTGCTATGCCATTGTTTTTTCACTTGAAAAAAGATGCTTGTCCAGTGTTGAAATGCGTTATGGAAATAAAAACATTCAACTGATCTTAGGGCTCGTCACACATAGCGACACACCAGCGATCCCGACAATGATATGCACTTGTCAGGATCGCTGTTGTGTCGCTACATGATTGCTGGTGACCTGCCAAACGTCGCTTAGTTTCCCGCAGTGTACGTTGGATACGAGCCCGCTGGTGCAGAGAGCTGGTAACCAAGGTATGCATCGGGTTTCCAGGTGCTGAGCGGTGCCTGGAAACCCGATGTGTACCTTGGTTTCCAGCTCCCCAGCAGCAGCGCGCTAGTATCCAACGTACACATTGGGTTTCCAGGTGCCGCCCGGCGCCTGGAAACCCGATGTGTACCTTGGTTACCAGCTGATCACTAGTCTCCTGCCTGCCACACGCAGCGATGCGTGCTGGCCAGCTGGAGACCAACGATCAAAAAAATGTCCTGGCCTTTGGACACTGATCAGTGATACCAGGCAAGGGGGCCTGTCACTGATCAGTGTCACACACAGCGATATCGCAGGGGAGATCGCTGTTGCTTCACAAAACTAGTGACTCAGCAGCGATCTCGCTAGCGAGAACGCTGTGTGTTATGGGGGCTTTAGTCCTAAGAATTCATGATTACAGCAGTGCAGCCCAATATCGTTTTATCGTCCAAGTTGGTGAAGAGACAAGTTCAGCAGATCACTTGAACTTACCAAAGAATTTAAATTTGCTTTTAAGTTAATTGTTCCTTGTTAAGATCTGGTTTGTTTTAGACCCCAGATCCCAATAAATGAAGAGTATAAAAAAAAGTTAAAGGGGCTGTCATGTCTAAAATGATATCTGCAGTCACTCTTTGTGACTGCAGACTAATGAATCCCCCAGTACAAGTACTGTGAACTGTGGGGATCCACCCCCCAGTATGCGTTATGCATACTTCCAATTAGAACCTATCTAGTGGGCATGGCCTTGCTCCATACACTTGTATTAAGAGAGGCCTCTCCCACTGGATCACTAGCTGGGGCACAGTGTTGCTCATACAAGTGTATGGTACAAGGCCACATGTTCTGCCTGGGAGTATGCATAACGCAAACGCACCACTTGGTCCCAGCTCAGAAACCAGCGAATCCTCGCAGTGCATAGTGTGTATTCAATGACACAGTAAATTTAGACTGGACAACCAATTTAAAACTTATCTTGCAGCTCACCTATACCACCGTCAACACAGCTTGCCATGTATACTCTTTCTTTTGCCTTCCCCTGTCACGTGAAATACTCTATGGTTTTATTTACTGTTTTTGCTTACTGCTCTGATTAGGCTGTACAGAGCACAACGTGATGTTACAACATTCCAACGTACAACACCCATGGTGCTGACAAGGCTTCATGTGACGTAAGTCATAATCTCTTGACGTCACAACAAGTGCCACAATGTCAGAGGCCTGCTCAGCACTGGATGCTGAGTCAAGAAAGATGGAAATTATATACCGTGATGGAGGATGGCAAAAAGAAGAGGCCGGAGCAGGGGCTGTGGCAGTGGGACATGCAAGCATTGAGGTGATTATTACATTTTTTAAAATCTTTTTCTACAATTCAGAATAATGGCAACCAAGATTTTGCCTAATTTGAACTAGGTGTAAATTGCATAAAATTCTCATTCAGAAGAATACATTTTTTTGGTAAAATTCAAGATTTATTCAATTAATCCCAAAATAATAAGCTTATTTCTATCAGTTATAACAAAACACTTTCCAAATTTGTAAAGTCTATGAGAAACCAAGAATCTAGTTTTGTGGCTTCCATCATCTAGGAGCCATTAATTACATTGTATTGTTTGTACCTAATGCAACCTATTCATAAAAAGTCAGGATCATTAGCATCAGTTTAGCAATGAGGATGTCCTGATCTAGAACACTGTCCCAATTTATTCTCCAGTTTGACAAAGGGATGCTTATATGTGAGCTTGAAAATAAACACTATAATTTGCTGAACAAAACAGTAGCCTACATTTTTTTTTAAAGTTCACAGGGGATAAACAATTCAATGAATACAAATACACCTAAATGGTTCAAAAATATACGCATTTAACATGAAAAAAAAGTCTGTTAGGGAGCAGGTACACAAGTACTAGGCAGAAAGCCTTTAACAGTCCTTTAGACATTACAGTATATTCATATTTCATATAACCCACATTTATTAAAACCAGTCTGTGTCTGTATTATGCAAGTTTTTAAAAGGAAATGAGTGATTGATTGCCCTTCGGGCGCGCGCTGTGATTACGAAACACGCAATGGGGTGTAACAACGCAGCAGACTGACCTTGCAATGGCGTATTCCCACGTACCAGACTGGTGTATGTGCAGACTAACAGCAAACATAAATACCTGCTGTACCTCTCCTGCCACTCCTACCTTGTGTATGAAAAAGCTCTGTAGTTAATACTGTTCGGGTAGAGCTATCCGATAGCGCTCTCCATGAAGAAAGTGAATGGGTAGAGCTATCCCATAGCCCTATTCCTAAAGGAAATGAACGGGTAGAGCTATCCCATAGCGCTATCCCTCAATGTTCCTGAGCGTAAGCTATTTCACATGGTTGAGCGCACTTGGGATCTGCCCCCAAGGCCCTGTCCATGCCCAATGTTTGGTCGGTCGACCGTGGCTTGGAGTTAGTCCCGCTTTTGTGTACAAAATTTTGTGACTTTTACAATTTCTAAAAAGTTTAATAAAAGACTTCTTTGTACACACAGTTGACAGTAAACCATTTATCAACGTTAGGAATAAGTTTACCTTGCTTCTGGGTCTCAAATATTTTGACCCTTATTTGTTGGCTTTTCCTTCCCATGGAGAAAGACACATATAACTGCCCATGTGAAAACACTGGGTGAGGCGAATAAATTCCTACGATATCCAAGGACTGTCCCTGAGATTTATTGATGGTCATTGCAAAAGCCGACATGACAGGAAACTGACGCTGTCGCATCAGGACTAGCAGGTTTTATCTTTGGAAATCAGGTAAATTCTTGGAATAAAGGGTATGCCACACTAAACAATATCGCTAACGGGATCGCTAAAAAACGTCACTATTTAGCGATCCCGTTAGCGATGTTGTTCAGTGCGGCAGCTTCCAGCGACGAGCTTCCTGCTGTGATCTCGCTCGTCGCTGGAATCGTTCCGGACCCTATTTCATCGCTGGCGCTCCCGCTGGGTAAGTATCTAATCGCTGTGTGGCACCTTTCTTAGCGATTTAGCGGTACTTTTGTACCGCTAAAGTCGTTAAGAAGATCGCTAACGGCGATAGCGTCGTTAACTATATCGCTAAATGCGGCAGCATTTAGCGATATAGAAACAATCCCGCTAGCGATCTCATTAGTATGCAACGCTAACGAGATCGCTAGCGGGATTGCTTAGTGTGGCAGTACCTTAAGACCTGTCTAACCCTTTGCTTTTCCATTTAAAGCAACGGCATGAATAACGTTTGCTTTTAAGCTTTTCACATAAAGTCTTGTGCCATTACAAAGGCCACGCTTTCTGTTAAGATTATGCAGGAGCATAATTACAGCTCCTGGTTTCAGCTTTAGTTCATGAGGAGGCATCCCAGTGGGATTCAAAGAGTTAAGAAACTCTACAGGTTAATCTGTGAGAATCACACCCTCCTCTTCCGCAATTGTGTCGACGGAGCGATATGTTGAGTGTTCACCTTGAACTTGACTAAAGGTACTGCCACACTAAACAATCCCGCTAGCGATCTAGTTAACGTCACATACTAATGAGATCGCTAGCGTGATTGTTATAATATCGCTAGTGGCTGCCTAATTTAGCGATGTCGTTAAGGACGCTATCGCGGTTAGCGATCTCCTTAACGACTTTAGCGGTACAAAATACCGCTAAATCGCTAAAAAAAAGGTGCCACACTCAGCGATATATACTTACCAGCGGGACGCCGACGATAAAAATAGGATCCGGAACGATGTCAGCGACGAACGAGATCACAGCAGGATCTCAGCAGGGGCCACGTCGTCGCTAGATGCCCCACACAACAAAGTCGCTAACGGGATCGCTAAATAGTGACGTTTTTTAGCGATCTCGCTAGCGACGCTGTTTAGTGTGGCATACCCTTAAGAATTTTGTTGTTCAAGGCATGAACATCATCATTCAATGGCGTAAGAATTGCTTTATTGGCAATTGCTTCTACCGCTGCATCGGTAATCTCAATTGAGTCACCAAAAATAGCTGTAATTAAATCACCCACTTCAATAACAAAATTTGGGATTTCAATTGTGTCTTCTGGTAGACCATATACATTTGACAACTCTCCATTGCCAAGTTCCAGTAACCATGAGTTGTACTCAACTTCGTCCTGAGACGTTCTCATATTCTGTTGTAAATGGAACCGTGAAAACTGATTCCAGGATTTTGAGTATTTAATGGTGAACTTTACAATTTGGGCTCTTTTTCCACCTTCCACTATTGGTAGGGTTTGACGAAAGTCACCACCATTTATGAAAACTTTTCCACCAAATGGTCTTTGTTTTCCACATATGTCTTGGAACAAATTATCCACAGCGTTCATATTAAAACAGGGAGTAATTGTTACTTAGTCCCAAATAACGACAGATAACTCCCTAAGCTCATTTGCTTGAAGTGAGGTTGGCTTAATTTTTGACACTGTGGTCTCATTTGTTGTAATTCCCAGGCCAAACTTGGAATGGTAGGTGCTACCGTTTTCTAGTAATGTAGCCGCCAATCCAGTGGATGCTACTGAGCAAAGAGACTTCTTTTCTGCTTGTAGTGTTTTGTGCAAGCAGTTGTACAAAAATGTCTTCCCACTGCCTCCAGAAAAAAACAGTGTGAGCTAGTGTCGTCTGGCTGTGATGCAGCATTGATTGCTTGCATAATTGCACCAAAAGCTGATTTATGAGCTTCATTAACCCCTCTCTGACATTAGACGTACTATCCCGTCCATAAAACCCGTGCCATTCTGACCATGGACGGGATAGTACGTCATAGGCGATTAGCTGCGCTCCCGGAGGGAGCGCAGCTAATCGCCGCCGGGTGTCAGCTGATTATCACAGCTGACACCCGTGACTGTGTGTCAGGAGCGGTCACGGACCGCTCCCGGAACATTAACCCCTTGCACACCGCGATCAAACATGATCGCGGTGTACTGGGGGCACAGGGGAGGATCGCGCAGGGTGGGGGCTCCCTGCGCGCCCCCCTGAGACCCTCAGAGCAGCGCGATGTGATCGCGCTGCTCTGAGGGCTTCCTCCCTCCCAGGACCCGGATCCAAGATGGCGCTGGGGTCCTGGAGGGAGGCGGCTTCCTCAGTGCCTGCCGAGAGCAGGCATGAGGAAGCGTCCTGCACTGCCTGTCACATCGCTGGTGTGACAGAGTGCTGTGCACACTGTCACACCAGCGATCTGATGAAATACAGTGATGTCCCACCCTGGGACAAAGTAAAAAAGTAAAAAAAAGTAAAAATAAACATGTGTAAAAAAAAATCCAAAATAAAATAAAAAAAAAAAAAATATTCCCCAATAAATTCATTACTTATTGTAAATAAAAAAAATAAAACAATAAAAGTACACATATATGGTATCGCCGCGTCCGTAACGACCCCCCCTATAAAACTGTCCCACTAGTTAACCCCTTTTGTGAACCCCTTAAAAATAAAAAATAAAAACGAAGCAAAAAATCAGTGCTTTATCATCATACCGCTGAACAAAAAGTGGAATAACACGCGATCAAAAAGACGGATATAAATAAATATGGAACCGCTGAAAACGTCATCTTGTCCCGCAAAAAACGAGCCATCACACAGCATCATCAGCAAAAAAATAAAAAAGTTATAGCTCGCAGAATAAAGCGATGCAAAAATAATTATTTTTTATATAAAATTGTTTTTATTCTATAAAAGCGCCAAAACATAAAAAAATGATATAAATGAGGTATCGCCATAATCGTACTGACCCGAAGAATAAAACTGCTATATCGATTTTACCACACGCGGAACAATAAAAACGCCTCACCCAAAAGAAATTCATGAATTGCTGATTTTTGTTTATTCTAACCTCCCAAAAATCGAAATAAAAAGCGATCAAAAAATGTCACGTGCTCAAAAATGGTACCAATAAAAGCGTCACCTCGTCCCGCAAAAATTAAGACCTCACATGACTCTGTGGGCCAAAATATGCAAAAATTATAGCTCTCAAAATGTGGCGATGCAAAAAACTACTTTTTGCAATAAAAAGCGTCTTTTAGCGTGACAGCTGCCAATCATAAAAACCGCTATAAATAGTAAATCAAACCCCCCTTTATACCCCCTTAGTTAGGGAAAAATAATAAAATAAAAAAAATGTATTTATTTCCATTTTCCCATTAGGGTTAGGGTTAGGGTTTCGGCTAAAGTTAGGGTTAGGGTTGGCGCTAAAGTTAGGATTAGGGTTAGAGTTAGGATTAGGGTTAGGGTTGGGATTAGGGTTGGGACTAGGGTTAGGGGTGTGTTGGGGTTAGGGTTGGAGTTAGAATTGGGGGGTTTCCGCTGTTTAGGCACATCAGGGGCTCTCCAAATGTGACATGGCGTCTGATCTCCATTCCAGCCAATTCTGCGTTGAAAAAGTCAAACGGTTGTTCCTTCACTTCTGAGCTCTGCCATGCGTCTAAACAGTAGTTTATCCCCACATATGGGGTATCAGCGTACTCTGGACCCCAAGAGTTATTGTGAAATTTGTCCTATTTCTTCTGTTACCCTTGGGAAAATAAAAAACTGGGGGCGAAAATATTATTTTTGTAAAAAAAATAAGATTTTTTTGTTTTTACGGCTGTACATTATAAACTTCTGTGAAGCACTTGGGGCTTCATAGCGCTCACCACACATCTAAATAAGTTCCTTGTGGGGTCTATTTTCCAAAATGGGGTCACTTGTTGGGGATTTCCACTGTTTAGGCGCATCAGGGGCTCTCCAAATGTGACATGACGCCCCCAGACATTCCATCAAAGTCTGCAATCCAAAACGTCACTAATTCCCTTTCCGAGCCCTGACATGCGCCCATACAGTAGTTTTCTCCCACATATTGGGTATCAGTGTACCAGGACAAATTGGACAACAACTTTTGTGTTCCAATTTCTTCTGTTACCCTTGTGAAAATAAAATGTTGGGGGCGAAAAAAATCATTTTTGTAAAAAAAAAAAGGATTTTTTTTTTTACGGCTGTGCGTTATAAACTTCTGTGAAGCACTTCGGGGTTCAAAGTGCTCACCACACATCTAGGTAAGTTCCTTGTGGGGTCTATTTTCCAAAATGGGGTCACTTGTGGGGGGTTTCCACTGTTTAGGCGCATCAGGGGCTCTCCAAATGCGACATGACGCCCCCAGACCATTCCATCAAAGTCTGCAATCCAAAACGTCACTACTTCCCTTCCGAGCCCTGACGTGCACCCATACAGTAGTTTTCTCCTACATATTGGGTATCAGCGTACTCAGGACAAATTGGACAACAACTTTTGGGTTCCAATTTCTTCTGTTACCCTTGTGAAAATAAAATATTGGGGGCGAAAAAATCATTTTTGTAAAAAAAAAAAAGGATTTTTTATTTTAAGGCTGTACGTTATAAACTCTAGTGAAACACCTGGGGGTTCAAAGTTCTCACCACACATCTAGATAAGTTCCTTGAGGGGTCTAGTTTCCAAAATGGTGTCATTTGTGGGGGGTTTCCACTGTTTAGGCAGATCAGGAGCTCTCCAAACACGACATGGCGTCCAGCCAATTCTGCGTTGAAAAAGTGAGACGGCGCTCCTTCCCTTCCAAACTCTGCCATGCACCCAAACAGTGGTATACCCCCACATATGGGGTATCAGTGTACTCAGGACAAATTGCACAATAACTTTTGGAGTCTTGTTACCCTTGGAAAAATTAAAATTCGGGTGAAAAGATCATTTTTGTGGAAAAAATATGATTTTTAAATTTTACGGCTCTACGTTATAAACTTGTGTGAAGCACTTGAGGGTTCAAATTGCTCACCAAAGATCTAGATAAGTTCCTTAGGGGGTCTAGTTTCCCAAATGGGGTCATTTGTGGGGGGTTTCCACTGTTTAGGCACATCAGGGGCTCTCCAAATGCAACATGGCATCCAATCTCAATTCCAGCCAATTTTGGTTGGAAAAAGTCAATGGTGCTCCTTCCCTTCCGAGCTCTGCCGTGCGCCCAAACAGTGATTCCCCCCACAATGGGGCATCAGCGTACTCAGGACAAATTGGACAACAACTTATTGGTCCAATTTCTCCTGATACCCTTGGAAAATAAAAATTAGTGACTAAAGATAATTTTTGTGGGAAAAAAATAGGATTTTTTATTTTCATGCCCGGCATTATAAACTTGTGTGAAGCACTTGGGGGTTCAAACTGCTCACCAAAGATCTAGATAAGTTCCTAGGGGGTCTAGTTTCCAAAATGGGGTCACTTGTGGGGGATTTCCACTGTTTAGGCTCATCTGGGGCACTGCAAACGGAACATGACCCCCATCAACGTCTGCATTCCAAAACGTTACTACTTCCTTTCCAAGCCCTGCCGTGCGCCCAAACAGTTTTCCACCCCCACATATGGGGTATCAGCGTACTCAGGACAAATTGGACAACAACTTTTGGGGTCCAATTTCCTTGGGAAAATTCAAAAATTTAGGACTAAAAAATCATTTTTGTGGAATTTTTTTTTTTTTTTCACACCCAGGCATTATAAACTTTTGTGAAACACTTGGGGGTTCAAAGTGCTCACAACAGATCTAGATAAGTACCTTAGGGGGTCTAGTTTCCAAAATGGTGTCACTTGTGGGGGGTTTCCACTGTTTAGGCGCATCAGAGGTTCTCCAAGCGCGACATGGCGTCCAATCTCAACTCCAGCCAATTTTAGTTTGAAAAAGTCAAACGGCGCTCCTTCCCTTACGAGCTCTGCCGTGTGCCCAAACAGTGGTTTTCCCCCACATATGGGGTATTGGCGTACTCAGGAGAAATTGCATAACAACCTTATCTGTCCATTTTCTCCTTTTACCCTTGTGAAAATAAAAAAAAGTTTGTAAAAGATCATTTTTGTGGCTAAAAAGTTAAATATTCATTTTTTCCTTCCACGTTGCTTTAGTTCCTGTGAAGCACCTGAAGGGTTAATAAACTTCTTGAATGTGGTTTTGAGTACCTTGAGGGGTGCAGTTTTTAGAATGGTGTCACTTTTGGGTATTTTCTGTCATGTAGACCCCTCAAAGTGACTTCAAATGTGAGGTGGTCCCTAAAAAAAATGGCTTTGTAAATTTTGTTGTAAAAATTAGAAATCGCTGGTCAACTTTTAACCCTTATAACTTCCTAACAAAAAAAAATTTTGATTCCAAAATTGTGCTGATGTAAAGTAGACATGTGGGAAATGTTATTTCTTAACTATTTTGTGTTACATATTTCTCTGTTTTAAGGGAATAAAAATTCAAAGTTTGAAAATTGCTAAATTTTCAAAATTTTCGCCATATTTGCGTTTTTTTCAAAAATAAACGCAAGTTATATGGAAGAAATTTTACCACTAACATGAAGTACAATATGTCACGAGAAACAATCTCAGAATCGCGAAGATCCGTTGAAGCCTTCTGGAGTTATAACCTCATAAAGAGACAGTGGTCAGAATTGTAAAAATTGTCCCGGTCATTAACGTGCAAACCACCCTTGGGGGTGAAGGGGTTAAGCATAGCTTTCAATTGCTGAGCCTCCTGCTTTATTACAGCATAATTCAGTCGGTCCAGTATTTCATCTGGAATATTTACTGGAGTTGGCAATCCGTAGTCAGCACAGGACTTTTTATTGCTTAAGAGCAATTCATTAATATCACGAAGAGCCTGTTGCTCAGCAATTTCTGGAGTAAACTGCCTGGTGTAATCCTCCATAAATTCGGTTTTATATTTTTGCCATAATGACAATGGTTTAGCTGGTTCCCCATATACACAAATTATAGCAAATAATTTGCAAAGTTGTTAGGGCATTTGGAAAGCAATTGCATCCGTTATACCATCTTCCCATTGGGAATCGTCTTCCAAAAGATGAAGATCAATGCACGCATTTTTATGCGTGTCATGTATGACTCCATTGACAGTCCTTAAGTCAGCATAAGAATTTGCTCCTCTTACGTGAAGTAACAGGAGTCTCAGGTAATACAGCTCAAGATATGTTAAAGAGACTGTATACATTCGGGCAATTGTTTTCCCAAATTGAGCCCGTCATTTTTTCTATCCTTCTGGTACAGCTTTTCTATCCCAGATATAGTGTTCATGGATTTCACTGTACAAATAAAGACGGGCGGAAGCGTCAACTCTGTTTAGCTCAAAATAAGCCTGCAGAGTAGAAGCTTTTGAGTACGAAATAACCATATCCACATTACCATCTTCGAAAAACACTTGCTGCATGTTTTCAAGATGAACAGCAAGCCTTTTAATGGTATGTGAAGCATCATGCATTTTATTTTTTCTGATTCTCCACATGCACTCAGGGGCGCCTATAAATCGAGAATCTAGGTAAATGGCTGATTCATTCCAGTTTAATATATCAAGCTTGATATTGGCACAGTCATATCCTTTGTATACATATTTGAAAAGATATTTAAATCTTTTTACTGCAGCACATATCTCAACATTGATATGGCAATTGTACTTCAGTAATAAATAGGGGTTGTATGGAACTATCCATCTATTGTCGATTTCTCGCGTTCCACATCTGGTTTTCACAGTATTGCGTCACATGTGGTAACAGTAACATTGGGTTGTCTCTGTATAGCTATGGTTCCACGTCGGAACCTAGCGTTTTGACGGGGAATTCGCTCGTCTAAGCCCGCCCTTTCTGAGCGCGTCTTTCGAGGTGTTCAGGACACTGAACCTCCGAAAGCGCAGGTACATAGCTTTTATGTGGGGACGCCGCGCGCAATACGCGACATGTGCGGTCTAAAGACGCGCCTGTCTTACAGTTGCACTGCGTATTGTCGCATAGTGAGACGGGATTTTTGAAATCCCTCACTTGCTGAAATCTGCTGAGTGTTTGCGCGCGCAGCGACAGCGCAACACGCGGTTTCTGCGTGGAATCCTTTGAGTAGATTCCCATACGAGTATCGGGTATCGCGATCGTGTATGGACTTAATATAGTTCCGATAATTTCCTTTGTACGATCGGAGTTCCAAATTCTTGAGAGGCAATGTGATTTTAGTCAGCCAATGAGGAATCCTAAGAAGTGTGGGCACATCCTGTACTGCTGCGGTCATGTTAACTAATGGCATGGCTTTGATTGGATGCTGAAATGATGTCAGAATGCACTATAAAATGCGCCGCCGCCATTTAGCGTCACTGTGCTGTGAATTCAGTAAGGGACAGAACGCTGCTCTGCTGACTCTGAGGGACAGTTAGAGATTGCGATTTTGTGTACTGTGCTTTAGGCAGGCTAGTTTAACAACCGCTGTGTAAAGCTTCCTTTAGCCTTGCAGTGTTGTTTTCACAGCTCTGCAAGGTGTGTGTGTGAGTGCAGGTGACGCACTGCAGTTTGCTCTGCATCCAACGCTGTTTGTAGGCATCTGCACGTGTCACTCACAGTTTTTTTTTTTCTCTAGTGTAATTCTTGCAGCTCCATTCAATTGAAATTATAGTGTGACGTGCTTCCATCCGTATCCAATACATTGGTTGCAAACACCATAGAAGTCCACAAAGGAGGCTTTCAAAGATAGTGACCAGTTGTGTGCACTGCAGTGTTCACTCTAGTCTGTGATATATTTTTTTTTTTGCTGAGTGCAGATCACGCTCCAGTTAGTTCTTAAACCACTGCTGGTTATAGTCTGCTGAACGTGTGTCACTGCCTCATCCTTGTCATTTTTCTATAATTGTTGCTGCTCCATTCTATTTAAAATAACTCCAATCTATTAGTGTGACGCGCTTCCATCCGTATCCAATACATTGGTTGCAAACACTATGGAAGTCCACAAAGGAGCCTTTCACAGATAGTGACCAGTTGTGTGCACTGCAGTGTTCACTCTAGTCTGTGATATATTTTTTTTTTGCTGAGTGCAGATCACGCTCCAGTTAGTTCTTAAACCACTGCTGGTTATAGTCTGCTGAACGTGTGTCACTGCCTCATCCTTGTCATTTTTCTATAATTGTTGCTGCTCCATTCTATTTAAAATAACTCCAATCTATTAGTGTGACGCGCTTCCATCCGTATCCAATACATTGGTTGCAAACACTATGGAAGTCCACAAAGGAGCCTTTCACAGATAGTGACCAGTTGTGTGCACTGCAGTGTTCACTCTAGTCTGTGATATATTTTTTTTTTGCTGAGTGCAGATCACGCTCCAGTTAGTTCTTAAACCACTGCTGGTTATAGTCTGCTGAACGTGTGTCACTGCCTCATCCTTGTCATTTTTCTATAATTGTTGCTGCTCCATTCTATTTAAAATAACTCCAATCTAATAGTGTGACGCACTTCCATCCGTATCCAATACATTGGTTGCAAGCACTATAGAAGTCCACAAAGGAGCCTTTCACAGATAGTGACCAGTTGTGTGCACTGCAGTGTTCACTCTAGTCTGTGATATATTTTTTTTTTGCTGAGTGCAGATCACGCTCCAGTTAGTTCTTAAACCACTGCTGGTTATAGTCTGCTGAACGTGTGTCACTGCCTCATCCTTGTCATTTTTCTATAATTGTTGCTGCTCCATTCTATTTAAAATAACTCCAATCTAATAGTGTGACGCGCTTCCATCCGTATCCAATACATTGGTTGCAAACACTATAGAAGTCCACAAAGTGAGCCTTTCACAGATAGTGACCATTGTGTGCATGCAGTGTTCACTCTAGTCCTGTGATAATTTTTTTTTGCTGAGTGCAGATCACGCTCCAGTTAGTTCTTAAACCACTGCTGGTTATAGTCTGCTGAACGTGTGTCACTGCCTCATCCTTGTCATTTTTCTATAATTGTTGCTGCTCCATTCTATTTAAAATAACTCCAATCTATTAGTGTGACGCGCTTCCATCAATATCCAATACATTGGTTGCAAACACTATAGAAGTACACAAATTGGCCTTTCACAGCTAGTGAACATTTGTCTGCAGTGTTCACTGCAGTCTCTGCGGAATAACAACACTTAGGCCTTTTAACTTTTCTGACTTTCTTTATCAATCTACCAAGATGAAGAAGGCAGGGAGTAAGGCACGTGGTCGTGGCCGTGGAGTTTCAGCAGGGAGAGGACGTGGAGATTCTGTGGCTGCTGCCGCCCCCAGTGACACAGCATCCACCAGTTTTCCCCGTGAGCGTTCCTTTATGTGCAGTTTTGTAGGAGCTCGGCGTACCCCCCTGCTGCGGGAAGAACAAATTGAAGCCGTTGTTGGTTGGATGGCAGCCAATGCATCAACTTCAATTGCTTCCACCTCCTCTCAGGACCACAACACTGTTGAGCAACCATCTGTCTGTTCACCGCCTGTCAAATTGCCCAGGCAGTCAGAGAGTTCTGAACTGGAGCCAGCTGAGTCTCTGCTTCTGTTCTCAGAATCTGTTGGCTTGCAAACAGGGGCCCAGCCAAGCAGCATTCTGGAATGTGAAGAAGAGGGAGTATGCAGTGATGCGCAACAGCTGTGTCTCTCTGAATCAGAAGAGGCGGGTGAGCCAGTGCCGATGGACAGCACACCGCAGAACGCATCTGATGATGATGAGACTCAGGTGCCAGTTTCTGTTGAGCATGGGGCTGGCCAGACCACCCAACAGCAGCAGGTGTTGGAAGAGGGTAGTGGAGATGATGAGGTCCAAGACCCAACATGGCGTGAGGGACAGGAAGGTGGTGGGAGCAGCTCTGAGGATGAGATTGTCCCAACGGTACAAACAGGAGGGAGAGGTAGGCTGCAGACTCGGTTGCCTGTAGCCTCCAGTTTGGCACCTGTTGGGAGCAGTTCTCTTCCAAAAGTCAAAATGGGCGCTCCCAGGACTTGCACTGCGTGGTCCTTTTTTGACAGACTTGCAGATGATATTTGCTATGTTAAATGCAAGCTGTGTAAGCAAAAAGTAAAAAGAGGTAAAAATTGCAGTAACCTCAATACCACAAATATGTGGAAACATATGCGGACAAAGCACGTAGTTGAGTTACAAAGACACACTGGAGATGTAGGCTAACCTACAGCAGCACCTACATCTTCAGGTCGTGTTGGAGCCTCTACCTCCAGCTCACACACAGCTGGTTCTGCTTCCTCACAGGATCGCCATGGAAGAACCTCGGTCACTGTTGTCCAGACACAAAGTGTTATTCCACCCACAGCAGCAAGTTCCCTGTCATCCTCACACTCCCAGGCCCACAAAACAGCCATCGGTACCACAGGCATGGGATAAAAGACGGCCATACTCGGCAAACCATCCACGAGCACAGGCTCTGAATGCTGGCATTGCAAAACTCCTGTCCCTTGAAATGCTGTCATTCAGGCTGGTGGAGACTGACAGTTTCCGTAACTTAATGGCATTGGCAGTCCCACAATACAATGTGCCAAGCCGATTTTATTTCAGCAGGCAAGCCGTCCCTGGTCTGAAAAACATGTTGAGGGAAACATTAAACATGCGCTACTAAACGCCATCTGTAGCAAGGTCCACCTGACCACCGATGCGTGGACCAGTACCCATGGCCAGGGACGATACCTTTCCCTCACTGCCCATTGGGTCAATGTTGTGGAGCCGGGTACAGATCTTGCGAGTGGCGCTGTAGTGTTCTGCCAATTCCAAGGATTGCAGGAATCCAGTCTGTACACATTGACTCCTCCTCCTACTCCAGTTCCTCAGAATCATCGCTGCAGGAGCCGTCACGGTCTACCTCCACATGGACCCGTGAACGCTTACCTGTTGCGAACGATATGAGCACAGCTGTGGCCAAACGTCAACAGGCCGTCCTGAAATTAATTTCAATGGGGAATCGAAGCCAGACAGCGCAGGAGGTCTGGAATGCCATCAAGCAGGACAGCGACGTGTAGTTTTTGCCAGCGAATCTCCAGCAGGCTTGGTAGTGTGTGACAATGGCTGAAATCTGGTGGCAGCTCTGGGCCTTGGCAACCTCACTCACATACCATGTCTGGCACATGTGCTCAACTTGGTCGTGCAGAGTTTTTTGAGGTACTATCCGGATCTTGCTGAACTGCTGCAGAAGGTCCGCCAAGAGTGCGCTCACTTGCGACGTTCCAGCATAGCCAGATCGCGCATTGCTGCTCTGCAACGCAGATTTCGCCTTCCTGAACATCGCATCATATGTGACGTACCCACCAGGTGGAATTCCACCTTACATATGTTGGAGCGGTTGTGTGAGCAACAGCCAGCAGTAATGGAGTATCAGCTGCATCAGGCGCAATCAACTCGCAATTTGCGCCGTTCACACTTCACCACTACTGAGTGGGCCTCTATGAAGGACATCTGCCAAGTTTTGCGATGCGTTTGATGACTCAACGCGGATGGCGAGTGCAGATGATGCACTAGTCAGCATGACTGTCCCCCTTATCTGCCTGCTTCAAAAATCGCTGCAAGCACTAAAGGATGAGGTTTTGGAAGAGGTGGAGGATGAGGAGTCACAAATTCACTCACCTTCTGGACAGTCAGCGCAACTTGGTTCCTCACAAAGGGCTGGGCAGGGCTCACTTTGTGAGGAGGATGAGGAGGAGTCAATGGAGGAGGAAGAAATCCCTACAGAGGGAGGTACCAACGCTTTAATCAGTATGTAGAGCGAGGGTGGAGCGATGCAGAGCAGGCAGAGATGACGCCTCTTCCAGAGGACAGTGTTTGTTGGGCAGTTGGGAGTCTGCAGCACATGGTTGATTTCATGCTGCAGTGCCTGAGAAACGACCGCCGCATCGCTCACATTCTCACCACATCAGATTATTGGGTGTACACCCTCCTAGACCCTCGCTACTGGGACAACTTACAAAGCCTCATCACACCGTTGAACCGGAAGCGTAAAATGTGGGAGTACCAAGACAGACTGGTGCAATCCATAATATTCTCCATTCCAGCCGAGAGCACAGCTGCTGCTACTGCTTTACAAAGAATCTCTGTGCATCGAGACAGTGGAGACACCTCTGCAACAAGAGGGAGCACAAGCAGCGCCTCTGCACAGGGCAAGAGCAGTATGTTACAAATGTGGCGAAGTTTTGTGTCAGCGCCACCAATGTCTACACCATCCGAGAAGACTCCACTCACCATGAGGCAACGTTTACGTAAGATGGTGACAGACTACATGTCTTTCCCTCTCAGTGTACTCCCAGATGGCTCTTCCCCTTTCAAGTTTTGGTTCTATAAGCTGGATACATGGCCAGAGCTTAGCCAGTATGCATTGGAGGTGCTGGCTTGCCCTGCTGCCAGTGTATTATCTGAGCGCGTCTTTAGTGCTGCAGGTGGTGTACTAACAGACTGTCGCATGCGACTATCCTCAGAGAATGTAGACCGGCTTACTTTTCTGAAAATGAACAAGGCATGGATCTCACCTGAATTTGCCTGTCCGTTTTCACATTAAATAACTGTTTGCCAACGTTTTCCATGTCTCCTGTTATGTTCATCTTTCTACCACCTGAACTCTACTCCTGGGCTAAAACACTGCCAGTCACATGGGAATGATCAGTTACAAAACAAAATGTTATCCCCAACAAATAGTAGCGCAACGACTCCAGTGCCCACTTTATCGCCAGGCAATCTCTCTCTACAATGCTGTATCTGTTTTTTTATGGAGTAAGCTTTCGACTCAGGAAACTAATGGGATGCTCATCCCGTTAAGCTCCAGTCTGAG